>CM042978.1:15598205-16798205 GCA_023678885.1 Pogostemon cablin | reverse complement strand
AAGAGATACCTAAGATCTGATAAGAGAAATGTGATAATGTAAAAGGAAAAAAGGAAGTATAATGGAAAATAGGATAAGGAAAAGGGGGCAACCTCATCTGCCAAATCTTTTGAAGCAACAGCAGCAGCTAATTCCTTTCCTTCAGCAGCCTTAGGCCAGAAATCATCGGCGCAACCTACAATAATAGAGAAATGTTCATAAAAAGGGAAATAAAGAAAGAGGAAGAGGAAAGAGAATTAAAAAAAAACCTCATTATTTTATTTCTCAGTGTGAACAACAGATTTCTTCCTCTTCCAATGGGGTTCAGTAGAGGCGCTACGACTTTCTGTAGACTGAGGGAAACTTTTATTCCTTTTATGCACTGTAGGTGGTAAAACTTCATCATACACTAGAGAAATATCCTGAACTTCTTGATTATCATCATCAAGGTCATTAATGATGTCCACTTTTTCCTCCAGAGGCTCTAAAACTAGGGTAGTCAAGGCCTTGATATGATCAGATAAGTAAGTTCCGTGGACTTGCTTTCACCACTCCTTATATTCAGGTGTGGAATAATCTATCTCAGCAGACGTCCATGGCTGGTAACTCGAAATAACACCAATCGGGTTATAAGTTTTTTTAGGCCTAGAAGTCGTCTTTCTTTCAACACGTGTATGAGGTTCAAGGTATGTTATAGCCTTCTTAGACCAAAAATTTACCCACTGGTCAATGGTTACACTTCTTCTGTTAGCACCCTTGCAAAGTACGTGATAGGTGCCAAGTAAAGATCTACAGCTGCGCGGGATACGTAAACCATCCTTCATGGAAAGCAATTCTTTTGCACAGGGCACAACTTCATCATACACATAACCCGCTATGGGTAGTCCCATTAAGTTGTATAAGTCCCATAAAGAAAGTGACATCTCCCCGAATTTGGTAAGTAAAGTGTTAGTAGAAAAACACCAAGCTTCACAGAAGGCCTTCATAATTTCACAGCTGCAATCATAGGTAAAGAGGGATGCAAAGACAACATCATAGAGCTTTGTGTTTTGAAGAATGGATCCGCATCGGCTTAAAATATCTTCAGTCTATTCCCAATAGCCCTTGATATAGTGGAAGTCTCCAAGAAACTTGATGGGTTCTCCCCATGATGCTTTTCCTTTTGCAATGCGGCGTCCCAAAGAGGGCAAGGGTGCCGATTTGATTTCTGGCTTAACGTCAGCTCCTTTCAAGGTCCAACTTATGTTATTTTTACTTGAAGAAGATTCATGAGACCAACATGCCAAGAAAAATTCATTCTTGCTTCTTGGAGGGACATAAGCACAGTTCCCAAGCAAAGATTGCCCGGGAAAAAGACGAGTTCCTTGGGGCAAAGGTTGATGTGCATCTTCAAGAATAACCAAGTAGCTTGCGCCGGACTTTCCCGTTACAGTTTTGAAGAAAACCATGTTGAAAGTTGAGTTAGCTGCCAAATAAACAAAAGAATATTAGAGACGAGAAGATAGGAAAATGTGTATAATTTAAATTTATGGATTTAATTAATTAAAAGGCCCAAAGCAAATTCATGTGATCCATTAATTGTTGAATCCAAAGTTATAAATTAAACACAGGAAAATAAAATATTAAAAACCCAAGTGGTTGTGAAGGAATTTAGAATTTTGGGCCCAAGTTAAGTTGATTAAAGCCTGGTGCCCTGTAAATATTTTTGAAGATCATCGCTCCTTCCTTAGAAAGATACGTGAACTGCCTCCCAAAATTAAAGGGTTCACTCATCTTCTTGCTCAAAAGAAGCTTAAAGCCCAGTCGCATCACACATTCATACATCGGTCGGATCTATCACCTCCCTGCCGTCGACTCGTCGTCTCCGTCGGAAGTAACGAACCAGCAAACGCTGCCCGCTACATCCGCTATCGGAAGTCCAGTCACAAACGCCATCGGAGGTGTGAGGCCAACAAGCAGCCCCGGAACTGATATGTAAAAAAAGCTGAAGGCATGACTCCTTATATCACAGGGATACCTTTGTGAAGATTGCATGTATATTTTGATATATCTGCAATATATTTGAAGTTGTTTTTCACACTCACCAACGGAGATACGAGGTGGAGTTTATATAAGTAATCTTCTTGAAATATGGTAAAATACGTATCACCTTCAAGATTTGAGATTTAATATGGAATTGTAAATATTCTTTTTATCCTTTAAAGATCTCAATATTATTTGAGATTTAATATTTAAAAATCTTTCTAAATAATATTGAATGATGACGTTGGCTCACTTCATTTATTGGCAAATTCTGAAGTTCATGATCGATCGTGGGACTAGATTGAGATGATGAAATCTAGTGTTAAAGGAAGAAGTTGTTGGGTCTAAGGGATATCCAATGATGCAAAGGAGGAACATTGTTGCAATTTATTCACTTCAACAACAAATTTCTGTGAACAAATTGCCTAATAAATATAAATGCAAAGGAATATATATTAAGTATTAATTAAATATTTATTTATTAAGGAATTTAAATAAATTAATTTCTAAAATAAATAAATAAATAAATGATAATTAATATAATTGTTTGAGCCCAAATTCAATTTAAATGGGCTAAATCCAAGTCAAGTGGGTTTGACTCAAGTCAACAAGCCCAGCAAGTCAAATCCTACAGGCCTAATTAAATTAAATAAGCCCGTATCCAGTCCAGCAGACTTAAAGCCCAACATATCTTTTCAAAGAGAAAATATCTCTCAGGTGGTTATATTCTCTACATATAAATAAGGACCTTCAATCCTCATTCCATTCACTCTGAAAATCCTGAAGACCTGAAAAACTCTAAAGATTCGAGTGAAAATCAAGTTCGATTAAGATCCAATCAAGTGAAGTTCAAGTCAAGATCAAGACCAAGTTCAAGTTCAAGATCAAGATCAAGTCGAAGAACACTCAATATCTTCAAATCAAGTTCGAGTCATCTTCAAGTCAAGAACAACCTCCGATCAAAGACCAAGGTGCTAAGCCTCTCCGATCCGGCGTTCTTCATATCAAATTCATTCATCTGTCTCCGTGAAGTCAACGTTGATAGAACGGCGTTTTTCACAACAAATTTTCAAGTTAATGTTTGATCCGAACAAAGGCTCGACGCCTCCAAATAAACGTTTTAAAGCTTCAAGTCAACCCCGAGCTCGAACAAGCTTCATCCGAAGATCCGGCTCCGAAAGTTGAAGAAGTCAAGAAATCAACTCAAGAGAGGAATCAGAGGATAAATAGAAGTTGTTTACTCAAATTCTCAAGTTCAATCCATATCGGATTATCATTGTAATTTCTTTTGTATTTATTATTTAATAAATACAAACAATCCATATTATTTTAGATACTAATGGTGATTTAGATTATGCAATGTGGAGGACATACACAAATAGAACAAATAGTCCAAAATTCATTAAATTGCAACCATGTTTTTACTCTCACAACAATCACAACCCAATTTAACTCAACTTTATATGTACACTTAAAAATTGAAAATCAAAACAAATAACAAATATAGATCCTCTAATCTCTATATATATCTAACAACATATTCCACACTAGTCTAAGTTAATTCAAAATAATCACGAGCATTCATCCTTTTTTTTTCTTACATAATTATTCCTCACTCTCCACATCTTAATCACCCCATCAAGACTCTCGGGTGCACACGGTGCACCCTTCCTCCACCCCCGGTTCGGAAACGCCGCCACGCACCTAATCGGGCCCTTGTGCCCCTACAGCACCGCAATGCACGAATGGAACCCGTCCACCTCCCTCACCCAAACCCGGCTCGTTGAGTCAGACGACCCGCTCACCACGTAGTTGGCCACGCTGGCGAGGCACATGACGGCGTAGTTGGTCGATAAATTTAAGAAACCATCTGTCTCAATGAAGTAGGTACTCCATATAATAATCAATAAACACTTATATGTTGAAAAATTATTATTATTATTATTTTATAGTAAATAGTTGGTAGCAAGTTGACAACATTGAATTCTAAAATTATTTATTCATTAATGTTTAACCAACAAATTAAATATATATAGACGTCCATGAAGATATATTCATAAATTTTTTGCACAATATTTATAAAGATTAATATCACAGTACGGGGGTCAAGAATCATGTTAATATAATTATATCTTAACTGAATAAGAAATATGAGATAAAAGTAATACTCCATTATATTTCAAAGTAATTTTAAGTAATTTTTATTGTACAATGTCAAGAGTTGTGTGAGATCATTTCATATTATTATTTTTAATTAGTTACTACTCCATTTTTATTAAAAATTTTATTAATTTTTATTTATACTAGAATTGTTCGTGATATAATTTATTTATAGATTTTTATTAATTAGATATCATTTTTTACTAACACAAACCATGAGACAATCTAACACGAGCCTTCATAATATTTTTAAAGTACTTAGTTATAAACATTGTAATAATAATATGGAATTATGGAGTATTATTATAAAATAAAGGAAAAGTAACAGTAATGAGCCTCTCGTGCTAGACAACCCCTTCCCACGTGCGACGCCAAACCCTAATCTTACAATCAGCATACGCAGCATAAACCCTATCATTGGACACCTGCAGTGCAACCACCATGGTCCACGGCAGCTTTGGTCTTCAGCTGCGCACATTCCGTAATATATGGTCTTGTGCAATTGTTTCGTAATTTTTATATGACAAAATCTCTTGTGAAACGGTAATTATGTGAGATAAGTTATGAAATGATCGGGATCGACCTATTGTTAAAGTATGCTAATTATATAAATAAAGAATGTTAATTCGTAGTTAAAATATATTTTTTAAAGTATGATGTATAACTAATTAAAATATATTTTTAAAGTATTACAAACATATTTTAACTACCAAATGTTATTGCTCGTTTTCGTCGTAGAAACTCAAACGAGGTCTAACGAGAGGCAAGTGATGGAAGAGAGAATAAGTAAAAAAAGAATGCACTTGATTTGGCTATTGAGCCTTGATACTTTTCATTTACTTTTTGGTAAAGTGTCATCACCTACATTTTTTTCTTGGTTCTTTTCTATTTATATTTCTTTTTCCAATTCATTGGGCCTAGATTCTCTTATTTGCTTCTAGATTGTTCCTTCCAATCAATGATTGTCATGTGTACTTCTCTATAATCATCCCATAACAAATTTGATGCTTTGGTGCCTTCTTACTTCTTATTGGTTGGTGAAGAATCTTAGAATAACGAACATTTGGGACCCCCATGATCCTCTCTCGGCTTGCTTCAAACTCTTCCTGCTGTTCATGTTTACTCATACCCTGGAAATCTGGTGTTATATCCCGGGGTTAACTCTTGATTCTACCCAGGTTTATCTTCTCGTTTATCCCTTGGTTAACGAGGGATCTTGCCTGGGTTTATTTGACAACTTCATTCTGTGTATAAAGGGAGTTTCTCACCTATCCTCTCCTGGGCCTGTGTTATTGGGCTTATCCCAATCAGATTTGGACCGTGTATTTTTCACCCTAACACCAAATAAATATATTTTATTTATATAAATAACTATACTTTAACTATAAGTCTACCCGTCTCGTAATCCATCATTGCCCGTCTCACAAAAGATTATTATCTCTTTTTATATCGACACGACAATATTGATATGGCAAATTAATGGTACTAGATCTTACTCTTGACCTCGGTAATTATAACTGGACTAAATCAGTGGGTCAAGTAATAATGGGCTAAACTGAGTATCCATCAGATTATATCAGGACATGCTTTGTGCTTTTGTGGGCTGGGCCCAACTGGCAAAGAATTCCAATAGAATCATGGGAAAATAAAGGGGCATAATTAAATTCTTTTGCTAAGCAAGTTGCAACAATGCATTTTTTTTTTTTCCTTTTTTGAAGCATGACTTGAGGCGTGCAACAATCAGTAGGATTTTAATCAAACTGAAAGCATAATTATTTTATTGTTACTATATTTAAATACATATGTACGATCTGATAAATTGTTTTTTTTATTATTATTTTGACTGAACAATAGACAATTATTCAATGTTATATGTCGAAATTCGAATATGGCTGCTTATGGCATTTTTTTAGATAGCTAGGGTTTCAGAAAAAAAAATTGTATTCATTTAATTTAAATTAAATACATAAGTAAGGTGCATGGTGAGTGTAATAACTAAAGCGCGAGTTTCATAATGTGTTTGAAATTTAATGATAAATGTTATTGTTGTCATTTCATTAATGGATTTTTAATGTTAATGTTAATTAATAGAACTTAATTAGTACTGTATTGGAGTGTTAATACATATATGTTAAATTACATTCATTTATATATTATAGTACTATAAATGGTGTACTATAAATTACATCCATTAGGGGCCCCCACCGCCCCTGCCCTGGGGATTGGTGGAGGAGGTAAATCGCAGGATGTGCCTCAAGTGGCTTATAGAGAGGGCTCACTGTTAAACTTGTGCTTACAAGGGGCCAAATCCATGCCAAAGGCAGGATTCGAACCCCCACCCTGCAGCAACCAAGTTCAGCTGGAAGGTCTTTCCACCCTCCCCTCTACCACTTGAGCTATGCCCTGGGGGCATATATTCTAGTACTATAAACTTTATTATATGTGTTGACCATTTTAAAAAAAATCTTAAAAATAAAATTAATACTACCTCTAAAATGTTAGGGGGTTCACTATATATTGTGATGCAATGGGGTAGCTAAGTCCACTAACAAAGTTGATTCAGTTTGCTTTTGGTAGTGTCTGTTGTGGGGACACATAAGGGCCATGCAAACTAGCTAGTGGGAGCAAATGGCACCACTCCTCTCCACATGTCATTACACAACTTGCAAATCCACCTCTAAAATTTAGTTTGGAATTATTTTTTACATTATCTTGTGTATCACATCAATAAATTGATGACACGTACGTGGAGAGAAAAATTATATTCTAAAAAGAAAAATTTAGTCCTTAGAGTTGAATTTTTCCCCTCTTATATGTCAATTACTCTCTTCATTTCATTGAAACGTACGAACTTTCTTTATAATTTACAAAGGAAGCGCGTAACAAATGAAGCGCGTACGTTTTAATTGAACGAAAGTAGTATACTCCATAGCATATGACACAAAAGATGATAAAAAAAATAGTGCAGAAAATGCTATGTGTCTAAAATTATATATATACTCTCCCCTCCAACAAAAATAAACGTGTTTACTTACCTTATTAAGGTAAGGTATGTACATGTGTCTATTAAGGTAAGGTACATGAGTCTATTTCTTAAAGATAGGAGTACTAGTATACTACTTCCTTTAAATTGTTTTTCACTCTTATAATTTTTAATTTTTATTAGGTTTTGTTTAGGTTTCTTATCCCTTTTTCATTATTTTACAAAAAAAAATGGTAGTATAATTTACAGAACTTGCAAGAACTTTGCACGTCCCGTAGGTCTTGCAAAAGACAAAATTTAAAATTTAAAATTATAGAATTAAAATTGACATAAAAAATTAAAATTAAAAAGGTAAATTTTAAAATAATGAAATTAGATTATATCAAAATTAGGGAACTAAAAATAGTACTCCATTATCTCTGTTAATCGGAGTTGCGCTTTATTGATGTTATTTGGATAATAATACAATGTTTTTTTCAGTATATAAAATGAATTGTGTGGTGTGTGGTAGGGCGGGGAGTAATTAATTAATAAAATAATTGATGTTGATATTTTTATTTTCATTTTTTGTATTAGTTTGGAGAATGGAGATTATGATTTCTTTTATTTTATTAGAACATTTTATATATATATATATATATATATATATATATATATATATATATATATGTGGTAGGGCGGGGAGTAATTAATTAATAAAATAATTGATGTTGATATTTTTATTTTCATTTTTTGTATTAGTTTGGAGAATGGAGATTATGATTTCTTTTATTTTATTAGAACATTTTATATATATATATATATATATATATATATATATATATATATATATATATATATATATATATATATATATATATATATATAAAGTTGATTTTGTTACTATTCACTTACAACAAATGCTAATTAAAAATTAAACCAAACTCCCATGGTTTCGTTTTCCAAAAAATGATAACATAAATCGTAGTTCAATGTTGTTTTTAATAGTTTATACTATCAAGTAAAAAAAATTACATAATCATTCCTGACTCATTTTAAAAAGCTACTCATCATAATTTATTAGCATTTTTTTTAAATCACATTTTAATTCATTATTTACCCCCATTGCATGAATGTGGTATCAACTATCAAGAATTGTATATATAATTGATGCAGGAGTCACACATATATCAAATATAACTCGTATGCATGACCTCATAAGTCGCATGTGTAAAAGTAATGCTGTCCAAAATTAAGGATGATATATATTTTTTTCTTTTAAATAAAAATGGCATTTAACATTATTAAATACTACTACAAAAATAGCTTTCTATGACATTGATAAATGTCATATTACAATGATTATCAATATACTCAACCTATTATGACATTTTAAAGGAATGTCATTTATTCTAATATAGCAATATATCTAACATCACTACAAAAAAATTGTTCGATAGTGACGGACTTGTGTGACGGAAAATTTTCCGTTACAATTGTGACGGATTTTATGACGGCATTTTGAAAATAATGACGGCTAATAGTTGACCGTTTAAAATTTCGTCATTTTCAATATTTGTGACGAAAAAATTTGTGACAGACTTTTTTCTGTCACAAAAATATTTTAGTTAATTTTTTTAATTAGTGACGGAAAATGATCTCATTTGTGATGGACTTTGTCCGTCACAAATTACAGTTTTTAAAAAATCATTAAAGTTGTACTTGCTCGTTACACATGTATATTATTATGCTATTTAGTTTAATTATATAAAACAAAAGGTTAAACATACATATTTTTTTTAAGAAATTATTATTTTGTAATATGTATTGTGAATTTATTTAAACTTAAATAATTGAATATATTGTATTGTTGTGTATAATAATATTAATTTTAAAATCAAAATAATTATAAGAACATAGTTGCTTCTTTTTTTTAAAAAAAATTATTTTTTTTTAATATTTATTGTGAATTTATTTAAATTTAAATAATTGAATATATTGTGTTGTACATAGTAATATTAATTTTAAAATCTTTGCCAAATAATAAAAATATATGATTAAAAATATGATTGACTTAATATCTATTTCCAATAAAAAATATAATTAAAGGTGCTATTTAATTTGAAGATGTATATGAATAATAATATTAATAAATTGGATATATTTTATTGATTATTTTCTTAATCAATAAAAAATGATTAAAGGTGATTTTAAT
Organism: Pogostemon cablin; assembly: GCA_023678885.1. Taxonomy (NCBI): domain Eukaryota; kingdom Viridiplantae; phylum Streptophyta; class Magnoliopsida; order Lamiales; family Lamiaceae; genus Pogostemon; species Pogostemon cablin. The sequence goes on along the minus strand of CM042978.1, from coordinate 16,788,867 downwards.
TTATTGTGTGATTTAATATATACACGATGATAATACTAAGAATAATAAATAAATAAAATTAGAAAGAATATATATATAATATTAAAACAAAAAAATAAAAAACATACGAAATTTAATCACGTTGCGACACCTCATATTTTTAAAAAGTTATTCGTAACAGCGTATTATATATATATAGAGGAAAGTTGATGATTGAATTAAAAAAAAAAGATAGTGTATTTAATTGATAAAAATAAAGTATATTGTGATTGAATTAAGAAAAATATAAAGATGATGTATTTTTTTATAAGAGAATTAAATTGAAAATTTATAAGAATGTTAATTATTTTAAAGCAAATTAACCTATTTTTTATCTATAAATAAATAATATATTTAGATATTATTTACATATTGAGAATTTAAAATTTATAAGGATTTTTTAATTTAATTATGAAAATTTTAATATTTCTATTAAATAAATAATAAAATAAATAAATTAATGTTTTAATAATGATTAGTCATATTAATATATATTATATTAATCAATATTACCACCATATTTTTTTTAATTAAAAATTTAAATAATCTACTTTTTTTAATTAAAATTTAAAAAAATCTAAATTTTCAAAAACTAAATAATTATGATGGGATTTGAACCATGTCTAACTCATTTTCATAGACCTTTTTGCTCAATAGTTGACCAATGAACCATACTTAATTTTCTTATGGTGATGCTTATATATTATATACATATAATCTTTTGATTTTTTAAATCTTTAATAAATTTATTAATTATAAATAACTAAAATTAATTTATGTTATGTAAATTTTATTATTTCCATTAAACATTATTATTAAATTTATAAAATTTAGAAATTTTTAAATATCTTGTACGTAATCTAAATTATTATTTATTAATATATATCACATATATTAATATATAATTTTATAATTATGTATAAAATAATTATAATTTATATATCTTAGTTAATTATGAATTTATATTAGACAAATTTTCTTGTGAGACATTATATATGTGAGACGTGTTAAAATATGTCTATTATATAGATAAAATATGTCTAATGGTTATTAAAGTATGATAAATGGTGAATTAAAGTATAATTTTATGATGTTATAATTATTTTTTTTAGAATTTTAAGTTTGTGACGGAAAATTCCGTCACAACGTCCATCACAAATGAAATCCGTCACAAATATTGGTTAAAAGAAACTGTCACAAATTCCGTCACTAGCGATTTTCGTCACAAAATCTATCACTAATTGTGACGGGACCATCACAAACACTTTGTGACGCATGTTCGGGTGACGGCCGCTTTCCCGTCACAAAGTCCGTCAATCCGTCACAAAGTCCGTCATAAAGTCCGTCAATCCGTCACAAATTCCGTCACTGTCAGCCAGTTTTTTTGTAGTGCATCTATTAATACATTTATAAATGTCATGATAAGATAATTTAAACTACATTAATTAACCAATATTTTTTTAATTAAAATTTTAAATAATCTACTTTTTTTAATTAAAATTTAAAAAAATCTAAATTTTCAAAAACTAAATAATTATGATGGGATTTGAACCATGCCTAACTCATTTTCATAGACCTTTTTGCTCAATAGTTGAACAATGAACCATACTTAATTTTCTTATGGTGATGCTTATATATTATATACATATAATCTTTTGATTTTTTAAATCTTTAATAAATTTATTAATTATAAATAACTAAAATTAATGTAAATTTTATTATTTCCATTAAACATTATTATTAAATTTATAAAATTTAGACATTTTTAAATATCTTGTACGTAATCTAAATTATTATTTATTAATATATATCACATATATTAATATATAATTTTATAATTATGTATAAAATAATTATAATTTATAGGAGTAATATCTTAGTTAATTATGAATTTATATTAGACAAATTTTCTTGTGGGACATTATATATGTGAGACGTGTTAAAATATATCTATTATATAGATAAAATATGTCTAATGATTATTAAAGTATGATAAATGGTGAATTAAAGTATGATTTTATGATGTTATAACATGATTCATTATTGACATATTTTAACTGCAAGTAAGCATATTTTATCTACATAATATACATACTTTAATAATGGGTGGACCTGTCTCATAATCGTCTCACAAAAAATCAATCTCACAAAAGAGTTTCTCTTTATATTAACATTCGTAATATATTATTTAATATATTTATACATATGTATTTTAAATTTAATATTTATTTTTTCATTTCTACTTTAAATTTTTTATTTATATACGCAACGTTGAATAGACTTTAATAAACAAAATGCAATATTTTTATTTTAATAAATATGACGTAATTTTATTTTATTATTTAATTTTTAAAAATTTTAATATATACAATAATTGAAGTATAAATATATTATATATTAATTATAATAAACAAAAAAAAAGTTATTGTGACACTATATTAGTGTCTTAATAGAATTATATTAATACATTTATTAAATAGTGTATTAATAGATATTTAATATTGTAGTTATAGATTTGATGCAGTGATAGAATAGCTGTAAATACATTTTTTAAAAAATTTATTAAAATTAGTGTAGTAATAGACTTTTTTTTTTCTAGTGTTACTGCTATAACATTCTCACAAATGCCATAAAATTATAAAATTTTTACATTTAAAGTATCAAAATTTCCCCCCAAACCTCACATGCATTGAGAACATACCGGATCTTGTGTGTCATTTTCGTGCATCATCTCCTATGCTACGCATTAAGTGATTGACACGTAAGAGGGGAATTAAATTCAACCATTGCCCCTAGGGTTTAAGGTTTAGAGTATAATTTCATCTCTCCTACGTGTCGTCCATTTAATGGTTTAACACAAGAAATAATGTACCAAGATAACACAGAGAATCCAAGCGCATTGAGACCAACCCTCACATTTTTTATGTTTCACTTTGGTAATTACATTCTTTTTCTTTTTAGTAAAATAATTAATATATTTTTATGAGCCAATATACAAAATTAATATAATTATTCACTATATATTAAAATATTAAGTCTCTCTATTCTTTACCCATTAAAATATTATTCTTTAATTTTTGATGAAAAATAAAGATAATTTATAGATTAGATAATTTTGTTTATATAGAGGTTGTTGATGAAATGACATGTCAACCTTCCTCTAAAAGGAATATTTTTGTGCTAGCTAGAGGGATTGCCATCATATTTATTCTCTTGACCATCTTTATATTAGCCTTGACCACACAATTATAGGGACTAGATTTTTGGGCCTAATAGTAGCAAGACACTAGTATAAGAAAGGGCAATTGTTAAAAGCACATAAATTAATAACCAGCCTTTTTTAGGATGAGTTTTTAATGACTTTATAAAGAGAACAAGAATTGCTTGCAAGTTACACCCTACTCAAGTTACTCAAAGGTTTTTTTTTTCATAAAATTTAGATTGTTTTATCTAAAATTAGTTTATCATGCTTTTTTTTTTTTTGCTATTATATAGTAGTATTTATTAATACTAAAACCATATGTGCATTTATATATCATCTCTTTTCCGCCTAGCTTCTTTTCACTTATATATAGAGGTCAGATGCATAATTTACTCCTCATGTACTATCTCCAGTACGTAGCAACATTTTTGTTTGTTTTTTTTTATTTGAAAATTAAGAAATACTCCCTTAATCGATCATCAACCTACTCATTTTTTGTTTGAGTGTGTATTTTTTTTCCCATGAGAATTATAAAGCATTACTACATTGTTATATTAATGGTAAGTGATACGATTATATCATTTGATTTTTTTTTTCAAACAAAGGAAAATATAACAAAAGAATATCTTATAAATAAATGGAGCGAATATAAAATGTTATTATATAATATGATTACTTTATTTTTTACCCTTAATTTAACTTGAAATTGTATAATGGCATAAAAATTTTAAAATCTCCAATTCAAAACTTTAAAAATGAGTTCACTATTGATCATTTTAGGGATTGAAAATTCTTTTTTTTTTTTATCAAAGGAGCCTTAAAAAAAATTTAATGACTTCATAAATTATTATTATTAAACATATAAATTTTTTTTTTCAATTTATATAAATAAATAACATCATAAATTGTTTATTAATAATCATATAAAATATTTTTTTTCAGAATTGAAATATTATTTTAATGATAAGAAATTTAAAAAATTCTTGAGAGACACATAAATACTACTATATAAAGTTAAATATTATTGTAATATATATTTTCTTAAATTATTTTATGTTTTGAGGTTTCGAATTGATAGTTCTTATATTTTTTAAAATTCTAATTATTGATTAAAAAAATCTAAATTGATAATGAACTTACTTTTTTCGGCATTAAATTGAAAGAAAAAGCAAAACTCCTAAAATCGAACCCCTAAAATAACAAATGTAATTATTACTATGCGAGAAAAGATGTTCATGGTTTATAGCTTTTACTCCAAGTGTGATATATCACTTGTTCTATACTCATATATATTAGTAACACCTTTAAAATGTAACAAATGATATAATTATAATTATAATTTTTTAACTTCGTATTGTGCTCTTTTTTCTAAAAAAAATTCATCGTCAATTCATTCAAGATAAAATAATTTTATCTGTTAGGAAATTTATATTTCCTATATTATTTAGTTATGTGCAATATATTAATATTCAATTATATTAGCTATTCAAATAATATGTTGGGCTTATTAAGTGATTAAATTAAAGTAAAAGCTCATGGACTATACTTATTTGATATGGGCCAATGAGTAGATACCTAATATTATGTATCAAGTGATTATGGATGGCCTGATATGAGTAATATATATAGATACCTAGGTTATGGTCCCCGACACTAAGCTGCACACAGTTCTGTCTTTCCCCATCTGAAGAGATTACGAAGGTCCTGAGGGAATCCAGAGGTTTAGTAGAGGAAAGTCTTAAACCTGTTGCTGATCTTCCGTTTAATTCCGCATAAGAAGATCAATGGATCCAGATATCTCTCTATTTATTATTATATAGATCTTGTTGAATCATATTAGGGATTAAAGTTTTGGATCTTAAAGTTATATTTCCATCAATTGGTATCAGAGCCACCCTAATTTTGATTCTCTGAGATTTATAAAATTAAGTTTGGATTTAAATATTTTTATTTGAATCACATTGTGTAATCGCATTCTTTTTTAAATCGGATGATTTATTTGTCCAGTTTATTTGGCAATTAAAAGTAATGTTAATGGTTTTTATGAATTAATGTTGTTGTCTGGTGCGTCATAAAAATATTTCAATTGAGTAATTTTGGAAATTTAATTTTCTGATATGAGTTGCAAACACTAATGATATCCACTACCATTTTTATTAATGAGTTCTAAAGTAGAATTATGTCAGTAGTGATATGTGTAGTCAAAATAAAAAAGGCAATTAATTATTTAAATCAATTATGTGAGATAAGTTTTTTTTTTTGGTTTTTGTAATTATCAAAACCTTGAATATGGTTCTCAATTTTCACTGTCTCAATTTTCGTGAAATTGAAATTTCTATTCCACCTTCTATAATCGGATCATGCTAGTGTATTTGACTGGAATTAATTTAGTATATTATTGGAATTAATTGATTATGCCAATTTTTAAATTGGATTCATGCTATTAAATTGATTTTGGCATTTAATTTTATTAATCTGACATATGTGATTATTTGGATCCAGTAATAATTTCTTTTATCGACAAGAAGTGTTTGCGTATGTTTTACATGGCAACATTGACATGTGTTTCCAGTTAGCATTATTTTTTTATCTTTTTATTTTTTATTCATTTATTTGAATATTAAGTAAGGGGTCATGGGTTAGTTGCTGATTTTTTTCTTTTGAGAAAATTATGGCAATTTAAATTATTTAAATTTAATTTTTTTCTATTAACTTGTTTTCCAGTAAGAAAAACTTGTGCATTTTGTATTAATGTGACTCGAGTATTCATTGTGAATTTTGATACTTTTATATGAAAGTTATTTATGTAATATATATCACACAAAATGTATGTGTAGTAAGAAAAATAATTCCATTCAAAACCCATAATGAATTTATTTAAATTGGGGAGACAGTTCAATGTCATTTAATTAAATTTAATATTTTAAATAAATATTTAATTAGTCTAGTAATTTTTCAATTTAGTTAATTGAAGCACCTTGGTGCCAAAACAATCTCTGTGTGCGGAAAAAGACTTTATTGATATTACATAGATGTGTGTGGAATTATTTATGTGTTCTGTGTTCGGCCAAAGGTAGACACAATTTGACAGAATAATAACACACATGTGATAATAAGTATGTGATAATTATTTGGATTGTTCATGTGAACATTAGTCGGTCTAAAGATAGACTTTTGTTTGACAGAACTTATTGTCAATACTTGATTGTTGCACCAAGATTACTACTGTAATTAATTTTTGTCCAAAGATGAGGTTAATGTTACACACGGTGTCTTGAGATGGGTCCCCAATTTATTTTTTTTATTTATTCGTTCATAACTTGTTTTATGATATGAATATTTTGTGAGTATATTTAATTTGTTCTCTATTTAGTTTCTGTTGCTACAGCTCCTAACTTCTCTCAACAAGTCAATAATATCCCAATGCTTAATGGGACAGACTTCAAGATTTGGAAAGAGACACTTGAGATTGTTCTTGGCTGTATGGATTTGGATCTGGCTCTTCGGTCTGCACGACCCACTGCTACTGTTGAAAATCTAAATGAGGCTAAAATTGAAATGTGGGATTGGTCAAACCGAATGTGCATGATGATCATGAAGTGCTCCATTCCGGAAGCGTTTAGTGGCTCTATTGCTGAGAGCAAAAATGTCAAATCGTTCCTTGATGCTGTTGAGCAGTATTTTGCCAAAAATGAAAAGGCGGAGGCAAGTAGTCTTTTGGATAAACTTGTCTCCATGAGGTACAAAGGCAAAGGGAACATAAGGGAGTACATCATGGAGATGTCTAATCTCACATCAAAACTCAAGACACTCAAGTTAGACATTTCTAATGATTTGCTGGTGCACTTGGTTCTGATCTCACTTCCTGCACACTTTGGGCAATTCAAAGTGAGTTATAACACTCAAAAGAACAAATAGTCCCTTAATGAGCTTATATCTTACTGTGTACAAGAGGAAGAGAGAGTGCAGAGAGATAGAGCTGAAAGTGCTCACATGGCTGTAAATGCTCAAGGCAAGAAAAAAATTCGACCTAGTGGTGCTATGGTTTCTGCTTCAACGCAGAAGGGTACTGTGGTTACTCATTCTGACCAGAAGAAGCAAAAGGTTGAACCTAAGGATGATAGATGCCACTTCTGCAAAAAGCGGGATCATTTTAAGAAAAATTGCTCCAAGTATGCTGCATGGCGAGCTAAGAAGGGTATACCTCTTACTTTGATTTGTTCTGAGGTTAATTTATCTCTTGTACCTAATGATACTTGGTGGATAGATTCTGGTGCTACTAATCACATAAGTATGTCTTTGCAGTGTTGTCTGCGCTACCGGCTGCCAACTGATGCTGAAAGATTCATCTTTGTGGGCGATGGCAATAAAGTTGCAGTAGAGGCTATTGGAACCTTTAGATTGCATTTAAAGAGTGGTTGTTATGTAGACTTGTTTGAGACATTTGTAGTACCTTCTTTTAGACGGAATTTGGTTTCTATTTCTGCTTTGGATAAACTAGGTTTTTCATGGTCTTTTGGAAATAATAAAGTATGTCTCTTTCAAAATTCCAATCTTATTGGTGATGGCCATTTAATTGATAATCTTTACATGCTTGATCTTATAAATTCTAATAATGTTATTCTGCAAACATATTCAAGAGGTACAAAGAGAAAATTTTCGGAGGATTCTGTCATTTTGTAGCACAAGCGCTTAGGCCATATATATAAACAAAGAATTCAAAGGCTTGTGTCTGATGGAATCCTTAACCCCTTAAATCTTGTAGATTTTCAAGTCTGCATTGAATGTATAAAAGGGAAACAAACTAATATGAGGAAATTAGGAGCCGAAAGAGCTAAAGAAGTCTTAGAACTTATTCACACCGATATATGTGGTCCATTCCCTACGGCATCATGGAATGGGCAACGTTACTTCATCACATTCATAGACGATTACTCTCGTTATGGCTACCTATATCTGATTCATGAGAAATCTCAATCGTTGGATGCTTTCAAGTCTTTCAAAGTTGAAGTTGAACTTCAGCTTGGTAAGAAAATTAAGGCTGTCAGATCTGATCGTGGTGGTGAATACTACGGTCGGTTTGATGGATCAGGAGAACAACGTCCAGGACCGTTCGCACTTTTCCTCAAATAATATGGAATTGTTCCGCAATACACTATGCCAGGTTCTCCTCGCATGAATGGTGTTGCTGAACATTGGAATCGGACTCTTAAGGATATGGTAAGGAGTATGATAAGTCATTCCTCCCTGCCAGAGTCTCTTTGGGGAGAAGCCTTGAAAACAGCAGTATACATTCTCAATAGAGTACCAAGTAAAGCAGTTTTGAAAACTCCTTATGAACTTTGGATAGGCAAGAAACCTAACATTAGGCACTTATACATTTGGGGTTGTCCAGCTGAAGCGCGACCTTATAAGACACATGAAGGAAAACTGGAATCAAGAACGGTAAGATGCTACTTTGTTGGTTACTCTGAGCATTCACGGGGTTTTAAGTTTTACAATCCCACATCAAGAACCTTTTTCAAGACGGGAAATGCCAAATTTCTTGAGGATAATGAGTTTAGGAGGGAAGAGATTATGAGGAAGGTTGTCTTTGAGGAAGATTCTGGAGTTGATGGTGATTTGGTTAATTTACCAATCATTGCTCAAGAAACAACTTCAGAAACTCATATGGAAAACATTATCCCTAATCAAGACAATATTGAAATCCTTCCTCCATTAGCTGATGAACAAACTCAACCACCTCAAGAAGTGCCATTAAGGAGATCCACTAGAGAGAGGAGAAATGCTATTTCAGATGATTATATAGTATTTCTACAAGAACATGATGATGGCGTTGGTTTGATCGAAGATGACCCTGTCACTTTTAGTCAAGCCATGCACAGTTCTAACTCTCAGAGATTGATTGATGCCATGAAAGATGAGATGAAGTCTATGAGTGACAATGACGTTTGGGATCTTGTCGAATTGTCTGAAGGTGTGAAACCCATTAATTGTAAATGGATATTTAAAACCAAAAGGGATTCAAAAGGCAATATCGAAAGATATAAGGCTTGTCTAGTCGCTAAAGGCTTCACTCAAAAGGAAGGCGTTGACTTCAAAGAGACTTTCTCTCCAATTTCATCGAAAGACTCTTTCAGAACTATCATGGCATGTGTAGCTCATTACGATTTGGAGCTACATCAGATGGATGTAAAGACTGCTTTTCTCAATGGAGACATTGAGGAAACCATTTATATGGCACAACCTGAGAACTTTGTCTTTAGAGATGCAAAGTCTATAGTGTGCAAATTAAAGAAATCCATCTATAGTCTCAAGCAAGCATCCCGTCAATGGTATCACAAGTTTCGTCAAATTATCACCTCTTTTGGATTTGAGGAAATGTTGTTGATGATTGTGTATACTACAAGTTCAGTGGGAGTAAATATGTCTTCTTGGTTTTGTATGTCGATGATATTCTTCTTGCAAGTAATGATATAGGCTTATTGCACGAAGCTAAGAGATTTCTTGCGAAGAAATTCGAAATGAAAGATCTTGGTGACGCCTCTTTTGTATTAGGAATTCAAATACTTAGAGGTCATTCTCGAGGCATCCTTGGATTATCGCAAAAGAGCTATATCAATATGGTTTTAGGAAGATTCGGCATGAAAGGAAGCAAACCACTATACACCCCTGTGGCTAAGGGAGAAAAATTCAGTCTTAAGCAATGACCCAGCAATGATCATGAGAAAAATGAGATGCAAAAGGTTCCTTATGCGTCGGCAGTAGGAAGTCTTATGTATGCTCAAGTTTGCACTCGTCCCGATATAACATTTATAGTGGGAGTTTTGGGAAGGTATTTAAGCAATCCAGGGGAGCAACACTGGAAAGCGCTAAACGCGTAATGCGTTACTTGAAGAGAACAATGGATTATATGCTCACTTATTGGAGGTTGGAGAATTTGGAGATCGTTGGATACTCTGACTTCGATTTTGCTGGATGTCAAGATAGCAAGCGTTCCACATCGGGTTATGTGTTTACGTTGGTTGGAGGAGCTATTTCTTGGAAGTTTGCCAAACAGACTCTTGTAGCTTCTTCCACCATGGCTGTAGAGTACATCGCTTGTTATGAAACATCTAATCATGTAATATGGTTGCGGAACTTTGTCACTGGGCTGCATGTGGTTGAAGGTATCGAAAGGCCGTTGAAGATATATTGTGACAATAGTTCAGCAGTGCTATACTCCAATAACAACAGAAGTGCAACTAAAGCAAAATTCATTGAAATTAAGTACATTTTTGTTAAGGAGAGAGTTCAGAATAAACAAATTACTGTTGAATACATAGGAACAGATAGCATGCTAGCAGATCCACTAACTAAGGCATTAACCCCGAAGGTGTTTCATGAGCATACTGCTCAAATGGGTGTTAATTCTGATGTTACCTTATTTTAGTGGGAGTTTATGTTCTATGTATTGAACTTCATATTTAAGACATTCGTAATTCTATATAATAAATGACCTTTTGGTTTATTTTGAATTCACTTAAGTTAATTTCCATTTTGAGATATTTGCATTGTGGATTGATCTCACTAAAATTGGACCAGTTGGAAATAGACATGTTATTAATTACATTTTACATGTAATTTTCATGCTACTTACCATATTTAATCTATGTCATTAAGTATATTAATATGGTGATTGTCGGGGTTTAACCACGAATAATAATATGGTGAATGTCGCTGTAATTCCATTGTTAGTATATGAGATGGACGAGATTATTGAAGGTAGTCTGAATGAATAGCAAAAAGTTGTGCACTTAAGAATTCTTAATATAATTGTCTTTGAAAAATAATATATAGCCCAAGTGGGAGATTGTTAGGAAATTTATATTTCCTATATTATTTAATTATGGGCAATATATTAATATTCAATTATATTAGCTATTCAAATAATATGTTGGGCTTATTAAGTAATTAAATTAAAGTAAAAGCCCATGGACTATACTTATTTGATATGAGCCAATGAGTAGATACCCAATATCACATATTGGGTGATTAAGGGTGGCTTGATATGAGTTATATATATAGATACCTAGGTTATGGTCCCCGACACTAAGCTGCACACAGTTCTCTCTTTCCCCATCTGAAGAGATTACGAAGGTCCTGAGGGAATCCAGAGGCTTAGTAGAGGAAGACCTTAAACCTGTTGTTGATCTTCCATTTAATTTCGCATAAGAAGTTCAATGGATCCAGGTATCTCTCTATTTATTATTATATAGATCCTGTTGAATCATATTAGGGATTAAAGTTTTGGATCTTAAAGTTATAGATATACAAATATTCGATATTATTACATTTTACTACTATATACATAAGACTTATCCTTTTACCTAAAGAGTTTATTAAATTTCTTTCTTAGGATTTTATCAAGTCATTCAAAATGATATGATGAATCAATCAGGTGTTTAAGATATCAAACACTCAGGGAATATTTATTTTATTAGAAGGAATCAGAATAAGAATAATAGTGACAGTATTAAGGAATGATAATGGTTTTGTCTTTTGAAATTAAGTTGTTTGGTTGATATTAACGAATAACTATCATAACTATTGATACTATTTGGTATGATCAAATTCTATAGGGATCGATTTATAATTTTTACAAATGAATTTTTATTTGAAAGCAATTTCACTATTTATAAGAGAAAATGATTATTTGTTATTTATAATTTACAATAAAAATTTTATATCATTAAAAATGTGATTAATTGGTATATAAGCTACTATGAAAGTCATAGCCCCAAAATTGGGAGGAATGGGTCATTCCTTGATTTTGAGGAATCAAATTTACTGTGCAAATATCATTACCTTTAAACAAACAACTTTTTATCATTCCATACTGAAAGTGCTGTGGGGGACTGCCGTGAAAAACAGATTTGCGGTGACCAAAAATGGTGTGAACTTAAAAAGCAGAATAGAGTGTAAAATGTGTATATCAATGTCTTGACATAGAGGATGTCGAGATACAGAATACAAAACTATGCACAGCGGAATAAAAAGAAGAAACCAGAATTAATTTTCTCACAAGTCTTACGACATGCCTTTGAACTTAATCGCATTTTTGGTAAAATGACAAGAGCAAGTATACTCTATCGTTGTTGTATACGCGTGACCAAGTGCAAAATTTATAAAATTGTCGTCCCAAGGGAAAGCAAATATTGGCTAGTATTCGAATTGTTCATCGATTTATGCTTTGTAAAGAAGATATGTTTGAAGGTTTTGTACTAAAAACTATGACTTACGATTCTACTCAATTATCTAGAGTTTAAACTTAATCAAGTAATGATCAATTACCAAGCAAATGATAGATGGAATGGATGTAGAATGCACTTGAGAAGAGAGCAAGACTAATCATACTTATGGTTAAGATTTGAGCTAGATATGCAAAACCATTTATAATAATTCTCATTAACTTGTGGATTAAAAGCAATCACTAATTTACCCCTAGTCCCTGTGGCCAAGACAACTAGGTTCTCGACTCTTTTACAAGCCTAAATCACCTAAGATTGTTCTTAATCTCAATTCCCTTAAGGTACTATGATCATAAGTTGGTTCTTCTCACTCAATTACTTAAGTGTCCATTTATGAATGTTCTAAGCTTAAGGAGGGTATGTCTTACCTCCCCTTATACTAACATACATGCACAATTCAATATATGATTCAATTAAACATCCACTCACAACATTGGAATGACCATTCTAACATAATGAATAGAGAATTTAATCACACAAACATTGAAATGAAACATGATTGATTAGCTTTACTATAAAACTAGTCACTAAACATGGTAATTATATCAATACAAAACTTACTTTACTCCATTTGAGCCATAATAAGAAGAAAATCAACACTTGAAAGTGAAAATGGCTTCCCTTGCATGGAAAGACCTCTTCTCCTCTTCAATGTCTTGAATTCTTCTCTCCTTGGTGTAGCAATCTTCTCAAATAATGGAAGGATGGATGGAATGAAGGTTTTATGGATTGAAAATACAAATCAAATGATGAATTGATGGATCTAGATGGTAGAGATGGAAGATGGATATACTATGTGAGGAAATGTGGTGTGTTTTTTGTGTATAACTGCTCCAATCTGATATCTAATGAATTTTCTCCCTCAATTTTGCACAAGTCATGGTTTTATATCACTTATGGACCTTCTAGAAGCTTCCGGAATATTCTGAAAATTAAGCAGGATTTTGCACCTACACGGCCCGTGTAGGGCACACTTACTTCGGCATGTTGTGCGTGCTCCGGATACGGCTCGAGCTGCGCTGCACGGCCATGGTCATGGCCGTATAGCATTTTCTGACGACAATGCATGACTTCTTCTTACAGGGCGGTTCTCCGCACACAGGGTGTGCAGCAACGCACTGCCCGTGCACTAGCGCACGGCTATCCTTCTGGGGAGCAGCGAGTTCTGATGGCATTACACGACTGTTGGGTACAGGGACGTGTTCTGCACACGGCCCGTGTAACAACATGCCCTATTCTTCCGTCTTCTTTTTGCTCCCGACTTCGTTTCTGTCCGTTCCTTGACCTGTTTTACACATATTTAAGCCCATTTACACAATTCTATAAATTCATACAACTATCCTCAAAATAACAATAACTCCACCAAAAACAACACAAATACGGATAAAAATATCCAAAAATACACAAATAAAGATACTAAAATTTAGGTGAAAATGACATCGGTCAGCCTTCACCGGCGAAAAACTTTCTTATTAAAACTTCAAGACGATTACAAAAACATACCACGAAAATGAAATACGAAAAAAATTCCTATTCTAAATCCTCAGACATATGATTCACAGAAGGAATATCAAGAATGATATCCAACACAAAGAATATCAAAATTAAAACTAAAAACTCTCAATGTGTAATCTCTAAATCTCCGTGTTCTGCTCTCTGCATCTAAATTTAGAAGACAACGATCCTTTTAAAGGAATAAAAATCCTTGCTCTCCAAGCATATCATCCCACGTTCTGCATTCTTTGGAGACCAAGTTCAACTTTTTAATTCACGTTCTCCACTTCTTTTCTTGATGTTCATGACGATACGTTCTCACGTTCTTAACACCTGCTTTCCACGTTCTTCTCTCCTGTAGAAGAAATAAAGAAAATATTTTTTTTCCTAATAAATAGGAACTACTTAATCCACAAGATAAAAAATCACGTTAATTAATAATAAATTAATTAAAAGATTAGGAAAAAGCAAAACAAGTAAAATAGGAAATTTGAATAAATCAATTTCCAACAATCTCCCCCATTTTGAATTTCCTAAAAAAGAATTAAAACACACGATGATAAATTTTCCACAAGACAAAACACATTCTCCGCCCATAATAAAAATTACACATTCTCCCCCATAATAAAATTACGCAAATTCATCCAAAAAGCAAAAACCAACTCCAAACTTTAATGAACATCACACACGTTCTCAACACTAGAAATTAGCATCCATTTCACATATCTTCAACGTCAGTCTTAAGATCAAAACACAAATCCACAACAATTAGTGTCTACATCAGAACCACCTTGCATCTCTGTCAACATTAAAATTCATCTCCATGTATACCAGGACCAGCATATCAACATCTCCATTTTTAATCAGACATAAATTACACCATCTCCCCCATGATTCTTACGTAACAAACTTCGTAGAAGATGTTGGCGAAGAAACAACACATATCTGAGAATGAGTAATACAGTACAATTGATCCCTTTTACAGCAGAGATGACATAATCTCAAACTACTCAATGGATGAAAGCATGTATTGAGAGTTTGGATGAAATATTTGGATGTCTGAACATTCCTAATCAGAGATGATGAAAACATTGAGGTGTCGAGACATTCCAAATCAGAGAGATGAAGATGGCAGATTGAGCAATGGAGCTGGATCGCCATTTATAAGAGGAGTGAAATGGAGAAAAAAATAACCGCGTGTGCAGAGGAGAGATCGAATACGCGCGAAAGAATAAGAAAAAGCCTTAACTATTTAAATATGGCAATAAAAGTGGATAAATACTAAATTATCAACAATATCTCAACAATATCAACAATATCCTAAAAATAAGGATAAGTATCAAAGCACTTAATTGTTAAACACCACGTAGATTTTTTAAAAATAAAGAGATGAATAACTAAATCAAAAAATAAATAAATATATATAAACCATGACTCAATTATCTTAAAAAAATTTTAAATTTCAAACGTTGACACCCAAAATTTTATTTTTATCCGATCTTTTTTTTTGGAAAAAATTCAAAATATCTTATTTATTACCTTTTGAAAAGAAAGCATCATCGTAGCAACCACCGTGCCCCTAGTTACTCAGTGATAAACGAATATATGTGTAATCTCTCATCACCTTTTGAAAAGAATGCATCGTCGTAGCCACCGCCGTGTGCCTGGTTACTCAGTGACAAGATTATACACCCTTTATTTTCCTTATTATTATTTTTAATTAATTAACAACCACCTTTTCGACTTAGTGTTTTATTGCTAATAATTTTTCTCATCGGATTCTTTTAAGATTGGGTAGTCAACACAAGAAATCATCAATTTAAAAGATAATTTTATCAAGATTAACAATTGATAAGAATCAAAGATTTTTTTAAAAAGAAAATGCAAAAAAAAGGAAAAATATCGGGATTGAAAAGACTCAAATTTTACAAAGGCCAAGCGATTTTTGGAGATTTGAAAACCTCTGAAAATCTAACGCCTTAGTAAAAATATATGCTAGTTAGTGCTCAGTGTGAATGTAATCTAACTTAATTTTTACTTTTCTCAACTAAATCCCGAATAAAGTGGTGTCTAATACTTATGTGCTTTGTACGACTATGTTGTACTGAATTTTTTGAGATATCTATCGCACTTGTATTATCACATAAAATAGTAAGAGTGTCAGATGCGTACCCATAGTCTGCAATCATTTGTTTCAACCAAAGTAGTTGATACAGCAGCTTCTAGTAGCTGCGTATTCAGCTTCTGCAGTAGATAAAGAGATGCAATTCTGCTTTCTACTATGCCATGACACCAAATTATTTACAAGGAAGACACATCCACCGCTTGTACTCTTTCTATCATCTGCATCTCCGGCCTAATCGGAGTCACTATAACCCACCAAATTCAAATTTGTATCCTTTGTGTATCACAATCCAACATCTTGTGTTCCCGCAATGTATCGTATGATACGTTTAACAACATTCAAATGAGACAATTTAGGATCAGCCTGGTATCTAGCACACAAACAAACACTAAACATTATATCAGGTCGGCTAGTAGTAATGTAAAGAAGACTACTTATCATGGATCAATATAGAGTGTTGTCAACATCATCTCCAACACTTTCCCTGCACAATTTCTGCGATTATCCTATAGGTGTTTTCATATGTTTAGCAGATTCAAGACCAAAACAAGACACAAGATTTTTAACATACTTACTCTGCGAAATAAATATACCATCATGCATCTGTTTTATTTGCAAGCCAAGAAAGAAGTTCAATTCACTAACCATGCTCATTTCAAATGTTGAAGACATTGACTTCATAAAACTTATCAAGTAACAGATCAGAAGTAGAACCAAATACGATATCATCTACATAAACTTGAGCAATAACTAAATGATCACATTTATGCATGATAAACAAAGTACGATCAACTTCTCCTCTAATAAAACCATATTCAAGAAAAAATTCAGTTAGTCTCTCATACCAAGCTCTAGGAGCTTGTTTCAATCCATATAAGGCTTTTTTCAATTTATAAACATGCGATGGATATGTGGGATTTTCAAAACCTTTAGGTTGAGCAACATAAACTTCTTCATTCAAAATGCCATTTAAAAATGCACCCTTAACATCCATCTGATGCAATTTTATACCAATGTAACAAGCAATTGCAAGTAAAAAATGAATTGACTCAATCTGAGCAACAGGAGCAAAGTTCTCATCATAGTCAAAATTTATAATCAAGTGGTCCCAAGGGAAAGTAAACCTAAGCTTGTATCTGGATTTTCCATTGATTTATGCTTTGTAAGGATGATAGGTTGAAGGTTTTGTAATTAAAACTATTACTTACTTATCTACTCAATTAACTAAAATTAAGCTATCAACAAAATATATCAAAAGATAAACAAATGATGGATGAAATGGATGTAGAATTCACTTGAGAAGAGAGCAAGACTAATCATACTCATGGTTAAGGCTTGAGCTAGATATGTAAAATCCTTGATAATAATTCTCATTAACTTGTGGATTAAAAGCAATCATAATTTTACTCCTAATCCTTATGGCCAAGGCAATTAGGTTCTCGACTCTTTTACAAGCCTAAATCTCCTAGAATTGATCTTATTCTCAATTTCCTTAAGGTGCTATGATCATAAGTTGGTTCTTTTCACTCAATTTCTTAAGTGTCTTTCTATGAATGTTCTAAGCTTAAGGAGGGTATGGCTTACCTCCCCTTATACTAACATGCATGCACACTTCAACATATGATTCAATTAAACATCCACTCACAAAACTAGAATGACCATCCTAATACCATGAATAGAGAA
This sequence comes from Pogostemon cablin, assembly GCA_023678885.1. Classification (NCBI taxonomy): domain Eukaryota; kingdom Viridiplantae; phylum Streptophyta; class Magnoliopsida; order Lamiales; family Lamiaceae; genus Pogostemon; species Pogostemon cablin. The sequence goes on along the minus strand of CM042978.1, from coordinate 16,771,055 downwards.
TTCAATCACACAAACATTGAAATGAAACATGATTGATATATCATAAAAGGAAATCCACAAATCAATTCAAATCCCTACTTCAAGTTCTACATATCTAACTCTTCATCTCAACCATTCATATGACTAGCCCTACTATAAACTAGCCACTAAACATGGTGTTTAAATCATTACAAATCATACTTTGCTCCATTTGAGCCAAATTGAGAAGAAAATCAACAATTGAAAAATAGAATTGTTTCCCTTGCATGAAGAATCCTTCCTCTTCTTCAATATATCAACTTCTTTACTCCTTTAAGCTTTCCTCTTCTCAAAATGATGTGGAGATGGATTGGATGATGATTTATGGATTGAATGTGGTGATCAAATGGTATTTTGATGGATCTAGTTGGTAGAAATGGATTATGGATCTAGTGTGTGAGGAAATGTGGTGTTTTAGTATGTGTAACTGCTGTGAATTTGATCTCTCCTTCAAAATTTCGCACAAGTCATGGTTTTATATCAGTTATGGACCTTCTAGAAGCTTCAGCAACATTCTAAAAATTACACAGGATTTTGCACCTACACGCCCCGTGCAGCAGCACAAGGCCCGTGTAGGGCACACCTACTTCGGCGTGTTGTGCTTGCTTCTGGGCATGGCTCGAGCTGCGCTACACGGCCTTGGTCATGGCTGTGTAGCGTTTTCTGACGACAATGCACGACTTCTTCTTACAGGGCTGTGTTCTGCACACGGGCCGTGCAGTAACGCACGACCTTCCTCCTGGACGAGCAGCGACTTCTGATGACACTACACGACCACTTGTTACAGGGTCGTGTTCTTCACACGGCCCGTGTACAAGCAGGCTCTGTCCTTCCGACTCTGTTTCGCTCCTGACTCCATTTTGTCCATTTCTTGACCTGTTTTACACATATTTAAGCTCATTTACACAATTCTATCAATTCATACCACATTTTCCAAAAATAATAACTCCACCAAAAATCACGCAAATACAGATAAAAACATCCGAAAATAACCAAACAAATACACTAAAATCAAGGTGAAAATGACTACGATCACCAATCACATTCAAATCAGGGGTTCTAGGTACTAAATCCCAAACATCATTCCTACAGAACTGGTTTAATTTATCATGCATAACATTTATCCAACAATCATCTAACAAAGCTTCATTTACATTCCTAGGCTCTAGAGATGAAATGTAGCAATCAAAATTTATTTTACTACACATAGATGACATATAAGCAAATTTTACCATATCTCTGTAATTGACACGCTCCTTTTGCCTTGTTGTCACTCCAGCTGACAAGTCTCCAATTATTTGAGTGGTAGGATGGTTCTTCTGAGCTCTTCTGGATGGTTTGACTGTTCTTCTGGAGGTGTCGCCGACAGCATTAGATTCTGATTCTATTTCTAAATCTGTCATGTTCTGTGTCCTGCTAAGTGTCGTGACATCTTGTGACTGACATGTCGTGTTCGGTATCCTGTTTAATATCATGACACCTAGTGACAGATTTATATCAGTTTCTGATGTAGGACTTTCCATTACGTCAAGTAATCCAGAGATGTCATCTTCTTTAGTTTTACCTGCAATATCAAAAAAATCATCGAAGACAATATTCACAGATTCTTGAATAGTACGCAACCTCAAGTTCAAAACTCTATACGCTCTACTATTAAGAGAATATCTGAGAAAAATTGCTTTATCACTTTTTAAGTCTAACTTTGCTCGTTGATCTCTATCATTTAACACATAACATTCACATCTAAAAACATGGAAGTATTTAAGATTGGGTTTTCTCCCATTTAAAATTTCATATGATGTCATCATAATCCCAGATCTTATATACGTTTGATTAGATATGTAACATGTCTTGTTAAGAGCTTCATCCCAAAATCTTTTAGAAAGATGTTTAGAACTTACCATAACTCGAGCCATTTCCTGTAAAGTTCTATTTTTCCTTTCGGCAACCCTATTCTGTTGAGGCGTCTTAGAAGCAGAGAACTCATGTAAAATTCATTTTCTATCACAAAAAAGAGAAAAAGAGAGAATTTTCAAATTCTTTACCATGGTCAGAACGAATTCTTGCAATTTTGACATTGTAAGACGTTCTAAACTTTTTGTACAAGTTCCTAAATGATAAAAAAAATATCCGATTTTTCACGTAAAAATTCAATCCATGTAAATCGTGAAAAATCATCTACTATGACAAACAAATATCTTTTTCTACCAAGACTCTCAACTTCAACAGGTCCCATAAGGTCCATATGAACAAGTTCAAAACACTTTGATGTTCCAGAATGTTGAGACATCTTATGTGATACTCGAGTTTGTTTTCCCTTTTGGCATGTACCACACACCACATTATCACTTTGACTCAAATAAGGTAGACCACGAACAATATCAAATTTTGCAAGTTTTCAAAGATTTTTAAAATTTATATGACTAAGTTTTTGATGCCATAAGACAGTGTCATCAACATGCACATTGTATGCAACAAATCTGATTTCAACCAAATAACAGTTATCGATAGATCTCTTACTTGTCATGATGCAAGAATTGGAATCATCAAAAACTTCACATGAATCTTTGTTAAACTGGACACGCAAATTATCATCACACAGTTGACTAATACTAATAAAATTTGCACGTAAACCTTCAACTAGAAACACATTATGAAATTTTGGAAAACCTTTAAGATTCAAAATACCTTTTCCAGTGATTTTATCTTTTGCCCCCCTCCATAGGTAACCTTACCTCCATCAAATTCTTTGAAATCAATCAAATTATCTCTTGTACCTATCATATGGCGAGAACAGCCGCTATCGAAGTACCAAGATCCTTTATTCAATCTGTCAAAGGTTTGAGTAGCTTCTTCAAGTTTTTTTTTTCACAGTGTTTAATTCCATGTCCTTCTTAGTGAGAGAAACTTCCAGACGATTGGTCACCACTTTAAGTTCATCATTTTCCTTTGAATCGAATCAATAATTTTGTATTGATCCTTACACTTCCCAAGAAGTTCATCATATAGAACTTTAAGTTCATTGATAACTTGCAGGGCTTCATCATTCACCTCAAATGTATCTTCTGTCTCAGAAAAAGCAGATGAGTTAAAACAGTTCATACGATTAAATTTTTTATGAAAATACCTATCTGATGTCGTGACAGATGTTACGAAATCACTGTAGTCATCATCAGAACTGATACTATCATTGATGGTGGCAAATAGTATGTTCTGATCAATTCTCTCAGGTTCGGATCCATCATCATCATTCCAGGTGGTATTCAAATTCATCTTCCTTCTCCTAAGAGTATTTGCACATTCTATAGCAAAATGTCCAAATCCATGACAAGCTTTACATTGAATTGAATCCATGTCATTCATTTCAATTTGACTGCTTGGAGGATACCAGCTTGTCCTTCTTGAACAACCAGGGTCAGATTGTGACTTCTGCAGGCCTCTCACCGGTGTATACCTCTTTGTCTAATGTGGTGCAGGAGGTGCTGAAGACACTTGAGGAGAGTTACTTATCTGGATGTGCGGTTTTACACTCCTACTATTTGTTTATTCATCTTCTTGATGTTTGTGTTAAACTTTTTCATCAATAACACAACATTCGCACATCCTTCATCCAACAACTCTATCTTGTCGACTTTTTCTTCTACGAAACTTTCTTCTTTCATAGGTGTGTAAGATTAAGTTTGTAGAGCAAGATTCTTACCTGTATGAAACGTGCATGGAGAATTAAGCTGAACATGTTTATACCCAAAGTTGAGTTCATAGGCCTTTAAGATACTCATCAATTCTCCTAGAGGGAGAGTTGCAGTATCTCTAGCTTCTTCAATAGCAGAGACCTTAATATGAAATCTCTCTGGAAGTGATCGCAAGACTTTACTGACAAGTCGTTCATTGTTGATCGGATCTCCCAAAGTTTGAGTTTCATTTGCAATATCGATAATCTTTTCATTGTTTGAAGATATTGATTCATCTTCATCCATACGAAGATTTTCAAACATGGTTGTGAGATATCTCATTTTAGATTTTCGAACACTCTCAGAACCATCACAATGTTCTTGTAAAATTTCCCATGCATCTTTTGCAGAGATGCAATTTGTAATCATCTTGAACATGACGACATCAACAGATGAAAAAATTACAGTTAAAGCTCTTGAATTGTAATTTCCAAGTTAAGTTTCTTCTGGAGTCCATTCTCCTTTAGGTTTAATGATTGTATCATTATCCGCATCGATTCTTCGAGGAGGACTCCAACCATTAATAACCGAACGCCAAGCTCTTTCATCAATTGATTTGATGTGAGTTCGCATTCGCATCTTCCACATGGAATAATTAGTTCCATCAAGAATTAGAGGGCGTAAAATAAAAGAAACAAAATAATCCATAATTTAAACATAGGAAAAATAGGATATGCACTTAGTATAAATCAAGTGTAGGCTCTGGTGCCAAATGAAAGTGCTGTGTGGGAGTGCCGTGAAAAACAGATTTGCGGTGGGCTAAAAAAAGCGTGAACTTAAAAGCAAAATAGAGTGTAAAATGTGTATATCAATGTCTTGACATAAAGGATGTCGAGAAACAGAATACAACACTATGCATAGCGGAATAAAAAGAAGAAACCAAAATTAATTTTCTCACAAGTCTTACGACTTGTGATGCCTTCACCGGCGAAAAACTTTCTTATTAAAACTTCAAGACGATTACAAAAACACACCACGAAAATCAAACACGAAAACAAATCATATTCTAAATCCTCATACATAGGATTCACAGAAGGAATATCAAGAATGATATCCAACACAAAGAATATTAAAACTAAAATTAAAACTCTCAATGTGTAATCTCTAAATCTCTGTGTTCTGCTCTCTGCATCTAAATTGAGAAGACAACGATCCTTTTATATGAATAAAAATTCTTGCTCTCCAAGCATATCATCCCACGTTCTGCATTCCTTGGAGACCAAGTTCAACTCTTTAATCTACGTTCTCCACTTTTTTTCTTGATATCCATGACGCTGCGTTCCCACGTTCTTAACACATGCTTTCCACGTTCTTCTCTCCTGCAGAAGAAATAAAGAAAAGACATTTTCTTTCCTAATAAATAGGAACTACTTAATCCACAAGATAAAAAAATACGTTAATTAATAATAAATTAAATAAAAGATTAGGAAAAAGCAAAACAAGTAAAATAGGAAATTTGAATAAATCAATTTCCAACACATACCCATTCCCCCTTCCCACACCCATCAACCAAACACTCCCTTAAGTTATGAAAGTTAGTATTTCATCAAGGCGACGGCTATTCGTAACCCCAAATATACAGAATGCACCCCATAAATCATCAAATTAAATTAATCTAAATTGATAAAGACATAAATACCCTTTAATTATTTCTCCTACAATTAATTTAAGAATACACCGTCTTCTTCTTCTTCTTCGTTACAAACATCCAGAATTCATCGTCTTCTTCTTCGTTACAAACATCCCAATCTGATCTCAATCATGCTCACCATTGACAACATCAAGAAGAAATACCCTATCACCGACCTAAAATAAATAAGTCAATTTGTTTGGAAATACATCACCCGCGCCATTTATCCTTTTCCCAAACCCAGATCACCGAGTTACATTATCAAATCTCACAATTTCTACTACTCCAAAAATCATCGAAACAAACTGATTGCGAAATAAAAAAACAATCGTTTGATTATAAATATTTATCTTCTGGATCGAGGACAAAGGAAGGATGAGATGATGAATACATGAGTTTAGAGGTGGCGACGCGGGGTCCAATAAACCAATCACCAGATTTGATTTCTTTTTGTTTTTTATGCTACAATTTTCTCTCTTTCTTAATTTTAAGATATATTTTCGTCATTTAATAATAATTTTCTGAAATATGATTATTTCCCAGTTTCTGGAAAAATTAGATCGTAGACCTGTTAAGATGAAAATGATATTTTTTTAATTTGGACTCTTTCGGTGACGGATTACATGTTTTCTTTTTCCCGTAATTATCATCTTTCATCACCAATGGGGTGCTTGTTTTTGATGTTGTCAATGGTGAGCGTGATTGACAGAGGCGGTCCTGGGGTAGCGCCGGCAGTGCCACCGCACAGGGCCCTACTCCGGCGAGGGCCCCCAAATTTTTTTATATGTTTATATATACTTGTATATATGTCTTATATTTTAAAGTGAAGAAATGATTTAACTACAATTCCAGCCTAAGTGGTTTGAAGGCGCTCCTGATTTCGCTAGGTTCCGGGTTCGACGCCCATTGGAGGTGTTAAATAGAACCCTTTTTTATTGAATACACTCCCTTTTAATTTTTTAAATCTTAATTTTATTGTATACACACCCCCTCAAACTCCAAAGTTACCCTCTTAATTTTAAAATTATACACTCTCTCGAAATCACAATACACACCCCTTCATTCTTACTGTTTCTGGTTCTTAATCTTACTATTTTCGATTCTTAATCTAATTCATTCACACATCCTCACCTCATATACCATTATCGCCTGTCACCTCTCAAATATTAATATAATTTAATTTAATGTATCTTCATTCAATTAATTGCCCTTAATTCGTTGTAAGAAATAACAAATTAATTATGAAACTGGTTGAAGTCACATAACATCATTCCCTCTCTTCCCTTTCTTTCTTTATGCACACTATGCTTTAAATAATGAAGAGAGAGAGAGAGAGAGAGTGAGACCAAGCTCATGAAAAGTTGGGCTTTTCTTCCCTTTTTTTAAGGAGATGACGATGCTCATACTTTTTTACCCTACTTAGGACATATGTTTTTTTCAGCATTTACTGCTGATCATATTGTAAAATTCTGGCCATTTCATTAGTTTTATTATTATTTTTTTCTGATTTTGAGAACCTCACAAACATTATGATATTAGTCCTTGTTATCTGTAATCAATTAATGCACCGCTGGCGCCACTATCTCCAAGGGCATCAGTCAACTCCATCAGGTGCGGTAGCCACACGGAAGCCGGGGTAGCCAGAGAAGTGGGAGAGGAGACGGTCGTGGTTGTCGGAGAGGATGAGTTAAACAAAATCTACATTTCCATGACATTTGGATCACTCACCGTTGAACAGGCAGTATAAAGAATTAATTTAGGGTTTAATTTAGGGTTTTATTAGATAATAATATTATGTATAAAATATATAGGGAGTGTGTATTTAATAAATTTAAGGATAATATAAACTTTTTAAAAATACATATTTTAATTTAATAAAAATAGGGTGTGTATTCAAAGCATGCCTTATCTTTATTTTTAACTAAAACATTAAAAAAAATCTTTAACTTAAATGAACTAATAAAATCTTTTTTAAAAAATTGTTAGAAATATATGATAGTTTTTTTAATTGATAAATTAATCTTTATTTTTCATTAAAATATTAAAATAATATTAACTTAAACTCATAATTTTTTTTAAAAAAATTCTTGTAATAGATTTTGATTTTTTTATATTATGATTTTGTGAAAATTAATCTTTATTTTTTATTAAAATATTTTAAAAAAATCTTAACTTAAACTAATAATATTTTTTTAAAAAAAATCCTTATAATAGATATTGATTTTTTTTATATTATGATTTTATAATTTTTACATATACAAAAAGTAATTGATGTTTTTTGGGATAATATGGATTAATGTTTGTTTTCAATTTTTATGGAAAAAAAAAGAGATAAAGATGAATAAAAAGAATAAGAGTATTAATTGACAACAAAATATATGATAGTTTTTTTTAATGATAAATTAATCTTTATTTTTTATTAAAATATTAATGGATCCATTACTATTAGATACAATTTATGTGGGAAAATTTTCAAATTAAGGCCCAATTTTTAATGTAAGTCTAAATTTTGGTCTCCATTTTAGAAGTGTCTCATTTGGGGTTCGAATTTTACTTTTTTTTCAAAATAAGACTTGTCGTAATTTATTTTTTCCTAAATTCAATTTATATTATAAAATAATACAAAATGTCAATAAAAACAACATATATTTGATATAATAATTTGGTTTGAAGGTGTATAATATTTTTTTAAAATTATCTTGTATAACTTAAAATAAGAAAATAAATTTTATAGCAAGTCTTAAAATGAGAAAAAAAGAAAAATTATAAAAATTGGATCTTAATTTGAGAAAAGAAATAAAATTTAAACCTTAAAATGAAACTTCATAAAATCAGGTCTTACATTGAGACTTAAACTAAAAATCAGGTCTTCCAATGAAAATCTTCCAATACCATTTTTATCCCTATTTTAATTATATTAAAAATTAATTTAAAAGGTGTGACGCAAAAAGATAAACTGTCCCACTAATTTTTCCACAAAAATAGGTGGGATAGATAACTATATTAACGTGTCTGCATACAAATATTTATGAATACATGATACATTGCCTACAACTATTTTTGAATACGATAAACTTATTTCTAAATATATTTAGCTATTTGGGATTATGATTAGCCACTGTATTAAAAAAAAGTACCCCAAGAACACATCGCCTCGCTAGCTCAAATTCGCCTTTGATCACATCCACATTACATTTATATTGAAATATATTTTTGTATATTTGTGTTCAAATAGTATGTATTCAGAAATTTTTATTTTCAAATTTTATGTATTAATTTTCTTTTTAATATATTTGTAATCAAAAATAATATATTTTTGTGTTCAAAAGTCAACTTAATTTGTTGATATTCAAAATTTATGTATTTAAAAATATTACTTTTTAATATATTTGTGTTCAGAAATTATATATTTTGTGTTCAGAAATTAACTTATACATAATCTTCGAAACTATGGGGAGAGAGATTTTAATATATGAAATAGATTTGATATGGAAACAGAGAGAGAATTATAATGAAGGATATGATCCTATCATTTTAATCATAAATATATACATCTTTTATCTACATGACGTATTTAGGGGTAATTGTGTCTATTTATAAAATAAGTTTGTAATAATTAATAATAAAATATATGCTTTGTAACTACTAGTAATATTATAGTATATCTTGTACTAGATAGTAATAAATCCAATATATTAAAATAATATTAACTTAAACTCATAATTTTAAAAAAAAAATCCTTATAATATATTTTATTTTTTTTATATTATGATTTTGTGAAAATTAATTTTTATTTTTTATTAAAATATTTAAAAAAAATCTTAACTTAAACTCGTAATATTTTTTAAAAAAAATCCTTATAATAAATTTTGATTTTTTTTATATTATGATTTTATGATTTTTACATATACAAAAAGTAATGTGATGTTTTTTGGGATAATATGGATGTAATGTTTGTTTTCAATTTTTACGGAAAAAAAAAGATGAGATAAAGATGCATAAAAAGAATAAGAGTATTAATTGACAACAAAAGAAGTGTAGGAGGTGAATGTGTCGATAATTACATAATTTGTTTATATATTAAGGTAGCAAACAACATTGCTTGAACAATTTTTTGCACCGGGCCCTTAAACTTTTAGGACCGGCCTGGGTGATTGAGATGGATGTTTGTGATGAATGAAAGAATGAAGAACGAAGAAGACAATGTATTCTTAAATTAATTGCAGGAGAAATAATTAAAGGGTATTTATGTCTTTATTAATTTAAAATAATTTAATTTAATTATTTATGAGATGTATTAAGTATATTTGGTGATGTGAATAGCCACTCCCTTCATCAATTTAGTAGGTTTTTTTTTTTCATCAATTTGTACATAATTTTTTTTGCAATTATCCAACCAAGAGAGGGAAAGGGTTTGTGAATAGGTAATGATTGAAAATGACAAGAATTCAAATAAAAGAGAAATTGATGATTGTTATGCTGGTGAGACATTAATATCTTTGTGGATCAAACAAAGTGATTTGGCTGTTAGTTTTACTGCATCAATCAATCAACTTTATCAAATACTTTAACATAACAATTGGTGTCACAACCTTTCACCAAATTTATTTCATGGGATCGAAAAGTAGTAATAATAAAAAGAAAAAACTTTAAATACTATCAAATTAAAAAGAGTGAGAATTTAATGTAATCGGTTTCATACATAACTAGATTTATAAATATATATCACTTGAATTAATATTAAATTTTAAATAGTACATGAACTATACACAAGAAAATAAAATAAAGAATGATAAGTGATTAATGTAAAATAAAACTATTTCATGAATAATTTGAAATATAAATAAAAAAATAATTTTTTTATTAAAAGTGAAAACTAATTAAGAAATGAGATAACCTCACACCGTTGTTCATTATATACCATTTGTTAAATGAGTAAACGTAAGAGAATAATTAAAATTTCGAGGGAAAAAAAACTATAATATTAACATAGTTGATATTTGTTTAGATTTTGATTTTCAAAATTCACATGCTTTTTAAAATCTATACCACACATACAAAATATATAATTTTCGACACATTCCACCTTTCATATATATATATATATATATATATATATATATATAAAAGTTATTTTCTTATACATTAATTTGATATACATTAAATCATATTCTATTAAAAATTCAAAACAATCAATTTTTATCTATTGTTTTGTTATACTCTATCCGTCCGTGTACATTAAGGAGTATTATTATTTTATGTGTAGTGAATGATTGTATTAGTAGTGAGTTGTGGACCATATGTGGAGCATTTTTACTAAAAATAAAAAATGAGGACTTTTGAATGATACGTCCAATTGAGACGGAGGGAGTATCTTGATTAAATGTTGCATCTTATAATATAGAGTTAATTGCAAGTAAAACCACAAACTTTACACCTATTGCAAATTAATCCTCATTTTTTAAAAATTGCAAAAAAAAATCATCACATTTAAATATTGTTGCAAAACACACAAAAAAACCCATATTTTTTTGTCACAAATTGGGTGCGTTTTGCAACAATACTTAAAGGTAGTGACTTTTTTTTTTTTGCAATTTCTTAAAAGTGGGAATTAATTTCCAATGGGAGTAAAGTTCGTAACAATACTCCCGTATTAAATACATTTTCTTTTTGTATGTAAATTATTAATGGATAGTGAGTCGATAGATATAATGTTTAATATATAGTTATTAATTACATTAATGTTGTATGTCTAATTTATGTAGAATAATTAATTATTTTGTAGGAGAGAGAGAGAAATGTAAACGTTGTATACTATCTTCACTAAATTGATTTTAAAACCCACGAGAAAACTCAAAACAAACGTTTGTGTATTTCTCTTTCTCTGTCTACGTGTTAACCTTCTTATCAAAAGGAACCTAATTAAAAAGAAAAAGAAAAAGGTAACAGTAGTAATATTAGGTATCAAAGATGCAAGAACATGAGACAGTGAAGAGTATTGATGCCGTAAATGTCCAATAACTGTGAGTGAAAAGGAAGTGAGAGAAAAGAAACTGGGAGGGAGCAATTCCCACGCAAAAGGTGGTGTGAAAAAAGTTGTTTTTGTACACAATTGTGATGATGGTGATGATGATGCCTTACAATGTCCACAGGAACAACAATAACAAACAATTCCCCCCTCCCCCCCTCTCTCTCTCATCTCTTTTTCCTCTTCTTTTTCCCCCCTCCATCCCACACTTCCTTAAGCATGGCAAATTACTGCTTCCTCGCTCTCATAACAAGTGAGAGCCCATGAAATGAAACGCCTCTGATCGAACAACATGGGCAAGAATTGTGGGTGCTGGGCTATTCTTAGTTGCAGTGCAAGAGGCGCCTGTAAGAACACTGATTCAAGAAATTCATCCACTTCCATCCCAAGGAGTAGTCTTGTTTATGATGCTGGTACAGTTAATTGATTTCTTTTGTGCTATCTCGTTGAGTCTTTTAAGCCCTTGTGATAATTTTTCTGAATTTGTTTTCAGTTGTTGAAAATTTGTAGAGTAATCTGCAAGTTTAATTTCCTGTTTTCTTACTTTCCAGCTCTCGTTTTTTCATTGATCACATTTACTTAGATGGAAATTGCTTTTTTCTGTCTGTGTAATTGATGGAAAATCAGTAGGATTTTGCTGAATCTGAAGCATGTAGATTGTCTATATGTACTCATAAATTAGCTCACCATATGTTTCCTGAAATTACTCTGAGAAGGACGTAAATTAGCTCACCATATGTTTGCTGAAATTACTCTGAGAAGTACGTAAATTAGCTCACCATATGTTTGCTGAAACTACTCTGAGAAAGTAAATTCATCCTGCATTACCCTCTGTTTGTACAGCCACCGAGACTCGATATTTGAATGCTAGCAATCGGGAAATGTGTGTTCCGGATGAAGCTCGAAACTCATTGGAAGATCCCAATTCAGAGAAACCATCTTTAGATAAGAAACTACCCCACCAATTGCTTCAATTTAGTTTTCAAGAGCTGAAAGCTGCCACGGGGAATTTCAGACCAGATAGCATTCTTGGGGAGGGTGGTTTTGGATATGTTTTCAAAGGGTGGATAGAGGAGAATGGAACCGCACCAGCAAAGCCTGGTTCTGGGGTCACAGTCGCCGTCAAGAGTTTGAAGCCCGATGGTCTTCAAGGGCATAGAGAATGGGTGGTTAGTTGATTCTTGGTTAAAGAATGGTAGTACTATGAAGAGAAGAACATAACTGATTATTATCTTTATGCAGGCAGAGGTTGATTTTCTTGGGCAGCTTCATCACCCTAATCTTGTTAAGCTTATTGGTTATTGCATCGAAGATGATCAAAGACTACTTGTTTACGAATTCATGACCCGTGGAAGCCTTGAGAATCATCTTTTCAGGAGTAAGTTATATGTGTATGCTCTGCTGTCTGTAATTGTTTCTTTTAACATTTTTAACTGAACTTTTTAGTGAGGAAACTAGTAACAAGGATCTTTTAGCATCTTGCACTGACACCAATAAACTAGTTTTATACATAAACTTTTGTATTAAGTTCTAACATCTCATAGATTTATCGACACCAAAATCCTCCAAATGGTTGGATACTTTCCCTATACATGGTGATTAAGTTGCAAAAAAATTGATGCAAGAAATAGCGTGTAGTTAACATTTCAATTAATGTGATAGCTTTGTTGTTTTGAAATGTTCTAATATTATTTCCGAAGTGCTGATTGATTTTCGTTAAAACCATTGAAGGGACCATACCTCTTCCCTGGTCCAACAGGATTAAGATTGCACTTGGAGCAGCTAAGGGGTTAGCCTTTCTCCATGGTGGCCCTGAACCTGTTATTTATCGAGACTTCAAGACATCAAACATCTTACTTGATTTGGTATATGAATTCATTCACGTGGTTAAAATGTGTTTGATGGCTTAATAGTGAGGGTTTTAGTGACGCATTTACTTTTTTAGGAATACAATGCGAAGTTATCAGATTTTGGTTTGGCGAAAGCTGGTCCTCAAGGAGACAAAACACATGTTTCTACAAGAGTGGTTGGAACATATGGCTATGCTGCTCCGGAATATGTAATGACAGGTATATGAGTCTTAAACTTGTATCATATTCACATTTCCTAATAATATGCATTGAGGATGTATTTGAAATTGTAATGCAGTTTTGTTCATTTTTCTCTCAGGACACTTGACTTCAAAGAGCGACGTTTATAGCTTCGGTGTAGTGCTCTTGGAGATCTTAACAGGTAGAAGGTCCATGGACAAGAAAAGACCAAGTGGAGAACAAAACCTAGTCACATGGGCCCGGCCATATTTATCTGACAAGCGAAAGGTTTATCAGCTAGTCGACCCTCGCTTAGAACTGAACTACTCAATTAAAGGTGTGCAGAAAGTAGCTCAACTAGCTTGTAACTGCCTAAGCAGGGATACTAAATCTCGGCCCTCAATGGACGAAGTCGTAAAGGTTCTCACGCCATTGGAAGAACTCAATGACCTCGCTATTCTATCATACCACAGCCGGTTTTCTCAGGGAAGTAGGAGGCGATTTTCTCAAGCAGGAAAGCGCGACAAGAAACCAGACGGCGCCCAACTCAACACTAACCAATCGAAGAGTGTAAGAGGTACATCCCCCCTAACATCTGGTCAACGTTACTGTAAATAAGGAATGGCATGCCATCTTCTTCTTCTAACAGTGCTTGCTCGTACTTCCTTTCAAGTGATCATAACAATGGATATCAATATGAGAGATGTAATATGATTTATGTGATAGAATTAATAGCTGTTTGTGTAAGTTTGCGGAGTTTGAAGCTTGATAAGTTTGTAAGCACGATGAGATGATTTGTTTAACTCCTTAATCAATTTGGTCTTCATCGAGCATAGCTTCCACTCTTTGTTTACACATCGTTTTATTAACATTTATCTCGTTGCGTGTACTACGTACATCAGGTGTCGTATCTATAAAACTGTTAAATATGTTCTAGTTTTGATTGAATTGGTTCACTGCTGTCATAGCTTGGATGGAATATATAGCAAAATAATAGCCTTTTTGACCTGTGAACCATGTGTTAGTGTATCCATACATCAGCATAAATGGAAAGCTCTTTTTATTGCCACATTTATGCTTCAAAGCTGATCATGACCTAAGTGGAAACATACATATTATTCAGTTTATATTCCTTGTGCTAAAGATTCTTATCAGTGTCAAACTCAAGCTAGAATCTGGTGTTGCTTCAAAATATTCTATTAAAAATGGAAAACAAGGTGGAAACTTTATATTGTGTTTGCCTATTAGAAAAACCTGACCCTTTCTCCATTTGAATAGTAAATGAGAAAAAGGTACAAGATGAATAGTAATGAAAAATGAGAGTGCGGTTCAATAAGAAAAGATTTTAGAGTTAGTCTGCATTTAAGGTGAATGATGAATCCTTACTAACTCTCGTTATATATAGATTAAAAAATAATTACGCTATTAAATATTCTAAATTTTAAAGTGAGCCTGTGAGGTGATATTTGATTTGGGTTTAGGTTTAAAGTTTAAGATTTAATAAATCATGATTAGTGTTTTTATGTTTATTTTAGTTTTTGATAGAATAAATTTAAAATTTATATCAAATCAAGTATTAATTAATGTGTGAGAAAAGATGAAAGATAATAAAAAAATAATTGAAGAGATATAATGTATGATAAGTGATGAGTAAGGATTAATAGAGTTTGTAGTTATAAGGGAGATTATTATATCTAAATCTTGAAAATTAAACATAAATAAACATCACCTAGAATGTACCCAAAGAATTAATATGACATATATTACTAAATCGCAAGGGTAAAATTGCTACAAGTATACTAAGATTTAATGTAAAACAAGTCTCGTGTGAAATAGTCTCATGAGACAATTTTATCATTTTTATTAGTAGTAATATTTGTATGAGACTGTCTTACGATAAAATAATTTTAAATATTTTTTTAAATAGTTAATAATTTTCATTAAAATGTTATTACTTTAATTTATACTATGAATTGTTCATTATATTATTATTACTTTTAATCATTCAAATTTTACTTTTTACATATTAATGGAACTCATTTCGTGAGACGGTATCACACAATATCTTTTGTTAAAAGGAAAAGTATTTTTCACATTTCATATATTAATAAGTAGGATGTATTAGTTTCCTATTGTATATTAATTGTTTATTTGACTCAAATATTAGTCCTTAATTAAACGAATACCAAGTTCTCGTATGCCCGATTGTTATTTGTTGTCGTCCTTTTAACTCAATTAGGCTGCTTCTTTAATACTCCATGCTTACTCCCGTTCTATTTTTTCCATTTCTATTTAATGGACCCATGTTTCTACTAATTCAAGCTGTTCATTCAATTGCCAATAAAAATGGAAATTGGACTTAATAACGTGGGTAGCCATTCGTTTAATTGGGCCGTCCAGCCAGTTGTATTTGAAGAATGGGCCTAGCTGGATGATTCTCTGGGCTTGCCGCTTGGGCTTGGGCTAGGGCTACTTGCTGAAATTTCGTCATTTCACTTTTCCCTCGGTTCACGACAAAAAATATTCATTTACTTTTGTTAGTGTCACCGTTTATATTCTTGTGTATAATGGAGTTTTATCGTTCAAAATAAAGGATAATATTATTTTTGTAATTGATAAAATTATAACTCTTCCAAGAAGAATGACGCTTCTAAAAAAGGGATACCTAAACCCCATTGTACGGAAATATACTCCCTCCGTCTGGTGCAAAGAGATTCATTTACTTTTTGTATGTAGATTAAAAAATATTATTATTTAATGTGTAGTGGGTAATTGTATTAGTGGGTGTGTGAGCCCTATACTTTAATTGTATTAATGAGTGTGTGTAGATCTCATACATGTGTGTAAAAAAAAAAGACCCTTATGGGTGGATATTCAAAATGAAAAAATGTGAATTTTTGGGCAACGAGAGAGTATCTTTTATTTCATCAGTCCCATTGTAAACTTTAGTTTCAAAATTGTGGAAGAGTTTATTTTTGCTTACCATCTACCGTGTAATTTTATGACTTTTCGTTGAGTATTACATATACTCCCTTAATATGATTTCTTCTCCTGATAAAAAAATTTCATATGATGATACAAAACATTATTGAATTAATCCGACAAGGTTCAACACCAATTTGAATACAAACATGATCAAGAACGAAACCGATTTGGACAAAGTTAGAGAAAGATAGCTTGGTTCATTAGCGTTTGATCACCGGAGAGAAGCAAGTTATCGAAGAAGGTGGCATCGAAATTATTGCAAATCATCCCATAATCAACATTCATCTTCATGAGGTTGTGGAGCCAAGAATCTGTGACACTAGCATGCAGTTGGGCTATGTTGGTCGTTGTGGTCGTCCCTAGGTTCTCACCTTGTGGCATTGAGAGACGGTGTTCTTGTTGCTCGCTTGTGGAGTCGAGCTGAGGAGCAGGAGCCGGAGCAGAAGCAGGAGCGGCGGCTTCCTTCTTGTTCAAATGGGTATTCCAGTAATTCTTCACTTCATTGTCCGTCCGACCCGGTAGCCGACCCGCAATCAAAGCCCAACTGCAAAGTGGGTTAAGTTTATTAATTTGACTGACATATATGTGTATATAGAAATGAGAAACTATACCCACTATTTGCTTCCTTAATTAGAACTCTTTATATATATGTATGTATGTATTCAAATGCCTTCAAGATCATTTTGATTATCTTCTTTATTACAAACTATTGGGAAAGATTGAATTTGTTTATTATCTTAATTATTCAATTGAACTTAATTGGAATTTTATTGACAAATTATAAGAACGCTTCTTATCTATTTGAGTGCTAACATTAATTATGAATTTAAAACATTATATTGATGCCCAATGATGCATGTGTAGGTTAGGGCTTCATTATTAATGCAAATTTCCTAATATATAACTTAACTAATTGGTAAATTTCAATTCATTAATTCCATATACTAACCTACATTATTAATGCAAGTTTCCAAATATAATATATATATAACTAATTGTTAAATTTCAATTCATTAATTAATTCTATAAAAAAAAGAAGAAGAAGGTTGATATGGTGCAATGCATACACCGGTGTAACTAGAGCTATTAAACGAGTGGAACGAGCACAAGTAGCACACACTAGAACTTGGCTCGAGCTTGACTCAATCAGATATAGCCTAATAACAATTCGACTCGGCTAATTAAGCAAACAAATCTGAGCTACCTAGTGGCTCGTTTATTTTAAGGTGCAACTAGAGTTTATATATAATAAATATTATACACACCGGTTTCCTAGAAGCTTGTGAAGACGAATGATGAGATCCCTTTCATCTTCAGACATCATACCACGTTTGATGTTTGGTCTGAGGTAGTTCTTCCATCTCAACCTGCAGCTCTTGGCACCCCTCATCAAACCTGCAAATTATATATAAATATATGTATGTATATGTTGAATGAAAGAAGCAAGAGAGAGAGATGAGTGATGAATACCTGATTTCTTGGAAACAAGAGTCCAGTTGCCTTCGCCATGAGTCTCCACATATTTCTTGAGAATGGAATCCTCTTCTGGTTTCCAGAAACCCTTTCTAAATATTCTTGGCTTGCCCTCCATATCCCTCCAATGCCACCTATTACCTATACATACATACATGGGTGTGTGTATGTATTTATACTTGGAAATCATGCATGGATTAGTGATGAGAGAGAGTGGAAGTACTTGGGGGGCCCTGGCCTTTTGCTTTGTTTGATGCTAACTGATTTTCAAAGGAAATCTGAGCCTGTTTTTACTTCAACTTTGAAAGTGGAGAGATAGATATGATGATTGGTGATGTGGCAATTATTAAAAAATAAATAAAAATGGTGTAACCCACCATTAGGATCCACCGCCTTTGCCCTGAAATTTGTGAAGGAGGTAAATCGCATAATATGTTTTAAATCTCTGAAATTGGTGGAGGAGGTAGATCGCATAATGTGCTTTAAATGACTTATAAAGAGAATTTATTATTTGACTATACTAGCAATGAGTCATATCCACACGAAAGACAAGATTCGAATCTTTCATACCAAAGACAGAGTTCGAATCTCCACACTACAACTATTAGTTGATCAATTGAAAGGTATTTCCGCCATTACTTGATCTATGCGTGGGACATGATGTGGCAATTATTGGTAGACATGCATGTTGGACAATGACTATACATTTATTCCCTTCTACTTTTGGGAGATAAATTGATTATTATCCAACTCCACCTTTTATCCTTCTTGGTTACTGCGTGTGGATCTTTGATTGCATGATTTGAGACCATTCTTTTGTTTTCAATTAGTGCATGTTCAAATTATTTAAACTCGTGGATCATTTAAACAAATTGTTAAGTTGTGGAATTAATGCAGAATCTTGTCCGATTTCAAAACATAATATGCTCCCCCAATCCGAGCACCTATTTCAATTTGATGCTTCATTTTGTATTTCACTCATTAATTAAATAACGCGTGCATGTCTTTATTATTACCTAGATTAATGATATATGGTAAGATATAATTTTTTATGTTATGGAATACGAATAAAACATGGATAGTGGAATAGAGAATTCAAGTAATATACTCCCCAGCCCACATTACCCTTCACACTTTTTCTTATTTTGTTGTCTCACAAAACACTTCTCACTCAAAAGAGGAAACAACTCTTTATCATAAATTATTTAATTTCAAATTTGTCACTTACTTTTTCACACAAATACCATTACTTTATTTTTATTTTATTTTTATTATCTAAAACAATATCCTTTAAAGTCAATAAATTAAATTGATAAAAAATAACTTTTCTTAAACAAACATGAAATAGTAAATTGAAAACGTTCCCCAAAACAAAGGGAGTAAATTTTTATTTTTATTTTTATATACAAGGATAACAATTCAAGCTAATGTACCTAGTACCTTGTCTTTTCCATCCCACTGGTGAGAATTGATGTTTATAATGTAAATTAAATAATTGCCATGATATATTTTTGCTTTCGTTTTGGAAATTTTCAAATGCTGTATTATTTATTTCCTGTGGTGCATACTCGTTCATTGAGTAATACAAGGAAACCCTAAACTTCAAATATATATATATGAAGTTAGATCATTATTGTTGCAATTGCCCTTAAACTTACATTTAAATTATATGGTTAAGTGGTCGAAGTCTACACGGGATTTTTCGTACAATTTTCGTGTATCATCTTTTGTAAGTATTATTTATATGATTGACAAGTAAGTAAGAGGAGGAAGGTAATAAGATTGTTGGCTTTTGGAGATGATACTTTCATTTTTAGGATATAACTTTTTCTTTCCTATATATCATTCATCCAATAACTTTGTGGCATATGAGAAGTTACATCAAAATGACATAGAAAATTTGAAAGAAGTCATATAAAAATATTAAGAATTTGGATCCTCGTCCGTAAGTACTAAATCCCCTTACCTCTTATTATAGCACGCTACATTCCACCTGCGCTCGATAAATCAAGATACTCCCTCTTCTTTCAAAATATATAAAATAAATTTTAGTTTGTCCACTACTAAATTTTACCTTTTTTTTTAGTTAATATATGGATCATCCATCTAATAAAATTATAATAAATTCCACAATATATCATCCATTCAAATTAAATATGGGTCGGGCAAAAGGATAAAGGGAAAAAATTTGTGTAACACCATTTTATAACCTTCCATGAGATAAATAAAAAGTGATAATATTTCAATAAAAGTGATGTAAATTCAATTGATGAATAGTGATATTGGTGTATTGAAGTATTTCATGAACAACATAAATGAAAAGTAATAACATTTTAAAAAATAATAATAATTAATTACGAAATCGTAAGATTATTTCATCGTGAAATGATTCCACACAAATCTACCAAAGGATAAATGTATTTCAATAATAATAACTAATTACAAAATTATAAAATAATCTTACCGTAAAAATTGTCACACACAATGGCATTCCCATCTATATGTTAAGAAATTTTGCATTTCAATATAATCTAAATTATAGGTAATATATTATTAACTTATATATAATTAAGTGATTTAAATAAGGTAAAGTCCATAAGCTACAAAATTGATATACCTAGTATTATAAGGTGGTTATAAGTGATCTAATTGTTGTATATCAATATCTACTAGGTTGTGCTCTTCTTATACTAAATCAGATAGGGTTTTCTCTTTTTTCCATCGAAAGTGATGGCAACGGTCCCGTAAATGAATAATATAATTTAGTTGAGAAAAACCATAATATCATTAAATATCGAGTTTGTGTTCGGCCTTAAAACTTGAATGATTTCATGTATGCTTCTTCAATTTTAATGTTTAAATCTTGGTCAATTAAGATAGAGTTACAAGAATTTATTGGGATCCTAAAAGTTTATTTCGTACTTAGTAAACATTACTCCCTCCACTCTAACCTATAAATTTTAGAAATTTTGGTTCGTCCTCTGACAACGTGGAGTATCAATTTTCTTCAAATATTGTCATTACATTAATATGTCATTACTTTAAACTTTTTTTTAGACAAAATGATAAATATATCATCTAAAACTCACCGTTATAAATTAAATATTATACTTCTTAATTTAAGTAAAAACATCAATGGATCGATACAATATTGTGAGGAGACGGAAGAAGTATACATATATAGTCGTGTAAATGAATAAAATGAGTATTTCATTTTGGTGATATTTCAACTTACCGACAAAAAAAATAGGAGATGATGACCATAAATAGTTAAGTAGGAAAGTTAGTTGATCAGAAATTGATCATGCATATATATGGAATAACTACTGACATTTTCCAGCTTTGGTAAGTATCCACTTACTCTTATAATATCTGAAAAGCTAAATGAAAATGCATCACATAATATGATTTGATGTGTGTATATATCGAGACATATAAATAGATGCATGATTATAAATTAGATGAAATAAATAAATAATCGAACAAACTATATGCTTGCCATATTAAAATTAGCTCATTAAAGGGCCGGTTGATTTAGAATTGAAAATTTAAATGGAATTAGTATTTAAGTATATAGGTAAAATGAATTTAATTGTGTACGATGCACCACAATATCCTAATATCATGAAAAGTTGTCCTAAGGTATAATTCAACCAATAGAGAGCGGGTGAAAATGTTTTTCAATTGAATTGATAGCATTAAAGCGTGAGGGTTTGATTTCAGTCTTTGATACGGAAATGAACTCCTTGTAAGTCGTCTACAATACATAAGTCATCTTAAATGTATCTTGCGATTTATTTTCTCGATCAATTCCCAAAATAAGGAGTGTAAGAACTGCCTCTAACAATGGAGTACTACCCATGAAAATTTATAAACAAAACATATTTCACAGTCGGTACACCCGACGGTTAGAGCTTTAAAGAGCACTAATTAATTATTCCATTCTAGAAAATATTAATCATATTGAGTGAAATAATTCATATTTTTTATGGAATAATATTGTTTAGATTTTTTATTATTATCATCACACATGCAATCAATGGACAATATTTTTAAGGAGAGCGATTTCAATAATATGAATAAAGAATGTGGCATTTCCTCCACACTTGAATATGCATCTTTATTGTTGCATTAATCATAATATAATCATTATATTGATCATAAGGCCAGACCACTTCCTTTTTCTACTACTGCCTACTTAATTGGCTTTTATTTCTTGCAACTTTTTTACATTGATAATGATTTCATTTGGTGTTGTCTTTCGACAATAAAGAGAAAATACCCCTTTTAAACTTTCAAAAGTTCCAAAGAGGGATGGATTTAATTAGGGCTATGTGTTAATTTTCAATCCCCCAAACTATATATAATGTTGTTGCAAAACAACAAAAATATGGATTGCAAATGAATCCAGTTTCCACTCTCACAAAATATATATTGAGAGATGACGTGGCATCGATACTCAATATCCTAAATCTCAACCATGCAAACACAAGAATTAGAGGGTACATTAGTTAAAAGATTAATATATCAATTAAATTTATTTGCAGTTAAATGTATAATTTTGAAGAAATTAAAGGACATAGAATCAATCTATGTTTTGCGATCATTAATGTATTTATAATCTAAATAATGATTTTCAAGGACTGAAAATTGATAGTTGAAGAGTTATAAAAAGACTTTGATTAGTTTTTTGGGAAAAATAGAACACTCTGTTCATTTATCACACAATAAACCTAAATCCCACCTTAATTTAATTAATAAAACTTATAACATGTTAAATCCAATGAATAAATTCATATATATATATATATATATATATATATATATATATATATATATTATCTGGCTTCCATTGAGTGGCTTATCATATATTATACATATATAAATTATTGTACCATATATATATCAATACACCATGACATGTGTGATTGTGTAGTGGTCTTTTAGGCTGTCTTTGGGCAAAGAAAATGTGTTAATTATTTTATTCTCTTGTAAGCATGCATGCAGTGGGGTGGGGTGGGGTGGGATGAGGTGGGGTGTTTGCATCAATGGTTCAATGATATGATTCCACTATAAATGAATCAGGAGATTCTCTCATGCTGAGTGCATCTTTTCCTGCAGCCAAATGCTTATGAATTGGCAGTACTACTAACAGTTGTTTCACTTCATAATGTCATGCAATGCACTTATATATGCTCTCTTTTTTTCTTTTCTTTAAATGATTATTTCAACTTTATTTGCATTTCTTTGTGTATATATATATAAGTCTTTTTAAAATCGTCTCTTTAATTAATGTTGAATTACATAAAAAAAATTGGTGAGGTTTATCATTATTATAAATGAAATTAAATTATATGTGTTTAAATTGCAAAGGGTGTTGAAATTGTGTAATTTAGCTCCCATCAAGAAACAAATAGTAATTCTTTCTTAGTTGCATCACTATCCATTGACTTAGTTTAAGAAAATTATATTTTTATATTAAAAGGAAGTTATTTTATATATCAAGGATATTAATTCCTTTTGTGATGTTTGAGGTTTGTTTTGAGTTTAAATAGAAATTAAAAAGTGAGATATAGAATTAGGTGGATTTATTAAATCCAACAAGTTTATGTTTATTTTGAAACATCAAAAAATTGTGTAAGAGTAGAGGTAATGTGTGTCAGATGTTTCTAAGAAATCGATATGTTATGTAACTTGGTTTTACTAAATTCAAAAAAAAAAGAATGAATTAGATAATCTAAAATATCGATTTAAAAAAAAAAAAGCAACCCTTTATGTCGGAATGGATTTGAGTACTCAGAATCTAGCTAGATTTGGATATATAAAAGAACTTTACCTTATCATTTGTACATAGAAAATAATACTCTCTCCGTCCCAAGATTACTTGTACGCTTTCCTTTTTAGTTCGTCTCAAAAAGACTTGCACACCCCAAAAATGAAAACAACACATAATATCAACACCCTTTTAATAGACAATATTATAAAATTGACATTTTCTTTTTAGTTTTTATACATAATTTAGTTAAAGTTAACGAAGTATATTACATATTTTATTCAATTTTTTTTAACAACAAAAAATGATCTTAATATTAAACACTTGAGGTAATGAAAAATACCCTAAGGTATAACATTCAAGTACATTTGACAATAAGTATTAGAATTTATATAAGCATTTACAGAATCATCAAGACAGAACATAAATTAAAACTACTCTAAGCAGCAAAACATCAAAAACAAGCAGCAATCCTAACTTCTCCTCCTCTTTGTTACCTACATCCATTGTAACCTCTAGACAACAGTATATCCTCCAAGCTTTGTCCTCCTTGGCCTCCTCTCCACCAATTCGTATAACTCATATTGATTGAATAAGTATTCTTCATTCTTTTCAACCAACTCCACATTCTACTCTTCATTTCTCATATTAAAATCAACTCATCTACTTTCTTATCTTGGAATATCACTTCGTTCCTACCCCTCCACATCAGTCATATCACACACATCCAAATCATCAATGCAACAGATTTACCAATACTAGATTTGAACAAACCACAAAATAGATGAAAATTAACTTTTGCAGACGAATGAATAAGAGAACTTACACTTAGCCACTTGAGACATTCACCACAAATTTTTGTACTCCAACTACAATTAAAGAATATGTGGTCAGCAGTTTCCACATTACTCTTACATATTGGACATGCATCTCCATAATTAGCTGGAAGACAATTTCTTCTTCTCAAGTTTGACATGGTAGCAAGTCTTCCTCTTATGATTTCCACACCATCAACTTTACTTTGGGAATAGCCGAACTTTCCCAAATCTTTTTGTATATTTTCTGCTCTTCCGTCTCCATGCATGACTTCCTACTCCGCAACATCTCATAGACTTCTCTCACAATATACTTGTCTTTATTGTTTACTTTCCATCTCTAGGTGTCTCTACCATCTTTGATTAGTTTATACCTGTTAAGAGAGGATAACAAAACATTGAGATTATCAATTTCAAAACTCCTAAGTAACCTTCTACTTTCCCACCCCCAAGTCCAATTCTCCTCTATCCATGATCTCATTTCGTTGATCCTAACCTTTTTTTATTAAGACAAGTGTGAAAGAGCCTAGGATATAAGGTTCTAAGACTCCCATCCCCCATCCAATCCTCATCCCAAAAGCTAATTTCTGACTCATCCCCTACCCTTCTCCCAATAAACTCTTTAAACCACTCTCCTTTATGGTCCCGAAGAGACCTAACAATGTTACCCCACCACCTACCACTCGAGCGATTAATTGACTCCACTCCCAACCCCACTAGATCTATCATTTTTGCCCCTCTCCTACTCTCGACTAACTTCACCCACAATCTATTCTTCTCTATTAAATCTCTCCACGCCCACTTCCCAAGAAGAGCTTTATTAAAACTATCTAGTTCATAAACTCCCAACCCTCCTAGATTTTTCGGTGAAGTAATTGTGTCCCAATTGACCCACGAAATTTTCTTATTGTTCTCACCCCCCTAAAAGAATTTTCTTTGGATATATTCAATATCTCTCAACACTATTTTAGGACCACGGATAGACATTAGGTATATCGGTAGCGAAGACAAGACTGAGTTCAGAAGCGTGAGTCTTCCTGCACCTGATATCTTTAACCTCAACCACTTCCTAACTCTATTTCTAATTTTCTCAATTGCCACATCCCAATCTGTTTCCAATTATGTATTCTTCAAATGTTTACCCCCAAATATTTAATAGAAAGTGTCCCAACGCTACATCCAATCACTTCTGCCATATCACATACTCTGCCATCCTCCACATTCAACCTAATTAGGTTACTTTTATTCAAGTTGATCTTCAGGCCTGTAACAAGTTGGAGTAAGATCAAGGCTCTTCTAATAAATATTGCATTCTTCAAACTTGCCTTGCCAATGAATATAGTGTCATCTGCATACTGGAAGTGACTGACATTAACCTTGTTCTTTCCAATAGAGATTGGAACAAAAAGTCCAATTTCTGCTCATTTCCTCATAATGGAATTGATGCATTCAACAATTATAATAAATAGGAAGGATGATAATGGGTGCCTTGTCTTAGTCCTCTCCTCAGATGAAACTCCTGTGCCGGGCTGCCATTAACCAGCACTGAAGCCCTTACTGAAGAAACACATTCCAGAACCCAACTAATCCATTTCTTATGGAATTTGAATGCTTTCATTATGTTGTCCAAAGCCTTCAATTCGATAGAATCGTAAGCCTTCTCAAAGTCAATTTTGAATATAATCGTCTCAATCTTTTTACTTTTGACTTCCTCAATCACTTCACTGAGGGCAATCACACTATCAAAGATCAACCTCCTTTTAATGAATGCTGACTGTTGCTATCCAATTACTCTCTCAAGTGTTGGACAGAATTTTCGGGCTAGAACTTTTGCTAGGATCTTGTAAGGAGTGTTAATAAATGAAATAGGTCTGAAATCACTAACTTCCGCTTCCTCCACCGACTTTGGAATCAAGGTAATGAAGTTGTTGTTTAAACCTCTAGCCAGTTTCCCATTTGCATGGAACTTTTCAAAGAATTGAGTAATGTCATCTTTAAAGGTTACCCAACACTCTTTTAAGATTGAACTATTGAGTCCATCAGATCCATGGCTTTTATCCTCACTGCATGTACATAAAGCCTCCCAAATTTCAAATTCCATGAAAGGTGCCACAAGAGTATCATTATCATCATCAGAGATATGCTTTGAGAAAAAATCTTAATTCAATCGAATATTAATGTCTTGCCTGGACTCAAAATGTATATTGAATATATCATGGATCCTTTGCTTTACTTCTGAAACCTCTTGTATCCATCTCTCATCCTTCATAATGCCCACTATCTCATTTTTCTTTCTTCTGTCGTTTTTGTATCAATGAAAAATCTTTGAATTTATGTCGCCACCTTTAAGCCATTTCATCTTCACTTTTTGCATAATATTTTTGTTCCTGGTATTCAGATCACAAATCAACTAGCTCTCTCCTTATTTCTCTTAAAGATCTCTTCCTTTTCAAGGCCAAAAACTTCATCGAGCGAATCAATTTTTTGAATCTCTTTCTTCCTTTCTTCAATCCTCGAGTCAAGACTGCCAAGCACCTCTTTTCTCTATGTCCTCAAGTCTTGTTTCAGTCTCTTGAACTTTTCTTTAATACAATATCCTTTCCAACCTGTCACCAAGTAGCTTGACCATCACTTTGCTACAAAAGCTTTGAAGTTCGGATGGCTATTCCAACTATTATAACTTTTAAAAGGGGCCCCCAATCCACCGACTTATATTCCATAATTAACGGACAATGATCTGACGATATTCTATTCAGTCCCACTAGATAAGAGTTTGGCCAGGTATTCAGCCATTCTGAGTTTATTAGCATTTTGTCGATTCTGCTTTTGCATGTACCATCAAACCTGTAGTAAGTGAAACTTCTGCCATGCATCGGAAGGTCAATCAAATTAGAGTTCTTGATAAATGCATCAAACTCCTCACTATCTTTATTGCAACCATTAGTAGACTTGCCGACTCTTTCTCCCAGCTTGCGAGTAGAGTTAAAATCACCAGCAATGCATATATTGATGTTATGAACCTGTTGAATTACTAGTCCAAGTCTATCCCATAACTCTCTTTTCTTACTTGATTTACATGATGCATAGATATTAATCAGACAACAATCTGTTTGATCATCTTTCCACCTGCCATTCACTATCAATGCACATGTCATGTCCGAAAAGCTTTGAACCAACAATTTATCTTGATTCCACAAAGTGATTATCCCCCCCGATCTTCCTTCAGCATTTTTAACTGCCCATGAACCCCTATTATTACCCCATAATTCTCTTCCTATCTCATCTTCGAATTTAGTTAACTTAGACTCCTGCAAAAAACATACATCAACTTTCCTCTTCCAAATTAATTCCCGAACTTCATCTCTTCTTGATTTCGCTCCTAGCCCTCTAACGTTATAGCTGAGGATGTTCATAAAAACTCCATATCTTTGCTCCTAGACCTCTGACTCTTTGTCCTCTGCTTCTCTTTATTCTGTATCATCTCCATGATTTTTCATATAGCCAAATTTTCTCCTCCTTCTGCTATCATCCCCATTTGTTTTCCAATATCCCAGATAAGTTCAGCTTCTTCCCTAATCAATACCTCTTTGCTCTTTCTCTGATTTTCATTCTTCCGAGAACTTAACAATTCTGAATCTATATTCGCCTTGTCTGGAGTCTGCATGTCTGAAAAAAACTCTCTCATGTTCCTCTTTTCGATCTTCTTTAAGAGTTTCTTACTCAATTTCCCTTTTCTTCCCCTCTGTCCTTTTATGTATTTGATCTCCCTCTCCACTTTCACTGCATATTTCATAATGAAGAAATTTTATGTTGGGTTGTCGTTTATTTCTCGAACTTTCACACATAAGGTCGTGCGATTCTGTCTCTGTATCCTGGGCTAAATTGCCATATGTTGTTTTTGGGCCACACTTTATTCAATTAAATTACTCAAAAACCCCTTACTTTTTCTTACATCACTAACCAATAATTATTTTTCTTAAACTACGTGTCATTCGGTGAC
Source organism: Pogostemon cablin (assembly GCA_023678885.1). Lineage (NCBI taxonomy): Eukaryota > Viridiplantae > Streptophyta > Magnoliopsida > Lamiales > Lamiaceae > Pogostemon > Pogostemon cablin. The sequence goes on along the minus strand of CM042978.1, from coordinate 16,742,572 downwards.
TAAGGGAGTACTACTATTCTTGTATATAAAAATAAACTTAAAAAAAGAAAAAAGTTTCATGAATGAATCTTACAGATTTACCCATGATCAAAATTTATTGTTGGGTACGTTCAAATTTTCAATATAGTTGGGCCTATTCAAAATTTATAGAAACCCATACTAAAATTGAAGCCCATTTTCAATTAAGCCTCAGAGAGATTTGGTGAGAAAGTAGAAAATTAAGCTAGAGGCGGACAGAAGGATAGGCTGGGTAGCCATTCTTCTTGTAGGTTTCTATCCCCTTTAAGCTCTCACCCTCCAAAATAAAATAGAGGTTGGGTATTAACTGAAAAGGTGAGTGAGTTAGCTATAGGATTAATAAGCTTTATAGGAGTATATAGAGATATTTTTGAAAGCTTGAGTCTAGAGTTAAAAACCAAAACTGGATTACAAAATCCAAAACAAACATATGAGTAAAATATGTTCTAAACCACTAAAGTGAAATTACAATTATATATATTTAGAATTAATTCTAAACTCTAGGTAAAATATGCCAAAAACCACTGATTAAGATAGAATTACAAGTATACCCTAGTTATAATTAATACGAAACTCAAAGAATAAATGATGAATTTTACGAGCAAAATATGTCCTAAACCATTTAAGGTGGTACAATTATTATATCTTAAAATTAAATTCTAAGAAATAAATATTAAATTCTAAAAGCAATAAATGAAAATGAGTCAATCTCAAGACTCAAGAGTTGTTTGAATATTTTTTCCTCATGAACAAGAATACTCGGTCGTTGTAGAAGTATATCCCAAGAAATAAAATTATCAAATTCGAAGGAATTTAAGTTGGCATTAATAAAATACGTGAGCTCATATTTATGTCACTTTTGTAAGGATGATTGGGGTTTTGAGTATGATTTTTGAAATTAACAACTAAAACAATTAGCAAGTAAATAAAATAGCAAATAAGAGAAATTAGAATAAAAGAGAATAGGTGTCAAATATTCAAATACTTAAGAAATGGGATTAGAAACATCCAAGCACACTTCAACTTATACTAACATGCAAAAGGAATTCCACTTAATTGGTATCAATTAGAGGCAATCACTATAATATCCTAAACTCCCTTTCGGGTTACAAAGGTTGTAGATCTCCTAGAGACTCCCAAACGCACCTAGGATCGATGCCCAACACTAACCCCTTCCATCTAGGTATTAATCATGCTCTAAATCTCTCTTAGAAGATACTATTTAGAGGTAATTCTCCCTTTTGTCCGTACTAAGGCCAACGATGGATTGGTTCCTCTCATCGGGTTCAAATATCCTTTCAGTCAAACCTAAACTCGATGTCTACCCATGTTTGTTTAATACTATGGAGGATCATTTCCGTCACACCCCTAGCAATATAGACATGACTCATATGAAGACACTTAAATCACTACAAACAACCTATTGATCAGCAACCCATTAAATCAATAAATCATCCATAAACAACAAGTCATGTCATCATAAAATTCAAGCAGTCAAAACTATAAATAGAAATCAAGGAATAAAAACCTATTCAGTCCCATAACTTTGCTTATGGTCTATTTTAAAAAGATAAGTTTATCAATTTAGTCCAACTGGTGAAGAAATAGGGTCAAACACGTCCTATTTTCACCGAAAAATACTAACATCACCGGGAAACGACCGGAATCACCAATTTCCGGCAAGGACAATGACGTGGCGCACACCTGGCATGTGATTCAACATTTTAAATTGTATTTTAATTCCATCATGGCATTTTTTTTTTAAAATTTTAAATAATTCAAAAACTATTACACATATTAAAAAAACTAATTAATAAATCTAAAATTATATTTTAAACTCCATCCTCGACAACCCTGTCCGCCATCGTCTTTCGCCTTCCTTCGCCGGCGCCGTCCTCCCCTTCCTCTTCTTTTCTATCTGAATCCCACCTGAATCGAAGAGAAATAGGTTTGCTCTTCAATCCTCAGGAAGGTTTGAATTTTGAAGGGCGAAAATCTGGAATGGTGGAGGGAGATGTCATCTTTTTCTCCATTTCCGTAGATCGGATCTTCTACAGATTCCATGGAATCATCCCCTTTCTCTACAGATTCAATTTTTATTTGAATGTGCCTCAAGACCATTCAAACGCCTCTCGTCGATACCTTGCCGGATAATTCAGTTTTCGACGATGAGGGGTATAATTTTGTGCTGCCGCTCAACTTCTCCATGGTCGATTATGGAATATTCCGGTCCGACTTCCCCAACACGCCTAACTTTCCATTCATGAAAACCCTTGGCCTCCGATCAATCATGTTCGTTCATTTTCAGAACTTTAAATTTCTCCCTCTTCCCTATCCCCTTTTCCCCCCAAATTCTGAAATTTTCGTTAAATGGTGAGAGCGGCGCAATGGAGCACCGTCTTGGTTGTGAACATCCTGCTGGAAGCAGTTGCGGAGTTGGAGCGTCTCGACCTATCGGTGAAAATAAGTAGGTTTGCTTATGAATTCAGGTGGGAACAAAGAGGAAGAGAGGATGGCGCCGGTGAAGGACGATGGGAGACCGCGGCGGTGGCGGACAGGTTGTCGAGGATGGATTTCTGGTTAAAATCTAATTTTAGATTTATTAATTAGTTTTTTTAATATGTTTAATTAATAGTTTTTAATTTGTGTTTTTTAATTATTTAAAAATACCATGTTGGAACTAAAATATTATTTAATATGTTGAATCACATGCCAAGTGTGCCCCACGTCATCGACCCGGCCGAAAATCGGCGATTTCGGCCGTTTTCTGGTGATGTCAATATTTTTCGGCAAAAATAGGACGTGTTTGACCATATTTCTTCACCGGTGTGACTAAATTGACAAATTTATCTTTCTTGGGACTAAAATAGTACATAAACAAAGTTATGTGACTAAATAGGTTTTTATCCCAGAAATCAACAACAATTAAGCAAAAACCAATTTAATTCACATGCTAATATAAATCAAAAGTGCTCTTCATATCTCTAATCCCACTAGAGGGATTAGCCTAACATGATAAAAGTAATAAAACAACAAGATGATTCATTACAATTACACATCAAGTCTAAGATCCAAATGAAAATACAAAAATGAATTAAATCTTTCCTTTCAATTTCTTGAAGGAAATCTTCAACTCTTCTTGATCTCCACCTCTAGCTCTTGAGATTTTCTTGTCCCCAGCACCAAAATGATGAAAAGTATGGAAGATGGATGGAAGAAATGGAGTGAAAGTGTGGAAGAGATCAAAATCCCCAAAGGGATAGATGTGTGTCCTGTTCTCCTTACCTTTTAAAATCATATTGTGTGGTATTTATATCATTCTTGGTGGCTGCAAATGGAAATTAGGGCAAAAATTCGCAACTGCAGATTTTGTACATAAATTCGGCCAGAATATGGAATATTCGGCCAGAATCTCTGAAAGGCGTGTTAACACTTTTGACAAAAAAACGCAGAATCTCATTTTTTCATGAAATTCAACCAGAACTTTAAGCCGTGGTCGAATTTATGATTGAATTTCTCATTCTGAACAAGTGCCCTGTATTCCGGCACACTAAGAAATTCGGGCGGAATTTCTACTCTCGGATATTCAACCAAAATATGAGAAATTCGGGTATAATTTCCTAATTTTCTGCATTTTCCTTTTTTCTGCGATTTTTTCCACATTTCTTGATGTACTCCTTTTCAAGTTTGATAATTTTAGTGTCATATCCCGTAAGGATTTCACACACAAATCACATTTTTCTTTCAAACATCAATCCAACATAAATACGAAAATAAATACTGAAAAACACTAAAAATCACACAAAACAACTCTAAATTTATGTCAATTTTGACGCTAAACAAGAGTGCGTGTAATAAATGAAAATGACTTAGTAAATTCCATGTGGACACACAATGCATCTTTTTGTTTGTAATTTAACTTTACGCTTTGCTTTATGTCCCATACAAATATATAAATTTTGTCAATTTAATTTTATTTAGGTCAGGACTATTTTAAACTTTTATAATTAGTTATCACTTTTTTTAAAAAAATATTATTACTTTTTATTTATGTTATAAATTATTCATAAAATAATTCACTACATAATTATCAATTTTCATCAATTTGATGTCATATTTTATTAAAATATTATCATTTTAAAAGACGATATCACATAAGTGTTTCCAAATTTCAAATAAATCGGAATATATGTATACATCCTTTGTCCACAACACTAACTCTTCAACAAATACTGGGGTTCCATTGACTTAACTAAGGCTGGAAGGAAAAGAATGGGAGGAGATTACACTACTAGAGCTCATTTTTCACTTCTGGGTTTTATTTTATATTAGTATCATGAGGGAAAATACATCAATTCTAAATTAAATTAATATGATTTTTTTAAATTTAAATTAATATATATATATTATTTAATAATAATAATAATTTTAATCAGATATGATAATATAATAAAATTAATAAATAAATTTTATAATAATTAAATAATTTTCATAAAACAAATTATTTTGAGAACTTATAACATGATAAATTAAATTGAATAGGTCTTGGGCAAGACAGACTCACGAAATCCCATATGTGAGATTGATCATATCCTACTCATTAATATAAAATAAAAATATAAAATATAAAAGAATTAAAGAAAAATAAGGGCCTTATTTGGTTTGATTACATAAATGTTAGAATTAACTTATTGAAACATAGACATCTAAACTTCCTAAAAACTTGACACATAGGACAACCTATTCTAAAGACGACATGTGTATAGAAAAAGTCAAGATTAGTATATTTAAGATTTTATTTGTAATGATCGACAAAAGAAAAAACAAATGTTTAATCTAATTAATTAGTTAAATATTTTTTTTAAAAAAAATTAAATTTATCTATCTCCTATATATCATGATTTGTTCAACAATATAAATTAAGAAATGAAACAATAAATTCGGAGTGGAAAGAGATTAAAGAAGCATTATAATTATCCGATCAAGGATGAAGAAAAAGGAGATATTTAAATGGTGTTATAGCCCATGGGCTGGTAAATGGGCTAAGAACCCATAGGGCCAACTATATGGGCCCAGCCAAAAAATTCTGTTTATTACTACATAACAAACCACACACCTAGTACACTGATTGAATAGAGAAGTACGTAATTATTTTCTTTTACAACTGAGTTAATATTTTGAATGATTAATTGCAAGAAAAATTACAAATTTTACTTATATTATAAAGTAATCCTTATCTTTAAGAAATTACAAAAAAGTATTAATTTTAAGTATTATTAAAAATCGCACCCAAATTGCAATTAAAAATGGATTCGTTTTTTAGAAATTTAGTGTGTTTTGCAACAATACTCAAATGTAATGTTCTTTTTTTGCAATTTCTCAAATACGAGAATTAATATGTAATAAGAGTAAAGTTCGTAACTTTTTTATAATTAATCATATTTTAATTAATACTTACAAATCCAAAAGTAGTACCAAGACACATAAATTTTATTTTTAAATTAAGTTTTACGGTGAAATCATCTCATGTCATTTCATGATACATGTGTCACTTTTTTATATTATTATTATTATTATTATTGTTATTATCATTTACTAAAATGTATTACTTCTAATCATTCTTATGAAACGTTGAGTATTTTTTGAAATGGTGAATTGCAAAAAAAACTACTAACTTTACTCTTATTGTAAATTAATTCTCACTTTTGAGAAATTATAAAAAAAATCACCACCTTTAAATATTGTTGCATAAAAAATCCAATTTTTCAATAAAAGTAGGATTTTTTTTGGGTTTTTTTGCAACAATACATAAAGGTGGTTTTTTTTTTGCAATTTTTCAAAAATGAGAATTAATTTGTAATAAGAATAAAGTTCATGATTTTTTTGCCATTAATCCTTTTTAAAATAATCTCGCTTTTTTTTTTAAAATATCACTTTTAATTAAAAAAAAGCATGTGAGGTACTTATGAAACGTGCAGGTTTTCTATATTTTAAAAAGTTTCCATTAAACCTTCGGATGGAAATGGGTAGGGTAGGTTACGGGTATGACAATCCCACATACTATCCTATACTGATAAGTCATAATTTTACATGATTATTTTGGATGAAATTCACTTCTTTACGCGTGAGTTGTGAATTATTTAGTGTAATTACGACTTATTTCTATTTTATACATTTGAACTTTAATTATTTTATTTCTTATTTAAACAGGTTAAAATTGAGATAAATTGTACAGTCACATAATTTATTTTGTAGGACAGTTACAATAATTTTAATTGCAGGAAAATTAAGAGTTGACCAAGATAATTAAGGAAAAGAAGGATTTGGTGATCAACAATAAATAAAAATTTACCAAAGATTAGATACAAGGAATCTGGACACACATTCAAGAAGGAAAGTCAAAGATAAATTAATTCAGAATCTTTATATTAATCTTGAACATCATTCACGCCAAAAGACATCACGATCCGGGATGCTCCAGGAGAGCAGCAAATTGGGAACGCAACCAATGGAGGAAGAACACCACCATTAGAACATCTGTTCTTTTATTTAATTTTATAGTTTTAATTATGTAATTTCATTTTCTAGTCCAAGGATTGTGAACCTCAGTAGATTAATTTATATGTTTGATTAGGAATAAAATTACCAATATGTTTTATGAATTTATTTTGTGATTGACTCTGATGTTAATCTTGAATTTTCAATTGTTTGTGTAGACTACCCCTCTCATATGTGATTGATTATTCAATAGTTATTTTACATATTATAATTCGTAATTGTTATAATATTGTGAACCAAGTAGCAAAGTGAGGAAGTACCTCTTGAAATCACGAAATCTAGGTTGTATGATTTGCTACCCCCATTTTCATAGCCTAGTAGTCCTAATATCTAAATCTTAATGCATTGTCGAGTTCGAATCCATAGGGTCACTCGGGAATAGTTTAATCTAGAGGCCGAACCTAGGTTATTAATCTTAAGGATATTTTGGGTTAATTTGGTCGTACCATTAGCCTAGGGACTTGAGTTTATGAACTTGTTGGGATTTTAAGAATTTCATCTATGTGAATTAGGATACGGGAGGGGATCAAATCCTTGGACTAGGTTTGTTTTATTTGTTATCTTAATTTTATATTTTTGCTATTTTAATTATTTATATTCTCATATTTATTAGTTAGTAGATCAATTCAATGCCCCCCTCTGATTACTTTTATGAAAGCACACTAAATTCAATTTAAATTTGATTACTCCCTGTGGGTTCGACCCTTACTTACCCTACTACATTCTTAGTGGGTTTGTTAGGAAAAATTACAAATTATATTTTTGAGTGTCGGCGACAACACACCAAATTTTGGCGTCGTTGCCAAGGAGTAATTTCGAATTTTTATTGAATTTTTTATGTTTTTATTTTATTTATTTTTTAATTTTGCCCAGCAGTACACTGACACTAAACCCTTCAGTGTCAGGTCTGCCCTATTTTTATTTATCTATTTTTTCATGCATAATCATTTTCTCCCCTTGTAGGCTTACTTATAATGGATCGATTTCATGGTTATTATGGTCAGAATATTCAGCCATGTAGAGTTTGTGCAACCACTCTTCATACCACTCATGATTGCCCATCTTTGATTGATAGATTTGCGGTGAGACAAAGAGATGAATATTGGAGTGCTAATCAACAAAGGCATTGGAATGATCAACCATATGTCAAAACTTACAATCAAGGGTGGCGTAATCCTCATCATTCTCAATATGTGGACCATTTTTACAATCAACCTTATGAATATCAAAGGCGAGGCTACTATGAGCAAAGATCTCAATCCTTCAATAATAGTGAATGTTATTATGAGGATGATGGGTATAATGGTGATGAACATAGTTCGAAGGCTTCATTAGAGTCCTTGTTGATATGGATGAAAATTAGTAATTTGATATTTCAACAAGGAACCCAATTGAGTCTTTGGATTTTGGAGCGCCAATGTAGCCAATTAAAGTTAGAGGTTGATCGTATGGTGGCACAACAAAGTGTAAATCAAGGGGAATATCATGAGGAGACCACCCAAGAAGAGAATTTTGAGATTGAGGCAGAAATTGAAGAGGATGAAGAGGCTGAAAATTCTGCATATTCTGTGCAGGAAACTGACACTGAAGACTTCAGTGTCAGTTTTGTCGGAAACGGAAATGAGGTAAAGCTGCCCAAATCAATTTCTGTAATTCTGATACTATTTCATCTCCATACAGGTTGCCCAAGGTTGAAGATCCTCAAGAAAATGAGACAGTTGAAGTGTTTCGCATTGATGAGATTAAAAATCCTTTTTTTGAGGTGATCAAATAATTTTCTGTGGAGCTTGACATGTTAATGTTGGCCAAGAACCATATAATTTTAAAGGGAGAGAACACTTCTCGCAAACCAATAAGATCATTATATTGGTTTGAACATTTTACTCCTATTACGCGAAAAAAGAAGTGAACGTCGAGCCGAAGACGTAAAGAAAAGGCGCTTGTTGGGAGGCAACCCAACTTAAGTTTTTATTTTTATTTGAATTTTATTTATTTTAATAAATTATCTTGTTCTTTTGGTGGGTGTATATTTTTAAGCTATGGAGTGAAGTGACAATGATATTGATGGTGTTTTGGAGAAAAGAAGAGAAAAAATCTCAACATGTGGTCAATCAAATTGAGCTTAACCCGGTGACTTCTTTCCACACTTACACTTAACTTTCCCTTGAATTTTATTGTGTTTTGTTTGCTTGAGGGCAAGCCAGCGATTAGGTGTGGGTAGGTTTGGTGTATTCCGTGGTATTTGAAGTTACAAAAAATTTTTTTGTTAATGGCATGTGCATATAAAATTCATTTGAACACATTCTTACACTTGTGCACATGAGAAGGTGGTGTTGGATTTATGGCGAAATTGTGCCTTTGATATGTAGAATTTTTGGCATGATAAGAGAGTTGAATTTAATGTCTTATAATTGTGAGTTGTTGGATTTGTCTTATTATTTTTGTGACAAATGTGGAAGAATTTTTGTTTGAGAATTTATGAAAAAATTACCCTATTCTTGTGAGATTTGAGCCTTGAAGAGCTATCATCTATATAAGCTCTATATTTTTCTTGAATGAGTGCAAATTGAACTTGATATGTACATTCTAGAACTTGCTCCTTGAATGCATTTTGAGATCCTACATTTGAGCATGTGTATTTAAATTATAAAGACACCTAGGCAAACAACTCTTTGGCCTTCTTTTTATCTACCCGATCATATTAATCTTTTAGGAGAGCCACTTTGAGTCTAGCCTTTTCTTTGATGAATGAGCATATCAATTTAGCTATGTTCCATTTCTTTCTTGAACTCTTCCATTTGAACCTTCTACTATTTTGCATATTGTGGAATTCATTGAAAAATATTTGTTGTGATTGGATTTATGATGAAGGGGAGATGATGGTTGAGGAAAAGAAGAAAAAAAATGGAGAAAGAAAAAAAAATGAAAAAAAAAAAGAAAAGAAAGGATGAATGATTGAAAAAAAATGGTTGGAAAAGAATAAGAAAAGAAGAGAAAGTTGGAGCTGGAAAAAAAGAGAGCAAGAAAAGAAGCTGAAATTTGTTGCAGAATTTTTCTGTAAAGACACTGAACCCTTCAATGTTGCCCCTATTTTTCGAAATTTTGAGAAGAAACATGTGTGGGTAGTGGATGTGTTGATAAAAATCAGAGATTTGTCACAAGAAAATGAAGGAGTGGATGTGGAAAAAATTTTGAGAAGGGCAAGATGTATCGCTTTGATGTATGTTTTACATGATTAACACATTTGCAAAGTGGTAAATTTAACATTTCTAACCCTTTTTATCCCACCTTATCCCAATCCCCATTGCAACAATTTTAAAGTCCTTTTGATATTTACATGACGCTCATTGAACTTGGTGGAAATTTGATTTGAGAGCAAGCTTATGGTAATGTCTTGTTTTGTTTAATTTTGAATGTTTTGCTACCCACTTATATACTTGAGCGTTATTGAGAGAAACCATGTGAGGCCATGAGTTCTTGAATTTTTATATTTTACATAAGTTGCAAATTTTTGTGAGGCATTCTATCAGTCATTTGTATTTGGTGCACCTTATTTAATCTCTTTTGAAAGTGTCATTGTTTTGCTATCACTTGCACATGATTATCATTTTTCCTATACATTGTCTTAGTCTTGTTTTTGCTTGAGGACAAGCAAAGGTTTAGGTGTGTGTAGTTTGATAAGTCGTAATTTTACATGATTATTTTGGATGAAATTCACTTCTTTACGCGTGAGTTGTGAATTATTTAGTGTAATTACGACTTATTTCTATTTTATACACTTGAACTTTAATTATTTTATTTCTTATTTAAACATGTCAAAATTGAGATAAATTGTACAGTCACATAATTTATTTTGTGGGACAGTTACAATAATTTTAATTGCAGGAAAATAAAGAGTTGACCAAGATAATTAAGGAAAAGAAAGATTTGGTGATCAACAATAAATAAAAACTTACCAAAGATTAGATACAAGGAATCTGGACACACATTCAAGAAGGAAGGTCAAAGATAAATTAATTGAGGATCTTTATATTAATCTTGAACATCATTCACGCCAAAAGACATCACGATCCGGGACGCTCCAAGAGAGCAGCAGATTGGGAACACAACCATTGGAGGAAGAACACCACCATTAGAACATCGGTTCTTTTATTTAATTTTATAGTTTTAATTATGTAATTTCGTTTTCTAGTCCAAGGATTGTGAACCTCAGTAGATTAATTTATATGTTTGATTAGAAATAAAATTACCAATATGTTTTATGAATTTATTTTGTGATTGGATCTGATGTTATTCTTAAATTTTCAATTGCCTGTGTAGACTACCCCTCTCATATGTGATTGATTATTCAATAGCTATTTTACATACTATAATCCGTAATTATTATAATATTATGAACTGAGTAGCAAAGTGAGAAAGTACCTCTTAAAATCATGAAATCTAGGTTGTATGATTCGCTACCCCCATTTTCATAGCCTAGTAGTCCTAATATCTAAATGTTAATGCATTGTCGAGTTCGAATTCATAGGGTCACTTAGGAATAGTTTAATTTAGAGGTCGTACCCTAGGTTATTAATCTTAAGGATATTTCGGATTAATTTGGTCGTACCATTAGCCTAGGGACTTGAGTTTATGAACTTGTTAGGATTTTAGTAATTTCATCCATGTGAATTAGGATATGGGAGGGGATCAAATCCTTGGACTAAGTTTGTTTTATTTGTTATCTTAATTTTATATTTTTACTATTTTAATTATTTATATTATCATGTTTATTAGTTAGTAGATCAATCCAATCCCCCATCTGGTTACTTTTATGAAAGCACATTAAATTCAATTTAAATTTGATTACTCCCTGTGGGTTTGACCCTTATTTACCCTACTACATTCTTAGTGGGTTTGTTTGGAAAAATTACAAATCATATTCTTGAGTGTCGGTGACAACACACCATATACCCTACTCTCTCCACCCATATCCTACCCTATTACCCTAAAATAAAGCTTCGGGTAGGGTATGAGTATACCTATCGGGTATATGGATAATCCACGGGTAAACGAGTACCCGCAATCTTGATAGATTTTGCGATAATCCACAGTTACCCAAACCCACCCGACCCTACCGGCCCCAATTCTTTTTAAAAAAAAAACTATAATCCACCAAAAAAAGAAATAAGATCCTTTGGGTGGGACAACTAAAATGGTAAAATAAGACTTTTACCTAGGGACGGAGGGAGTATATATTAAAAAATAATTATAATTCTCAATTAATTAATCTAAATAAAGTATTATTATATTATTTTTAATTAAAAATAATTATAAATAACACATAATATTATAACATAGAAAAAGATTTATTATAACTCTTAATTACTTATATTTATATTAGGACAAGAATATAAATTTTAATTAAAAATATTAAACATATTATAATAAATAAATATTATATACATCATAAATCTTACATCAACAATATTATTATATTAAAAATGAAATATTAGATTTAGACATTTAATTAAATATATTATTTTATATACTCCCTCCGTCCCACAATTAGGTATATATTTTTCCATTTTGCTCCGTCCCAAAACAAAGTATACGTTTCTTTTTTTATTGATGTGACCTACATAAAACCATTATTATATCCACATGGCCCCACACACTACATTAATACAACTACCCACTATACATTAAAATATCATTTCTCTCACTTCACACACATTAAAATATTATACTCCTTAATCTCCGTGCAAAAAAGTAAACGTATACCTTGTTCCGGGACGGAGGAAATATATATATATAATATACATATTCGGGTAAAATTCGGGTCGGGTACGGGTATAAATAAGAGAACATGTACCCTACCCTTACCCGCATAGTTTCCTCTCGGGTTCGGGTACTACCTGACCCGTTACCCAATTTTACCCTATATTTTTACACCTGATATGCGGGTACTCGTCAGGTAACCCAACCCACCGAGTAAAATTGCCATCCCTATTAACAGGAGCGTATCTTTGTATAGTAATGCAGTGATTTTAGCCTCAAAATTTATAAACTTGTCATAGTATATACATTGTATTTTTTTTTTAATGATTATTCTTCCCAATTTTTAATCCCTAAACTTTCTAATAATTAATGTTACAACAATTCGTCGTTTACATTGATAAAGATAACTTATATTTACAAACTCTATAACTTCTTATTTTGAATTAATGAAAAAATGTCTCCTACTTCTCTTACTTTTAAACATAAAGAATTAAAGTTAATTTCCATTGTTTTTGGGACATACCGTGCCCCCATGAAAACACAAGAATAAAAAGCAAAATTTAATATTAAATTCTTGTGTTTTTATGGGGGCACGGTGTACTATCAGGGGCACACAAGATTTTGCCAAAGAATTATTTGAGAGTATCATTAAATTTTTTTGGTGTGTTTTTATATTGTACTATCTTGTACCCCTCCATCCTATAAATATATTTCCGTAATTTAAGAAAATGATTTTTGATGTGATGATGTTAGAGAGGATAAGAATGTTTTGAATAGTTGAACGAGATAAAATGTATGAAATTATTGGCATTGAACAAATCAAGTGTGAAAAGTTGATAATATTTTTTAGTATTGCAAGAATGTTAATATTGTGAGTTTCCGATATTTTGGAAGTGTGCACATTATTTTGGAATGGTCGATCAACAAAAAATGTGTGAACGTACGAAGGAAATGGAGGAAGTAGTCCCTCTGTGTTTTTTTTATTTTTTTTGAAATATTGATTTGACATGAAGATTAAGAAAAGTTTGACTTAAAAGTATTGCGGTATTTTGTGAATAAATAATGATAAAATATATTAAGTGTGCTAGATAATAAATAAATTTTTTTAAAGTGTATGAGAGAGGGAAGTTGTTACAATTTATTTACCCTTTTTTTAAAGGTGAAAACAAATTTAAAAAATAGAGAGAGTATTATTTAATGGTCGAATTTGCAGCTCCCAAATAAATTGTCTAGCTCCGCCACACATTATCACCACTCTTATTAACATTATTACATTTTTCTTTAAAAAAACGTAATGAAAAAAATCTGGAGGTGTTGAAATTAATTTGTCGAGCAGATTTGCAAACAATTTATGTATGAATTAAATTCACTTTTATATTTGTGTGTGAACATAAACTCCCAACATAACATCATGCATAGTATATAAATATTAATATATCACAAGGCGATAAAATTGTTCGTGGATATCTATGATCCAAATTAGTTTGTCCAAAAGAATAATGGCGTAAACATTCCAACTTTATACTTCATCTCAAACTGATATCTCACTTCAAACATTGCAATCCATCTTGAATTTGATCTGATCTTTAGGGAAAACAAAATTAACGATTAAAATGATAATTCTTCTGTTGAATGTCAACCACATACTACAACAATAGGGGACCTGTTTTTCTAATTCGGGACCTCTTTTGAAAATAATTTTGAAGAATATATATTATATATATAATTTATTTTATCTAAGCTCTACAAGCAACTAATTCCCGCATTCAATAATAATAATGCGTATAATTTGAGCAAATGAGACGGTGAAAGGGTTAATATTTTTGATAATTAAATCAGAAAACAACTATCAATCTAAATGAATTATTTTATTAAAAAATTTTATGATAAATAATATTTTCTCCATTCCGAACTAAAACTTATATTTTTCATTAGTTGTGTCCCCAACTCAAGTTCACATTCTCATAAAAGAACATAATATATAACGATGTACTCCCTCCATCCCGTTCAAACTTTACATTTGTTTTTTACACGTAGATTAAGGAATGTAGTATTTTAATGTGTAATGGGGTGAGAAAAATAATATTTTAATGTAAGGTGAGTATGTGTATTAGTGTGAAGTGTGGGGTTATGGAGAGAGAAAAAGTTAATTTGTGTGGGTCTCATCTACCAATAAGGGAAATGTAAAGATTGAAATGGGACGCCCAAATTGGAAATATGTAAAGATTGAAATGGAACGAAGGGAGTACTCTACAACACATTTTAGTTTTTTTAATATAGGACCTGAAAAATAGGTTAACTATTAATTAGAGACACGGAATATTTTTTCTATCAATTTAGGTCACGAAAGATGTAATACTATCAATTTAGTACCTAAAATCATTAAAAATTACATAATCGTATTAATCTTTTGAATCCTAAAATGATAGAGAAAATCTTAATTTTTATATATTTTGAGTCCTGAAATGATAGAGAAAATCTTTTAAGCCCCTAATTAATAGTTAACTTATTTTTGGGGTTTTATTTTGAAAACTCAATATAATTTTATTAACATTATTCGTGTAAATAATAAATATGAAAATAAGTTAGAACAAAAAGAGTAATACTTCTAACTAAAAACAATAATACATAGTTAAAAAAAAAAACAATTTACAAGATTTTACCTCTTTATTATAATAATTTTAGTGTATCATTCTTTTTCTACATCATTGAATTGAGAATATATATGTATGAAAAAACAAAATAATATCCTTAAAAAAGTCTAAACTTTATGAATCAACTATCAAAATTTTCCTCCTTCACATATGTTAATTACATAGCAAATAACATTAAAAAAAAAAGTAAAATTAAGTAATTTGACATTTGTGATTAAAAATGGAAGAATCCGGTGAAAAGTATGAGTTGAGAAGTGATAGCCACTGAATGTAGTAAACATATCAAGTGGTGGATTGTCTCATTTGACCAAACTATCAAAGTGGTGGTGAATTTCAAACTAATATAATTTGGTGGTCCTTTTTTTAGAAAAACTATACCAGAATCTGTCTTCTTCTTTTCATGATATACCCTTCAGTGTTGCACTGATAATTAAGTTTGTGGATATTGATTTTACATATATATTTTACTATATATTTTAAATTCTATCAATTATCAACTTCCACTTCCTTTTTTTTTCTGCTAATTAAGATAATGGAAAATTTTTGCATGTATTCGGCGCACCACCTTTTAATATTGAATATAATACTTTATAGTGTACCTTGGGTGAAACTAGATCCAAATGAATTGTTGGAACATGCGACTCCCACTTGTATTAATTAGTTTCTCATCTGTATTAATTAGTTTCTCTTCCATTATTAATGATACTTTTATTTTTATTTTTTAAATTTATTATACTGACTATTATATCTTAAACTCTAAATTTTAGGAGTAAATTATACCCTAAACCACAAGGGTGAAATTACAATTATACCATAAACCTTAAACCCTAGATGTAAAATATACCTTAAAGCACAATAGTGAAATTACAATTATTATTATATCCTAAACCCTAAACCCTAAACCCTAAACCCTAGTGTGAAATTACAATTATACCCTAAACTTTAAGGGTGAAATATAATCCAAATAAAAATAAATAAATAAATAAATAAATAACAAACAAACAGTAAAACAATTGTAACTGAAGCGAAAATCCATCAAAAAAGACCGTAGCTAATTGAATGGTGATAGGTCATGTGGTGCAGGTTGTAAATTTTAAATTGGTGAACTTGTCCACCCTAGTTGTTGTATACTTTATTCTTGATTTTCTGAAAAAAAAAAAAGTCTAACTTTTTGAGTCAAATTAACAAACAATTATACCTTTTTTATATTTCAACTGATATTTTTAATAAAATAAAATATTATATTTTTATTAATTAAAATGTAGGGCTTAAAACAAAAAAGGTCTCATACCTTTTTACTTTTTTGGAAATAGTTCCAAAAAACTTAATTACTCCAAATTAGTCCCACAACTTTCAAAATCTCACAAAAATGGACCTTTTTACTCAAAATTGTCCAAATATGCTAATGTCAAACCAAGTTTTAACAACACCTTTTTCAGCAACACCCCTTTTACAACACAAATCTTGTACCTTATATTTAATCTATTTTATACTCAATTTTCATCATAATTATATGCTTCAAAATGGTATCAGAGCCCTAGGTATATTTATTTATGAATAGAAAATTTTATTATAAACTTATATCACTTAACGAGAGGAGAGTTTCAAAGAAATATGGATCCGAACAAAAGTTCGACATCCGAGAGTGACAAGACTATTAGCCCTGTTCAAAGTTGGAGCAACAGAGACTTCTGGCCTGTTGGATATGACGAGACAAGTAGTTATATACAACAATACTATAATGAGTTGTATAGACAATATGCAGAGAAAGAATACGAGGAAGCCGATCGATTTTGGGAAAACCTTGATCGAAGGTTTAAACTGGTGGAAGCCTGTGCTAACCACACCAAAGAGGAATCTTTGGAAGAACTACGCCAGATGCAGATAAGATACTCGAAAGAGGTACCAAGAAACATCGTGGAAATCCGAAGTTTCACCGAGATTCATGGACATGTCCCCAAACAAGAACAATGGAGGAGACGACCAAACCAGGGTCCGAGAGAGATCTGCAAGCCCTACCACTTTTCATATTGGACAGAATGACAGAGTAGAAGGAGATCGAGGCAGACAACTCTAAAATAAACCAAGATCTTAGAGAATTACAGAAGACAGTGATATTCTTTGGAGAATATTGCCAAAATATGTCCTGAACAATTTTTGAGATCAGCCTCGAGATGGAAAAAGTTGAGACGTTGCAGAACAAACAACTCTACCTCATCCAAAAGCTGATGAATCAAATGGGATACCTGGAAACCAAAGTAACCGGGAGAAAGCAAGGAGGAAGGTTGCCACCAACCTTCGGAACAGAACCCCTTTTACATCAAAAGGGGAAGACGACTGAAGTCACAAGGCCAAAGTCGGAAAGTGAGAAGATGATTGCTATCTTTGGTGGAGAGTCCACGTCTTCAGATGGAAAGAGCAAATCTTGAAGATCTACAAGACTATATGAGTCCTTCCAAGGACTATCAATTGTAGATCTAAAGATGAATGTTGGAGAATCATCAAATTCCCAACAACAGTTGCAGGCTCAACAAGACCAGAGACAAACTGAAGGAACCACTGGATCACGTGGAGTCCATAAGGCAAGACAAGAAGACACATTTCAATAATCAGGAAACTTCAAAATGAAGCCAATTGGAATGTCCACAAGAGCAAGCCGAGTTCGAGGATCTAATTCACCCAACACCCCATATGGTCGGTCTCACCTTGAATTAATAAATTCATAGGGGTTGATCTTAAACCTCGACACTCTCTACTTCAAAAACAGAGAAACCTTGATCGATGAATGGACAAATACCATGAAGATCGCAGGAGGCGCATTGGAGCTGGACAAAGAAGGGTTCATAAGATTCCTAACTATGAGCCTGGAGGGATGGTAAAATGCGTCTGGGAAGAGCTCTCAGACGAAGTCAAGAAGGAAGCCATGAAAGGCGAAGATCTAGGCAATATTGTTGGTAGAATGGCCAAGATCTTCAAGCAGTTATTTGAAAACCAGACCGGAGCTCAAACCGGTGAAGACAATGGTTCGAGGTTCAACTGGTCGGACCGGTTCAACCAGGCGGTTCAACCAGAAAATTTAATTTTATATATTTTAATTATATTTTACAATAACCATAAAAATATAATATACTAAATAAAGTTTTTTAATAAAACATGGATTAATCTTGAAAAAAAGCCCAAGCCCACTTAGAATCTCATTATAAAGCCCATATATGGATTTTATATTAATTAAATTTGAAAGACACATTAGGGCATTTCATAGTTTGAAGACAGGTAAGGTGCAAGGCTGCAAATGGCGCTCCCCTCCCCCGCCCCCCCCCCCCCTCCACCCTCTCTCTCATTTTTATTCCTACAAACAGCAACGCTCTTTTCCCCATTCCGCCACTCTGCCGCTCTTTCACGCCGTGACAGCTCTTTTCCTCATTCCGCCGCTTTCACCTCGTGGCATCTCTTCCTCTCTCTCGCCCCCGTGGCATATCTCTCTGCCTGGAAGGAAATAAAGCCTTTAATTTTTTATTTTTTTCAATATTTAAACAATAGTTATGTAGAATTAGGTGTTTCTTACTATTGTGCGTTTGTAATGAAGGAGGTTGAGGGTTTAAATTGTCTATGAATAATGTCAACTAGTAGATAGATGGTTAACAGGGCACATGCCAAACTGAGTCTGAGTTTTTTAAATTAAAAATACAGATAACCGGTGGTTTCCGGTTCTTTCCATTCTTTCGGTTCAACCCAGTTTTGGCGGTTTAAATCGGTTTCTTCCTGTTTGACAATAAAATGGTTTTTAGGGTGTATTCAGACCGATTTTCTGGCCGGTTCCCGATTGAAATGGCCGATCCGGTCTGGTTTTCAGAACACTTGAAGAATCTATTTCATCGGAGTAGGTTACTTCGAAGGAATGGAAGAAGAAAAGAAGAAGAAGTATATGAATGCCCTATACAGTCTGGAACTACTTGACATCTGTCACGTAGATGAATACGTCAAACTCTTCACAGAGCATAGATGGAAATCAAAGATCAAGGAGAAAGAAGTATTCCACCTATTCTTTGCCAAGATCCCAAGCCCATGGAGAGAAATGCTGATAAAAGAATATGAATCATGCGAGCTGAATTCAATAGCAAGAAGGATGTCCTTCCTCAAAGCCAAGATTGCGGAGTGGTGTCATCAACCATCATTACACAAGAACTACAAGGGACTAAGGGGAATCAACAAGACGGTACCCTCATGTTGCGAGAACAATTATCTTCCAACAATCATTGGGAGAAGTCCAAGAAAGCAGAAAAGGATGAAGATAAATCATCCTTATACACAAAGAAGCGGAGGATGGAGGTCCAGAAGACCAAGATCCTTTTGGTCCAAACAAATGGCCCGAAGTTACAAATCAGGACAAAGGTCTGGACCATCAAGATGGAGTTAAAGAAGTCAAGTCTCATCCTCAGGGTCAAACCAGAAGAGTACCGAAAGAACTCCCACAAGAAAGATCTTCCAAAGAGCAGCTACACAAGCCAATGAAAGATTCAAGGATTGTTACTGCTATACGTATGGAGCTAGGGACACATCTCACCATATTGCCCAGAAAACCAGAAAATGGGAGTACGATAGTTCGAAATAACTCCAGAGATAGAGAAAGCTGTTTACTTCCAAGATCTAGTACAGGTATATCAGTTTGAGGATATACCCTCAGACGAGAGCATCTATGAAGAAGAATTCCTCAGTCAAGACGAGTCTTCTGAAGATGAGTCGGAGTGAAGAAGAAAGCTTCAAACAGGAGATGCAAGAAGATATGTCGGGATTCTTTTCCCAGACATCCATTCCTCACAAAGCCCTTATGAGAATCATGAAGGAGGATACAAGGCTCAACCTATACGATAGATTCACCGTAGGAAAGATGGACAAATTCTTTCAAAGCTTCAAGAAGAGAGAGTACAACATCATATACAAAGTGACCGAAGGGGAAATTGTCATCCCAATGGAGCTCACAAGAAATGTGATGGAAATGCAATTAGTTCCCGTTGACGAAACAAAAAGGGAACTCAGTAAACTCAAGGAAAGAATTTCTAAGACCATGTCTTGGATCCATATCGGAGCAATTCGGATCCTCATCAAAGTAACTTTCAAATAAGGCATCGATACACCAATCGATATTGCAATCTTTGACAAGAGGATCAAGAATACAAGAGAGGCTTGCCTGGGAGGAATCTCAGGGAACCTATACGCAGGAAAAGTGACATCCTACATATATCCAAGGATTGCCTACAATCTGGCAGACAAAGATTTCAGTAGGGCACTCACCCTTCATCAAGATTTCAAGGACAAAGATCTGATGAAAGAGAGGAATATGCCTTACTCTATCACATACAGTATCTCGTATGCCTTGTCCAACACTCATCATTCGGATATATTCCAAATGAAGGAATATATTTAGATACCAGAAGTGTTCGAGAGGGTTGCATGCGTAACCAAGCCAGAAATAATGGAGTTATCGCCGATCCATGACATGGATTTGCGAATCAAGGACAAGCCGGTCTGGAGTAGACAAGATAGCCTCAGATTCGAGCAAAGAAGGATTTCTTTCCAAAAAGATAGGATGATCAGCGAGAAATGGGGAAAGAAACTAATCGTGGAGGTAATCCAAGAACCAGAAAAGTTCACAACTAAAGGTGAACTGAAATGCCCAGAAGAATGGAAAGGAGTCGAAGTAATATTCGATATCACTAAAAAGGAAAACTTTATTCCTTGTGATGTCTTATATTGTCTTCAACAACCAACAACTGGGAGATACCAAGGACAGCTCAAACTTGGTGATCTTGAGTAGATAATCGAGGGAGTCGCAGGACGATTCCCAGAATAGCTAGTGCTGGGATTGGAGTTTCTCGAGGATCACAAACCTTGGGAACGACTACAAGATGGAATGGAGTTCACGGTCAAAGGGAAAAGATACAAAGTTTACTAAGTAAAGGCTTGGGCTTTTAAGCTCTGATTTACCAATGACCACGAGTCCATTCTCAATATATATCACTGTCGAGGTGATATATAAGGAGCATCGTGCAGAGTATTTTGTGGCATACATTGATTCAGGAGCCCGGTATCTACACAGTAAAAGAAGGAGTCTTTCCTAAAGACTCAGGTGAGGAATTGTCAACAGTACTAGAAAAAGATTTCTCTCAAAGGATTCTAATTCTTAATAGAGGAATCAAGCAAGCGGAAATCATGATCGGAGGAGCGGATTGTACCCCATGGTACAAGGTGAAAACTCCACTGATATACTTTCATGACACCAGAGAGGATATCCTGTTAGGAAATAATTTCCTACAGACATTCAAGCGTTTTACCCAAGAAAACACAACAAGAAGGCTTATTTTCACAATCCTTTGTGAACATAAGATCATCGCACCAAGACTGCATAATGCATTTCAGAGAAAAATGCCAATCAGATTTCGCAGCAAGTGTGGTGATGAAGAAAAACTTAGCCATCCAAAGATGAATAATCGGAGAAAATATGGCGAAGCAGTCCTTCAGATAAAAACCGATACCAGAGGAGGATGAAAGATGAAGAAACTTAAGAAAGATACAATCCACTTTCTCAAAGCAAGCTTGGGAGAGAGCTTACAGAGAGACGACACAACCGAAGAACAGACATCTTTGGATGACGTCAAGAAGAAGATATAGAGGAACTTCAATGAGGATCCTCTAGCCTGGTGGGATAAAAACGATCTCAAAGCCCCACTCAAAGTAAAAGAAGGAAAGGAGCATGAGTTTGTGAGATACAAGCCTATCTTGATGAACCAAGAGGATCGAAAGGATATGCAGGTAATACTTAAGGAACATCTGGACCTTAAGTTGATATCGCCAGGAGTATCTCCATACAGCAGTCCAGGATTTCTAGTTCGAATCCTGGAGAAGTCAAGTGGGGAAAGTCGAGACTTGTAATCAACTACAAAGGGATAAATAATATCTTGGAGTTCGATGGATACTACATACCAAGTAGGGAACACTTGGTCAACTGTATCAAGAATGTCAAGGTATTCTCAAAGTTCGATTGCAAATCTAGGTTTTACCAGATTAGGATGGAAGAAGGAAACAAGAAGTTCACAGCCTTCTCTATACCACAAGACCTTTATATCTGGAATGTCATGCCTATGGGCTTGGCAAATGCACCATAGATATACCAAAGGAAGATGGATAATCTTTTCAAAGATTATTTCTCATTCATGTTTGTCTATGTAGACGACACCCTCATAGCCTCAAAAAGCATGAAGGAGCACTTGGCGCATTTAGAAGTATTTTCAGAAATGTGTCACAAGGAAGGATTGGTGCTTTCTGAAAAGAAATCAGTAATAGCAACAAAGCAGATCGAGTTCCTTGGAGTCGAGATTGATGAGTCCAGAATTATTCTACAGCCCCATATTGTAGAAAAGGTTCAAGGATTTTCTGAAGATTTCAAGGACAAGAAACAACTCCAGAGCTTCTTAGGAGTTATGAACTTCGCTGGAATGTTCATCAACAATCTAGCGCAATACAGGAAGGTATTTAGTCCTATGTTGAAAAAGGACGCTGAGTTCAAATGGGAGGAATCACACCGAGCAATGGTTAAATAACTAAAGGAGGTTTGAAAAATGCTCCCCAAGTTAGCTATATCAAATGAAGAGGATGAATTGTTACTCTATACAGATGCCAGTGACCATTGGTGAGCGGCAGTTCTTACGTAGACCACACCAGAAGGAGAAGTGTCATGCAGATACTGTAGCGGGCTCTTTGCGGAGAATGAAGCGAAGAGGTGGCACATCAATTAAAATGAGTTCTTTTCGGTTCGGAAGGCATTCAAGAAATGGCCGCTATTTCTTCTCGCGAAGAAATTCATCCGTAAAATTGATAACACAAGCGTCAAAGCCTTTTTGAAAAATAAAATTGAATCTAAACCTGAAAAGGCTAGACTACTAAGATGGCAAGCAGAATGTCAATATTATGATTTTAATATTGTCATTATTAAATCTGTTGATAATATTTTGGCAGATTTCCTAACGAGAGGTGGAGGGAGCTGAAATAGACTCCATCCTGACTGTTTCAAGACACCTAATGGACAATCTTGAGTTGCTCCAAAGGAAATTCTAGAATCTAGCACTCAATGCAACGAGGGCTGGAAAATTACAAGAAGGTGATCGGACCAAAGTGTTTAATCGCATACGAGTTTGTATTCACAACAATGCGAGTCTCTTCGAGCCCTTACGAGAGCCAGTCCTCCAGGCTGTTAATCGACAAAAGGAGAGTAGTCAAGAACGGGGCTTTAAACCCAGAGCAAGGAATTCAAATACCCCTGGCACGAGTTCTAGATTGGATCCTTCAAAAGAGGAACCAATCCAAGAAAAAGTCGAGGCTTCTAAGTCATATCTTGAGCCTTCGAGTCAACCCGGCACCTCTGGGGTCAAAGAGGGAGAGATCAACCTTAGGTCTATGACGAGTACTGCTAAGGTTGGTATTAACTTAGCTGATTTCTCTTATTCGCAGGAATATTAGGCCAGCTGGGAAAAATTGAACACCAAACAAGGAACCCGACTGGAGAAATTCCGGGTGGATATATTTGGAGAACATCCCCGAGTTTGGATGGGAGAGGGCTCAAATCCAAATGATGTGAAACAATGGTATGATTTTGAAGCACCAGCTTCAATATATACTGTTGCACCAGGCTTCCCAGAGCTTTCAAGACTGCCAGAATGGTTGGGAAAAATAGTCTTCAAGGCATGGGAAAACAACGCAACTCTATCCAGAGGCGATGTATTGGAGCTCTACTTTATCAGTGCGGCTCCAGAACCAGTCGGGAAAGGCAACCACGAGGCCTTTCATTTTATCAAGCTAAGAAGACCCGACGTCTCAGCATGAAACAGGATCAAGGAGTTTTCTGGGAAGGAACCAGTCTTGGTTTCTACATTTTCTGAAGAACAGATCTCTACGCGAAGAGCAAGGGGTTTGTTCGCCTGCATCAAAGCAATGGTGGAAGTGAAATTCCCATTCAAGTTCGAGCACAAGTCTTTGAATGAGTCTTTTCTGTTGAATACTTTAACAGGGAAGAAGACAGGATTTGCGGAGAAGGCGTTCCAAGAAAAACAAGAACTTCTCTGTAGAAACAAGATTCCGGTGAGTAAACAAACCCACCAGAAATATTGTAACATGGCCCATTTTGGGCAATGGACGAACAAAGTATGCACAAGTTGTTCCACTCAAACAGAACCAGAGTTTGGGAAAGGAATAAGATTGAGCATAGGGATGATCAGTAGTGCTGAACCACCCCCGGCAAAAGAGACACGTGGTAAGAAGAGGGTAAAATCTTTTCAAACTACCCAAGAGTCAGGAGAATCATCAGGCACCAAAGAAGACAAATGACTCTTCAAAAAAGCAAGAGCCAGATGACTTTCTGAAAGGGCAAAGGACATGTGCCCGACAAGGAGGATGGACCACAAGAAGGCATCCAATGGAGAAAGGGGACCAACCAGCTAATAAAGTTGGAATCCAATGAAAAAAACATAAGCAGTGATGTCATTACAATGACGTAAGCAGTGATGTCAACAAAAGTAAAGAGGCTTTGAAATCCGGATTTCACGTCCGCAAGCCCCTATAAATAGCAGAGTTGAGAAAGTAGAAGGCATCGACCATTCCCCTCTATTTTCTCTTTCTAAATAAATATTGTATTCCTTTCCTTTCTTTGTATGAGTGTTCTGAGTGTAGCTACAATAGGTAGTAAATGAGTTATCTCCTCTTGTTCGGTGGGGATGAGCGTGTAATAAATTCTCCATTCAATAAATAAATAATCTTGGGCTTCTGCCTACATGTAGCCTTCCATTTTTCTGCAACCTTAACCTCCATACTTTCCGACGAGAAACAGTAGCAGCATCCTGTACACCCGGTGTAGGAAACGAACCAGGGTTGTGCTGACATCTGCTTAAGGAACGGGATTGATCCATCACACTGCGGGGCGCGTGGTTGGCTGTGAGGAGCAGCTGTAAAACTTCCCGGATACTCGGTGGATTGATGGTCACAAAAGGTACTGTTACTGTTTTAAGTTGGTTAGCTATGAGACTAATGTTGTTTAATTAATGTACGGAAGCATGCTGGGCCTGATATGATCGTAATGGACAATGTTTATTTTAAAAGATAAGAATTTGATGAAAATTGGGGTGAAAATGAGTATATAAAGGTATAGAAGTCATTTTATTAAATAAATCTGGAAATAGTAAAAGGAGTGATTGGTACCTAGCAAAAAATTGAGAGATTTTAAAATTTGGGATGGTTTTGGAGAAATTTCAAAAGCTATGGGACTAAATTGGAGAAGTTATGGTACTAAATCGGAGAAATTTTGAAAGGTTCGGGACTAAATCAAAGATTTTAAATATTTTTGGACTGTTTTGGATAAAGTAAAAAGTTGTGGGACGGTTTTAGTATTTAACTCATTAAGATGTATTACACTTTAATACAAAATATTATGAATGACCAACTCTGCAAATAATTTTGAACTATGAAAACCAACTAATTTTACGAAGATAAACAAGACCAAGTTATATAGGGTAGAAAAAGGAAAGAGTAAAAAAAAAAAAAAACGAGTTGTTTGTAGGTTCAATCTCCTGTCACAACTTTTTATTAAATTTTCTGCTCTGAATTATTAGATGAATGAAAGATAAAATTTATATTTTAAAAGAAATCATCAGTCGTAAAATAAGATGTTGAGATTTTGTTATCATGAATGTGTCATTGTTTTTCATTTTTCTTATATATAAGATGAATGTATATTGGGTGCAAGGGTGCACCCACATGTGTATAACTTTTTATTTTATTTTGTATACATATTATTCTATTTTGTATACGCGTTTTGTAATAATTGTATATTTTTTTCACCATAAGTTTTTCATTAAAAAAACTAGCATCATATGTGTATAACTTTTTATTCAATAGTGTATACATGTTTTTTAATAATTTTATATTTTTTACACTCAATTTTTCAATAAAAAAACTAACAATTAAATTGTATACATTTTTGCTCTTAATTGTATATGTTTATGTTTATATTTGTATATGGGTGCACCCTATCTTAGGGTGCATCCGGGTGCACACTATAATTATCCATATAAAATAGATTATTATTCTTTAAAATATTACATTGGAAGACTAAAAGTATTTTCTCTGGAATATGTATATATTATTTTCTATTTAACATATATTCCCTCCGTCCCCTTGAAAGGTATCTATTTCACTACTCCTGGCATCCGCTTCAAAAGCATCAATTTCCTCTATTTAATAAAGAAAATACACAATACAACCCACCACTTCCCTCTAATACAATTACTCACCTTATCTATAATAATAATACTCCTTAATTTACGTGCAAAAATCAAATAAAGACCTTAGAACTGTTCACGTGCAAACAACAAACGAGTACCTTTCAAGGGGACGGAGGGAGTAATTATTAATTACTTATACGATAAAATCAAACATAAAATAATTTAGTTATACTCTTATGTCTTTTTCACAAGTCACAAGTATGTCTCATAATTAAAACATGAAAAAAAAAATATTTTTTTTAATAACGTACAATTCATATACATTTATTAAAAAAATAAATAGTAATAATAAATAAAGAGTAATAAGGAGGTTGGAGATAGAAGGGGTATGAGTGTTAGGTGAACTAACCACTAACTTTGTCCGATAAAATAAAAATAATAATAATAATAATAATAATAATAATAATAATAAATAAAGACTTATACAATTGTTAGTTTCAGTTAAATATAATATCTAATATTTATTAATAAAGATATATACATTATTAAAGTAAAATTAATATAGGCTGTTAAAAAGAAATTTGCATAAAGATATACACACTTGTGTAAAATTATCTTATTGGAAGAGTTTCGTGAGATGAATAAACCTGAATTGATAAAAATTGATAGTGGCGCAATGAATTTTTTTCATAAATAATTCATTGTATAAATAAATTATAATCCCTCTATCTCAAAGACAAGTTCTCAATTATTGTAGATACGGAGTTTAAGAAAAAAGTTACTTTTTATCAGTGGCGGCCCTGGAGCGGTGCCGGAGGTGCCGCCGCACAGGCCCCACTCCGACGGCGCCCCCGAATTTTTTAATGTGTATATATATATCTATTTAAATTAATTTTAAGTTAATATTTAAACATAATCAACTAGTAGCGTAGGTAATTTTGCCTCCGCCTTTTTCTGCCAAACACGTTGGTTCGAACCTTAGCTTTATCACTTTTTATTTGATTTATTTCGTTAATTAATACTGCTTATCTTATCCTAAAATCTATTTACTTTCTTAATTAATATAAAATATACACTTACCGCCGTACAATCTATCACATAGTATATACTCCTATTAATTTTTTCTTTTAATCTAACATATCAAATGTATATTAACAATATCTTATAAAATTATATAGTAAGATCTTTTCGGTGTTTTAATTTTAATTTTTAATTCTTTCCTTAAATTAGTATAATTAGATTTTTTGGTGTTTTAATTTTAAATTTTAATTCTTTCCTTTTACATTATGAAATAAAAATTATAAAGTCAAATTCCTTTTTAGTCTCTGTCTTAATCTTTCTTCAATTTATCTTCTTTGGAGAAATTAAAAAATTGGTGGGCTATCCTAGAATCCATTCTTTTCTTATAAAATATTTTAATTATACAATATATACTTATTTTTATATTTATATTTTTATATACAGTATCGAATTTAGTTTATAAATTATTCTATTGTATTTGTGATGCCTCCCATACTTAATATGTTTAATAGTACTATATTACATTTATATAAAGATTTTATTATTACTTAATACGTTGTATAAAAATAAAGGGCACATAAAAAAAATCGCACCGGGCCCCACAAATCAAAGGACGTGCCCTATCTTTTACTTTACTTTTAGAGGTAGTTTAGTATTTTTAGGTAATAAATAAATTATAAAAAGTAAGTACTTTACTTTTAGGGGTAGTTTGATATTTTTAGGTAATAAATAAATTATAAAGTAAGTTATGTGAGTTGTAACAGAGTTGTAATTTTGAAATTAAAGTGTGTTATGAGGTTATTGATTTTTGTGTATTTCTTTATTTGGGGGTGTGAACTTGTTTATGAAACGGACAAAAATAGAAAGTGTGAATTTATTTACGAGACGAGGAGGGAGTAACATTTTAGTAAAAAATCATAATATCTAATAAATATTTAAAATTTGTAAAAATTATCTCATTTGAATCACACACGTCCAAAATTATATTCATGCCGCAAATCGGATGTATGAGATATCATTTTTAAAATAATATCTCAAATTAATTTGAAACTAGAAAAAAAATAATAATAGCGGTTTATTTTAAAATATCATCCACTAGTCAACAACCTACATAATCGTATCAGTGAAGTTTATGGTTGTCAATATGAAACACTCAATTAAAAATTAAATTAATTCATTATTGTAGTAAAAGATGTTAATAAAAAATCCAGTAACAAATAATTCAGTCTGAATTTTCAGTTATATTTTAATTTCATATTTCTTGTTGTAAATCGTTATTGTACGTAAGATATAATAAATTTATGAGTCTAAGTAGAGTGCACCGAATGTTAAGGTGCACCTAAACAATTATAACTGTTGATTAATTTACAATTCAATATCTATCATTTAAAAAATAATAATAATAATTTTTTTTAAAAACAAAAAACTACTCATTATCTGTGTTAACCTATAAAGTTGGGGTGCAGTGCACCCCAAAATTACCCAAAATTTCTACTATTTCCGTCCCATAAACAAATTCACATTTTCTGTTTTTATTCGTCTCATAAACAAGTTCACACCCCCAAATAAAGAAATACACACAAATCAATAACCATACAACACAATTTAATTTCAAAATTGTCACCCCTTTACAACTCACATAACTTACTTTATAATTTATTTATTACCTAAAAATATCAAACTACCCAAAAAACAATTTTTTCTTAAACTCTGTATCTACAGTAATTGTGAATTTCTTTATGGGAGGGAAGAAGTACTATAAATGAAAAATATTAATCCTATGAGTAAAAGTTTGTCGTCCTTACATATTTTTTATTAATCTAAGACGTGTAATACGAGATGTATTATTTATTTAATCCAACTTAGTAGTAGGCGAATTAAATTTATGAGGCCTAGTTGGGTGATCTAGAATTACCTAAATTTATCTAGCTTTATTCACAAATAGTGGAGCATTTTATTTTTATATTAAAAAAGTGGGAGGTACACGTGGGTTCAAAGCACACATGCAGAATATGACTAATCATAACGACAAAGGATTCATTGCTACAAGTGTTGGAATTATCCACGTGATTAGTGTTCCCCCTTTGATTTCGACTTTTGAGATTGTATTTCCGTTTCTTACAGACAATAATGTCAAGTTTTGAGGTGGCATTACACTAAATGCATTGTACCCTACGCTTCGCCTATTGTACCTCCTGTTTAGTCATTATTTTTC
Source organism: Pogostemon cablin (assembly GCA_023678885.1). Taxonomy (NCBI): domain Eukaryota; kingdom Viridiplantae; phylum Streptophyta; class Magnoliopsida; order Lamiales; family Lamiaceae; genus Pogostemon; species Pogostemon cablin. Next base: position 16,713,080 of record CM042978.1, on the reverse strand, counting down.
GGACAATTTTGTCTAATTTTGACCCTCAAACATCAACACAACATAGAAAAACACAGCGTTTGGACTTGTTATTTTCGGATTCCACTTATGTTAAGTTGTCTCTTAATTGGTATATATTCCAACGGAATTTATTTTTCTTGGATGTTAACAATATAAGAAAATATGAGTTGAGTGTATATTAACTCCATCAATTACTCATAATGCAATGCCAAAATCTTGCAAGACCGTTTTAAGTCTAAGTGGTGGAATAGTAGATAGAAAGATTTACTATATGAGGTAATTCGCTGTTTTTTTTTGTTTTGAGATTGTTGGAGATATAGATAGTCAGTTTGATTGTTTTAAATTTAGATTTTTATGTTTGATTAATTCTTTTGGATGTACTTTGTAATTTTGGGGTATTTCTCATACCCAATTGGAATGAAATTCCCTTTTTCCTGAAAAAAAAGTAGATAGAAAGATCATCCAATTGAGTTGATAGTTATATTATAGAATCGAATTCTGTGTTTGACATAAGTTTGGTCAATAAAAGTGCAGTCAAACAATGAGTATACAAGCAAATTGACACACATTCTACGATTTACTTCCTCCAACCCAATAGGGAAGCAATAGGGCCCGATGAGCATAACAGTTCACTTTTCATGTGTGAGATCTAATATATATATATATATATATATATATATATATATATATATATATATATATATATATATATATATATATATATTAAACAACATGAAGTATTTCAAAGAGTAATTAATTTTACTTGTAAATAGATATACACATATAATGTAAAAGATTTAGATATTGCTAACATAATTTATTTTTTTAATACATCATAAATTACATTAGATTTAACATGATTTAGATATTGCTAACATAATTTATTTTTTTAATACATCATAAATTACATTAGATTTAACATGGCCAGATAAATTTGTCATATGTTATAAAATTAATTATTAAAATGGAAAACAAGTTGGAATTGGATTGAATGTCCTTGCAAAACAAATTATCAAGTAATAATGCAGTACTGTATATATATGGTTGGATAAGTAAATGTAGTGTGTTTAAAATGGTGGGCGGTGGGTGATAAGGGATACTAAGGGGGTTGAACCTGAAAAAGAGTGCAAATTTGTGAAGATGAATCTAGTTAAGGAAACAGTTTGTCGGACTCTTTAAGGCATTATATTATTATTATTATTATTATTAGGGGGTGGGTAAAAATTAATGCATCCATTTATTTATTTATTTTCCAATGTTTGATATTCAAAATGATGTTGGAGTGTTATGGATCATTAGAACTTGTAGTTGTACATCACGGGTGATTAGCCGAGATTATTGAGGGAAAATAATAAGACTAATTGGAGAAATTAATTTTGAAAAAAGATAAATCAAATTAAATTAATTATTTTTTTTTGAGAAATTAAATTGATTATTTGGCAGTCAAATTTTTAATTTGAGGCTAAATAATTTATTTTGAAAAAATTAAACTGTGTATTTTCTAATTATTTTTTGGGTAGATGATTGCAGTGTATTTATAATTTTAAAATAAATTCTCAGAGTCAAGTACTTTTAACTTTCTCCACTCCACCTTTCTCCAAGCCAATTTGGGTAATCGATCATCTTGGACTTGATATAGCATCCTTGAGGGGAAACGGTTATTCTTCGAGGCTCTCGTCGTCCACACTGGATTTTCTGCGCTATTTGCGTGCATCATCTTCTATGTCACACATTAAGTGATTAACACGTAAGAGGGGGAAATAAATCATTGCCCCTAGAGTTTAAGGTTTAGGGTATAGTTTATCTCTCCTACGTGTCGTCAATCTAACGGTGTGACACATGAGATGATGTACCAAATAGCACAGAGAATCTGAATCGTCGTCATCAAATCAACAGTGGAGTTAATACCAAAATCTGGCTTGACCATTGGCTTCCAATTGATCCTCCAGCTAGGGTCCGATCTCCATGCTCAATTCTACATCCAAGCTCCACGGTCTCTGCTTTTATTAACTCAATTAACAAATCATGGAACAGTGACCTTGTTATGGAGATTTTTTTTACCGAAAGAATCTGATCTCATCCTTTCTCACTACCTATATGTCGTGCTTCTGTACCTAACATTTGGACCTGGAATCCCTCGAAGAATGGCAAGCATTTAGTAAAATCTGTGTATCATTTCATAATATCTAATCCAATTCTTCACCATTCAGAAAACAGTGGATCTTCTAGCAACAGACCTGATCTAGTTTGGAAACATCTTTGAAAGCTCCCACTACAAGAAAAATGTAAAATTCCAACGAAAAGTAAATTCGGTGGAAATTTTTTGGTTCCAACAAATTTTCCAATGAAACTTTAATCCGTTGGAAAATTCCATCGGAAAAAAAGGCTTCAATAAATTTAAATGTCAATTTATAACTATACATTAGTTAAGTTGGTAGATATACACTAATATATTCAAGAGATCTGGGGTTCAAATCCATACAAATGCATTTTTTTATCGTTGGAATTTATTCCAACAGTAATTCCAAAAGAAAGTTACGTTGAAAAAATGTTGGAATCATTTTTTGAAAAAAAAAAATTCCAACACAAAAAATGTTCGAAAAATATTGTTGCTCACTTTATTGCTTGTTATGCAAAGTACAATGTTATCTATGAGTTTAAGACAGTTACGTTGGAAAAATGTTGGAATCATTTTTTTGAAAAAAAAAAATTCCAACACAAAAAATTTTCGAAAAATATTATTGCTCACTTTATTGCTTGTTATGCAAAGTACAATGTTATCTGAGTTTGTTGGGATAATTTTCCTAACTTTATTTGTCAATCAATATTAGCAATCTTAATATATGTTTATTTCTTGTAAAAAAAAGATAATAAATAATGCAATAGAGGTGTTATTATATCTTAAAAGGTATTATTATATCTTATTTCACGTTGAATGTATCTATAGAGAGTATTAAATTGACGTAAAAGTTGATTTTGATAGAACGCTACATGTAATGTTCGACATACTACGATTATACAATAGACTTTTTCTATTAATTCCATCATTTTACTATGTGAAAAATGATTTGGAACGAGCTCAAAATATAAATTTTAATGATAAAAATCGAACAAAAATTGCATTTTTGAATAATCATCGATCTATAGACTCTATTGTGCAACGGATTGTTCCCTTAATGACCAAAATGAGGAAATAAAATTCCACTCAACTTTCTAATAAAATTTGTGCCTCACGTGGAGAAAAAGATTTACGCTAGATTGGTATGATTGAATGAAATTAGGATGGAATGAAATTAACTCATGAATAGAATAGAGATAAGAAATGAATGATTAAAAATGATAATTATCATGGTATGGTTTAAGAATAACTCAAAGTAATATAAAATGTATTCCTTAATTGAATCCAATTTCATTAATAATATTTTTGTAGAATTAAATTTACAATTTAGATTATATAAATATTTAAATTTATTAAAATCTCAATGAAAATTTTATATATTTTTAAAAAGAATTAAAATTTAAATAAAGATTTTATATGATTTAAAAATTATACAAATTTAAATAGTGTTAAATTAAAAATAAAATAAAATTTTAATATTGTTAAAATATATATATATATTAAAAAATTATTTTATATATAGAAAATTAATTTTATATTTAATATTAATTTAATCAATAATACTAATTTTTATATATAATTTGCTAATTTTATTTAGAATAAATATTAAATTAATTATATAAATTTTTATTAAAATTTTAAAGAAGTAAATTTAACGATATATCTTTTTACTGAGTATATAAAAATGAATGGATTTTTTATTTTAAATAATTTTATATTTTAATTTTTATTAAATAATTTAATAGCAAAATTTTTAACTAATATTACATATTAAATAGTAAAAGATTAATTTTTTTAATTATATATATGTGTATGGGGGCATAAAAAGAATATTTTATAGTATATATTATGCTACATAAATAAAAAATAAAAATAAAATGTTGATTCCGTTATGTGTGGGAATGGTGATTCCTTTTCATCTCTCGCCTCTCAAATTGATTTAACAAGATTTTTTTACTATTTTGATATAATATCTTTTATACCATTCTTCCTCCGTCCCTAGGTAAGAGTCTCATTTTACCATTTTAATTGTCTCACCCAAAGGATCCAATTTCCTTTTTTGGATATATGAGATCCACCCACACCGGCCCACTAATACAATTAAAACATGAGACTCACACATCCACTAATATAACTACCCACTACACATTAAATAATAATACTTCTTAATTCACGTACCCAAAAATAAATGAGACTCTTACCAAGGGATGGAGGGAGTATATATTTTGTACGAGGAAAGAAAACATCTAAACCTTTGTTTATAAGGTTTATATTTTCATTTTTAGTTGTAATATTTTTCTCTAGCTCATTTATGTTATTCATGTAATGAATAGTATAATATTCCCATGATTACATATTTTTAATTTGGACATCTCATCTTAATAATTATATTTTTCTTCTTTTTTATATATGGGATTCACAATAATTAAAATATGTCCATGGACTTATTCACAACACTAATACAACTATCCAATATACATTTAAATATTATATCTCTCACCTCAATACACATTAAAATATTATATTTCTTAATTCACGTGTAAAAACAAACGTAACCACGAAATGGAGGAGGTACATGATATTATAGGATACCAAAATGAAATGGGAGATTTGTATTCTAAATTGAGTGGGCATGCATGTTGAGTTAGTCTCTTATAAATCATGTTTACGTCATAAACCCTTGTAAATCATGTGGTTCTCTTTAATTTAAACATCATAGCTATACATAGGATAATTAAGATTGGAAGGGAGATCATAATGTTTACACCGTAAGTGAACCTGATTTATACAAGAGTTTGTGATGCATGTTTGAGTATGTATTTCAGTAGTTGTTGGGTTTACTTTCTAAGTAATTTGAGTGATGCGAAAAATATTCAGAATAGTAAATGAGGAGCATATGTTTGGATGTGGCTTTAAATTTATATTTTCATGAAATTTTTTAAAAGTTTCAAGTATCCTAGCAATTAATTTGGGATAAGTTAAAACATCGTTCCCCCATAAAATAATAGGTAATTATTTTGGATAAATTAAAACAATGTTGTTCCCATAAATAATAGGTAATTATTTGGGATAAATTAAAACAGTGTTCCCCATAATATAAAGGGCAAAACACTCGAGTACATATGCACGAGAACTTAAAAAAACTTTCCCATTTCAAGACATTCTGTCAAACAAGAAGTTGTAGTAATAAATCACTACAGTAGCAAAAGTCTTGAGTGGGAGGGACATATATTGAATGCATGTTCGTTTACTAGCTGGCATATAATTGTAAAAAAAAAAAAAAAAAAAAAAAACTAATTTTGTATTTCGATCATTATTTTATTATATAATTTAATGAATATATATTAAAAAAAACACTTAAAAGAAGTTTCTCTTTGGACACAAAGGAGATATTATATTAAAAATCAAAACATACATAAAATAAAATTGCAACAACAATTTCTACTCATATATCCTAAAGATATCGATTGCCTTATTATAAACGAGGCAAAAGGAAGTTGCTAAATACTTCCTCGTGGATCCTTAATTATTTTGATATTTATATATTTTTATCGATTCCAAAAAAAATCATTTTTTAGTAATAAAAAATTTGAAACAATTAACTTTCCATGTATACTTTATTTAAAAAAATAAAATTTATGCATAATACATTTAACGTATTTATTTATCCATTAATTATTTATTACAAAAAATATCACAATACTATTAAAAAAATCTCTTAATTTAGATGTAAATAAAAATGAGATGGAAGGAGTGAAATAAGGAAAATACTTGCGTGAGTTGTCACGGTAATACTATTAATTAGGGATGATAATGGGACGGGTAATTCCGGGTATCCGATCTACTCGAATCCTAATGAATAGGATACAAGTAGTTGTAAACGGGTTTGAGACGGTACAAGTAATTGTAAGAAATACCATTAGGGTTTGGGACGGGTACGAGTAATGCCCCAAAACCCGCGAGTACCCCGATTATATATATATATATATATATATATATATATATATATATATATATATATATATATATATATATATATATATATATATATATATATATATATATATATATATATATATATTTATAAAATTTAATATATACTATATAATTTATATATTATAAGATATTTTATATATTTAATTAATAGTAATAAATTTTATTTAATCATATTTATTAAATATTTATTTAAAATAATAGAATCTATATTATGTTTATTTTATAGTATTTAATTATTAATAATGTAATTTTTATTATTATATTTATTTAGACAATAGAAAAATATAATTATATATAAAATAAATCAATATTAAACGGGTACGGGTACCCGCGAGTATTAATAAACGGGAATGGGACGGGTACTATAATAATTTTTTTAAACGGGACGGATACGGATACAAGTAGTTATTTTTTAATTGGATACGGGTACGGGTACCCTACCCGTTGCCATGATACGTGATAAAGTGTGTAATAATTTAATATATAATGAATTATCATATATAATATTTGGGAGGATTATTACTAGGTACACTAAAAAATTCTTAATTATTATGAGATACAAACATACAAAAATATTACTATTAACTACATAAATATATAGTGATATTTCAATATTACCCTTACAATGTGCTGCACATAAATGTTTGTGTGCAGCAAAAGTGTGTGCAGTAAAAAAAGTGTGGTGGTACGGCGGTAGGCCAGCGGAGGTCCGACGACTGGCCGGTGGTCCAGCGGAGGTCCGCCGGCCGGCCGGCGGCGGCGCGAGCGGTCTGACGGAGCTCCTGTTGCCCGGCAGTGGGTGAGGGTTTAGGATTTGTGGTATAAAAGTATATGAGTTTAGAGTTATATTTGATATTTTACTTTAATATTTTGTATGTGAGAGTAATTTTTTTAAATCAATGTATCTCATAGTAATTAGGAGTACAAAATGTGTATTTATGAGTAATTTTTCCATAATATTTTAATTTGTAGTAGATAATTGTATTAGTATTGAGCGTGAGTCATGTCTTGTGGATTAAGTATAATAATTTTTGGGACGGATTAAAAAATAATAAAATCATTACCACTTCACTATTAAATGTTATTACTTCCGTTATAAAATGTTATTACTTTTATTTATATTATAAATTGTACATTAATTACTCCACTGCATCATTATTAATTTTAATCAATTGAGTATCACTAATGACTCTATAATTTTTATCCCTCACGTATTATGTGAGACGGCCTCACACAAGTCTTTGTCATAATTTTTTTGTTTCATTAAAAAAATAATACTTTGTAATGAGATGGACTAAAATAACAAAATAAATACATATGTGAAGAGAATATTAATTAATTACATAATCCAAAAATATATCTTAATTTTAAAATTACATTCACATCTACCACACTAATAAACTTTATAGTAATTTATTTATTATTTAAAAAATATAATATTCACTAAAATTAATACTCCCTCCGTCCCATTGAAGTCGGTATAATTTTTTTTGGGAATGGAGATTAAGGAGTATAATAATTTAATATAAAGTTAAGTAAAGTGAAGTTAGAGAAATAATATTTAATGTATAGTGAGTAATTGTATTAGAGGTGATATGTAAGGTCCATGAGAATAGATTAATTGTTTTTGTGTGGGTCCCATGTATTAAAAATGAAATGTGTCAACTTTAGTGGGACAAACCAAAAAGGAAAATATGTCAACTTTTTTGGGACGGAGGAAGTATATAGTTTTTAATACTCCACAATGGGCAATTCAATTCAAGTCAGAGAGGGTATTAAAGATATTACAATTTAAACTAATGAAAGAAAAAAAAAAAGTGAATTGTAAGAGCTAATGGTGATTGAGTGTTATTTTTCTTAAAGATTAATAGATCAATAAGTTTGATAGGACTTGATTTCGCACTGTACGTGAGTACTTTGTAATCTTTTCTAATAAAATAACATTTATCAATTTCACTAATAGATCAATATACTAGGAAAATTATAAATAGATGACTATGTACTCCCTCCGTCCCGTTTCAATGTTTACGTTTCTATTTTGTCCGTCTCATTTCAATGTTTACGTTTTCCTTTTTGGAATATGGGACCCACCTAAAATAATTAATATATCATCCAGCACTAATACACCTACCCACTTTACATTAAATATTATATCTTTCCACCTACTATCTATTAAAATATTATACTTCTTCATCAAAGTGCAAAAATCAAATGTAAACATTGAAACAGGACGGAGTGAGTATATTTTAGAGAAAAATAAACTAATATATAAATGAATTTAATGACTATGTATATTTTAGAGAAAAATAAACTAATATATAAATGAATTTAATGATATTTCAAGTAATTATAGTAGTAATATATTTTTTTCTTAAAAAATGAAATAAATAATATGAGTAATTAGTGTATAGTAATAAGTAATGTGGGGTCCATAAAGGATTCGGCAATTGGGAACAGCAAGGGCATTTGGGTCGGCCAAAAGTCTAGCAATCATGGAGACAATGTTGCCCACATCTCTACTCGTGTCTCTACCACCCCCGTGCAACACCCCCCACCCCCTCTCCACTCTATATATACGTGTGTGTATACGTGGTGAGACACACAATCGTATGATGTGCATAATACCCAAATCTTCTTCTCACTGAATTTTGCTTGCTCTTTTTATGCAAAAAATGGAGCTTCACTTAGAACTCGCACTTTCCTCCAACCCGGGTAACCGACCCGACCCGAATCAAGGCTGTTCCATCGGGGGTGAGAAGAAAAGGCGTACTTCTGAAGATGCTGATTTCCCTCCGTTGTTGCCATTGTCGATTAGGGGTGAATCGAACAGGTTTTCTCCCAATTTGATTTCTGTTTTCGATTTCTTAAATTAAAATATCTCGATTTAATTTAGATTTATTTAATTTTTGAATCGATAGAAATGATGAATTTAGGGAAGGTTTTGTGGTGGGGTGGCCGCCGCTGAAGTCGTGGAGGAAACAGCTCTGCCACCACAACCGCCGCCGATTCGCCACCAATTACGTTAACGTCGAGAACAGCGGCTGCGGCGGCGGCGGGCGGAGGGGATCAAATTCGATGTATGTGAAAGTGAAAATGGAAGGAATTGGGATAACTCGGAAGCTCGATTTAAGCGTTCATCGTTCATATCGAACACTTTTCGCGCATCTCGCTTCCTTGTTTGGAAAATGTAAGCTACTTTATTTCTTATTAATTTGAAATTAATTAATGATCTCGAATTATATATGAAATTCTAAATTATTTATGTATTCTTCTGGAAATTAAAGCCTATTTTTTTGTTGAATTATGAATCAGGTGAAGAAAATATGCAGAAATACAAGCTTATTTATCAAAACAAAGAAGGTGATTGGCTACATGCAACAGATGTACCTTGGGAGTAAGTATATTTTTTATGTAATTTACCTATTAATTAGGATGGTAATCTATCAATTTTTAATAGTTCTTACTTTTTGTTCTTCAAATTTATTTGGGAATTTTATGTGGGGATATATAATTATTTCATGCAAATTACACAGAGCTGTCTCCCAACAAAGAAATTTATAAAGAATAAAAGTGAAGAATTGTGTGATTTATTTGTTTTGTTTTTTTTTTTTTTTGCAGAAGTTTTATCAGGTTGGTTCAACGATTGAGGTTGGAAAAGAATGGGTACTGATTATACGTGGATGGGAGTTTTTTTTTTTTGAAAAACTTATGTAGATGTACTCTTGTAATTAATCTTATAAAAATTTTTAGTATCTAAAACTAAAATCTGTCCATAATTACATTAAATTGTTTATTTGAGGCTGATATGAAGTTCATTTCATTCAACTCATCTATTAAACAGAAACAGTGCGGAAAAATGGCAGCAGTGTTTTCATGGCTATTTGTGACGCATCTATTTAACTTGCACAGTTGTAATATTTAATTAAGGATTGTACAAATAGGATTAATTGAACCACTATGTAACTCTGATACATTTTCCAATTGAACCACCGTGCAATTTGTTGATGACTTGTTATTGGCTCGTTAATTAATGTTTAAGGAGATATGATATTTAAGAACGAATACAATCAAACACAATAAACTACAAATAAAGGAATAACAACCCGTAGAGATTCAATTCCCACCCAAGAACTTCACTGATTTTATTACTCTCCCTTTAGAACAATAGTCTTTCCTCTCAATTTCTTACAAGTGTAATGTCTAAAGTGAGTATTAGTGTCATGCCTCTCTCCTATGAGAGAGGCTATTTATATTGTCTTAAAACCCTAAATTCCAGCCAATCGTCTTGCGCCATCTGGATAAAGACAAGACGTCTTTAATGAGGCTACCTGGTATACCGACCATCTGCAGGAGGATTCTGAGCGCCATTTGTTGCACTGCAGGGGTTTGCAAGGTGTCTCCGTCCTTTGCTGGTCTCCCATTGGTTGTTAGAGCAGAGCGCGTCAGTCAATCGTTGTCCCCTAGTTAGAATTGCTGCCCAAGATACCTTTTATTCCCGTTAGTGTTGTCTTCTAGCCTGCAGTACTTGTTCTCTTTCATTATGGTGTCTGTTCTTTACTGTTCTGCTTTCGCCGTCCCCTTTGGTCTTCAGATAGATTGGCTTTCGGTGCTGGGGCGTTCATCAGAGGTTTCGGCCAGGGGAAGGATGAACGCTAAGGTTTCCTGCAGAGAGCATTTCCTGGCTTCGGCCTTGTTAGGCGGGCTCACCTTTATTCTTTCTCGGGCTGAGCCTCCGTGTTGTCGTGACCCTTTTGGGCCGCCTTAATTCTTTTCTCATTTCTGCTTATCGGTTAGGCCTTTCTCTTCAAATATAATGGAGCTTTATTGGGCTTCTTGGGCCCAACAAGCATGAGGGATATAATACCCATAACATTAGCCCCTCGAGCCTGAATAATTTCATGATTTGAGATTCTTCAGGGTCGAACTTTACTTCACGGGTTATATCCCTCATGCTTCAGTGCCTGCGACATTAGGGTTCTTTCCGTCTCGACTCTTTGTTGTTCTCCATCGTTGCCTTCCTCCTGATATGTTCCTGCCTTATCAGGTTATCTGCGCCGCTTTAAAATATTTTCGTTCTGGTGGGGGGTATATCTGGTGTTTGGGGTGTAACTGTTGATTTGAAATTTGAATTTTGAATCTTTTTTTCAGCCAGTTTCCCTTTCACTGCTTCCTCTTCTTTCTCCATTCGATTCTGCAGGCGGTTAGTGTTCTTTTTATCTGGTGTGCTCGTCTTCTTTCTTCAGGTATTACTCTCCTCTTTCCCTCTTTTCCTTTCTCATTTTGATTACTTCCTTTTGTGCCTCTGGACTTATCGTTATTGTAGCTTAGGGTTTCTTCTTCTCTTCCTCTCTCCGCGTTTCTTTTCCCTTTACGATTATCGCAATATGGCCTGCGAGGGTTCTTCTTCTCTTCCCAAATCCCCTTCCCGTTCAACCGATTCTTCGCTCGGTAGTTCTGGGTCATCCTCGCCCTCATTCTCGTCGTCTTCCGAGGAGCGTTCGGGTCCTCCGTCTCCATCTCAGATTGCCTTTAATCAACGGGGTTTCGACTTTGTTTCTGCTTTTACACTGGAGCCCAATCCCGACATTGCCGACGCTGGTCCTGGATTGCTAGGCCATTTCAAAAAACTTACATTGTGGGACGATGATACCCCCTTTTCTGCTGTTGAGGTTCCTTCAACCCTTAACGACTCTTGGTTACGAAAGAGCCCTTTTATTGCTCAAATTCCAGTGTGGGAAAGACATTGACTTCTATCTTCCTTCTCCCGACGCACGTATGTGTTATGCTCCGCCAAACGCCATGGCAGCTTATGAATTGCAACTTGAACTCGATCTTAGGTTTCCTCTCTATCCATTCATTCGGGATATCTTCAAATTTTGGGGTATAACCCCTGCTCAACTGGCTCCCAATGGTTGGGCGCCATTGATGGGGATTTTGGTCCTTTTCCGAAAAAGAAAGTACTCCTTCTTGACTACTGCTGAGATCAACTTCCTATACCCGCTCACTCCGAATAACAGGACTAAGGAATACTATTATTTGGTACCGCGCCACACCAATCTTGTTGCTTCTCTGCTCAGTTCCGTTAAAGGGTGGAAGAATCCTTGGTCTTGGTTCGCGGGTCTTGGAGGGGGGACTTTGTATATGATATTGGGGACCCTAAAAATCCCACCGTGCTCCAAGAAGTTCTTTCTTCAAGTCTGTCCTCAGTGCGTGTATGTTTCTGTCGGCTCTCTTTTATATTATATGGGACACTTTAACATTTCTTTCTTTTACTCTGTGCAGTAGGGGATACGTGTGCCCTCGAGACGCTGTCGGTAGGATTTCAGAAGGCTTTCCGTCGTGTTCGCAAACTCTCCGATAAGAGACGCAGTTACCAGTGGGTTCTCCGAGGGAATAACCTTTTTAAAACTGGCTTTACTACCACGTCTATAGCCATGCCAGATAGTTTATTTGTGATTACTTTCTCGACTGGAGAGTTCGTCGTGTAGTTTTTCTTCTTGTATTAATCTTCCTTCCTCTTTTTTCGCTATTTAGGGGAAGGTAAGCGTCTTTTACCCGACACTGCTCGCATGGGTACTCTCCTCTCCGCTGGCCAGCAGGTTGCACACTCTAAAGGAAAAAAGAAAGCTTCACAGACTTTTCTCCGAAGGCCTCTGGAACCCCTCTTGCCGTGCAGCCTTTTACATCCATTAGGATTGGAGAAGTTTCAGATCTCATCTCCAGGAGGTTGGACGCCGATCTCATCCGGTTGTCTGTTGCGTGTCCTCAGGAGAAGGTTTCTAAGAAAGCCCCTCGAGCCCCGAAGTCCAAGAAAGGGGGGGTCTGAGACCACAACCTCTACGTATGTTGCTCCGAAACGGATATATAAGTTGGTGGATGAAAGTTCCGAAGAGGGTACTCACGACAGCACTGCTCTTATTACGCGTCCTTTGAAGATGATCAGAGATGATAATGCGGGTGCTGTTGCTGTCGGTTCCTCTGCAGCCCCTCAGGAGACCATTGAAGTTTGCGATATCAGCTCTTCCATATCTCCAGATACCTTTGTCTGATCTCCTTTCGTTATCTTCGGCCTATCGCGTGGTGCCATTCCATCCGAGGCTCAACAGATCTTCGGTGGTACCTTCTATGATTCGGAGCCCCATTGTTTCCCTTCTGAGATGTGGCGGTATTACCGAGGGAAGACTCCCTTGTGGTTTTGGTCGCATGGCGGTCCTTCTTTTGAGAGCGCCCCTTCTGCTCTGCCCTTGTCGGACGACGCTACGCCGTTCTTCCCCATAGACCCTGTGGTTGATCAGGAGCTTTTACAGAAGTATGGCCACTTGGATGAGGTCGGGAAAACCTTCCTCCAAACTCAGGAGCTTCTGTTCGATTTTAACGCTCCGACGTGTTTGGCTAGTGCCGCCACCTTCCTTTTAAGGGATGTACCCGAGAACTCCTCGAGCATATGGAGAATATGTCTGCCAAAGATTCTCTTCACAATATTTCTGGCCATGCAGGTCGACTAGCACTCCATGCCGCTAATGCCTTATATCATATTTCTGAGCTGGAAAGAAGTGACTCCCGTTTGCAAGATGAAGTTACTTTGCTGACTCAAAAGGTGAGGGATTATGAGAAAAAACGTCCGAAGCAGGCGCGGCTGAGGCTCTAATCAGGGGACATTTGAGGGTTGAGCAAGACAAAAGAGCCGAGCTCCAAGGTACCTTTGATATCCTCCGTGTTCGGTATGACAGCCTGTTAGCCAAATCCGAGGACGAGAGTAGTGCTTTGGAACTTCAGAGCAAGGTGCTTTCGGACAAGATCGCGGCTTTGGAGGTTAAGCACCAGGAAGAGATTATGGCAATGGAGAATCAGTTCCAAGCCGAGCTATCTCGAGTTCAGGATAACTTTCATGCCTTCCGGACATCTTTCGAATAGGAACTCGAAAATGTGTGGTAAGAAAGGGAAACGACCGAGGTTTCTCACGCTCAGCAGGTCAAGGAATCTGAGGATACTGTTGCTGAGGTCTTGAGGGAACGTGATATGGCCTTGGCTGAGGTGGAGCGCGTGAAGGATGCTTTTCTTCTATCAGAAGCTGATAATTTATGCTATAGAGAAGTTATCCTTTCGAAGACCAAAATTCACTGCTTCAGCTCTTGTGCTTCTGCTTTTGCTCAAGCCTCTGCTCGGAAGCCTTATCCTGATTGTCTTGAAGACATGCGCGATATTCTTTAACAAGCCATTAGCGAGGAGAAAATGCCTCTTGGGAAGACTTTGAGGGGTGACGTTGATTTTGGGGTGCTCGGTGAGTATTCTGACTTTATCACTGATGTACCTAAGGAATCCTCCGATGAGTCTGATGAAGGTGGATCCATGAAGTCTTAGATCTTGCCAAGGTTGATTCTGGGATCGAGGATCCATCTGTCGCGCTCCCCGTTGAATTGATAAGGGGACCTACCCAAGAGATTCCCGCTGAGGTTGAGTTTTCCGCCCTTGGTGATGCACGTATTTCCGGTCAGGTCACTTCTATGGAGGCTTCCGAGGCTTTGTCCACCTAGGCTGCTATGGCTCTTTCAATCCCACCGGTCCCGGAGGTCGATCTTGCTTCGAGTTTTACTGTGGACGTCGACATTTCGTCAAGGCCGACAACCTCCGAGGCTCCCTTGGGCGCTTCCGAAGACATGGTGCCGAAAAGTGGGGAGTCACAGTCTACAGATGTGGTCGATTCTGAGACCTTCCTAGCTGATCAGTGAAGTATCACCGAGCCCTGGTGTTGGATAGGGTGTAGTTTCTTTGTTAGGAGTTTATTCTGTATCTTTCTCGCATTCTTTTATTTATCGGTTGATAGGACTTTGAATTATTTCCGCTTCCGTTGTAACTCACTTATTCATGAATGAAGTGCTTTCTCTTCCTTGTTAGTGGATATAGTGAAGGTACTTTGGTAATTTACCTCTAATTTCAAACATAACCTCCGCTTTTCTATCGTGGGTTGTCACGTCTTTGGCCAGGTGTTGCGTTGGTTAATCTGGACCTTCCATTTCCCTTGGGAGTTGTAAGGTATCTTCCTCCCAGCCGTTGGATCTTAGTCGTTTTTGCCCCATAATTTCCAATGATGATACGTGCCGCCTCTCACCTTGTTAGACAGTTACCATTTTAGTTTTTCGAAATTCAAATTTCTCGTATCTTTCCCCTATATTCCTGTGTTTCCTTGAACCTAATTCCCCTGATATCTTTGCGATTCCTCAAAATTTCGCTATCTTTGCGCATTCTAAAATCTCGCTTTCCTCTGCCTATCTTTTCGCGAAACCCTAATTCTCAAATCCTTTGTTCTAGTAAAAAATGTCTGGTGAAGGTACTTCTCCTCCGCCTGATGTCCAAGAGGTGAATACTTCCGATGGCACGCCAGTGCATCGCGTGCGGCCCGGTGTTTGTAGTTCCAATCGTCTCCGCAGGATGCCCCTGATGAGTGTGTAAATTCACGAATCTTGTGACTGAATTTGTGCTATTATGAGGTGTTTAATGGTTGTAATTGGTTGTAAACCGATATATATTGTGTTGAGTCACAAATCAGGTGTTATTGAAGCTGTTTTGAGTGGTTTTCGCAGGAAATTGGAGTGAAAGTGTTGGAAACTGAAGAACAGAAGTCGAAGTCACCCGTTTTGGATGAATTCGACCTCTAATTCGACCAGCCCTTCTGGTCGAATTGGCAGCACAACATGAATTGATCGTTGGCGAAGCCAATTCGACCACGCCATGTCAATTAGACCAGGGCCCCTGGTCGAATTGTGGTCGAATTGATCAGTGGCGAAGCCAATTCGACCACGCCATATCGATTCGACCTGTTTGGTTGGTCGAATTGAGAGTCTGGGACTTACAGTAGGCCAATTCGACCTCTAATTCGACCTGGTGAAATGAATTTGACCTGTTTGGTTGGTCGAATTGAACATCTGGGACTTACAGTAGGCCAATTCGACCTTCAATTCGACCTGCAGATGAGAATTTGACCTGTTTATTAAGTGCACAATCTACGTGGAAAACATGAGCAAGTGGAAAAGTAGTGCACACATGAGCAAGTGGGAAAGTAGTGCACAATCTACATGGAACACATGAAGCACATAATATACAATTAGATTCCTAAAGTGTAGATGACAAAGGAAGAGAGTTAAAAAGGCTGGAAGGACATCAAACAAGAGTTGGTGCTGCAGGTGGAGTTGCATTTAGCAGCAAGAATAAAAAGGAGAGAGGAGGCTGCGTGTGTGCTAGAGGTGGAGCTGCAAGAGCAGCAAGAACGTGAAGGGCGGCAAGGGTGCTTTCAAGGAGCAACAAGCAATGGTGCTGCAATTATGAAGGTTTTATGATTTAATTCCAACTAAAAAATATTCTTATTAAAAAAAATTCTCAAAATATTAAAATAAAGTATCCTCAGTCTCATGTTAAATTTCACTTTTTCTGTTTTCACCTCTTCCACAATAAATTTCACCACTAAAAAAAGAAATTATATCATATCAATTATTAACCTCTTTCAATTTAGCACTCTCACCTAATAACTATATCATTTAATTTTATTTGATTACCTAAAAAAAATTACAATATATTTTTAAATTTCGTTTTTATAGTATCAATGCAAAATAAGATGGGATGAGAGTATATTTTAGGTATAACTTTTTGAATAAATTCTCATATAAGACGAGGATTATTAGAATTTGGAAGGATCGTGGTTTGTTTCACACAGTTTGAGTTGTAATTTTTGTACTGGGCACTACGTTTTGTAAATCTTGATTCATACCAATATGCACAATTACGTATTTAGGTAACTTCATGTCTATGATTTGAATTATTTATCAAATAATTCCCAAGATTAAATAAGACTATGATATTAATTTAATGACTACTCTTGGTTGCATTAACACGCTAGGGTTTTGCATTATACTGCATGCTTTTCTGTGTTATCATCAAAATATGGTCACTATCATACTTTATTATATTTTGTTATACTATAGTATGTATTAATTATGGAATGTTAATCGTTTTTAATCAAATTATATTTGTACTTTAATGAATAAGAATTAATACTTTAATTATAACAACACCTGGTCCATGTAGGGTATTTTTTGTTTGATATTTATGTAGATTTGAAAAAGTGAGAGAAAAAAAAACAGTTAAAATAATTGAAGGAGATATTAATGTATGAAATGTGAATTGATTAAAGATTAATAAAAGTACGTGGAGAAATTTTTTATATCATAGCTAAAATAATGTGGGTTTTGAAATTCCAAAATTTATATTTTTAAAACTTCAAACATGCACGGCCTAATATATTACTCCTTCTATACCATGATGGCTTTGCACGTTTTGATATATTTCCAAGTTAGTTTAAAAAAAATTAACTTTTTGTTTAATGATATAAAAAAAAAGTAGAGGAATTTTTTTGGGTAATTCAATTGAATAAAGTATATGATATTATTGAATTTGACTAAATTGTATATAAAGAGAAAGTGACAATTTTATAATATTGTAGTATTGTAAGAATGTTGATATTGTGTGTTGTTTCTATTTTTGGGTGTGCAATTCTTTCTGGACGAATTAGAAAAGAAAGCGTGCAAATAATCATGGGGAGGGTATTATATACTATAAAATATTTACAATAATTATTCTTAACTATCATACGGCATAGAGAGACACAGACAATGCCACATAAGATTAAAGGGTCATTGGGCTAAACTAAAATCTTAATAAAAGAACTGATGGGAAAATAAATACTACTACCTCCGTCCCAAAGAGAAGTTTTCAATTACTGTAGATACAAAATTTAAGAAAAAATTATTTTTTATTTTACTTTTAGGGGTAATTTGATATTTTTAGATAATAAAAAAATTATAAAATAAGTTATGTGAGTTGTAAAGGGATGATAATTTTGAAATTAAAGTGTGTTATGAGGTAATTGATTTGTGTGTATTTTTCTTATTTGGGAGTGTGAACTTATTTATGAGACGAATAAAATAGAAAATGTGAATTTATTTATGGGACAGATGGAGTACTATGTATTTTCAAGAAGATATATGGAGTATATAAAAAGCAAATATTTGTGTAAGACATGTCGGTACTTAAATAAAGGGTTCTCAGGGTTTTATAAAATGAATTTTTGAAAAAAGTAAAATACAGTATATTATAAAATGGGTTAATTGCGCCAAAAGTTTCAATCTTTTCGCAAATTTCAAATTAGCCAAAACTTTTCAATATTTATAAATAAGTTCTCGACCTTAAGTTAGTTTTGCAAATCAAGCCACCGGGCAGGCTTTGGCTAACGTGTCGGATTTTTTTTCCCAAATCACCCTCCACCTGTATAAAATAAAAAAAAATAAACTCAAACGGCGTCGTTACGTGTTTATTGCTCCACCCGTCCACCGCAAGCTGGGGTATTCTCACTCATCGCTGTCGTTTCCGCCTTCCCCTCCAGCCACCGCTCCTTCCCGTCTATCCTCTCGGCCCCATAGATGTCCCTTTCGTCTATCCTCTCGGCCCCATCAATGTCCTTTCTCTTGATTTTGGTGCCTTCAGGATCGGAGTTGGTGTTGTGTTTCAGTGAGGTAGCCAAGGGAGTTTGAGCAAGGATCAGATATAGATCGGGCTCGAACAGGGTGGCAACCGATGTCTGGTGGTGGTAAGTCCAACTCCCAATCATGAACACAAGCAGAGCGGCGGAAACCGCCATGACCAGCATCCTAAACCCGAATTTTCAGCCTACATAATCCTCGATGTAAATCACCACCACGACGGCGGAGGTTACGCCACAGACGATTTTGACGTACCACCAATTGAAGAAAGAGCTCTTGGAGCTTTCTTCTCTGGCAGATTGTCATTGAACTGATCCGCAACGAATGTCTGCATGCATGGCTTGTGGCCGCCTTCTCCGATGGTCATAATGCAGAGAGAGATGAAGAAACCCATCGATCGTGACGAAATGGGAACTACTGACACCAATAGGGTTAGCATAATCAAATCCTGCTCCCAATTAAATACGAATTCGTTGTTCCATAGATTCCAACAGCGACGTTGTTTTATTCAATTTGGGTGAAATAGAGACGAACGATGAGGTATACGGTGGTGGCGAGAAGAATGGTCTTGAATCGGCCTAGGTAGGAATCGGCGAGGAAGCAACCGACCACCGGGAAGATGGCGGAGACGCCCTGCCAAGTGTTGACATTCTTGGAGGCGGTGGCTGGATGGGAAGATGGGGATGGTGGCGGTGAGTGAAAACGACGTCAGATCTGATTTCTGCTGTTAAAATGACGTCGTTTGATTTTATTTATTTTTTATATTATACAGGTTCAGGGTAACGTGGAAAAAAATCCGACACATCAGTCACCGGCCAAGCCTCCAACTGCCCGGTGGCTTGATTTGCTAAAAGGGTTAAAAGTCGAGAACTTATTTGTAAATATTGAAAAATTTGGACTAATTTGAAATTCGCGAAAAAGGTTGGGACTTTTGGTGTAATTAACCCTTATAAAATTTACTTAGGAAATTAATTATGAAAATGATCTTTTTGAAAGTTTTGTTGGGTTTATCCGCCCAGGGAGCTGGGCCCACTCAATCCACTAGTATGATATTGTCCGCTTTGAGCCGCACAATGGCCCGCACGATTTTACCACTTTGGGCTCACGCTCAAAAGGCCTCATACTAGGGAGAGTCCATCCCTCATTTATAAACCCATCGCCAACCCCACTTCTAACCGATGTGGGATTTTGGTTGACATCCAACTAATATTTCCCCCTCAAACAAAGTCCTGCAGCTAGACTATCCAGTTTGAGGTCCGAACATCCCACCATTCGCGTGGTTAAGTCTGGGTCTTGACTCTGATATCACTTGTTGGGTTTATCCGCCCAGGGAGCCGGGCCCACTCAATCCGCTAGCATGATATTGTCCTCTTTGAACCGCCCACTGGCCGACACGGTTTTACCACTTTGGCCATGTTGGTTGGGTGTCAACCAAAGTCCCACTTCGGTTATAAGTGGGGATGACGATGAGTTTATAAATGAGGGATGAACTCTCCCTAGCATGAGGCCTTTTGGGCGTGAGCCCAGAATGGTAAAACCATACGGGCCAGTGGGCGGCCCAAAGCGGACAATATCATGCTAGCGAATTAAGTGGGTCCGACTTCCTGGGCGGATAAACCCAACAAGTTTTACTATATTAATTGATTTACATACATTTACTTTTTCATGTATATTAAGAAATTTGATATTTTTATTGGCTGCAAATATATCATACACTTTATTTACAAAAAAAACCACACCTACCTAACACATCTAACATATTTTATCATTTATTTATTACCAAAAAATACCATATTACTCCTAAAAGTTATCACTTTCTTAATCTCCGAGCTGGGAAGGGAGTGCTAACTTTCCTGGGATGGAGGTAGTATTCATTTTGTCATTTTGATCATCCATTTTAAAGGTATTTATTTTCTCTTTTTAACAAAAAGGTCCCACACCACTCACTACTAAGAGTGAGGCTTGCGTGCGCCCGGGTGCACACCGTGCGCCTTTAGAGTTTAGTATTATGGAGAAGGGTACATTATTTTGTTCTAAAGGGTATACATCAGTGTTTTTAAATCGTACCGGACTGGCCGGTTCGACCTGTTCAACCGGGAACTGGAGTCGAAACTGGTCCGGAACAACATATATAACCGCTTTTGGGGTTGAAACGGAATGAACCGGCCAAAACCGCTCAGAACTGGAAAATCGGTAAAACCAGTAGAACCGATAAACCGTCGATTTGTCTCAAATTCAGAATGGTTTCCAAATATTTCTATGTTGTTCAAAGACTAAAATTTCAAAAATATCTCAGAATACATTATTTGAAATTATACATGCTATATACATAAATTCGGTTGCTGGCTAGACCTAAATATAACGAAGAAATATTGAAAAACCTGAAATCTTCAACGAAGGAAGCTGATATCTGGACTGTCTTCAACGTAGGAAGCTAATGTCTAGATTGAAGAAAAAGTACAGAAGAAGAGAATGGGTGTCGGGTGGTCATTGAATTTTTTATGCTAGCGTTAACTGATGCAAAAGCTAAATTTTCGAAGTGAGAGAGAGAGGAGAGAGAGAGAAAGAGAGACGCTAATAGGGAAGGGGTAAGAGAGAGAGAGTACAACGCAGAGTGAGGATGAGTTACAAATCCAAGCCAAACCCTAATGTTATATTTGAATTTTGATGGAAGTGGGCTGTATTGAATGGGCCATTAGAAAAAAAAAAGAAACAAGTGGGCCATTTGAAGAAAAAGAAATAGTACTAAGTGTGTTAATTAATATTCCCTCCGTCCCATAGAAGTTTGCATACTTTCCTTTTTGGTTTGTCCCATTAAAGTTGACACATTTTCTTTTTAATACATGTGACCCACACAAAACCAATTACTTTATTCTCATGGGGCCTACATATCACATCTAATACAAGTATCTACTATACATTAAATGTTATTTCTCTCACTTCACTTTACTGCACTTTACATTAAATTGTTATACTCCTTAATCTCCGTGCCCAAAAAAAATGCATCAACTTCTCCGGGACGGAGGGAGTAATATATATTCTGTTATTATATTTTTTTAATAAATATTATAATTATAATTAAAAATATTTGAATTTACTTTTTTCGGTTGAACCGCCGGTCCAACCGGTCTGATCGGTTGAACCTCGAACCACTAGGGCTACCGGTTTGATCTCCAGTCGGTTATGACAACATTGGTATACACTTTAATTAAAAAGGGTACACCATTTTGTTCTAAAGGGTATACACATCTTTATACTAAAAGGTATACAACTTAACACAAAATTCTAAAGCCCGTGCGCCGGGTGTACATAAGTTTTTGCCCACTACTAATACAACTACTTATTTTATATAAAATAATAATACTCCTTAATTCATGTGTAAAAAATAAATGATACATTATCAATAGACAAAAATAATATTATTTTCTTAATTGAATAATATTACTCATATCAATAACAATATACTCCCTCCGTTCCAACTTCAACTTCACACTTTCCGTTTTAGTCCGTCCCAAATTCAACTTCACACTTCCATAAAAGGAAAAAACAACTAATCAATATCACTCTAATATACTTTAATTTTAAATTTTCCATCACATTTTTAACACACATAACATACTTTATCATTTATTTATTACCCAAAAATACCATACTATCCCCAAAAGTAAGTCAAGTGAATTTTCTTAAACTCCATATCTAAAGTAAACGTGAGGATGAATTTGGGACGGAGAGAGTAATAAGTTACACCATATTGAAATTTGATTAAGGGTAATACTTTTTTAATTAAAAAAATTATTATTTTAAAGAATAATATTTCATGGAATTAAAAATAAATTGAATTAAATTAGGTAAAAGAAAATTAAGAAATACTACATACATTCGATTATGTGAATATTAAAAATAAAATTCATGCCCCATAACTCTAGAGGGGAGGGTGGAAAGCTTTCCAACTGATTGTTGTAAAATGGGGTTCGAATCCTGCCTTTAGTAGGATTCACGTGTGATTGGTCACAGAGAATCCCATCTCCGTCCTCCACTTCCGAATCTCGCCTCTGTCTGCTCAAACTGTTTTCATTTTCTCTCTCTTAAAAATACGTACTAATGTAAAATACGCTCTACGTACGCATTTCTACACCCACTGTAGGTGTATTTCTCTTCATAATCGTATGCGGAATTGCTATACAGGTATTCTAATCGTTAGCTTTTCTAAA
The DNA here is from genome assembly GCA_023678885.1 of Pogostemon cablin. Lineage (NCBI taxonomy): Eukaryota > Viridiplantae > Streptophyta > Magnoliopsida > Lamiales > Lamiaceae > Pogostemon > Pogostemon cablin. The sequence continues at coordinate 16,690,224 of CM042978.1, read as the reverse complement.
CTGTGTCAACCAATTTATTAAATTCGTGAATAAACGTGATCTTTTTTCACCTGCACTGAGCTACCGCTTTCGCTAGCTCAAGGATTTGATAGTTTCTGTTTTCTTTTTAGTTTATCAATTGAAATAATTTTAGTGGCGATTTATTTGGTTTGAATTTCTAACTTTTTTATGGTAATTATTTCTGAGATTTGGATTTAGTTCAGAAGAATGGTCAACTCTGTTGATGTAAGCATTTGTTGTTTTTCAGCTTATTTTTGCTTTTGTCAAAAAAAAAAAGAAGCTTATTTTTGCTTACTATATATCCATTTATGGAAATTCTTCATTAATGGAGTAATATTTAAGAATCCAATCCAACAATCTGCACGCAATTTGTATTTCGTTAATTTGCATTTATAGATTGCTGAACCTACGGATTTAGCCATTTAGGTAAATCACAATTATTTAAAAAGCTGTTTTAACAGTTATGTTTATTTGGAGATCAATAATGAAGGCCCATGTTTTTCCACAGATACTCGATTAGGGCTTTTTTTAAGGATACCTTTATAATTGACATGATAATAATGCCAAATATATGGGAACATAACTTTTGTGAGAACTATAGGTGTTGTTGATTCAAATGTTATCTAAATTAGATTTATATAAATTGGGGAATTTTGACTGCATTGGAGTGACAGTCAACTTTATATTACTAATTATTTGTTGGGTGATTGGATTGAGTGTTGTGAGAGAGGTATGATGATAGAATGAAGGAAAAGAAAGTTAAGTGAAACAATGGATGGCAAGACAATGAGAAGGGGGGTTTTGGTGGTCTATCATGTTTTAGGTGTGTGAGGGTACGAATAACGATCGTTAATAACGGGATCTAATGCCAAACTGGAGAGTGAAGTAATCAACTCTGGTTAATGAGACAATTGGTTTTTTTTTAATGGCTTAGTGACCTTGAGCTGTAACTGTGACCTAATGATTTGTCTTGTTCTAAGTTCTATATTCCAAAATGATCTTCTTTTGGATTGCCAGATGCTATGTTTCTGGAAACAGAGAACACATTAGTGATCTATACTTTATATTTTGTAAATTTGGAAGTAAGTTGTATCATCAGTGACTCATCTTTTTTTTGTTTTAGCTCAATCAACACACATATGAATGCTTTTAGTAAAAGTAATGTGCAGTTAGTCTTGCAAGTTTAGTTATATAGTATTTTGTACTATTAGAAAGGTGAAATTTTTAATTTTCATGGTTAGTTCCTGATTCTTGTATCTCATTTCATCCTTAGAGCTGAATGGAGCTGTATTTGTTGATTGTTTCACCTAGCTACCTCTTTAATCATTCAGATAATGATTGGTGGGAACAGAAATTGAATGTTTGTCATTCAACCTGATCAATGTGTTCCGTAGGAGATGGCCCTGAGAGCTCCACATTTCACCTCTAAGCGCATTCCTCGGAAATTCCTCTTCATTTTACTGTTAATACTTGGATCTTTCTGCATTCTTGGGATTTATACCCATGGTCAGAAGATTTCCTACTTCTTTCGTCCACTTTGGGACAAACCTCCACCCGAGTTCGAGCATATACCACATTATTATGCAGAGAACGTTTCCATGGACTACCTTTGTCGTCTCCACGGCTGGTCCTTACGATCTGAACCACGCCGTGTTTTTGATGCAGTCATATTCAGCAATGAATTGGACCTGCTAGAGATCCGGTGGAACGAACTCCATCCTTATGTCTCTAAATTCGTCATCTTGGAAGCCAAGACTACTTTCACAGGTATCAAGAAGCCTCTATACTTTGCTCAAAATCGGGACAGGTTTGCTTTTGCTGAGGACAAGATTGTTCACGATGTGTTTCCTGGCCGCATTGCACCACCCGGGTCTCACGAAGACCCATTCAAACTCGAATCCGATCAACGTGTAGCTATGAATCTATTACTTCACAGGGCGGGTATATCCACAGAAGACCTACTCATCATGTCAGATACTGATGAAATACCAAGCCCCCACACTGTAAAACTGCTACAATGGTGTGATGGGTTTCCTCCTAGGCTTCATCTCGAAATGAGAAACTATTTGTACTCGTTCGAATTCCCCGTAGATTACAGCAGCTGGCGTGCTACTGCCCACGTTTACAATCAGTGGACACAATACCGGCACTCACGCCAATCTGATCTTATTCTCTCTGATGCAGGTTGGCATTGCAGCTTCTGCTTCCGGTACCTTAGAGAATTCGTATTCAAAATGACTGCGTACAGTCACGCAGACCGGGTGAGGCATAAAGACTTCCTGAAGCTTTCGAGGATTCAAAAACTAATCTGTAAGGGAGATGATCTGTTTGATATGTTGCCAGAGGAGTATTCTTTCAAGGACTTGATAAAAAAGATGGGGTCGATTCCCCGATCAGCTTCTGCTGTTCATCTTCCAGCTTATCTGATCGAAAACGCGGAGAAGTTCAGGTTTCTTCTCCCCGGAGGTTGCGTACGTTCGCCCGGGTGACCTTCGGTTTCGATACAGATAAGCTGGAGATCATTGAATTGAAAGGGTAGTTGGTAGGTTCCGCTAGGTTGAGAAAGTTTTGGCAGTTGTAGTGTTTTATTGTATATACAGTGGCAAAGGCCAGAGAGGTTAGCTGAGGAACATTCAACACGTATGAATTTTGGGTTTATTGTTTCTGTATACACTTCATTTGTATTTCATTGTAAACGATCCATATTTAACGTTTACACATGAGATAATAAGATTCATCTCTTGATTATTATGGTGCTCAGAATGCACAAGTTAACATCTAACATCAACTCTAAATTAGTGTCCACTGATTATCTTCTATAAGTTCAAAATTAGCTTTTCTTGTTTTAATTTTCTTGATTAATATATGAGGATAATACTATGCAAAAATATTTGTGTGGAAATGAAGTTGGTTTTATCGTAGATCAATGTTCAATTCTCGTTATTCTAATTGAGATAACCTGTTGGATTTCTATGATGCATTAACAACAGCATAATAAATAAATAAATATAAATAAAAAATAAATTGAAAGCAATGCATTCCAAATGTACAAACATAAACATAAGATTGTAGGATGAAAGAAGTAATCCTTTCATTCCATTTTCTTCTTTTAATTGATATGCAAATTAAGAAAAATTGAGGATAATGTGGTATTTTGTGTGATTAGAAATAAATTGTAGAATATGAAAAATTTGAAATTAAAGTGTGTTGTGAGGATAATAGTATGTGGAGTTAAAGTTGAGACCGATTATAATGGAAAATATGAAATTGAAGTTGGGATGTAAGGAATAATAATAATTTTATAAAAAATGGAGTATATGTATTTGATGAAAGTGATAACCGTGAATAACCATTTTATAATGGGGCCAGCTATTTGCACCCCAAAATTACTAAACATACCCCATAATTAAAATATCTCTAATTAAAAAGACATAAATAACCCTAAGAAAATTATATAATTAAAATATGTTCGGTTATTCCAACCGAGCACTTACGATTCTTACGCTCCTTCCACCAAACAAATATACTCCCTCTGTCCCACGTATTTTTACTCACTTTCCATTTTGGGTGTCCCACGTATTTTTACTCATTTCATTTTTGGCAAAAATATATAATATTTTATTATCTACTTTTTACAATCCCAACAACTTTAATTATTTTTTTACACTTTATTCATTATTCTCAATAATTTTATTCACTTTTTCTTTTTAAATTACTAATTTATCCCTATTTTCTCTTACATTACATATTAAAAAAATAAAATATCTTAATCTCCGTGCCCGTACAATTGGGTAAAAATACCCGGTATGGAGGGAGTATTATGTTTGATCAGTATGATCGAACAGAAGTAAAAAATAAATTGTTAAAATAACCCCAAGCATACTCGCACTCTCTTTAGAATTCTGCTTCTAATAATTTGTCATGTAGCTAGAAGATTTTAGCATAACAGTTGTCCACTCCATCTAATATGTGATTATCCAAATCTGCCGACATAATCTCTACTAGAGAATTCTAGATTTATTGAAGTAGATGGTGATCTTCAACATCCTATCACTGCGAAGCAACTCTTACATCCTTCCCCCGTTGCTTGGGCGCCTTTGTCTGTCCCTCCGACCGTCTACACACACCCCGGGTAAGGATTTGCGTAGAAGTTCTCCTCTAGTCTTGGTATTTCCCCTGCTACTCTTGAATATGGTGCTCCGATTCTGTCCTTGTGCAGATGCTTCACCTCCGAGGTGAAGTGATCCCAAGAAATCAAGCTGTTGTCCAATTAATTAATGACTCTAACTAATAGGAATACAGATTAATTATATTCTTGTAAATATTCTTTGATATTCTTTTCATATTTTTCTCACGATAATTGTGGGATCTCTGCTGTAATATTATATTCTTATATTATATATATCAGATATCTCATCACTACATTTACGGGTGATTACACAGAATCCACGTTTGTTTTCTAAAACTTCTCACATGGTATTAGCTTTTTGATCCTAAACCCTACTTCTCTTCTAATCAGCCACTGCTGTTTTCAGCTCACCATGTCGGACTTGTCCCCTCCGTCGTGCCGTCAATATACCAGACTAGTCCCCTCTGGTGTCGTGTTGTTATTGCTCCACTATCCGTCTCCCTCTGCAATCCTTATTCTTTCTATCATGGCCGCCAACAACAACACCAACGATCAACTGTCAGTCACCACAATGATCAACATGGTCTTTGCCATTAAATTGAATGACACTAGCTATCTCCCTTGGAGCCATCAGATCGTGCACGTGGCAGAATGCTTTGATTTGATGGGCTTTCTGGATGGCACCAACGCAGCGCCGTCACCAACTCTCGCCGCTGCCGCCGAAGAGGTGTTGGCTAATCCCGAATACTCAGCTTGGAAGGCGAAGGATAGGAAACTTTTAAGTGTGATGTACACTTGTCTCTCGGAAGACGCTGCCTCTGAAGTTATCAATGCGTCAACATCGTGAGATACTTGGCTGACTCACGAGGGTGTTTTCTCCTCTGCATCGCGCCAACACCAACTCGGGGCTGAATTGCTTGCTCTTCGCCTTGGTGACTTGTCCTTCGAGGAGTATGGCAGAAAATTCAAGCTTCTCGGTGATCATTCAAATGCTATTGGAAGTCCAGTTGATGAAGCTGAGAAGAGTCATTGGTTTTTGCGTGGTTTGGGTGTCAACTTTGCTGGTTTCGCGGATACTCGCATGGCTCTCTCTCTTATTCCCGTTTTTCGGGATTTGTTGAACCAAGCAAAACAATATGATCTCATGATTCGAGCTATGGAGTGTCCATCTCCTCAAGTCGCGTTTGCGGCTGATCGCGGTCCACAAATCATCCGAGGCTCTTCCCACGAGCTCAGCGGGAATGATCGCCGGCCTGCTATTCATGGTGGACATGGGCAATCCACCAACCGTGGATGGGGTTCTTATTCGAACTCTCGTGGTTCCTTTTCTGGTGGTCAGACGAGCAGCGGGGGGCGTAAACCTTATGTTCCTCGCTGTTAAATCTGTCGAGGGGATCACTGTACAGACAAATGTCCTGAATTTCTGAGTGCTCATCAGGCGGTTTCCTCAGCCAATTTAACTCAAGCTTTCACATCCTCTTGTAATGTGTCAGACTCTACTCCTGATTGGTATCTCGATTCAGGCGCTTTTTCTCATATGACCAATCAGTCTGCTGATCTGGATTCTTACAAACCTGATTCTGGTAACTGTTCTATTGTGGTTGGTAATGGCACTGATGAGTGATATTTTCATCTAGATTTAGTGTCTTTTTATATATATTTTCTTATTATTGTATCCGTATTTATGTGTATTTTGGTGGTGCTTTGTGTTTTTTATGGAAATATGTGAAAATGAGCTTAAACGTATGATTTTTAGGTAAAAATGGATTCTAGACGCGATAAGGAAGATGTGGGAAAAAACGGAGCTCAATTCGGAGTTGAAACGAGGGAGAATGACTCAAAGCAAAATGCTGAAAAACGCATGCCCAACTTGTGTAATTTTTCTGTACTCTTTTAGAGCTCAAAACTAGAAGTGTGATATATGGTTGGAAATCCACAGAAAAGAGAATCGTTTTGGTATAAGAAACACCTCAACCAGAGCCCAAACGAGAAAGTTATGATTAAAATGATGACGTCGCGCAAGCTGTTCCTACTCAGCACGATTGTGCTAATTTGCATGACTTGTTACACCTTCAAATGTTAGAAGTTTTGTCAATTCTTTATATGCATAGAAAGCCACGGAAGAGATGATCGCGTGAGCGCAAGAATCACCCGAATTGGATTTCGTATGAGAAAGTTATATGTAAAACGGTGAGACTGCGTTGCACCAACTCGAACTCGACCCGAACTCGGCCCGAAGTTAATTTTATGATTAGAATATGTTCTAGAAGGTTCCATGAGGTACAAATGTCCATTTTGAGTGTAAAATAAGAGAAGGATCAGTAGGGATCAGCTCTACACACATTTTACACCACATTTTCACACACTAACTCTATTACATCCATCACCATACCTTTCATCCATCCAATCCACTTGATCCCCTCCATCAAATCCACCATCCAAGTGATCTAGGAAGCAAAGGAGAGTGAGATCACAAGAAGAAGAAGAAGAAGATCTCCATTGAAGACCTTCAAAGGGGGAATCTAATTCTAATTTTGTGACTTTCTTTATTGTTGATCATGGTTTGTAAGGATTTTAATGTCTATGTTGAATTTCTTGTGACTATGAAAGACTAATCTCCTTTGTGAGATTAGCTCCATGATTGGTGTTGGATAATTTAGGTTTTATGCAAATTGATTTTAATCTTAATTGGGCATTTGTGTTATTTCTATCATTGATGTGAATTGCTTGATGTATATGTATGATTTGTGTAATTAATTTTCATGGGCATGTGATTAGATTGAGAAATCAATTATGTGTTTAAGATAGTTCATTGAATCATTTCATCATACACTTCATGTGCATTAATTTAGAATGAGATAGAGATATCTTTCTAGATTTAAAACCCTTTGATAGAACATTTGATTAACTTAATTGAGAGATTGATTGATTAGGTGAGGAGAACCAAGCCATTAGTGAATTCATAGTACCTTAAAAGGGAATATTGCCTATGATTTAGTACCTCATTAGGGAACTCGTAGAGTAATTAGTACATAGTGAGAGTTGTTCGCTATGGTCTCGATCCTAAGTGCTTTTGGGAGTCTTATTGAGGGTCTACATCCTATCCGTTTCGAGAGAGAGTTTAGGTGGAATTAGTGATCGCTTCTATACCATGTCCATGAGAGATTAGAATTAATTGCATAATTACTTTGTTATCTATGCCATGATTGTTGCTAATCTCATCCTTGCATCATTTGGAACCCCATTTATCTTTGCATTCATTTTATATTTTTTTCTCTCATTAGTTTAATTGCATTTATTTGCATCTTATCCTCCCATTCCGTCGTCCTTATAAAATCACGATAAACTTGAGATCGCTTAAACTCTAGTACCTTTCTCCATGTGGTTCGATAGATTCTTTAATTGGTCATCCCAACTACAAATGACCAATCAAATGTCGTCGTTGCCGGGGAGGTAACGGTCGCTAGTAGTTTGATGAAGGATTGTTTAGAGTGGTCTTAATAAGGATTTTTTTTTAATTATTTTTTCATCTTATTTGCTTTAGAAAATTTTGTTCTAATTTTCTTTCTCTTCTAGGTGTATACCTTGAGAAGGAAGAAGAAGGAGAACAAACCCAAAAATATGAGCTACATGGATATTCTTCGAGAAATGGTGAATAGAAGTGCTCATTCCGCTATGAACACACAAGGAAATTTTTAAGGATCTCACAATTCAATTCCAACAACAAAGTTATGAGAATTTTGGAGTCCATCATCAAATGCATCAACAAGTATTCCCTCAAGGCGTGGAAGATGTGTTTCAAGGAAATTTTTCTAGACATCAAGAAGGAAATCAACCACAACTATGGGGAGATTTTCAAGACTCCAACACCTCTTATTCTATCTAAAGTGTCTACAAAGAAAGACTTAGAGATGAGTTGATTGAAAAGATTATGGAGCACTTGGAACATGAGAGGAAGTCTAATGAAGCATGGATGGATCGAATGGAAAATTAGTGTGAAATGGTGACAAATGCAATCGTAGCATTCGGTGCTAGATTGAATTCCATTGAGCACCAAGTTAGTCAAGTTGTGCCCACCGTGGAGAGACTTCAAGAAGAGAACAACAAGTCTTCTACCTCCGAAACAACAAATCTATGCATGGCCATTAAGAATAGGAAAGAGGATAGTTTGGGGGTTGATGAGGATATGAAGGAAAAAAGAGAAAGGGTGCCTAAGTGGGTGAAAGCAAAAGAGTTGAAGGACGAGTTGAAGGGGAAATTCGATAGATTTGTTGAGTCTCTTGAAGAGATAGTTGAGAAAGTAAAACATCAAAATCGAGAAGAGATTCATGCCCTTATGGAAGAAAAGAAGCCTCCGGAAAATAAGACCATGAATTCTATTCCCCACAAGCCAAAACCTTTTCATTCTATTGAAATTTCAAATTCTCTTAAGAACTTCCATGATTTTATTGATAAAAATTTGTTTGGTGATTGTAGGAAAAAGGTTGCAAGAGGGCATCAACACTTGTCAATGCCCGAATTCTTACCGGGGGATGTGGTTGAAGTTCAAAATGTACATAAAGCCCCATGGAAGAAGTAGAACAAATGGAAAGGGTCATTCCTTGTGAAGAACGCCTTCAGAGAACAATTGCTTGACCTATTTAACAAGAAGAGAAACATTCTAGTGGTGGAACGTGAGAACACAAGGCACTACTTCAAGAAGAAACCTATGACAGTGCCTAAGGACTATTCTAGACCGCCATGAGCGTGATAATATCGTCCGGCTTGAAGACGTTAAACTTAGCGCTCGATGGGAGGTAACCCATCATTATCTTTATTGCTTTATTTAGTGCTTTCAATAAGGATTGTGGATTTGATTTTGTTTTGCAATTTTTGGTATGTAGGTTGATTGTGCTCATGAGGAGAATGCGTATTGAAGATACGGGAAGTGCTTGATTTGAAGTGTGTAAGTACGTCACACCACTTTTTGCAAACTTAACTCGAAACTCTTGTTTCAATTTAAGTTTGGGGGGATATGGCGTGGTGTGACATACTTTGTCTTGAAGGCATATACTTTTCGTATTTTTGGGCAAATTTAAAATTTTTTCTCATGAGTTTGGGATTGATTTTGGTTCGATTGGTTGTGTTGAAGTGCATGATAGTCTATATTCTTATTGCAATTGTTGAGCTAATGGTTTTGATGAGTTGTTGAGCATAAATGAAGTGTAGTGGAAGCACGAATTGAGCCCGGAGATCAAGTCGAGATTCGTTGTGTATTCAATTCGAAAAGCCCGTGCCAACCATTTCCACTACCAAATGCCTTTCTAAGGGAGTTCACTTTACATCTCATTACTTCTATGTGCTTAGCATGCCTTGATATTGATTTGGATTGATGTGATTAACATGTTACTTCATTTGTTATGTTTTTGGGATGTTTACTTTCGTAATTTAGGATTTCCTTTTCAATCAAAGATGGGGATGATTGTGAGCTTACTTGATCATGAATGTTATGAATGTGTGCTTTATTCTCTAATGATGGATGGTTTTGTTATTTGTGCATGTTATGTGTTTCTGTTTGGTTCTTGTTTTGTGAGTCTTTTCTTATTTGTTTTGTGTGTATTTTTGTTTTTTGTCTAGGGTTGTTTGGTGGTTTGTTTTGGGATGTTGTGGGTCATTTTTGAATGTGAGTGATGACATGTCGTTGTGATAAGTGATGACAAGTTATGATTAAGAATCTCTACACTTTCGAATTGTAACATGTTTTACTTAACTTGTTCAATTTTGAGATGAATGTGGTCTAATAAGTTTCTTAAGGTCCAATGCATAAGATTGTGAGAATTTGAGCCTCAACCGTGCATATGTGATATTTTTCTTCATGAGTGGATTGATTGCGTTTGATAAGTTAAAACTTGCTCAAAACTATGGGAACGAGCCCGATTAGTGGAGATTAGTGATATGATCTAAGGCCATCCTTGTCATTTATAGTCATTACCATATATTTCCATACCATGAACATCATCCCTAGTCAACCATTTTGAGCCTTTAAGCCTATTTATTGTGATTAAGCACATTACACCCTTGATTACCCATGTAAACCTTATATATATATATCTTTTGTGTGAGTAATTGAGGAGATGGTTGCTAGAAAGGTTTGATAAGAAAGAAAAAAGAAGAAAGGAAATGGTAAACAAGTAAGAAAAAAGATGAAAAGCGCACAAACAAGAATGGACATGCAACCTCAAAACAAGAAAAATGACCAAAACAACAACTAGATGCTCAAGAAAATTAAAATTCAAATAAGGAAGCATGCATTGAAAGAAGTTCAATCCAAGAAAAGTTGATGATTAGTGCTTGTGAACATTAAAGACAAGAAAGGAAGAAAGAAAAGTGGAGAAATATGGAAGAAAGTAGCTACCTCTTCAATTGCTTACACATGATTAGTCACTCTTACCTATATTCTTCATACCCTACCAAAGAGTCTATCATTACAACCTTAATGAAAGACCTTGTTGATTACTAATTAAAACTTTGGTGGTTTGTGAATGTAGTCCACGAGCAAGCATATAGCGAGTCGAGCCAATCGATTGATGAGTGTTGATTTACCCCACTTCATAGAGCGTTGAGTGAAATTGATATCTATGTGAGGCTTAGACCAAAAAGGGACTTTTACACTTTATTCTCTTGAAATTGAACGTGTTAATTCTTTATGTTATAAGTTTAATGTTGTAGGATGACTTAGCATAGTTTGTATTCTTATTACTATTGATGTGTTATTATTTATGTTCGTTTAGCCTTTTCCTAGGTGAAAATCTCTCTCCCCTTGTTTTATCATTTTTTTTGTTCGGGGACGCACAAACTTTAAGTTTGGGGGTGTGATGAATGATATTTTCACCTAGATTTTAGTGTCTTTTTATATATGTTTTCGTATTATTTTATCCGTATTTATGTGTATTTTGGTGGTGTTTTGTGTTTTTATGGGAATGTGTGAAAATGAGCTTAAAAATATGATTTTTAGGTAAAAATGGATTCTAGACGCGATAATGAAGATGTGGAAAAAAACGGAGCTCAATTCGGAGTTGAACCGAGGGAGAATGAGTCAAAGCAAAATGCTGAAAATCGCATGCCCAACTTGTGTAATTTTTCTGTACTCTTTTAGAGCTCAAAACTAGAAGTGTGATATATGGTTGGAAATTCACAGAAAAGAGGATCGTTTTGGTATAAGAAACACATCAACCGGAGCCCAAACGAGAAAGTTATGATTAAAATTGTGACGTCGCGCAAGCTGTTCCTACTCAGCACGATTGTGCTACTTTGCATGACTTGTTACACCTTCAAATGTTAGAAGTTTTGTCAATTCTTTATATGCATAGAAAATCACGGAAGAGATGATCGCGTGAGCGCAAGAATCACCCGAATTAGATTTCGTATGAGAAAGTTATATGCAAAACGGTGAGACTGCGCTGCACAAACCCGAACTCGGCCCGAAGTCAATTTTATGATTAGAATGTGTCCTAGAAGGTTCCAAGGGGTACAAATGTTGAGTGTAAAATAAGAGAAGGATCAGTAGGGATAAGCTCCACACACATTTTACACCATATTTTCACACACTAACTCTATTCCATCCATCTCCATACCCTTTATCCATCCAATCCACTTGATCCCCTCCATCAAATCCACCATCCAAGTGATCAAGGAAGTAAGGGAGAGTGAGATCACAAGAAGAAGAATAAGATCTCCATTGAAGACCTTCAAAGGGGGAATCTAATTCTAATTTTGTGACTTTCTTTATAGTTGATCATGGTTTGTAAGGATTTTAATGTCTATGTTGAATTTCTTGTGACTATGAAAGACTAATCTCCTTTGTGAGATTAGCTCCATGATTGTTGTTGGATAATTTTGGTTTTATGCAAATTGATTTTAATCTTGATTGGCATTTGTGTTATTTCTATCATTGATGTGAATTGCTTGATGTATATGTATGATTTGTGTAACTAATTGTCATGGGCATGTGATTAGATTGAGAAATCAATTATGTGTTTAGGATAGTTCATTAAATCATTTCATCATACACTTTATGTGCATTAATTTAGAATGAGATAGATATATCCTTCTAGATTTAGAACCCTTTGATAGAACATTTGATTAACTTAATTGAGAGATTGGTTGATTAGTTGAGGAGAACCAAGCCATTAGTGATTTAATAGTACCTTAAAAGGGAATATTGCCTATGATTTAGTACCTCATTAGGGAACTCGTAGAGTAATTTAGTACCTAGTGGGAGGTGTTCGCTATGGTCTCGATCCTAAGTGCTTTTGGGAGTCTTATTGAGAGCATACATCCTATCCGTCTCGAGAGAGAGTTTAGGTGGAATTAGTGATCATTTCTATACCATGTCCATGAGAGATTAGAATTAATTGCATAATTACTTTGTTATCTATGACATGATTGTTGCTAATCTCATCCTTGCATCATTTGGAACCCATTTATCTTTGCATTCATTTTATCTTTTTTTCTTTCATTAGTTTAATTGCATTTATTTGCATCTTATCCTCCCATTCCGTCGTCCTTATAAAATCACGATAAACTTGAGATCGCTTAAACTCTAGTACCTTCCTCCCTGTGGTTCGATAAATTCTTTAATTGGTCATCCCAACTACAAATGACCAATCAAACACCTCTTTAAATATCTCGCACATTGGTTCTCGTCATTTATCTGCAGATGTTCAGTTGTTGGATGTTTTGGTGGTACCTCATATCACCAAAAATCTTATATCTATCAGTAAATTAACTTCTGATTTTCCTGTAGATGTTATATTTTCTGATAAGATATTTACGATTCAGAACCGGGTGACAAGGAAAATTCTAGCTCAGGGAAGGTGTGAGAAAGGACTATACTTGCTTGATATGGGTGTTCCAGCTTTGGTAGCAGCAGTTCAAAATAAAGTCTTGAAGGCTAGTTTTGATTCATGGCAATTGCGCCTGGGGCATGTCCCATTTTGAGTTATTTCGTTGCTTAATAAACTTGGTCATCTCAGTTACTTCAGTTTTGCCAAGTCCTTCTGTCTGCTCTTCTTGTCAGTTAGCAAAGAGCAAGAAACTTTCTTTTCAATTGAATGAAAAACGTGCTACCAATGTTCTTGATTTAATACATTGTGATTTATGGGGCCCTGCGCCTTTTACCACTTCTGATGGATTTCGTTATTATGTTGCTTTCATGGATGATTTCTCTCGGTTTACGTGGATTTATCCATTGCGTGCTAAGTCTGATTTTTATGGCACTCTTGTTCGCTTTTACACATTTGTGTGCACCCAGTTTGCCCGTAATATCAAGACTTTTCAAAGTGATGGTGGGACTGAATTAGACTCTAAAGTGCGAGATTTTATGCATCTTCATGGGATTCATCATCGGCTTTCTTGTCCATATACTCCACAGCAAAATGGCAGGGTTGAACGCAAGCACTGTCACATATTTGAGACTTGATTATCTATGCTATTTCATGCTCATGCTCCTGCATTCCTTTGGTTTGATGCGTTTGCTACTGCTGTTTTCGTGATTAACAGGTTGCCATCGTCACTTCTGCAGAACTGGTCGCCATTTCAGCTCCTATTTGGTTATGCTCTATCTTATGCACAATTTAAGCCATTTGGGTGCCGTGTGTTTCCTTACCTCCGAGATTATGCGCCACATAAAATGAAACCTCGCAGTTGTTCTTGCATTTTTTTTGGGAAATAACACTATCTACAAAGGATTTCGGTGTTATGATCCACAGTCAACTCGTGCCTTCACCACTCGTCATGTCCAGTTCAACGAACAATGCTTTCCTTTTTCTCAGAATTCGTCTTCAACTCGGATTTCGGATTTGGAAATTTCTACTTTCATGGATGCTAAGTTGAGTGTGGTTCCTACTGCGGCAGCTCCAATTAAGTCAGTTTTTCCAGCAGGATCAATTGCCATTGTCTACTCCTGCCTCGCTGCCAGCAGCTACTGACCCACCTGCCTCGCCGCCGGTGCCAGCACTACCACCAGTGGAGGAGGTTCCGGTCGAGCAAGCTCCTGTTATCCCTCTCCGACATCATATGATCACCAGGTCGCGAGCTGGAGTATTCAAGTCTCGGTACCTTGTTGACTTGGCTTCTACTACTTTATTGTCTGCTATGGTCACCACATCTGAACCTTGTGGCTTCAAATCAGCTGCAAAGCGTCCCGAGTGGCTTGCTGCTATGCAAGAAGAAATTGATGTTCTCCATTCAAACAACACTTGGGATTTGGCTCCCCGTCCTTCTAGTTCGAATATAATTAGTTCAAAGTAGGTTTTTCGTACGAAGTTTCACGCTGATGGCTCTATTGAGTGCCAAAAAGCCTGACTTGTTTCTCAAGGCTTTACGTAGATTCCTGACACCGACTTTCATCATATCTTTAGTCCCGTTGTCAAAGCTGCAACTGTCCGAATTATTTTGGCTCTTTCCGTTCAGTATGGTTGGTCTCTTCACCAACTCGATATTAAGAATGCATTTCTAAATGGTGTTCTTTCCAAGCCCGTGTTTATGGCTCAGTCTCCTGGATTTGTGGATCCACGATTTCCTGATCATGTTTGTAAACTGAAAAAGGCCTTATACGGTCTTTGTCAAGCTCCACTTGCCTGGTACCAGAGGTTCAGCTCATATCTCTCAAGTCTTGGTTTTCTTCAAAGCCGGTGTGACTCCTCCCTGTTTCACTTCCATCTAGGTAACTCGATCATTTACTTGTTGTTGTATGTGGATGACATTATTATTACCGGGAATGATTCTTCTATGCTGCAAAATTTTATCTCCCGTACCCACCATGAGTTTGCCATCAAAGATCTTGGTCGTCTTAAGTATTTTCTTTGGCTTGAGGTGTCGTACAATTTTGATGCTCTTTTTGTTGGCCAGTCGAAGTATGCAAATAATATTCTGGAACATGCCAATTTGTTGGATGCTAAGCCCGTCTATACGCCTCTATCAGCGCTAGAATCTCTTGTTAGAGACGAGTCTCCATTTCGTGATCCGACCCTTTACAGATCACTGGTTGGAGCAGTTCAATATTTGACAGTCACTTGTCCTGATCTCTCTTATGCGATCAGCTCCGTAAGTTAGTTTCTTCACTCGCCTACAGATGATCATTTTCTTGCAGTAAAAAGAATACTTTGCTATGTATAGGGGACTATGCACTATGGGTTATCCTTCAAGAGGAGTCCTACATTCTCTGTCTTAGGTTATTCTGATGCTGACTGGGCCCGTTGCATTGAGACTCGTCGTTCTACTTACGGATTTTCTATTTTCTTGGGGATAATCTTGTTTCTTGGAGTGCAAAGAAACAACCGACTGTTGCTCACTCTAGTTGTGAGTCAGAATATCGTGCTATGGCAAATGCAGCAGCTAAATTAATTTGGGTCAGGAACTTACTGCATGAGCTTCACTCTCTAACTTCTTCTATGCCTGTTCTGTTGTGCGACAACAAGAGTGCTATTTTTCTAAGCCAGAATCTGCCCCTTTCATAATCTATTTATGGATCATATCCCATAAAAAATGTCCATAAATGTTAGGCGGATGCGGTCGTCATCGTCGTCTGTGTTCGTCATCTACGCCGGAGAAGGTGGTCGAGGGAAGAACTACACAGTGCTCAGATTTCCGTTGAACTTACACAAGAATTCAAATCCACGTTCTACCCGTTAGGGTCACAAATGAGTGATTAAAGGGGATCAAAAGTGTAAGGCTATGGGCCCTCTTCCAATTAATTGGAATGAGCCCAATACTTAGGAAAGAAGGCCATCATTTGGACCATAACCCAAAAGGGCCTAACAATCTCCACCTTGGCCCAAATCATCTACCCTTGTGTATAACTAAATGGGAATTCATCATCGCACTTTTCCCCGGACACCTGCAAAACGAAAGACACAAAGTCAAATGCAAGATCCAGAAATTTGACACAAAGTCAAAGTATCACAAAAGATACACAAATCTAAGCCAGAGCAAAGATCACAGACACACAGTCACAAAATGTTTAAAATATCCCAAGGACAAAATAAATGGAGCACACAAGCTCAAGAGTGGACACAACATCCACGGAAAAGAACTGCATACAACATGCTTCAATCAAGAGAGTCGAAATTTAAAGTCCTCATGCAAGACCTAAATTTTTCAACTGATAAGCATTTAGTACCCATATCAGCAGGATTAAACTCAGATGCAATCTTTTCCAGGTTAACAATACCTTTTTCCACAATATCACGAATGAAATGATACCTAACATCTATATGCTTGGTTCTATCATGGAAAACAGGATTTTTACACAACTGAATCGCAGACATACTATCAGAAAACACATTGGCACATTTGTCAAGAAAACCTATTTCATTCAAAAGGCCTTGCAGCCAAATAGATTCCTTTAAAGCATCAGTAATAGCCATATATTCAGATTCAGTTGTAGATAAAGCAACCACATGTTGTAACTGAGACTTCCAACTTATGCAAGAGCCACACAAAGTAAACACATATGAAGTTGTAGACTACCTATTATCCCTATCATTTGCATAATTGGAATCAACATAGCTAACAAGGCTCACATCATTTGCAGATTTGGAAAAGCACAAACTTACCTCCATGGAGCCCTTGAGGTATCTCAAGAGCCATTTCAAAGCCTCCCAATGAGGCGCACCTGGAATAACCATATACCTACTCAAGCAACTAACAGAATATGCAATATCTGGTCTAGTGCTAACCATAAGATACATAACAGACCCAATGACATTGGAATAAGGAACCTTTTCCATTTCAGCAATTTCAGAATCAGTCTTTGGAGACTGATCCTTACTTAACACAAAGTGAGCAGCAAGAGACACATTCACAATTTTAGCAGACATCATAGAGAATTTACTCAAAATCTTTTCAACATATGAAATCTGATTAAGCAAGAGAACATGGTTCTTCCTATCTCTATCAATGTTCATACCAAGAATCCTTTTAGCATCTCCAAGATCTTTCATTTCAAAATTATCACATAGACTCTTTTGAACAAACTCAACATATTCAAGATCAGGGCTAACAATTAGCATATCATCCACATATATGAGCAGAAAAACAGGAACAGAAGTATCAATCTTGAAGTAAAGACAATTATCATGCAAGCTTCTCTTAAACTTCAACGATGTCATGCATTGATCAAACTTCTTATTCCACTGTCTAGGAGATTGTTTCAAGCCATACAAGGATTTCTTCAAAAAACACACATGATCAGGATTTTTGGGGTCCACAAAACCCTCAGGTTGTTTTATGAAAATCTTTTTGTCCAAATCACCATTAAGAAAAGCCGTTTTGACATCCATTTGCTTCAATTCCCAATCAAAATGAGCAACTAATGCAAGCATTATACGAATAGAGGTGAATTTAACAACATGAGCAAAGATTTCATTATAATCAACCCCTTCATTTTGAGTAAAACCTTTTGCTACCAATCTAGCTTTAAATCTAACATTTTCAGGCTCATGTTTCACTTTGAAAAGCCACTTGCAATCAACAACAGAGCAATGAGCAGGTTTTGGAACCAGAGTCCAAGTATGATTAACATGAAACGATTTCATTTCATCTTTCATACCATTTAACCATTTCACAGAGTTGTCAGATTTTAAAGCCTCTTGATAGGTCTTAGGTTTATTATCAACACTTTCAAACGCATTACAAGCATGAGTATCAATATGAAAATTATCATACCTAGCAGGTGACCTAATATTCCTTCTAGGTCTATCCCTAGGCAACACATAGTCATCATCTTTAGGAATATCATGCACATTTTCATCATTGATAGCAGGTTCATTGACAACAAGTTCTTGATCAACAAAAGTGTCAGACAAGTTTTCAACATCAGATAACAAAGGAGACAACTTCACCTCACTTGAAGAAGTGGTATGATCATGTAAAGGCACACCATCAGGCAAAGGAGCAGATAAGGAAGGAAATTCAGATTCATTGAAGATCACATCCCTACTAATCACAATTTTGAAACCCGATTCAGAAAAATCCCACAGCCTATAACCTTTAACACCTTCAGGATAACCAAGAAAAACACATTTTCTACTCTTAGGATCCAATTTGTCATGTTTCTGACGCACAAACGCAGCACAGCCAAATACACGTAGCACAGAATAATCAATACTTTTACCAAAAAACACATAGTCAGGGCACTTACCCTTTAAAGGCACAGAGGGGGATTTGTTTATTAAAAATGCTGCGGTAATAAGCGCCTCACCCCAAAACTTTTTAGAAAGTCCAGAAGACACCAACATGCTCCTCACCCTTTCTACAAAGTCCTATTCATCTTCTCAGCAACCCCATTCTGTTGGGGAGTGTAAGAAGCAGACTTATGTCTCACAATTCCAGATTTGACACATAAATCATCCATGACATTATTGCAAAATTTCAATCCATTATCAGTTCTAAGATACTTAATCTTTTTACCCATTTGATTTTCAATCAAAGTTTTCCAATCTTTGAACTTTTCAAAAACATCAGATTTGTTTTTAAGCAAAATCACCCACACTTTTCTTGAAAAATCATCAATAATGGACAGAAAATACACATTGCCACCTTGAGTTGGCTCACTAGAAGGCCCCCACACATCAGCATGCAGGTACTCAAGTATATCACTACACGAAGAAGTCTTAGGGTACGGGGAAACAGAGAATTTCACCTTCGCATGTTTGTCTTGAACACAAGAATCACAGAAAGGAATGCATGTAAGCTTATCATTACCAAAAGAACCAGCTTTATGCAATATTTCAAGACATTTTTCACTCATGTGACCTAACCTACCATGCCAAATATTTGTTTTATCCTCTTTAACAGCGTTAGCAGACATAACAACAGATTTAGCACAACAAAGATACAAGTTATTCCTTTTTTCAGCATTAAAGATGGGCACAGAACCCTTTACAATAGACATGTAACCCTTTCCCCACCTACCCTCATGCCCCTTATCTTCAAGTGCAGCACAAGAAATCAAGTTGTTACACAAATCAGACACATGTCGCACGTTTTTCAAAGTGAACACAGAATCATCTTCAAAACGCAAGCAAATGTCACCAACACCAAGCACATCACATTTTTTCATTAACCATAGACACAGATCCATGAGAAACATTTTTATATGAAGAGAAAAGATGTTTAAAAGGTGTCATATGAAATGTGCAACCGGAATCCACAAGCCATTCACTATCACACAGAGATGAATGCACAGAATTCACACAACTATCAGAAATAGCAAACACATCACCATAATTCACAGATTCAGAGGCAACATTAGCATGATCATTAGAATTATTCCTCTTAGGATGAGGACACTTGTTCGAAAAATGTCCCATTTCATGGCAATTAAGGCATTTCTTCTTTTTCTTGTCACCATTCTGATTATTCTGGGGTTTCACATCAGAATTTTTGTCCTTGTTCTTTTTCTTGTTCTTGTTCTTGTTACGATTGATAGGTTTCCCCTTAACATGCATAACCTCCCAGAATTCTTAACACCCCCATTTTGTTTTAAATCATGCTCTTTGATTTTTAAGGTATTTACCACAATATCAAGAGTAACGTCATCACGACCATACTTTATAGCAGACTTGACATCATTGTAAGAATCAGGTATAGCATTTAAAAGAACAATAGGAGTGTATTCATCAATACGAGTGATCTACAACTTTAAATACCCTTTGTTGAATGAGTATGCACTTCATTTTCTGTTTCCAGATACTGAAGTCTCGCTTACCATCAAACGATACTTGTCCAAACAAAGACGAAGACATGGGTATTTAAAGTTGAGTAGAACACACTTTGAACGAAAAAAAATACAGAATTACAGAGCAACAATCTGTCACACACCAGGTTGGCACTACTCTAATCACACACAAAGCGAGAAACGGAGCAGTATAATAATACACAAGGACAGATTTTCAGCAGCGAAAATTGAAAGACTAAGATGACAGTTTCACAAAAGAAACAAACAAGAGCAGTAATAAGAGGGCCAGCCACCTCAGGGCATCACACAAGAGCAAATAAGAGGGTCAACCGCCTCAGGACATCAGACAAGAAAAATAAATAAGAAAGGCTCAAACTATTTCACCAGAGCGGTGTCTCCGACGAGAACACCGTACCACCTCTACGAGCCACCAGCCCGTTACTTAACGGGGGCGGATCCCTCGTAGTCTTGTTCACGTAGCAAACACGAACGGGGCAACCTCCACTCCAAGTTTCAACCTACACATAAAGTGAGAAACATTGGGGGTTAGTAAAGGCACAATCTGAAAAAATTTCAGAAAAGAACTATCCGGAAAAATAACAAAACAAATCTGTAATTTTTCTGAACAATATAAAATGAGGAGGAGAGACACTTCCCTTCCACAAAATAGAGAACCCAATTTGACCGGAACCCCAACGCCGGTGGTCAACTCCGACGGTCTACGGCGCGGTGGCCGGAGGTCAGCGGGCGGCGTCGGTGGCTGGTGGCCGAGCAGTAGCTGGAAGCGGCGGCGCTGGTCGATTCCGGCGATGGACAGCAGCGGTCGCGATTCCGGCGGCGGGCAGGAGCGGCGGCGCCTGGACGAAACCCTAGCGACTGGCGTCGCGTTCCAAGCGGTGGCGGCGCGAGCTCCTTCCTGTCGCGTTCCCGGCGAGCAACGGCTGAGCGTGGATGACCCTGGGCAGCGGCGACGGATCTGGACAGCGGCGGAACCCTAGCGGCGCGCGACAGTGTCGTTCTTCTCCCTGTCGCGTTCCCGGCGAGGCAGCGCTGACGGGTGGCGAGTGGCGGCTTCGATCAGTGAGCTGCTGGCGACGGGCGGCGGCGCGGAGGCTAAGCGCGAACGGAGGGCAGCTGCGTCAGATCGCAATCCTAGCGGGCAGATCTAGCAGCAGCGGTGCGTCCCTTAGGATCTTCTCCTTCATATCCCGGCGGCTGGAAGCGGTGGCGGCTCCGATCCGGTCAGATCGCGATTCCGGCGGCGCGGCGGCTTCGGGCAGTTCGGCGGCGGACAAATCGAGACGTGGCAGCTCCGATCAGAACCTAGCGGGCAGCTCCTGGTGGCGACGCGATCCGATCAGATCACGATTCCGGCGAGGGAATCCGACAGCGGCCGGACGGTGGCGATCTCCCACCGGCGGCTGAAGTCAGCAGCTTCGGGAGACGGACGGACGACGAAACCCGCTCTGATACCACTGTTAGGCGGATGCGGTCGTCATCGTCGTCCGTGTTCGTCGTCTACGCCGGAGAAGGTGGTCGAGGGAAGAACTCCACAGTGCTCAAATTCCCGTTGAACTCACACAAGAATTCAAATCCACGTTCTACCCGTTAGGGTCACAAATGAGTGATTAAATGAGATCAAAAGTGTAAGGCTATGTGCCCTCTTCCAATTAATTGGAATGGGTCCAATATTTAGGAAAGAAGACTATCATTTGGGCCATAACCCAAAAGGCCCAACAATAAATTTTAGATAATAATTTGAAAAGTTTATCTAAATGACTTTTAGGTATAAATTTTACATCCAAACTTTGAAATGTTCTCACGAAACGTTCAATTCCACTGTAAATCTAAAACCACAAGAAGAAAATCTAAATAAATAACTGAGACAAAATCATTAATTTCCACCATTTAACATATTGGCCTTTCGAATTCGGAAATCACCCATCAAATTATGTGAAACTATACCAAAATTTCCTTATTAGAAATACGATTAATCTAATTCTTGATTATTTAGTCAATTCTCGTGATAAGGAAATAAAATTAAAGGAGAAGGTGACGTATGAATCCTCATACTTTCAGGATTTTGAAATTCTTCTGTGCATTTACATTACTACACGTATATTAACTTTAACTTGAGTATCTTTCCAAAAAAAAAAAACTTTAACTTAAGTATGTAAATAATTTTAATAAAAAAAAAATATTTCAGTTAAATAATTTAATAAAATGAAAAAAAAGTGCGTAGAAAATAATTTAAATTCGACACATTTATTTATTTTTACGTATGCAAAAACGTATCTAGGTATTTATTTAAGTGGGCTTTTTTGGGAAAGATATAAAACCCGTCGGGGTTTAACACCCTTTCGCCATTTCTGTTGTGCCTTAGTACACGAAGGTGGCACTGCGCTCTCTCTCTCCTCCCACGCGTTTTGCCTTCTCTCTCTCCCTCACTCTTCCATCCTTCCCTTCTCTTAGCTAGAGCTCTCTGATATTGCGTGCATCGTGTGTTTGATCTACATATATGTAAATCGTGTCTTCGTTGATATTTTTTCAGGGATTCCGGCGCCGGTGGCGATCCTCCGATCAGTCTTTTTTTCTCTCAGATCACCGGAATTTCATCGGCGGAAGACTCTTTCACAGTAAGTCCTCCACCTGCATTTTTAGTCTATGCACGTGCGTATATGCATCTCTGACTGTATATATATCGTGTGTTTACTTTTTACATGAAAAGTCGACTTTTCAGATATTTTAGCTGGCAAATGGATCAGGGTTTTCTTTTTCCCTTGATTGATTGCAATTGTGATGATGGAGGAATTTGTAAATGTAACGAAATGATTAATGTGGGTTCTCATTTGACCGAAACGTAGAACTTGAATTTTGTTCAAGAATTGATGGGATATAGAGATCAAGAATTGATTTTAACTGTTATGTAACAGTAAGCTAGTTTCTCCTTGCATTCTTTGTTTATACATGGGTGTTTAATTTTTGTATCTTAACGCCTAAGGATTTCTCGATTGAATAGTGGAACAGAGTATTTCTTAATATGTGAAGAGGGTGAGTGTAACCTTATAATAGTTATCTGAATTATATTAATGAGAAAGAAGTCCTTCTTATGTTCTTACAAACTCACTATGCCACATTTTCTCTGGTAAACAAGATCTTGTGCGATTTTGCTATTAATTTTGGTTTTGATGAATTGTATCAGAGAGAAAATCCATTATATTGTATTGATTGATGTGAAGCTTCAACGAGTGAGGATATAGAGAAAAAAGAGATTGATTCGATTGGTAGAGATGGCGACGAGCACAATCAGGAAGGCGATAGGGGCGGTGAAGGATCAGACGAGCATAAGTTTAGCCAAAGTGGCTGGTAATGTAGCACCTGATCTTGAGGTGTTGGTGGTGAAGGCCACGACCCACGATAACGAATCCGCGGATGAGAAGTATGCTAGAGAGATTTTGAGTATGATGTCCAGTTCTAGAGGATACATAGATGCCTGTATTTTTGCAATTTCAAAGAGGTTGAGCAGAACCAGGGATTGGATAGTGGCTCTGAAGGCATTGATGCTTATTCATAAGCTGTTGAATGATGCAGATCCTGTTTTTGGACAGGAACTGCTGATGGCCAGTAGGAAGGGAACTAGGGTGCTGAACATGTCTGATTTTCGTGATGATGCACACTCGGGTTCATGGGATCATTCAGGTTTTGTGAGGACCTTTGCATTGTATTTGGATCAAAAGCTTGAGTTTATGGTGTATGAGAGGAAACAGACTGTTGGTGATGATGAGAAGAAGAAACATGATGATGGATTTGAGAAGTATAAAGAAACACGGGGCTCGGAGGAATTTGTGAATGAATGGAAACCGACTCTTGATGATGGGATGGGAAGGAAGTCAAGGTCTTGCGGAGATTTGAGTGATCAACAAAGCGATGGGAATGAATCTACATCAGTTAGGGAACTGAGACCCGTGAGGGATTTGGAGACATTGAACCAATTGCTTCGTCTTCTTGACCGTTTCTTGGCTTCTAGACCAACGGGGGCTGCAAAGAACACTAGGATGGTTCTCGTCGCGCTGCACTTGCTTGTGAAGGATAGTTTTAAGATCCATGCTGATATATCAGTCGTGTTGAAAAGTTTATCGGATTGTTTCTCCGGGCTAGAGTATGCTGTGTGTGTGAAGGTTTTTGATGCTTATGTTAATGCAGCTAAGATGATTGATGACCTTAATGGGTTTTATAATTGGTGCAAGGATAGTGGGGTAATGAGGTCATCAGAATTCCCACAAGTGCAGAGAATTAGTGATAAGGTTTTGGGATCACTTGAGAGCCTCTTAAGGAGAAAGTCTGATTGGCCAAAGAGTCCCATAGATGTTAGGGAAGAAAGATTTTCTGAGATCAAAGAAGAGAGTATGAATGAAATCAAAGCTCTCCCTCCACCAGAGAATTACAATCCTTCAACCATCCCACAGCCATTACACAAAGCACACAATCCGGGGGCCATCGAAGATCTAGTGGATTTGAAAAACGAAGGAGCATCAGCCGATCAACAGGGGAACACATTGGAATTGGCTTTATTCTCTGCACCAAACGACGGATGGGTCGAATTCCCAGCACACGGGGGGCCAAAGGTGAGTTCAGCATGGGAGAACCCTGCTGCTGAAAATGGAAAAGCTGGGTGGGAACTAATGTTGGTAGAATCAGCAACCAATCTACAAAATCAGAAACCCGAATTGGGAGGTGGATTGGATCCGTTACTGTTGAATGGAATGTATGATCAAGGAGCTGTAAAGCAGTACAATAATAATTCTCAGTTCAACAATGGAAGTGCAAGTAGTGTGGCATTCACTGGGATAAGCAAGAATAGGACAACACCAGTTCTAGCATTGCCCGCCCCAGACGGAACAGTGCAGCCCGTGGGGCAGCAGGACCCGTTTGCTGCGTCTCTCTTGATTCCCCCGCCTCCTTACGTGCAGATAGCCGATATGGAAAGGAAACAACAGCTGGTGACTCAGGAACAGCAGCTCTGGCAGCAGTATGCAAATGCTGGGATGCAAGGCCAGCTCGGAATGGCCAAGATTTCGGGCAATGCAGGTTATTATGATTCTTTCATGGCTTATGGAATGCCACAAAATGGATACTACTACACATCCTATTAGTCACACTCACAATGCTAAATGCTTGTATAACCAAAAGCCTTGGTTTTCCTCTTCTGCTGATACTATTATCTTTCTCGTAATATGCTTTTTTGGGAGGGAGTGAAATAACAACATTTTGCTATTACCTTATTAATTTCTGAAACCATGTAGTTATATATGCTAAGCCTGTCCTGATGAATTATTTAATATGTTTTATTGTTTAATTTAGATGAAAAATGTTGCAAGCTGTCATGCACTAAGCCTTGGTTTTACATAATATGCTAAGCCTTTCACTGCTAAATATTTTTCACTATATTTCTATGGGAAGATGAAAAATGGAGACATGCACTAAAGATTTGCCACAAATCCTAACAATTGATCATAAATGAAGCAGAATGACTTACCTTTCTAACGAGGTGAGCTGCAAGCTGTCATGTCTTGTCCTCCTAATCGACCCACGAAGACTGGACATGAAGAACATTATCGTTGGTACTTTCCTTCATAGCCTTTTTTATTTTTTCCACACACAGGATTGCAATCAAAGATATCAATCTTCAGAATGAGCCCATGATCAAATGTCCCATGAATCTTTTCTAGTTTGTAGCAATTTCTCATTCTCAAGTGTGCTAGGGCTTTGAAGGACTTACGTCCAATTTTCCAATCCACCATATCAATGTCTTCAATAACAAGACAATAAAGATTGCGAAATTTCGATGGCTCAACATACCACTTTGAACCTCGAAAAGCATAGTTTTTCAATTTGAGCACAAGAAGATTTGGTAACGATGCAATCTTGCTCATTTCGTTCCAGGAATAGCCCAACCCACTCAAACTTATAAGTCGTGTCAAACGTTCGGGAGACGAAAAGGACATGATCGGTCGAACAATCCTGGGGTTAACAATGACACATTTAACAAACTTGAGTTTGGAAAGATGGGAAATATCAGCAAAGAAGCTCAATGGTTTACCATCATCATCAGGTTCCAATTCGACTCGAACTCTCAACTCACTCAAATTAGGAACTGCTTCAAGAACAGCTTCAGTACAACTCGTAGCACTTACATTCAAAAGAGCTAACAAGTTTTTCAAAGAAGCACCACATGGATCTGGTAACTCACTCCCTGTTATCTGAAGATGTTTTAGTTCTTTCAACTCCCATATTTCCACTGGTAAATAAGATGGGACATGACCTGAATTGATATTCATATGTCGATCCACGATAAGAAATTGAAGCTTCGAGAGCAGAGAAATGGAAGCTGGGATCACTCCATTCACAGTAAGAGTAAGATATCTTAACTCAACCAGTTTTAACACCTCCAAAGGAAACTCGTAGAAACGAATCGAAACTGCATCGAGTTCCCTCAACAATCCCAAACGATAACATATTGGCACCTGATATTGCTGATAAGGACCATAACAGAGTAAAGCACGAGTGGTCTGAGCACATTTGGTCTCCACTGATTCATGCACATCCTTGAGGCCAAACAAAACATTGATATGGAAGGACAGTCTGTGCTGGTCTCTTATAGCATCTTCTAAGCCATCATTACGGCTATCTAAGACGATAGAAAACTTGGCCTCCCTAGCTTTCTTGTTACATAGGTGCCACAACGAAGAATGGAGGCCACAAGATTTTACAGTTTGTGACAGATTATAGGTGCTCTCCTGGCAAACCATAACAAGATTGTTGGAAACAAGCTCCTCCAAATATTTGATACCATTATAATCTAAGTCTACTTGTAGATTTATTTCATTAAATCTATCCGCACGCCAAAGATTAATGAGCTCGGATCGGGGTATCTTGTAATTCCTTTGGAATAGTCCCATGAAGTGAAAGCATATTTGTAAGATTCGAGGTAAGTGTATCTTGGAAGTAGTACCTCTGATATTCGATCATATGCTTCCTTGAAGAGATGATGGTTTTTTTTCCGTTGCAACCTCATTCCAGAACTCCGGGGTCTTCTCCTCGTCGGATAATAAGTTAGCAACTGCAACAATTGTAAGAGGAAGTCCTTCACACTTCTCAGCAATCTTCTTTCCAGATTTTTTCGAGTTCAGGAGGACTTGACAACTGAGGGAACACTCTTGTCTTGAAGAAGTTTCCAGCTTTCATCTTTGTCCATTAGTCGTCTTATGAATGCATGCAAAGTTGAGCTATACTTTGAACAATCTTGCACACACTATCTTCCTCACCCTCTCTCTCTCACGTATTGAATCTAAAATTGAAATCAAACTGAATAAAAGAGACAAGGATTTATAGTGGTTCGATCTTAAAGATCTACATCCACTTCTTAAGGAGAGAGATCACTAATATGATGAAATACAAGTTACAATTTCTTGGAGAAGATGATGAACTAAACTTCTAAGAAAACCCTAACCTTATGAACCCTAACTGATGATCATGATTCTGCTGTGCATGTGTTATTCCTTTTATACCACACTGGTGGGTTTCAGCATGCATCAGCAAACTCAGCAACTTCCAAGTGATCAGTTGCATTCAGTTACAACTTCTCACATGTTGAAGCCAACTGGATCAGTAGTTATACAACTACTAACTAACTCAACCAACTTAGATTCCTTTCTTAGAACCATCATCCAGCTGCATGCATAAATCATCCAATGGTTCTCTCTTACTGTGAATAGCATGATCACAACCGTTTGATCATACTAATTACTTTCTTAATCATCACCCAAAACATGTATGTTGCTAATCTACACCATTCATACGTATGCATGCATGATCTATACACAACAAATATCCACCTTAGACCATGCATTATCATAAGTGATCAAACCTCTCCACCTTGTTGCAATTATAGGCTGCAGCACACCTTCCTTTCCTCCTTTTATTGAAGACCAATAAGACTCTTACATAATTCATATTTCTGAACTGGTAGAGCCTTAGCAAACGCATCAGCTGGATTGTCTACTGTTTTAATTTTCTTGACAACCACTAACCTCTCTTCTATCATGTTTCTTATGAAGTAAAGTCTTACATCAATGTGTTTAGTCCTTTCATGATACCCTTGATGTTTTGAGAGATGTACAGCACTTTGGTTGTCACAATATACTTCAATAGCATCTTGCTGAACACCAAACTCTCCCAAAATACCAATCAACCAAACACCTTCTTTGATTTCTTCTGTGAGAGCAACAAACTCAGCCTCAGTGGTTGAGAGTGTTACTATGTGTTGATGTGTAGCCTTCCAACTTATTGTTTTACCAAACAAATTAAACACATAACCTGTTATTGACTTCCTTGTATCAAGATTAGCTGCATAATCAGCATCCAAATAACCAACAACAGCTTTGTCCCAAGTACCTTGTTTCTGAAATTTCAATCCAACTGACATAGTACCTTTGATGGATCTCAGTGCCCATTTCACTGCATCCCAATGTACAAGACCAGGATTACTCATAAACATACTGATCATACTCAAAACATAAGCCAAGTCTGGCCTACAACACACCATTGCATACATCAAACTACCAACTGCACTTGCATATGGTATATTGCTCATTTCTGTCTTTTCCTTATTTGTTTGAGGACATTGAAGTGATGACAGATTTAAACCCTGCTTAACTGGTATTGACACATCCTTACAGAGATTCATATTATACCTCTTCAGAACCTTATCCAAGTATGACTCTTGAAACAATCTTAGCTAACCAGCTGATCTGTCCCTTTCAATTTGCATACCAAGTATCATTCTTGCTTCACCTAGATCTTTCATGTCAAACTCCTTCCTCAAAGTATATTTTACTGTATTAATTCCTATTATATCCTTGCATGCTATCAATATATCATCTACATAAAGTAGTAGATAAGTGTAACATCCTTCCTTACATCTTATGTACACACAACTATCATACATACTTCTGACAAAACCATTTGATGTAATGTAATCATCAAACCTGAGATACCACTGTCTTAGGCTTTGCTTCAGTCCATATAGTGATTTAAGTAACAGACAAGTCTTTGAGTCTGCACCTTTCAAACTAACACCTTCAGGAATCTTCATTTAAATCTTTTCTTCTAAATTTCCATGTAAGAAAGCTGTTGTTACATCCATCTGATGCAATTCCAAATCCAATTGAGTAACTAATGACAGCAAGATCCTTATTGTGCAATGTTTAACTACTGGTGAGAAGATTTCATTATAATCTACACCTTCTTGCTGTAAAAAACCTCTTGCTACAAGCCTTGCCTTATATTTGATTCCTCCTTCCTTACTTGTCACTGGTTTCTTCTTATATATCCACTTACAACCTACAAGCTTCTGATTAGCAGGTTTGTCAACAATCATCCAAGTGTTATTCCTTTTTAATGATTGCAGTTCTTCTTCCATAGCATCTAACCACTGCATACTCTCCTTACCTGATATTGCTTCTGAATATGTTCTTGGCTCATAGATATCAATGTCTGATGCTACATAGAGTGCATATGACACAGTGTCTGCCTCTATATATCTAATAGGTGTTCTGATCTGTCTTCTCAACCTATCCCTAACTAGTTGATAGCTGCTGAGAGTCTTTGTTTCATTTGATCCAGATGACTCAGCTCTCTCCTCTGCAACATCTTCCTCATGTACATCATCATTTCTCTGATCCAAAATGTGTTGTACTACTGTTTTACCATCATGCTCCACCTCAAACTCACACTTATCTGTAGTAATGACCTTATCAGTACCTCTCTCTAATAAAGACATCTTGTCTTCATTAAATGTTACATCTCTACTAACAATGAACTTGTTAGTCTCATAACACCATAGTCTGTACCCTTTTACTTCTTTAGGATAACCTACAAGCACACACTTAACAGCTCTAGGATCCAACTTGTCTTGCTTTTGATGTGAATACACCTGACAACCTATCACCCTTAAATGACTATAATCTGGTACCCTTCCAGTCCATACTTGTTCAGGTGGTTTAAATTTAAGTGTTGTGCATGGTGACAAGTTGGTCAAATAAGCTGCAGTTGACACTAACTCACCCCAGAAACCTTTTGAGAAGCCTCCACTACTAATCATGCATCTAACTCTTGCAAGAAGTGTCTGATTCATTCTTTCAGCCACTCCATTCTGCTGTGGTGTACCTGATACTGTTTTGTGCCTCTTAATACCTTTTTCTTGACAAAACTTATTGAATTCATGTGATACAAACTCAAGTCCATTATCTGTTCTTAAATACTTAACCTTGTTTCCAGTCTGCAGTTCTGTTTCTGTCAACCAAACTTTAAAAGCTGATAATGCTTCATCCTTTGTCTTTAAAATTCTTATCCATACCTTTCTTGAATAATCATCAATGAATGATATGAAGTATTTTCCACCCCCTATTGTTGAGGTCTTAGAAGGTCCCCAAAGGTCAGAATGAATATATTCTAATCTAGCTTTGGTATTATGCTCAGCTGCACCAAATTTTAACCTCTTTGACTTGCCTAATATACAAGCTTCACACTGATCTAACTTGCAAGTTGAACTGATCTCAAGCAGCTTCTATCTTGCAAGTTCTTGCAAGTCTCTTTCACTTATATGACGAAGCCTTCCATGTCAAATATTAACACTACTATCATCCTTATTTACATTAATCTGTCCAGTCAAAACAGAACCATCTAAGAAGTACATATCAGACCTCTTAAAACCTTTAACAACTAATGATTTTCCTTTTATTATAGTAAGTGTATCTCCCTTCAAATGACACTCATAACCTTGAGAAACTAACATTCCAAGAGATATTAGATTTCTCCTCAAACTTGGTACATATCTGACATTTTTTAACATCCTGAATTTCCCATCAAACATTTTAAGTTTGACAGAACCTATTCTTACAATCTTACAGGTGTGATCATCACCTAGCATTACTGATTCTTCATCTTGTGATCTTAATTCAGTAAACCAATATTTCTAGAAGTCATATGAAATGTACATCATGAATCCATAACCCACTCTTCTGATACTGAACTAGAACAAACTGTCATTGCTTCAATGAAATCAGAATCTGAACCAACTTGATTAGTTGTTACCTGATTTGCATGAGACCTCTTATTTCCTCCCTTTTCAGCTATCTTCCTTGCCACCATTGCTTTCCATTTGAAACATTGTTTCTTGAAATGTCCAGGCTTATTGCAGTGGAAGCAGTTCTTGTTTTCTTCTTCATCTGATGGAGTACTAAAATTCTTTTCTGGCTTCCTCTTATCAATATTGCTTTTATTATTCTTGTTATTCTTGCTCCACTGGTTCTGTTTCTTTGCTACCAAACCTTCTGCAGTTGCTTGTTGTTCTGGATTCTTGTGAAGCATCTTTGCCTTAACTGCTAACAAGACTTGCTCAAGAGAGATTGATTCAACATTAGCAAACAAAAGTGTATCTCTTAAACCTTCAAAGGACTTTGGAAGAGCTGACATGAGGATGACAGCTTTGTCTTCAGTTGACAAAGTCACATCAATATTTTCTAGGTCATCAATGATCTTATTAAACTCATCTAATTGACCAATTATTGACTTATCTTCTGATACCTTGAAAAAGTATAGTTTCTGCTTCATGTATTCATCTCAAATAAATACAAATACCCAACATATAAATAAATCATCACTCTCAACCATACAAGAATCATCAATCAAACTACAAAATAAGGCTTCAAGTTATACTAATAGCATTAAAAAATCTAAGTAGTATAGTAAAAACTAATCAAACTAATCAAGCAATGTTTATAAAATCAACTTCAACTGTTGCATGGCTTCAAGTTTACACAGATTTAATATCTTCAAATGTAACAAAGATCTTCATAGTTCCATAATCTCAAATTTAATTGGCAACAGATTCATCCTAAAAAAAATACATATATAAATATTAAAGGACATATTTTAATAATTATCATTATAATAAGTATAAAGAAATAAAGAATATATATATATATATATATATATATATATATATATATATATATATATATATATATATATATAAAAGTATACGGGTAGAGTAGACGGATATTTTATAAAAAACCATACCCTACCCCTACCCTTAACATTTTAAACAGATACGGGTAGTACCCTACCCTTACCCGATCGGGTACCCGAACCCGCAGGTAAAATTGACACCCCTAAAGCTAACTCCTATGGTTGAGGTAAGTGAGACTAGTAGTGACATACCAAAGAGGAGCATCATTGACCAAAAAAGCAGTGACAAGATACAGAGCTTGGTTTGCTACATCTCCAATGCGCATCAGATGCTCTTTCAGTTGCACAATTTCAGAAGGTCGTGGCGATCTCATGTCAATTATTGAGGAATGCAGAATGTGGAGAAGGCTGATTTGATCCTTCACATTAGCAATCCGACTATCTTCTCCCGTTAACAGATCGTCCGGATCATCAAGCAGAGAATGGGGAAAAAGGAGGGAGTTGTTGATGGAAGTTCTTGGAAATGATACTAGATGAGTGAAGAGTAGCTTTCAAGAGGGTGACTAAACATCACCAAGCTCCTCATGATCCATTCCATGGAACCCAATAACAAGGAATAGAGAAAGCATCCAGCTTGATTTGCCACTGCTTCGAATTATTCCATGCGACTCTGGAACAAGTCCTTGGGTGGCATCAAAGAAGGCATTCTCTCGGGATTATGAGGCTGTTCGTGGAACTCACACGTTGTCTAAACATCTGAGGCAGAGGGATAGTTCTCTCCAACATCTGATTTTGCAACTCGTCGAGGACATGTTTCTTCCTCCTCCATCATCGTCTTTTTATTACAAAATTTAAGCGTGATGGATTCAGAAGAGATAAGTTGGTGTTGGAATTGTTGTAAACCTGGAGAGGTAGATTAAAAAGAAGAATTAAAGAATAGTCAAAGGTTGCAGGTAGGAATTATAGAAACAATATCGGGATATGAATCATATACACAAATAAACACTCCAACACAATTCTTCACATAATGAAATCCACCACAAAGTTTGGAATGATCACTTGTCGCCATAAGAAATCCACAAAAAGACTAAGAGATAATTTGGAGAAATCCTTCCTAGAAATTCTTGATTCATTTGAACATTTAAATTCTCTCTTTGACAACTGAAACTTAATAAAGTAAATGAAATCAATTTACCAAGAAAAATAGTTGGATAGACTCAAAAGAACATAAAGCGGATTATCGGATGTGTCTACAGTCTACTACCTTCCAAAAAATGAGCACAACTCTCCATTTGTTGTGTTAAAGCCTAGACTAATAAGACTTTTCATCCCTGTATTCCACGCTGTCTAGTCAGTTCAATTCTGTTCTAGTTTTAGATAAAAATTACTCCCATCATTAGATAATAACATGATTGCAGCACATGAATTTAAATAACATGTAAACATGACCTTCTCCACAAGACGTTATCGATGATGACATTGAGTTGATAATTTTCCATGTCTCGTTCTTCTTCCTTTATTCTCTCAGCAGACTCTCTTAACGAATTCCGACATATTCCCTTCACCTCAATCAATTCCAGCGTTGCAATTTCACCTATTTCACTAGGAATCTCTTTCAGATGATGGCACTGCAACAGCACCAAGTGTTGAAGTCTAGGAAAGTGTTCACTTGAGCTCACATTCCATTCACACACCATCGTATCTTCCAATTGCAGGAACCTCAATTTCTGAAATTCACCATCTCTTGTATCCCATATATCTCCCACAAAAGCATTGTGACATAGTTTGAGAACCTCGAGGTTTTCCAACCTCCCAACTATTGACATCTGCTCCCAACACATCCTTGACCAGCCAAGTGTCAGCTTTCTAATGTTGGCGGGGAATCTGAATTTCTGAAATCCAAATTCATGGTAAGGGTGTGAAATTTCTAAGGAAATGAGTGAGGAAGCTAAGATCAAAATGTTGGGATATGCTACAACATGAAATTACTTGATTTTTATCCCTGAAAGATACTCCAAGTTGTTGTTGCTTTCGGAGCTACATATCCAATCTTTGCTGTATTCTGCTCTGAGTGCATGGATGTATCTCAACTTGTTCAATTTGGCAATTGTTGGGGGTAGATACACTACTGCCTCATCAAACTCCAGTGCTAGATATTCAAGATTTACCAGGTTTTCGACACTTTATCAATAACCTTCAGATACTCCACTCTGAAAATATAACAATGACAGTGCCGCTTTACAGAGTCATGGAAACACAAGACTCTTAGTAACCTCATTTCCCGAACGTACGATGAGGTCAGACCATCGCTAGCAAAAGAGTGTTGGTGCTGATCTAACCTCAAATTTGCACACTCACGTTGAAGCTCTGGTACATAAATGTGGTCAACCTGAATTAGACAAAAACAGAACAAAACTATGAATGCTTAACCAACAATAGAATCAAAGTGGATAGCACATACAACTTACACATCGCTTCAATATTCCCTAAAGCTTTCTCTTCTAGATATTTTCAACCATAAGTCGCGCAATAAATCATGTACAACACAAGCTTTCACTCCTCTGCCATCTAACCGTCTTTTGGCAACCATTACGAGACTTCTAATGAGCTCCACTATATATTCTTCTGCTACATTTTCCTTACTCCTCTCATTTTCTTTATGTATGAATCCTTTTGCAATCCAAAATCTCTTCAGCTTTCCCACAGAGACTTCTTTGTCTTCTTTATATGCTCTAACAGAAAGCACACTTCAAATGGTTTGGAAGATGATTGTAAATCAATTGCAGAATATGCATCGCTGTATTGTCTTCTTCATATTAAAAGATAATTGCGCCAATGTTGCCCCGTTTTCGCCGGAATTTGACATTTTGCCAGAATCGATCACGTGATCATCGGAATTTGGCATTTTCGGCGAATTTGTTGACCTGGCGATACAGTGGCATTCTTGTCAACAATAATAATATTTTATCGATAATTTAATTTTAAAAAATACCCTCAATCGATGAACTCAGTTCTCACATGCCCTCCACATGCTTCCATCATCTTCGCAAACTCTCTCTTCTTGTCAATCTGGGACCCCCCTTCCACTATCTTCGAAACCTCTCTCTTCTTGTCAATTTGTTGAATTGTTCATTTCCCATCTCTCGTTGGTATTCTTTTATTCTCTCTGCTGACTCTCTTAATGAATCCAAACATTTCCCCTTCAACTCAATTAGCTCCAGCGTTGCGATTTCACCCATTTCACTACAAATCTCTTTTAGATGTTGGCAGTGCCACAAGACCAATTGTTGAAGTTTAGGACAGTGTCACTACAAGAAACTGGCGGAATACCGATGGAATTACCGACAGATTTTTTCTATCGGTAATTGCCGACGGATTATCAATGAATTACCGACGGATTACCGATTTTTTTGATATAATATGATTTTTTTTAAAAAAATGACCGTAAAAAATTTCCGACGATTTTTGTGACGGATTACCGACGGAATTAGCGATGATTTTTTATTCCGTCTGTAAATCCATCATTATTTTGGAGGGATTAAATTCTGAAAAATTACCGACGACTATTTTTCGTCGGTAAATATAATAAATTTTATTAAAAAAAATTAATTTGAGACTTTAATGTACCGACGGATTTAATCCGTCGGTAAATATATAAAATTAATTTTTAAAAAAAAAAATAATTTTTACCTTATCGATGGATTTAATTCGTCAATAAATATAAAACTTTATTTTAAAAGAATTGCCTTTAATTTACTGACGGATTTAATCCGTCGATAAATATATAAAACTTTATTTTTTTTAAAAAATAATTTTTACATTACCGACGGATTAAAGCCGTCAGTAAATATAAAACTTTATTTAAAAAAAATGGCCTTTAATTTACCGACGAAGTAATTCCATCGGTAACGTAAGTATTTTTTTAATGTATTAGGGCTTTTACATTACCGACGGATTAAAGTCGTCGATAAATATAAAACTTTT
This sequence comes from Pogostemon cablin, assembly GCA_023678885.1. NCBI lineage: Eukaryota > Viridiplantae > Streptophyta > Magnoliopsida > Lamiales > Lamiaceae > Pogostemon > Pogostemon cablin. Next base: position 16,654,360 of record CM042978.1, on the reverse strand, counting down.
ATTTAAAAAAATGGCCTTTAATTTACCGACGAAGTAATTCCGTTGTAACGTAAGTATTTTTTTAATGTATTAGGGCTGCCTAAGAAAAAGTATTACGGACTGTATTCATTACGAATCCATCAGCCCTAAGAAAATAAATCCACCCTTCTTCCTTCCACCTCTCTTCCATTCCGCCGCTGCTACCGCCGCCACTCGCTCTCGCCGCCAGTCACTTTCGTTGTCGTTATTGTCGCTGGTCACTCTTGTTGCTGAAGGATTGTTTGATTTTGATGTGGCGATGGGAAGCTGCTCTCCTGGATCTAGAATTCGAGTACGAGCCGATTTTGAGGAACTGAGCCCAACCTGAAACGTGAGTCATCGAAGATAGAGAGATTACTGTTGGGTCGGAGAATAGCGGGGGGTGATGGGAATGGAAGAGGTGATGGGAGAGAGAAAGCAGCGGTGGTGGTGATGGCTGCACCGTTCAGCTGCTGTTTATATGCTGATGCTTTAATGATGGAGGTTGAGGGCTTGGATTAGGTTTCTTCAATTTGGGGGAATGTGAGTCCTTAGATTTAGGGGTTAGGGTTCATAATGCGTTGATTTCAATTAGAAGAATTTCAATTCAATGGAATCTAAATAACTTCTTAAGTTTATAGATTTCGGAGCTTCTTTATTGCAGAGTCAAGGTATAAGAATTCAATTTTCTTACTTGATAGTTGCATAATGCTTGCCAAGGTATGAAATGCTACACTTTAATTTACAAATCACTTTGAAATCTCCAAAATTAGATTCTGCAATGGTATTTGTCTCACCATCAAATGTTTACCATTAGTTTTAAAAAAAATTGCACTTCTGATGTAATTGGTGGGTGTTTCATTTCTTGCTTGGTGATCTTTTAGCATGCTTTACACTTTAATCTGCCATGGGTAGTTGATGTGCTATAGTATTTATTATCAGATACATATTTTTCTTATTTTTGCATCTAAGTTAGAAAGCAAATTGCCTATAGGGAGCAGGTCTGCCATGTGTAGTTGATGTGATATAGTATTTATTATCAGATACATATTTTCCTTATTTTTGCATCTAAGTTAGAAAGCACATGCCTACAGGGAGCAAGTTTTCTTGGGAGTTCGCTCTATTTCGACTCAAATTGGTATGTTAATTCTTGTGACCATTGACTCGTTTTAATTTAACTTATCTCATTTGGGAATCACATACAATTTTTTTTATTCTGATGCATATATGCAGTTCGTAATTGTATGAAGAGTGTTAAGAATATCTCAGTTTATGCATGATTTTTGTAAAATGATGGCAAGGTTGTGCTTTATTCAAACTAAGTCTATTTGTCTAGTTTCTTTTTACCAACTGAACGACCAGTTAATTTCTATCATTGAGTTGCTTTCTTAATGGAGTATTAACTAACTTTTAATCATAATTATTTAGCTAATTGAAAGTCCACTGTAATGGACCATAATTTACGAGTAGCTAATAATTAGAGAAACAAAAGTTTTGAGTAATAGAGTTGATTTAATTTTTTTGAAAAAATATTTATTACTCCTTATATGAGCACGAATAAAAAGGAAGAGATATTATCAAACATAAGTATCATTTTGTACACCTTTATCAGTTTCTTTATGCAAATGTTGTGCCATAATAGACTTTTGGGTTATTTATGTGGCTTCTTTTCTTAGTTTTTTCATGCATTGGTTATTGTTCTCGTACCTATCAAATTTCTGTCGCTTCTATAATTATTTTATCAGCTAATTTCAGATGCTACTGTTTAATTTTTTATTATAAATCATATCCATTTGATGTTATTTAATAGGTTGTCCACGCCATTCACAACCAAAGCTTCTACTTGAACACCTATCATAAAACAAAGCTCAAGGAGGAATTTGGTTTGTTTTCAGACTTTACAGGTGTCCTTTATGTAATATTATTCTTGATTTGCTCTATTATGAACTTTTATGTAGGAGTTGAACTTTGGACTTTTGTGCAAAATATTGGTGAAGCTGTTTTTATTCCTGTTGGATGCCCTCATCAAGTTAGAAATCTTAAGGTACATTAATTCTCAGAAATTTCAATTATTTCATGTAATAATAAATATATATACATGTGTGTGGTTGTATGTATTTTGTGACTACATATTTAAAAATTATATTGTTCATGAGCTTGATATCTTAGAGGCTGATAGTGTGCGACTCTTTCATCCTTGTGGTGGCATGCATACTACATCAGAGTGACAGTGTATTAGTATCTTTTAATTATTGTTATCTTGTTAGACCAACCATGGGCTTGTCATGGTCGGGCCATTTGAGAGTATTTAATTGTTTACTTCTGGTTGCAGAGTTGATCTGTTTGGAATTTTGTGTTTTAGAATCCTGAATATTGCTTCGGCAGGAATCCTTCAGTAGAGTACAAATGTATGTTTCTTTTAGTTACTTGAGAATTTTAACATGTTTTGTTATATCACTTTTGTGACCACTTCTTTTTGTAATAAAGTAGTGTTTCTATTGTGTTAGGAATCCAGTCAGCAATTTGCTTTGGGTGAAAGCTTTTGGAATAAAAACAACAGAGAAAAAAAGTGATGACAAAGATATACCAATTTTTATTTTTGTGGGATCATATTCAATTATTTAGATGGAGTAATTTTCTATTTATTCTTAATTGATGTAATAGGAATTGAAGTAGGTTGACCAAATTCTTGTACTTTACTTACCCAAAATTGCTGTAAATTTAGAGCCAACTTTGTGCTCTATATATTTGAAATTATGTAGAGTTATTTGATGAATTTCAATGTTATATTGAGTGAAGAATTTATATTAGGTGGTTTTTTTGAAAATTTATTAAATTGAAAAAAATAATTTTTTTTTATTTTTCCTTTCGCATTTTACCGAAGGATTTTTTCGTCCGTAAAATTACCGACGGAAAATCCCGTCGGTAATTTATTATTTATTTTATTTTTGAATTTTGAATTTACCGACGGATTATTTCCGTCGGTAATCTTACCGACGGAATATTCCGTCGGTAAAAACGTCACTATATTATGACTTCCGACGGATTAAAAATTCACTCGCTAAAAAATTACCGACGCAGGTTTTTGCGACAAATCCATTTCCGTCGGTAAATTGTTTACCGACGAATTTTTCATATGTTACCGACGGATTTTTTCTGTCGGTAATCTTGCAGTTTTTGGTAGTGTGTTCACTTGAGTTCACATTCCTCCATTCACACAAATCTATATATTTCAATTGCAGGAACCTCAACTTCTGAAATTCATCATCCCTTGTATCCCATCTATATCCCACATATTCTCCCAACGCATCCTTGAATTAAAACCAAGCGTTAGCTTTGTAATGTTTGCGGGGAATCCGAATCCCTGTAATTTAAATCCAAAGTAAGCGTGTGAGAATGATAGGGAGAGTGAGTGGAGTTGAGTGAGGAAGCTAAGACCAAAATGCGGGCATTCGCTCTCCTTCAGAAAAGATTTTACTCTATAGCTGCATTTGAGTTTGCGAAGACGGGGTGAACGTTTCAAAAACTATTGGTCCTTCAACTTGTTGATTACTACCTCTGAAAGATACTCTAAACTGTTGTTGCTTGTGCTGCAACTATTCCAATATTCTTCTGCAACATTTTCCTTGCTCCTCTCATTTTCTTTACGTATGAATCCTTTTGCAATCCAATATCTCTTCAGCTTTTTCACAGAGATTTCTTCGTCTTCTTCATATGCTCCAAAAGAAAGAAAGCACAACTTCAAATGGTCTGGAAGATGTTTGTAACTCAATTCCAGAATTTGAATCACTGTATTGTCATCAATGTCTTTTACATAGAAAGCTAAACTTTTTCCAACGTCTTCCCATGAATTTTCTTCCTCATCCACGGTTGAAAGAATGCCCGCAATAACAGATACTTCGAGTGGTAGTCCGTGGCAATTTGCAGCAATTTTCTTTCCAATCCGTTGGAGTTGAGGGCAAGTTCTATTCATGTGAAAAAACACCTTCTTCTGTAATAGCTCCCAACGTTGCTCATCTGTCAAAAAAGGAAGCTCATGAATTAAGCTATTAGTTGGAGCCACACCTTTATTCCTACTAGTGAGCAATATCCTGCTCCCATTTCCATCGTCAGGGAAACATCTCTGCAAATCGTCCCACACGGTTGATTCCCACACATCATCCATCACAACAAATTACCTTCTTCCCTTCAAAGTTTTGTGAATGTGTTCTACCAACATTTCTTCTTCCATTGTTAAGATCATATCTTCATCAAGATCATTATTTATATGAATCAAAATATCCGTCATGATTTTTCGTATCTCATATGATTGGGAAACAGCAATCCATGAGAGTTTGTCAAACCTTTCTCTAACAAAGGGATGATTGTACAGTTTTCTTGCTAAAGTGGTCTTACCGATTCCCTATTATTGAAATGACTTGACGTTCCAGTTTTCCTTCTCCAATCAGCTGATTCAAAATATTATCTTCTTCATCCTCAAAACCAACCATCATTTCATTGGAATCTTTAATCTTTCCCTCGTCCTGTAATGGTGGAATTGCAGTTGTCATTTCCAGGCCTTCAGTTTTGTATTCCTCTTTAATTTCTAATTGGAGAGTAATAACATGAATCCTACGGTTGAGATAAGTGAACCTAGTAATGACATACCAGAGAGGAGCATCTTCCGACAAAAATACCGTGATAAGATACTGTGCCTGAAGTTTCACTGGATTGTGGCGATCTCGTGTCATTGATTGAGGATTGCAAAAGTATTAGTCCCTGATGAAGAAGGCAGATTTAATCCTTGACATCAGCAATCCGATCATCATCCCCCTGTAACAGATCTTGTAGAAATCCTCGGAGTATTACAAGTTGTTGCGATGAAGATATCTGGTGCTTTAAGAGTTTCTTTCAAGCAATCGATGCGATTTAAAGCAGCAGCAAGCTCCTCTGTTTCTGGAAACCCTGTATCATGAGTTGAGAATAACATAGAATGGATAAAACTCCCAGCTTGATTGGCCACTGCTTCCAACTCTGGCATGAGATTCTGGAATTGGGCTTCATACTGGAGGTCATCGCAGTCTTGAAGCATCCATGTTAATTCCTCAAAAATGGTGTGAAGAAACCTCAGATCTTTTTCAAGGACCCTCACAAGGTGACGGCAAAGCCACCGGAAATCAGTATTATGGTGGAGTAACTGATGAAGGAAACCCAGAAAAACTTGGATGAGTTCACTCTTATTGATTCTCATTACCATCCATGTTGATGTTTGAATGGGTACCAAGCCTTGAAACAAGCCACTTTGATTGGTATCCACTCCCACCCCTCAGCCAAATCACTCCCACGAAAGATGTAATAAATAGTACCTGCAATTCGTTGAGCAGCACATATTTCTTGCTCCATTTTCTTCTGAACATGACTGTCTTTTTTTAATGTATAAACTCAGAAGAAGAGTAGTGTATGTTTGCAGATCATACCAGTACAGATGATTAAGAAAGGCAAGCCCAACCAAGTATTCCTTAGCTGCTGGTGGTCTTTATCTTTTTGACCTCGTATTCTTTACGCCTCTTTAATTATTTAAATTTTAAACTTTAAAAGTCACAAGCAAGCTTTTCATCACTATTTCCTCATTTATTCCAATGATAGGTTGCATAATTTTTATATTTTAGATATCAATTAATCTTTAATAAAGTATTTTGATAAAGTTTTTATGTGTATTGAGAATTTAATGGATAATATGGACTATTTAGAGTGATTCTTGAAAAAGTTGAAATTTGTGTTAAAATCCTTCAATTAGGCCTGAAAAAATAGTTAAAGTTGTGTTTGGATTGATGGATTCCTCAAATTTGATGATAAATCAAATTAACAAATTTATAAATTTATAGTTTTAAATTAATGAATTTTAAATTTTGAGTAAGTATGATATTTTTTTAGTTTCGAAAGAATTTTTAAATACTTAATCAAGCCTAATCATTTAAAATCCTTCCAAAATTTTTTTGAATATTTATAGAAAATGACCGGCTATTCGCACCCCCAAAATTACTAAATGTATCCCAAAAATATTTTATAAGACATAATTACTCTTATAAAACTTATATAATATAATAAATATATGTATACTCCCTGTCCCATTTCAATCTTTACATTTTCTATTGTCTCATTTCAATCTTTATATTTTTCTATTTTGAGTGTCTCATTTCAATCTTTTACGTTTCTCATTTTAGTATATGGAACACACATAAAACAATTAATATATCACTATGAACTATCCAACACTAATACATCTATCAACTTTACATCAAATATTATATTTTTATACCAACTATCTATTAAAAGTGCATAAAGTAAACATCCATTAAAATATTATACTAATGTGCAAAAAGGAAACTTAATAATTGAAACGGAAGGGGTGAGTATATATTTTAATCTACCCCAACCCCACGTCAACTCCAAAAATATAGAATAAATAATAATAATAATAATTAATTATAGATTTTAATATTCAATATATAAAATTTTATTTTAAAAAATTGTTAGAATTATGAATTTGAAAATCGAAAATCTTTTCATAAATTCATAATACATCCAAACTAATTGATTTAAAATTTATAAAATTCTAAATTCATTGAATTTTACTGATCAATCTAATCATAACCTCTCTAAATGTTGAAAATTTTGAGTGGGCATGCCTAATCGCAAGTGCTGGTAATATTCACTCCTTGATGTTTTCCATTATTTAAGGAGTGGGATATCTCTCTAGTAGTGTCTTATAAGTTATTTTAGCTTAATTTTATATAGGAGGTAAACAACATATTCCATAATCATCTATCATCCAACCTGAAACAGACTCCAGAAAATATTCTCGTTTGTACGCTACTTTTACTGATTATGGACAAATATAATTTACCAAAGATATTAACTAGAATTTTAGTTAAGAATAAAAGCAATTATAATTGAGACTAGAAATTTGTGTGGCGTATTATAGGTTAGACTTTGTATGAATGATGTAAATATGAGGCAAACACGAATTTCATTTCTTATTCTTAAAATACAGTGGAATATGTAGGGTCATCCTTAAGCCATCACCACATACTCAGCCAACATCAATGCTTAATAAAAGAGGTGAGTAAATTGCAGTATCAGTCTCACTCGTCACAATCCCGTTTGGGTTTGGATCTGATAGTCTTGAATTTAGTCTCAAACGTTTTTTTTTATGGAATAATGGTCCTGCTGTTAAGTTTCCCGTAATTCCCGTTAAGCAATTTTGATCCTACTGGACAATCCTTAAATACTGGGACAAAAAATACAAGAATAGCACCTATGCCATTAGTTTTTTACGTGTAAATTGTGCATTTTTTTGGGGAAGTTTCACCCATTTGTTTCCTCGTATGAATGTTAGTATGAAAGTCTAATGCATGATACCTAATATTTGGGTAACGTAAGAATGTGTAGAGCCTAATGTGTTATAACCTTCTACTCTCATAGTTTAACGATATTAACCATTACAATACAATTTAACACCATTTTCAGTCACATAAGATACGATCATGTGAATTACATATGATAAGATCATCAACATAAAGCAACAAATATGTCAACATAGTTCTCGACATTAAGTCATCTCCAACATAGTTTTTAACAACATTCTAAATCACATTCACCAACAACATTCTCAAACACAGTCTAAATCAACATAAATCAACAAATTAATAAACATAGTTCAATATTCATAAGTGAAAAAGTTCAATAAAATAGTAAGCATCTAATTCTTCCCCTATTTCTTACTGTTTTGCTCGGCCTTTTTCTTTAACTTAGTAGTCTCCATGAGAATCTTATCAGTCACAAACTTCTTAACCACTTTTTCTATGACTTTCATGCATTTTACCTTGCTATTTTCACCACCTATATTCACATTGCATCCAATAAATGTATTTGGACTGAGAAGTGTTGTGTGTGTGTGTGTGTGATGAGCATTTTCTTTGTACTCAAAATTAATCCCCAAGTATGAAGGATATTGATAAACACGGATTTTACGTGTTTATATAGGTCGTTCCATAGTTGATTATTGCATGATTTCATTTATTTTGTGATGTTATATGTTTAATTGTTGAATATTAGAATTTCACGGGTATTTTGGAGTTATTGCAGATTTTAGGCCTAATTGAAGAATAAAAGGACTTTAATTGAAGAAGATAAGAGATGAAATAAAGGAGTATCGTGGTAGCTGATTAGCGGCCAACACATGTTAGACCGAGTTGAAGCCTCGTTTGGGCGAACGGAAGCCCAGTTTGGGCAAATCAGCATGTTGTTAGATCGAGTTAAAAAAGGCCGTGAGCTCCCAAGAAATTGACGCCAATCGTTAGACCAAATCATCCATGGTTTGGGTGAACCATCCAGTAGAATTGGACCAAATCACCTTTTAATTTGGTTTGATCATAGGTTATTTTCACACGAGAATTTCACTTTTCACCAAACTTGTTCTCCAAGCCCAGGCCCATTAATCCACTGTTCCACGGGATCTCTACTCCTATAAATACCCAATTAAATCAGAAAAGAGAAAACATCGATTAATTCATCAAGTCATTCACGCATTCATCCACAGAGTCAGTCCGCATCCGAAGAATGTCGTGGAGTCACAAAGACAAAAGTCTAGGGACGAGATGACGCTTATTCCTTCATCCGAGTTTTATTAGATTATTTAGTTTCATGTTGAATTCAATTTTATTTTATTTCTGTATTTTCTGTATGGAAGCCTAAACTTCTAGATTCTAGGATTGCACGAGTAATTTGGTTTTGGATTATTTTGGTGTGTGTGAATCTTTTATTTAATTCAAAGACTTTATTTCTTTTATATGTGTGATTCCTTTACATGATTAATTGATTCGCGACTAATTACTCATATCTGTTTATTAAACAAAGAAACGAAAATTAAGGGTTAATATTGATCATTTCACACATATAACATATCTAGTAGTCGTATCGTTACTGTGAGACAAAAGGTGTGAGAGAATTCAATTCGATAAATCTATTGGGAGTTAATTGATGTGATATTTACGTTACTGTTATATTCATCGATTGATCTACTTGTGATTAGATTTGAAAGAATTAATTACATAAATTACAGATTGCTTTAGGAAATTATGCTTGAATTGAATTAAGACGTTCCATCCACTGCATGAAGAACCAAGTGAAAGTGTAATACCTAGAATTGTTTTTATTATTCTTAATTTTAGCAATTCATATTTTGCATTTGTTGAGTCTAGTCATTGCATATTTATTATTTTATTTGATTGTTTATTTAATTCTTAAACATCCTGATATTTTCCTTATTTTTGGACAAGTATTTAATTATTTAGATTTTTATTCATTCCATGTGGATTCGATATCTTACCTATCTGCTTGCTACATATGTCCCGTATACTTGAGGAATATAGTGTCATTTGCATATTAGTGAGTGTTTAAATTTGTATTGCAAATATATGCTATCAGATATTATTGTAGCTTAGATAAGCGACCAAGTTATATTATCGAACCCAAAGGACGGATTATTATTAACTCTATTATTAACTAAATTAATTAAGACTTGAAGTTGGCAATTTAAGTGTGGAATGTTTGATTAACTACTAATCAAATAACTAAATAACAAATAAAATAGATAAGCAATAGAGAATTAACGAAAGTGATCAAGTGAGAAAATAGGTAGCTCTAGGATCATCCAGTTTCACTCATTAATCTCCCTTTCATATGTATTTGTCCGACTCTACCTTGTGAATTATGGACGCATCACTAAGCCATGCATATATACTCTATAAATACAAGTAAACACATGTATAACACGTGTGAATAACCTTGGAGCAAAAGATATAATTTACCCCCTTTCTAGCTAGGTACTATCAGTATCAATTATTTCCTGTCCACTTTTTACTCTAACCCGATATGATCTTCCTTTATAGGTACTATGAAATTACTCTCTTTAACCTACTTATTAACCCGAATTATATTCAATTAACAAGTATTTATATATGATAATTTTAATGAAGTCTCAAAGTCCCTCACTTAGAATCATAACATGGCGGTGAACGCACTCAATTAATAACCAAAATACATATTCAAACTCTATATAACAATTAAAGATGCACAAAATGACCGTAAATATGAATTAAAATAGCACAATCATATATAAAATAAACCACAAGTAGTGTTGTACAGAGTATACACACGAAAGTTTAATTAACTAGTAAAAACCTTCATAACCCTAGAACTGCCGAAGCGGTTGTAGCCCATGATGTTACGAAGAACAATCATGGTGGCTAGATAGATCTTACCCATAGTCTAAAAAATTATAAGATAAATTAAGAAGCAAATTAAACCATAGATGAGGGAGTGGTCGTGTCTCGCTCCGTCTTGAATCTTCACTTGGTTTTCCACTTGATTCAACACACGCATCTCGCTCTACAGCTCTTCCGGATGGAGCTAGGGTTTGGATGTGATGTAGGATGGATGTGGTGTCTAACTCTCTCTCTTATATGTCAATAGTGTTCCTTATATACTTGAGACTCTTCCAATGGATATTTTCTAGACTTTTTCGCCAAAAATACACACATACACGCACTGGGAGTGTAAAAATATACGGAACAAGAAATTCGCCGCGCAGTTCGACCAAAGTTGTTCTGGTCGAACAACTCGGCTTTGGTTGAGCGGCGGTTGAACAGCACGCCTGTAAATTGAATCATCTTTCCCGCTGTTCTACAGTTGTTCGACTAGTATGGACATGGTCGAGCAACTCTGGTTTGGTCGGATGGGACCTCTGTGCACTGAACAACTCAGACTTCGCCATTCGACCATTGATAGACCACACTGATCTTGGTCAAACGGAGCCTTGAAACTCGTGTTTTCCGATTCTGAACACTTCCGACCTAATTTCCTGTGTAATTATGCTCAAACAACCTTAGTAGTACCTGATTCGTGGCTTTTCCACACATATCCCGATTTACCTTGATTTAAGACTAAATCACACTCAACTTCAACGTAAATCAGAGCTCAAATTACGTGAATTTTCACTCTCAACAGTGTGGCTGACTTACTTGTACTTGTACATTGGTGTAGGAACTTTGAACTTCACTCTAGATTGACCTTGGCTACATGTATCCTCTGTCATCTTTTTTCAATGTTCATATATGAAAAAACTAAAAATCAATAAGATCAAACAAAATTGTTACTTTAAATTGAGTATATACCTCATCAATAAGATCTAAAATAAATTTATGTGGTCAATTAGTTATTAATTTCGAAATTATAAATTAAACCCACGATGATGGATAAAGTTCAAAATGTTAAGGTGAGCAACTAAATTAATTCATGTTTAGACTTAATTGATTTTTAACTCAAAAGCATGAATTAAAATTAGTTGAAACTTGAAGTGGGCCTAATTTATATAAAAGCCCAAACCAGGAGTTACCTTTCACATGAGCTTATATCATTCTTGGTCCAAAGTTGCTTTCATTTCAAAAGGTCCAAAATAAAATGGGCTAAATGAAGGCAAAATTAACTTGAAAGTAAAAATTGATTTCAACAATCAAATTTTGGCCCAGTATTGCGTGAATTTGTCTCAAAGAGGAGTTTTCTCTCTCTGCCGATCGGGAATGTCTCGCCAGCCGCCATACTCACGCACCGCCAGCGCCCGTCACCGCGGCCGCCGGAAGCAAACGCCAGCCATCGCCCCTCCCAGTTTTCAACGCCGACAACTGCCGCACATTGACGCAACTGGAGTGACAACATCTATTGGTGCACCACATGAGATTATTACACCACAGCATGAAATCACATTCCGTACAACAATTAAGATGGCTATATAAAAAGTTAGCTTGTTAGAAACTGAGTGAATGATTGGCCGATAATAATACTCTTCAAAGTAATATCTTAAAAAAAAAAAAAAAAGAGTCAAATACAAATGGAAAACAGCGTTCCAAATTTTACCAGGCTGACTAGATTACGAATACTATATCTTTGTTAAACAATGACCATATACTGCTCTAATCCTTGTTAATCTGAAGAGACTTTTCATAACAGCTTTTCTCTCCGTTTGCGAATGAGTCGTGCAGTATTATTGACACTGGAACAGCTGTGCAAAATCATAACTGCGTTTCTCTCCCCCTTCGTACGTGTCTAGTTTGAATGGAATTATCAAGTATATATACATAGTATTTATTTCCAAAAAAGCTCACAGGTACTTTGAATATACTCTGTTGATCTATCCAAAAACTACACCATAGTAAAAACAAATGATAGAAACATAATTGAAGATGGTGAGGCTAAAGGTTTGGCAAAAATCCAAACAACTGAACATTAATTAAGTCGAATGAGTCAGTATTGAACGAGGTGAGTTGCAATCCTGTGCTCCTAATCGACCCATGAAGACTGGACATGAAGAACACTATAGTTTGCTCTTTCCATAATAGACCTTTTCATTTCCTGCACACACACAGGATTGCAATCAAGGATATCAATCTTTTGAATGAACCCACTCTCAAATTTCCCATGAATATTTTTAATTTGTAGCAGTTTTTCATTCTCACTGTTTAAGGTATCTGAAGGCCTCACATCCAATTTGCCAATCCTCCATATCAGTGTCTTCAATTACAAGACATTCTAGAGAGGAGAAGGTTGCTTCCTCTACATCCCACTTCGGGCCTTGAAAAGCATACTTCTTCAATTTCAGCACACAAAGAGATGGTAACGAAGCAATCGGGCTCATTTCATTCCAAGAACAGCACATCCCACTCAAACTTAATCTTGTCAAAAATTTAAGACACGAAAATGATGCAGCATTGTCAAATTTTGGTCGAACAATCCCCGGGTTGACAATGACACATTTAATAAACTCTAATTCAGAAAGATGGGAAATAGGGGCAAAGAAGCTCAAAGGTTTAGCATTATCATCATCAAGTGGCAATTCAATTCGAATTTTCAACTCCCTCAACTTTTGAACTGCTCCAAGAACAGCCTCAGTACAACTCGAAGCACTTACATTCAGAAGAGCAGACAAGTTTTCCAACGAAGCACCACAAGGATCTGGTAACTCACTCCCTGTAATCTGAAGGTGCTTTAGTTCTTTCAACTCCCATATCTCCACTGGTAGATAAGATGGGACGCTACCTGAATTGATTTTCAGATGTCGATCCACGATAACGAAGCAAACTTATGTTTTTGGGACAAAAAATGACCATGAGGAAAGTTATGGGACCAAATCGGTATTTATCCCTATTGTAAGTGCTCTTTTCGTAAACCATAACAAGATTGTTGGAAACAAGATCCTCCAACCATCCGAGATCCATCAGCACGCCAAAGATTGATGAGCTTGGATCGAGGTATCTTGTAAGTTTGACGGAAGAGTCCCATGAAGAGAAAGCACATTTGTAAGATTCGAGGTAAGTAATTGTAGCTTGGAAGTTGTACCTCTGATTGTCACACCCCAAATTTTAAATAAAGAAATTCTCATATTTAAAAGTATTAAGTAGGGCATGATAAAATATTTTAAATTTTAATTAATAAATAAATAACTTTCATAAGTTAAAGGTTTTTTAAATAAATAATATGTCCCATAAGTTGAGGAGGACATGACAATTGAGCAAATACCTTTTCCTGAAGAAGTTTCCAGCTTTCATCTTTGTCCATTAATCGCATTGTAATAACTTCAGGAACCTGATCATCAAACGAAATTGTATATTCTCCACAAACATCAAATAGACTTTGATCTTCTCCAAGTTGATACAGCCTACTAATAACCAAGAATCGGCTCGCAGTTTCATAGGGGATAAAAGGATGACTAGTCTCATGAATATGCAAGAAATAGGCCATGTAGGGATCCCACACATGATCTAAGACAACAAGACATGCCTCACTCTCCAATCTCACCTTCAGCTCCACACCAGCTGAATCCACATCGTATGCCGTCTCAGGATCCATCTCAGCTATAATGCGCCTTGGGATGTCTTTAAATCGACATCTTCTGCCAGCTCGAACCCACACGCAACGCTGGAAGCGTTCAACTACCTCCGTATCTTGAAAAAGTTTCTTAGCAACAGCAGTCTTACCTATACCTGGCATCCCAACAAGTGAAGTAACTACAGTACTCTCACTCATGAGACTGTGCTTGAGTTTGTGGTACACATCGGATAATCCTATGATCTCTGTCCAAAAAGGATCCTCTTCTTCGTTAATGTCGGAAAAGGAGTTGTTGTATAATCCATCAGCACATTGCTCTTCCAACATCTTCAAATGGAGGGTGAAGGAATTCATGTTCTGTTTAAGATCCTCCACCTCCTCCATGGAAAACTCTGCCCCATGTTGGATCTTGTATACAATGTCTCGTAGTTGAGTATCCTCTTGAAAGATTGCCTCATCTAAATCGGTGAGAAGACTTCTTTTGGAAAGTTCAAGAAAAGAGTCCACATGATCGTATACAAGTTGTAAGATTTCTCTACACCTAAGATCCACCAAATTGTCACTGGATTTTAAGAGTTGCTCAGTTGTCAAATAAAGATCATTCACTGAAAAGAAAGCCCAACCTCTCATCTCTTTCCTCTTCCACAAATCTGGAACAAATATTCTGCAGGTTATCACCAATTCCATTGCCTAACATATTTGATTAAACCATAAAAAAAACTCAATATTTTACGACATGTTGCTTTAATATATAGTATTAATCAATTCTAACTGGACCGGAATATATTTTTATTATATAGTGAAAAACACGCGCGAGACAGGATGATGCATGTTCACATTATAACTTATATGGAATTCACACATCCTGTTTGTAAATTATAAATCAATTGACTAAAGAAACTAAAATAGTTGGATGGACATGGAACAAAAATTCATGAATTTAGCGGACTTTTCATCCATTTATTCAGTTCCAATCCGTTCTAGTTTTTGATCAAAACTACCCTATTAGGAACACTCTCCTCATAAGTAGTACATGAATTGAATTAGGTGCGTTGAAATTGACTTAAAAAAAGATAAAAATCAATCCTAAAACGATAGTGTAAACATTTTTTCAAGTGTTAGGGAATTTATTACTAATAATATTTTAAAAGCATTTAACATGAGACCTAATTGTTTGTGGTAAAAATGAAGCAAAAGAGACGTTACCGATGATGATGGCTTTCAAATCAGAATTTTTGTAATTCGAATCCATGGTAAGTGTGTGAAAATTCTAAGGAGAGTGAGTTGAGTTGAGTTGAGTCGAGTGAGGAAGCATTTCAACATGCGGGTATTCGCTCTCATCCAAATTAGATAATATTAAATCATAGCTGCATTTGGGCTTGCGAAGATGGATGAGCATTTCAACAACTCTTCGTCTTTCAACTTCTTGATTATTATCCTTGAAAGATACTCTAAATTGTTGTTGCTTGTGCACTCACTATTCCAATCTCCACTGTATTCTGCTTCCTCTGCATGGATGTATCTCAGCTTGTTCAATTTCACAATTGCTGGGGTAGATACACTGCCTTATAAAACTCCAGGATTAGATATTCCAGATTCACCAGGTTTTCGATCCATGTTGGCACTTTGTCAATAACCAAGTTAACTGGATACTCCACGCTGAAAATATTACAACGTCAATGCCAATTATTAGAGTTATGGAAATACAAGACTCTTAGTAGTCTCATTTTACCATCGCTAGCAAAAGAGTCTTGGTGTTGATCTAGCAACAAACTTCCACACTCACGTTGAAGCTCTGGTACATAAATGCCAAACCCAAGACATGAGGTCAACCTGAATTGGACAAAAACAAAACAAAACAAAAATATGAATGCTTAACATAATCTAGAAAACAACAGGTTCAAAGTGGGAATCGGATAGTACATACAACTTATAACCCATCGCTCGAATATTCCCTAAAGCTTTCTCTTCTAGATATTTTCAAGCATAAGTCGCAATCCGATCCCCTTGAGTTAGAGAGTTTTCTTATTAATTGTGATCGAATACAGCTTACAAAAGAGCACTATAATACATAAAAACACAGCTAGAGCTAAAACTGAATGAATGAAGAATAATAGTGATCAGCTAACTTCTAAGCCTATATAGTGTACAAGATAAGCTGGAATGGGATGGTTTTTTTATACCTTCTTGTAGTATGGAACGACATCTATCCAAACCACCCCTTAACCGACCAAATTGGATGCACCTACAACCCAAGAAACTGGCTGCAATTTGCACAAACTGCCTCCAGCTGTCCAGTGATGATTATACAACTTTGCTGAAGTGGTCTTACCAAGTCCAGGCATTCCAAATAATGAAATGACCTTGACGGCACTCCGTTCCTCCTCCAACCAGCTGATCCAAGATATCCCTTGCTTCATTCTCAAAACCAACCATTATGTCATTGGAGTTATTCTTTCTGATCTCATCCTTCAATGATGGTTGTGCACTGAAATACTTTTCTCTTTTAAGCCTCCAAATCTTTATTTCTCTGTAATTATCTGGAGCTCCATTGTAATAAGCTGAATCCTATGGTTGAGGTAAGTGAGCCTAGTAGTGACATACCAAAAAGGAGCATCATTGACAAAAAAAAGCAGTGACAAGATACTGAGCTTGGTTTGCTACAGCTCCAATGCGCATCAGATGCTCTTTCAGTTGCACAATTCCAGAAGGTCGAGGTGATCTCATGTCAATTATTGAAGAATGCGGAAATGTTAGACCCTGGTGGAGATGGCTGATTTGATCCTTCACATAGCAATCCGACCATCTTCTCCTGTTAACAGATCGTCCAGATCATCAAGCAGAGAGTGGAGAAAGAGGAGGGAGTTGTTGATATATGGAAGTTCTTGGAGTTGTATTATAAGGTGGTGTGGTGATGATATCAGATGAGTGAAGAGTGGCTTTCAAGAGGTCAATACTATGTAAAACATCACCAAGCTCCTCATGATCCATTCATGAAACCCTAGCTGCATCAGATTCCAATAACAAGGAATAGAGAAAGCATTCAGCTTGATTCGCCACTGCTTCGAATTCTTCCATGTGACTCTGGAACTGAGCTTGAGATTGTTGGTTATGGTTGTGTGGCAGCATCCATGATACGTCCCCAAGAATGGTGAGAAGATATATCAGCTCCAGTTCAAGATTCTGAGTTTGATTTTGGATGGGTTCAGTTTCGTGGTGCAGCAGTTGAAGCAAGAAACAGAGTTGAGCCTGGATTAGTTCTGAGATTGCAAATCTCTACTTGAGCCCAAAACTGTCTGTCGTGTTCTGAAACTCGCACGTAATTTGATCCACAAATTAGACCATTGTAAAAACAAATGATAGAAACGTAATTTGAAGACTAAACCAAATTAATCCAAACTAATAAACATGAATTAAGTGGATTGACTAACCATTTAAACGAGGTGAGCTGCAAGTTGTTATGTCCTTCGCTTCGAATCCACCCATGAAGACTGGACATGAACAACACATTTGTTTGTTCTATCCTTAACAGCTTGTTTCATTTCCTCCACAAACAGAGGATTGCAATCAAAGATTTCAATGATCCGAATGAACTCACTATCAAATTTCCCATGTATCTTTTCTAACTTGTAGCAGTTTTTCGTTCTCAACTGACTAAAGCGTTTGAAGGCCTCACGTCCAATTTGCCAATCTACCAAATCAGTGTCTTCAATCACAAGACAAGATAGAAGGGGGAATGCTCTTTCCTCCACATCCCACTTTGGACCTTGAAAAGCATAGTTTTTCAATTTGAGCACATGAAGATATGGTAATAACGCAATCTTGCTCATTTCATTCCAAGAATACCCCAATCCACTCAAACTTAAATGATCCAAATATTTGGACCAGCCTAACGGCATAATCGGTCGTAAAACACCTGGGTGAACAATGACACATTTAACAAATTTTAGTTTGATGTGATGGGGAACATGAGCAAAGACGCTCAAGGGTTGACCATCATCACCAGGTGCACATTCGATTCGAATTCTCAACTCACTCAGATTAGGAACTGCATCAAGAACAGCCTCAGTACAACTCGAAGCACTTACATTCAGAAGAGCTGACAGGTTTTCCAAGGAAGCACCACATGGATCTGGTAAGTCACTCCCTGTTATCTGAAGATGCTCTAGACCTTTCAAATCCCATATCTCTACAGGTAGATAACATGGAACACGACCCGATTTGATGTTCATATGTCGTTCCACGATAAGGAATTGTAGCTTCGAGAGTCGAGAAATGGGAGCTGGGATCGCTCCATTCACAGTAAGAGTAAGATATCTTAACTCAACCAATTGTAGCACCTCCAAGGGAAACTGGTAGAAACGAATTGAATCTGCATCGAGTTCCCTCAACAATCCCAAACGGCAACATAATGGCACCTGATATTGCTGATAAGGACCATAACACAGCAAAGCTCGAGTGGTCTGTGCACATTTATTCTCCACTGATTCACGCACATCCTTGAGGCCAAACAAAACGTTGTTATGAAAAGACAATCGGGGGTAGCCTCTTATAGCATCGTCTAAGCCATCATCACGACTATCTAAGATGATAGAAAACTTGGTCTCCCAAGCTATTTTGTTAGACAGGTGCCACAACGAAGAATGAAGGCCACAAGTTTTTATGTAGTGCCAATTAGGGATGCTCTTTTGGTAAACCATAACAAGATTGTTGGAAACAAGCTCCTCCAGAAATCGCATAACATAATTATCTAAATTTGTTTTGATATTCATTTCATTATAAAATCCATCAGCACGACAAAGATTGATGAGCTTGGATGGGCGTATCTTGTAATTCCGTCGGAAGAGTCCCATGAAGAGAAAGCATATTTGTAAAATTCGAGGTAAGTAAGTGTGGCTTGGAAGTAGTACCTCTGATATTTGATCATATGCATTCTTGAATAGTCGATGGTTTTTTCTCGTTGCAACCTCGGTCCAGAACTCTGGGGTCCTCTCCTCATTGGATAGTAAGTTAGCAACTGCAAGTATTGTAAGAGGAAGTCCTTCGCAATTCTCAGCAATCTTCTTTCCAGCTTTTTCGAGTTCAGGAGGACATGACAGTTGAGGGAAGATATTTTCCTGAAGAAGTTCCCAGCTTTCATCTTTGTCCATTAATCGCATTGTAATTGCGAAAGGAACATCTTGATGATCTACACGTTGAAGCCTACTTATAACCAAGAATCGACTTGCAGTTTTGTTTGGAACAAAATAATGAAAAATCTCCTTGGTTTTGTTATTTGGAGTAGAAGGACGCAAGAGAAAGGCCATGTAGGGATCCCAGACATTATCTAACACAACAAGGCATGTCTCACTCTCCAATCTCACCTTCAGCTCCATGTGAGCTGAATCCAAGTCGTAGGCCGTCTCAGGATCCATCTCAGCTAGAATGCGCCCGGGTATGTCTTTAAACCGACATCCTTTGCCAACTCGAACCCACACACGACACTGGAAGCGTTCGACGACTTCCAGATCCTGAAAAAGTTTCTTAGCAACAGCAGTCTTACCGATACCAGGCATCCCAACAAGTGAAGTAACTAAATAATCACTACTCATGAGGCTATCTTTGACTTTCTGGTACACATCAGAGACTCCTATGATTTCTGTCGGAGCTGCATCCTCTTTTTCTTTCTTCTCATTAATGTCTGGAAAGGAGTTGTATAATCCATCACCATGTTGCTCTTCCAACATCTTCAAACGGAGGGCGAAGGAATCCATCTTCTGTTTGAGATTTTCCACCTCCTCCATGGAAAACTCTGCCCCACCTTGGATCTTAGCTTCAATTTTTTGTAGTTCACTATAATCCTCATAGATTGCCCTATCTAATTCGGTGTCAAGACTTGCTTTGGAAAGTTCAAGAAGAGAGTCTACATGATTGTGCAAATGTTGTAAGATTTCTCTTCTCCGAGGATACACATCCACTGAATTATCACTAGATTGTAAGAGTCGCCCTGTTCTCAAATGAAGACGATTCATGAAATAGAAAGACATTCCTCTCAGCCTCATCTCTCTTTCACAAATCTGGGACAAATGTTCAACAGGTTATCACCAATACCCATGCCTCATCACAAGTTATATAAAACTGTGACGAATCAATATTTTACTACATGTTGCATTAATATATAGCTATTATTTATCAAATTAGATAACTGAACTATCATATACTATAGTCAGAGACAAATGCGATACAGGCTGTTGGTCTCCTCAATTTCACTAAAATTAAAATAGACCCTATTAAAAATATAATTGTTTTCAGGTTGATAACGCAACTTGATTTGACAACTAATATGTCACTAGATCGGTGTTTTTTAAACCACACCGTAGATTCATCATTCACTTTTAAATGCTGGATGGAAAACGATAGCTAAAAAAATTAAAAATTAGACAAATTAAAAAATGCTTCCTCTATCCAATAGAAGTTGACACACTTTCTTTTTTGATTTGTCCCACTAAAGTTGACACATTTCATTTTTAATACATGTGATCCACATAAAAACAATTAATCTATTCTCATGGGCCCCACATATCACCTCTAATACAACTACCCACTACACATTAAATATTATTTCTCTCACTTCATTTTACTTCACTTTACATTAAATTATTATACTCCTTAATCTACGTGACCAAAAAAAATTATACCAACTTCTCCAGGACGGAAGGAGTATTTGAATATCCTCCCAAGCTGTAGACTGTTTAATATGAATGAAGTTCCACAATCTCTACCTGATGTTCTCGGAATCTCCTTGAATCCGAACGACGCCGTCGCCCTGCCGGAATGAGCTACGTTCACGCTAAGAAACTTCACAGCCACTTAGATAGCAAAATCATCCTATCCTACCAATGCTCGAAAAGTGAAAATAATTTTGGAGGATTTTAGAATACCGGGTCAGAGTGAAGCAAACACTAGTACTAAATATCCAAGAAATGATGCAAAACTAACCATGAACATAAGTTTGTTTAACATTGGAATCTCCAATCTGTGGGACAGAGGAAACATCTCCAGATCGAACCTTGAAATCGAACGATGCCTTCGTCTTCTTCTTCTTCATAATTCAGATACGAATCATCCTTGCTCAACCCCACCTCCGAAGCCTTCACAGATTCGTCTGTATGGAAACCAGATGATGGTTTTACAGAGAATGCAAATTATGGCAGAAATGGACACTGGGGGAGACAAAGACGAAGTAATTGTATTCCGAGAAGCTGGCTGACATTTTAGGCAGTCTGAAGCTCTCAGAATCAAATCATCGAACAGTATGTGTGCGTCCTCAAGATCCAATAGTTTCTCGCCTCCTCCTTCAGCTTCTTGCTCTGTGAATCCATCAAACTCCGCTTCATCTCCTGCAGAATATTCGGAGATGGGGAGTGAGGGAGGTTCGCCGGTCCTCGCAATCTCCGAACATGGTTCTGTAATCTTGAATCCAGGACTCCATGGTTGTCTCCTAGAAGACGTTGTTTCCATCCGACTTCATTCTCAGCAAGTGAGTCTTGTAGCTAACCAACAGCCCTGTTCTTTGACTAAAATACCTCCACATCGTCTAACTCATCATCACCACGTCGCTACTGCTTCTTGCCCTCAGTGCATATGCCTCTCCTTTTCGAACGCCATAAGAACCCCCACAAACTCCTAATCCCATCCTAAATTTCCGAGCTCCAAAAAATTAAATTCAAAAAGAAATTCAAAATCCATTAATGGTGTCAATCACAACTCGCTACACCAACAGCCTAAACAGCCCAACAAAATTGGACTCCTCTGAAGGAAGGTCCGACCCCTAACGTGAGCAGAAAATTAAACTCAACAAAAAATGGACCACGCTCAATACCCACAGTGGTCGTGAATCGAAATGGTCTCCATGGCTCGAAGTCACGACTGTGGCAGTTTGAGGTGTCCAGAAACCATTGGGAGCTGGCTCGAAACGGGTCTTCTTGTCTCTTGAACGCGACGGTGGCGGACAAAGGGCGCCTTTAACCCTCGCCGGGACGCTGCAATTGTAGAAAGAAAGAATGCGGCGGGAAGAGATAATTTAGGGGAAATTTGGAACAGTATCCTGAACCCGGTTCAACCTTATTCCGCTAATGGCAACATGGCTTGTTCCGTTTGTTTATTCGATGGAAATTCAAAAATGGCAAAATGTCATCTAGACCCCTCATATTATTCGGGCTCCCTCAATCTTTTCTTTTTATCATACAAGCCCCTCAACTTTTTTAATTAATCAAATTAACTCTTTATCTTTCGTCCGCAGGCAAGATTACATTTTCTTAATTTAAAAATGAATACCATCCAATGGATGGGACCAATGGTTGAAAAAAAAATTCCAACAGGAAAATTTGCATGAATCCAAGGTTTTTCTTCCCTATAACTATACAGCTGATCCTTCTCTTCTCTCTAATCGAATTCATGACTTTTCTTTTCCAGAAATTTCCTTTTAGAACACATGCAATGTTACATGCTACAGTAATTCCGGTGATCAATTATGATATTATTAAGCTCTTATCAAATCTACTTCGCCGGAACCCGGAGACACGAATATGTTAGATCCAGTTCTAACATTCTCCATCACGAAATTCCGAAGGGATTTCGTATTAAACTCATAACTCGCCATTTTCCAATGAATCCGCCATCTCTCGCAGTCGGTGTTGAAGATTCCGGTGCCAAGAAAATCTTGGAGGAGGGGCCCTGAATCGGGTGTCCTTAGGAAAGTTGTCGAAGTTGGATTTAAACATGTGTTCGGCAATTTGTGGGTTCGTCGTGATGATGCCGTGAAATTTTCCGGTGTGGTGGAAGACGGTGGTGTTGTTAGGGTAGCGGGAGAGGATTCCAATGGTCCAGTCGAGAAAGCGATGGCGGTTGAGGATGAAATCAGGGAGGGAGCCGAGGAGAGGGTAGGTAGGGAAGCCATGGTGGTGGTTTAGAACAGATGAAATAGAAGTAGGAGGAGAGAGAAAGGATGGAGAAGAGTAGGATGATGAGGTAAAGCCTTTACCGTAAAGGATGGCCTCCATTTCTAAAACTTGTTGACTGGAAGATGAGGAATGAGGGAAGAGATAACTCTTATTGTAATGCGCAGTACGTGTCATGAAATCATCCAGGTGGAAATTTTTTTTTCAACCATGGCCCACCCATTGCCTGGTAATAATTTTTTAATTAACAAAATGTAATCTTGCCCTACTAATGATAGATAAAGGGTTAATTTGTTTAATTAAAAGAGTTGAGGAGCTTGGATGATTAAAAAAAATAGATTGAGGGTGCATTCGATCCTCACAAATAAAATAAAGGGTCTAAATGATCTTTTCTCCATTCAAAAATAAGTAATGGGACAAAAAATTGCAGCGAAAAGGAAAAAATAAAATGAAATGACTATCGCATAGGTATGAGAATGGGCTGTCAAGGTAATGGGCCGGTCAACATTCTGTCAATCATGTATTTAAATTTAGTTGAAATGGTAGGCCCAAGTTGCGAACGGAGGTAATTTGTTTACATATTGTCGCCCTTGGTTTTACTTGAGGTACGAAAACTATAGAAAAAAAATGTGTGAAAGTTCATAAATAATCATTTTTCTAGAGGGCGTGATTATTCATATCCTCGACTCTAATAAATATATCCTAATTAGTAATGTATTCCATCAAAATTTACATAAATTACTAAATATACTCCATTTTAAATATTTTACCTTTTAATTAAACATAAACCCATTTAGCCTTTAATCTAATCACTGTAATAGTGGAATTGCAGTGAAATCCTTGTAGGCCTCAATTTTTTATTCCTTTTTGTCAGGTTGTTGGCTCAAGAAAGCAAAAACAGCAACTAAGCTCACAAGTAAGCCAGGTTGATGTGTGTGTTTTAAAGCTAAATACAATAACACAATGTTTATAGAAGTTCGGTGATAATCTACCTATATCTTCATAGGGTGAGAGAGACTTTATTATTGATTTGAAACGATTACAGCTTATAATGGATCACTCAAATGCATTAACAACACAAAAGGGCTGAAAACAGGATAAATGTGAAAACTGATGAACCATCTATCTTCTAGGTTATTTATAGTGCATAAGATGATCTTAGAATTAACATCTATTGATCCCATATTGTAGCTTGTGTTGAGATCTTTCCAAAACGCACCTGAACTGACCAAACGGATCCGGATAAAACTCTTAAGCTTCCGTTGATTCAAGAACACGAATACCAGAGATAGTAAAAGAGATTAAACGTCAACAAATTAATTATCAATCACTGCTCTTCAATGTTCATCAAAACCAATATATATAGCTGTTGCAAGTTTTGAATTTGCAAAAAGAACCTAAAACAAAATAATAATTCCTAAACTAGTAAATAAATAAAGAGGGCCATTAAAAAAAAACGTGATTAAAGAAGTCCAAAGAAATGTGACGATCTGCATCAAACCTCCATGCATTACGTCCGTTTGATCATCAACTTCATTGCACACATGATCCCTGGTCCCAGCCATAGAATGCATAATTGAATCAAGTTTACTCATCAACCAATTAACACTTTAATTTCTAATTCAAGCACTGCTGTAATAATTTGAACCATTTGGTTGAGGTAAGTGAACCTAGTAGTGACATACCAGTGAGGAGCTTTTTTCGACAAATATACGGTGATAAGATGTTGAGCTTGATTTCCAATATTTCCAACATAGGGCATCGCAAACTCTTTCAGCTGTCCAATTTTACTACACTGTGGCAATCCAGTGTCATTGATTGAGGAATGCAAAAGTATTAGCCCCTGATGAAGAAGGTTTATTTGATCCTTGACTTCAGCAACCCCCCATCATCCTCTCCCTGTAAAAGATCTTGCAAATTTTTAAGATCTTGTAGACGTAGACAGCGAGCCGAGCTGGTGGTAGAAACCCTCAAAGTATTAAAAGGTGTTGCAAAGAAGATATCAAATGATTTAAGAGTTGCTTTCAAGTGATCGACGCAATGTAAAGCAGCAGCCAACTCCTCCATTTCTTGAGACCCCAAATGAGTTGAGAATAACATGGACTGTACAAAGCATCCAGCTTGATTGGTGACTATTGTTCATTTTCTTTGCCCCCATATTGTTGATGTTTGCATGGGTACCAGGAAAACCTTCTTAAGGTGTTTCTTGAAACAAGCCATTTTCTTGGGTATCCACTTCCACCCCTCAGGCAATTCTGGGACGCTGCACATCCTCGAAACATGTAAGAAATAGTCTCTAATGATCGAAACCTGCAATTCGTTGAGTAATATAGATTTCTTGCTCTCCATTTGGTTCTCTTTTTCAAAAGAGTTAGCATGGCTGTATTTTTTTAAAATGCTTAAACATGATAAAATTAGATGAAGGAATTGGTGTTGGAATTGTTGAGATATGAAAGAAAAAAGAAGACTAAGGTTGCAGAAAAACTATACAGATAAAGAAAGGCAAGGTCAACCAATTTATAGTTTTGCATTGTGGTTTTCTATATTATCTATTTTAGAATAATGTTATATGTAGTACTTATGTTTGGATAGTAAATTCTTCTCCTTTTAGTCTTCTTTCTATACTGTTTTTCTGTAAAGTATTTTACCAAGAAAATTATTAGAAATAGTTACTATATGAGAATGTTAAGGTAGGTCTAAGCATTTAAATATGGTACTTGATCAGAAAAGTAAAGATGGAATATTTTGACTAATATTTAAAGAGAAAATTGTAACTTGCTGGTGTGAATAATGATAATCAAATGTGTACTGAAAGCAATATATGCTATTTCAATATTTACGTTTGTTTTTTGCACGTTGATTAAGGAGTATAATATTTTAATAAATAGTGGGTGCATGGAAAGATATAATATCTAATGTAAAGTGGGTAGATGTATTAGTGTTGGATGTGGGACCATGGTGATATATTAATTGTTTTAGGTGAGTTTCATATTCCAAAAAATGAAACGTAAACATTGAAATGAGACGCCCAAAATAGAAACATATAAACATTAAAATGGGAGGGGGGAGTATGCTGGACTAATATTTATCCATTTTCAAATCGGAGTTGTGGGTTTACTCGAAATTTGTGTGTCATTTTCAAATCGGAGTTGTGGGTTTACTCGAAATTTGTGTGTCATTGTGTGTTATAGGAGTATCTCTTATAATAGTACACTTAGAAAAAAAAATTAAATTAGACTTGGTTGAGATCGGATTCATAGAATGGCTTCCGTGAGACAGATAAAAAATAATCATATTTTAATAAAAAGTAATACACAATGGATGGAAAGTGACCATGATAGTATTGAATAAATTATTTCATGAACAATTTATAGTTTTTCATACGACGATAGAAAAGAGTGGTCGTCGGAGGAGGTTTCCCAGCAGTATTAATGATGACTAAATCGTTGTTATCTTACTGAGTGAAAATTCTCCCGCCACCTCAGTCAGATCAAGCGAGGTGTAATCTCTGTCGTTCCTCCTAATGAAGCTGAAAGCTTGTCCTGAATCAAGAATTCGGTTTATATATTCAACTTACTCAACATTGAAATTGCAATCCAAAGAATGGTATTCTTTTTAATAAAGGAAATCAAACATGTACACTTTAATCACCGACTCCTCTTCATTTTGCGGATTTATGAAATTGGTAGAAAGCAGTTTAAATCAGGTGGGCTTGAGTTGACAAATAGTATATTTTTATTACAACTCCAGCTCCACAAAAATGACAAATTGGTCTGTAATAAGTGAGCTAGCTGTCTGTATATTCCTAAAACCCAAATTTTTAACTGCATCACACAAAAGTAA
This sequence comes from Pogostemon cablin, assembly GCA_023678885.1. NCBI lineage: Eukaryota > Viridiplantae > Streptophyta > Magnoliopsida > Lamiales > Lamiaceae > Pogostemon > Pogostemon cablin. The sequence continues at coordinate 16,627,658 of CM042978.1, read as the reverse complement.
ATTCTGTTTGTGTAATTTAGCCCAATAGAAATTCAAGTTCTAGTATAGATATTCTGAGATCACATACGTGCACTCAAAGATCGCCTTTTAAAGCTTTTAGTAAATAGTAACACCTTTTTCATTCTCATCATTTGTCTCCTTCTTCGAGGAGGGCAATCTGCTAACAAGTTAGGTCATATTAAAGATTAGCTTAGATGATGATTGTGAGAGTTCAAAAGACATAAAACTAGTTCTTCTTTTTTCTCTTCTCATATACTATAAAGATTTTGGTTCCACTTTCTGCGAACAATCCTAACAAGGTGAGACATACCAAAGATTAGTTAATGATATTCTACGGTACTAATAGATGATGGTTGAAAATTTAAATCCTTAAAAGACATACTCAGTATTCATCTGAACAATGACACATCGGCCTTCTTAACTCAACCGTAGCCAACCTTGGTTGAGGACTTTTTTCTGTTTTTCACTTACATTATTTCCTTTCAGAGCTTTTTAGCCCAAATTTGCCAATAATTCTTATTTCCAATGCCTAATAAAGTTAAAAATAATAATAATGATAATTTGAGTTTAAATAGAATGAAAATAGAACAAAATTACAAAAAGATAACTAAAACGCTTTACCTTGAGTTCCTTTTGCTTTAATATATTTGGGTTCACGCATATTACTTGTGAACTGTTGGAGTAAATCAAAATTTTAATATGAAGTTTGAATGTTTCTTTCTCTTTGTTTGTGTTAGTCAAAGTGTCTTCTAGAATCCCTTCATGTCCTTCAAGATTCTAGTTGTATAAGTATGTGATGTATGGCCAAGCTATGTAACCAAGCCAAAAAGGTGAAATCACCAAAAATCAAAAATCAAAGTTTCTTGGCAGATTACATGTTCTGCAAACTTTAGTTCCAACAAACTGGTATCAGAGCCTTAAAAAAATGGTAAACCAACTTGTATCTCTTATTTATAGATTCAACGGCGAGAAGTATGATTATTGGAGCAACCTCATGAAGTTGTGTCTTGAATCTCAAGACCTATGGAGTGTGGTTGATGTAGGCGTAGAGGCACCAGAAGATAAATCTACTCTCACCACCGCCGAAAAAGATCTCTTGAAGAGTAAAAAACAAAAGGATCGAAAGGCTCTATTCCAAATTTACCAACCGTTGGAGATTCCAGTCTACGAGAGGATTTCGAAAGCATCATGTGCTAAAAATGCGTGGAAAATATTGGAGACCACGTATTCTGGGCAAGATCAAGTGAAGAAGGTTTGTTTGCAGACGTTGAGGGGATAATTCGAAAAGCTTGAAATGAAAGAGAATAAAAAATTTTCAGATTTTTTCAATCGTGTTATATCCATAGTAAATCAAATGTCAGCAAATGGAGAAGTCGTTGAGGCTCAAAGGATCATCGAGAAAATTTTGCGGAGTTTGCCGGTCAAGTTTGATCATATTGTGGTTGCAATTGAAGAATCAAATGATCTTTCTACAATGACCGTGGAAGGCTTGCAAGGAAGATTGGAGGCTCATGAGGCTAGAATTATACAAAGAAATCCTTAAATTAATTCTACTCATGATCAAGCTTTAAAATCTCAGTTCACTTCCAACAGAGGTCGTGGCTCTTATCGTGAACGTGGCAGAGGTCGAAGTGGAAGTGGCGGTCGACAATCTGGACACTCTCAAGATAGAAGGAATGATGAATTCAAAAGGGAAGAAAGAGCATCCTTCCAAAACTCTCAAACAGGAAGAGGTCGGGGGACGTATAAAGGTACGAAACCTTACTTTGAATGCAATTTTTGCCACAAGCCGGGCCATAAAGAAGTTGATTGTTGGGAGAAATATCCCGAAAAGAAACCCGTTGCTGGGTTTATGCATGAAAGCGAAGGTGAGTGTTCGGAAACATTGTTGATAGCCTCCGATGGAAATGTTGAGAATATTTGGTATTTAGACAGTGGTGCAAGCAAGCATATGACAGGAAATAGAAATCTATTTTCTACTCTTAAAGAAGCTAACCATGGGCAGGTGACTATTGGAGATGCAAAGTCTTATAAAATTGAAGGTGTTGGTGAAATAGCTTTCAAAACAAAAGCTGAAAAAACGGAGAAGATGGCTGAGGTATTTTATGTACCTGGATTACGGATTAATGTCTTGAGTGTTGGTCACTTGGTGAGAAAGGGATTTCATATCAAATTTTTTGGAGATAAGTTTATCATAAGAAAGAAAAATCAGCATGTTGCAAACATTGCTTTAGGGTCAATTAATATGTTCCCTATCAAGCTAAATGTTGTTAATGATGCATGTTATCTTGCTACTGCTAATGAAGAAGTTACAAATTTGTGGCATGATCGATATGGCCATTTGAATTTTCGAAATTTGAGAGAATTGTTCAGCAAAAGCATTGCTCAAGGATTGCCAAGAATTGGTGCTAGCTATGAAGTATGTGAGGAATGCCAATTGGGAAAGCATCATCGTGATTCTTTTCCATCAAAATCAAAATGGCAATCACAATCACCATTGGAGCTTGTTCATACGGATCTTTGTGGACCTATGCAAGTTCCATCACTTGGAGGAAACAAGTATTTTTTACTATTTGTTGATGATTATACAAGGAAAATTTGGATTTACTGTGTTAAGGAAAAATCAGAAGCACTTTTCCATTTCAAAGAATTCAAGCTGCAAGTTGAAAAATCATCTGGGTTTCAAATAAAAAATATGCGGAGCAATCATGGGGGAGAATACATGTCTTCATTATTTGAAGATTTTTGTCGAACCATGGAATTCGACATGAATTTACAGCATGATATTCGCCACAACAAAATGGCATTGCGGAGCGAAAGAATCGAACAATTATAGAGATGGTTCGATGCATGTTGAGAAAGAAAAATCTTTCAATGAATTTTTGGGCTGAAGCGGCGTCTTGTGCTGTATATTTGATCAACAGATTACCCACAAAGAAGCTGGATGGTGCCACGCCGAATGAAGTTTTGTATGGTAAAAAGCCAAATGTTAGTCATTTGAAAATTTTTGGGTGTCTTGCATATTCTCACATTCCTGATGCTTTAAGAGCAAAGCTAGATGATAAATCCGAGAAGTGCATTTTTATTGGCTATAGCCAAAGGACTAAAGCTTACACGCTTTACAATCCAAAGACAGAAAATTCTGATCATCAAGGATGTTTCCTTTGATGAAAAGAAATGCTATGATTTTTCAGAATCTGTTGGAGTGCAAGAGTTGAAACTCTTACACTTGAAGACTCTTTGCAGCAGGAATCTGATGAAGTTGTCGATCAAGAGTTGAAAAATTCCCCAACTTCGCCGCAAAGAAAAACGAGATCGTTACGGGAAATTTATGATACAACTAAAGAAGTGAGTGTTGGAGATCAAGTATACTTTGCTTTCTTTGCTGGAGAGGATCATGTTACTTATGAAGATGCATCGTCTGATGAAAAATGGCTTCATGCCATGAAAGAAGAACTCAACTCAATTGAGAAGAATGGAACATAGGAACTTACTACGTTGCCTCTGCACAAATCTGCTATTGGAGTGAAATGGGTTTTCAAGACGAAAACAAATTTGGATGGCACTGTAAATAAACATAAAGCTCGTTTGGTTGCGAAGGGTTACAAACAAAAGAAAGGAGAAGATTTCAATGAAGTGTTTGCTCATGTTTCAAGGCTTGATACGGTTTAATTGGTCATCTCAATTACTTCTCAAAATGGTTGGAAATTATTCCATATGGATGTGAAATCGGCATTCTTGAATGGTTTTCTTCAAGATGAAATTTATCTTGAGCAGCCTCCTGGGTTCGTAAGAAAAGGAGAAGAAGAGAAGGTGTACAAGCTAAAGAAAGCTTTATACGGGCTGAAGCAATCACCCCGTGCGTGGTATGATCGAATCAATGATCATTTCATGAGGAATGGTTTTGATAGGTGCCCATATGAGCACACTCTCTACATAAAAAGAAATTCTGGTGGAGATATTACGATGGTGAGTTTGTATGTTGATGACCTTGTTTTCACAGGAAATAATTTGAAGATGCTAGCAGACTTTAAGAAATCCATGATGGATGAATTTGAGATGACTGATTTGGGAGAGTTGTATCATTTCCTTGGCATAAATATTCAACAATCGAAGAGAGGAATTTTCATTTCTCAAGAAAAATATACTGCTGAGTTATTGAAAAAATTCAAGATGGAGAAGGTGTAAACAAGCCTTGCAAAGTAACACATATAAAGAACTCATAAAAACTCCAAGTTTTGAAGGTGCAACAAGCCTTGCAAAGTAACACAACTGTACTTTTCGGCACAGCTCGCGTGACGTTACCACTTTGATCATATATCTCTGGTTTGGATTCCGATTGTGGTGTTTTTGATGCTAAAACGATTCTCTTTTCAGCATATTTCCAACCATATATCACACTTACTGTTTTGATATCCACAACAACACAGAAATTTACGAAAGTTGGATATGCGTTTTCAGCATTCTTGCACAAATTGCACATTTTCTCCAACTTTGCACTTTTTATCCTTTTTCCACCTAAAACACAATAAAACACCTCAAGTGCACTTTTTTCTCACATACAATGAATATAAGATACTTGTGCTAATATATGACAATAATTATCATTAATAAGGTGTTAAATTGGACATTAAAACACGATTATTTTCACTCTCAACAAACCCCCAAACTTACCCGTTGCTCGTCCCGAGGCAACAAAATAAAAATAAAGTGCGAGAGAGTAAGAAAATTAGTGGAGAAACAAGGACTATGACCAATATCCCATTCAAAATACAATTGTCATCACTTAGGTCATGCAACTCTCATTACATGTAATAATCAATTCATAGCATACAAGTTAAGAAAATCACCACCAATTCAAATGCTCCATCGATATGCTCTCACGAGAAGTATATATCACTCTCACTCAAGTGTAAAGATGTACACTTATGGGTTAAGGTGTTTACGCTCAGATTCAATTCAAGTGCATGCGTAACCATAAGCTTGCTAAACGTCTCAACTCTCCTTTTACTTGTGGCTATCAAATCATGGATCAAAAAGGTCTTTTATTTGGTTGTAATGTAGGCTCTTTGGAAAAGGTGGGAAATATATGGATAAGTGACTCAAAACTCGGATCAATCAAGTTGCAGTCTCTCTCGATCTTTCATTCTTCCTCATCACTTCAATCAAGCACAACACTCTTCAAACTCTCTCATCTTTCTCCTTTAAGCACAACATATTTTTTTGAACTTTTTCAAGCTCTTCAACTCCATCATTCTCCTTTTCTTCACCTTTTTGCTTTCTTTATTTCTTTCTTTTGAGGTACCAGTTTAGGGCACTACCACTCGCATCCTCCATATGGTACTAGATTTAAGCACTACCCTAGGGTGTTTGTTTTCATGGAGTACTAGATTTAAGCACTACTCCATGAATTTTTTTTCATCCTTAAGACTCTTCTTTCATCATCCTTATCATCTCTCAAATCACCACTCTCTTCAATTAAGCTTTATTTGATGGATTTAAAAAGGCTCAAATTGGCTAACAAGGGATTTAATGAATTCAGATAAAGTATATGGGAAAAGATAGGCTATAAATCAAAGATGGCCTAATATCATCTCCTTAATCCGCTAGACTAATCTTGAATATTCAAGGAGACTCAAGGCAAGTTCTAGAATACACGCACAAGAATGATACTTACCAAAAAAGAAATATTATGTGATCATGTTCATGAATAAGGCTCAAAATCTCACATGAGTTTTTAACAAATAACAGAGCACTTTCTATGGTAAGCAATATCCCACATGTACACATAGAACTTCATATCACAATATAACTCAAGTACACTTCCTTCATCAATTTCAAAAGCATATGAATTTCATTCACAATTTAAAAATATAAGCTTATGTAGATCACCAAAACCAATCCTTCCACTCTCATGAATTAAAAGCACACGTAAAAATTAGAATAAGGAAACAAGGGCACCTGATTTATGTTCAACTCATGCACGAGCTCCTCGAGTAAAAGCCTCAATATAGAGCTCGTCTTGCCACTCTTTTACCTTTTTCTATCATCAAAAGATTCACTATTAATAAAATAAGAGAACTCTAAGAAAGAATTAATTGACTATGTAATTGACTCCATACTCTAGAAACACCACTACAACACACTAAAAATTAGGTAAGTTGCAAAAAAATCGACATACCAACACCGATTAAAATATTAATATGCCGCAAAAAATTAACTCCATAACAAACAAACAACCAACGAAAGAAAGAATTATACCCTTGGTGCTCATAAAATAAGGTAAGTACATCACACTCCCCCAAACTTAGTAAAAACGTAAGTAGAAACTAAGTTTGAAAAGAGATGTAATTGTCGATTAGTAAGTACCTTAAATATAAAAATTTTTTACTCACACAAAAGAAATAAAGCAATAAAATGAAAGGGACAAGCCCCCAACAGGCACTCATATTTAACGTCGGAGAGTCACGACGGATAAAGTCCTAATTACATTAGAAATAATAAAATCAATAATAATAGCCGTCCCCGGCAACGGCGCCAAAAACTTGATGCGTTTTTTCTTTGCACGCAATTAATCTCCAAGTATGAAGGATATCAATTGTAGCGTAGATAAGCGACCAAGTTAAATATCGAACCCAAAGGACGGCGTATTATCAATTTAATTATTATCTAAATTAATTAAGACGAAAAGCAATAAAGGTTGGGATTTTTAATCTAATAACTAATAAATAATTAAATAAAATGACAAATAAAATAAAATATTACTCGAAGAATATGAAAGTGGATCAAGTAGGAGAATAGGTAGCTCTAGGATAATTCAGTTTTACTCATTAATATCCCTTCCGTGTGTTGGTGTCCGACTCTGCCTTGTGGAATATGGACGCATCACTAAACCATGCAAATCTACTCTATAGACACACGTAAATATGTGTATAACACGTGTGAATAACCTCGGAGCAAGAGATATAATTTCCCCCCCCTTTTTAGATAATATCAGTATTAATTATTTCCCCCTAGGATTGGTACTCTAACCCGATATGATCTCCCTTTATAGGTACTATGAAATTATCCTCTTTATCTTACTTATTAACCCAAATTCTCAACTCAATTAACAAGTATTTATACATGATAGTTCTAATGAAGCTTTGGAGTCCCCTCACTTAGAATCATAACATGGAATTCTGCTCAGCAGTAAACGCACTCAATCAATAACCAAGATATGTATTCAGACTCTACATAACGGTTAATGATGCACAAAACAACTGTGAGTATGAATTAAGAAAGCACAATCATATATAAAATAAATCCACAAGTAGTGTTGTACGGAGTTTACACACGAAAGTTCAATTAATTCATAAAACCTTCATAACCCTAGATCTACCAAAAAGACTCTAGCCCATGATGTTACGAAGAACAATAATGGGTGTTGGATAGATCTTACCCGTTATCTGAAAAATACAAGATAAATTAGGAAGCAAATAAAACCCTAGATATGGCGTCGTCGCGTCCTTCTCCATCTTGAATTCTTCTCTTGGTTCTCCTCTTGATTCCACAGACGAATCTTCAAAGTGATGGATGGATGGAGGAAAGGAAGTGGATGATGGTTGGGGGTTGAACCCCCCTTGTGGGGTGTAGTATGGTTGTGGCATCTCTTCCTCTAATCTATTGTATTCTCCCCCAATTTATAAATAATGATGTGAAATATGTATAGGTGTGAGAATAGAATTAAATAAGGAAAGAAATATATATGGGTGAATCATGGAGGATTATGTGATAAGGAGATAAACTAGGTAATTTTCGGAAATTTTCGAAAATTCTCGAAAATTTTCGTTGGCAGCTGTGCGACTTCACGATTTTAAGCATAACTTTCTCGTCTCATCTCCGATTTGAGTGATTCTTGCTCTCACACGATCCTCTCTTCCTTGACTTTCTATCCATATAAAGAACTCACAGAAACTTCAAGTTTTGCAGGTATAACAAGCCATGAAAAGTAACAAAGTTGTTCTATTCGGCACAACTCGCGTGACGTTACCACTTTAATTATATCTCTCTCGTTTGGATTCCGATTGGGGTGTTCTTGATGCCAAAACGATTCTCTTTTCAGCGGATTTCCAACTATATATCACACTTACTGTTTTGATCTCCACAACAATACAGAAAAATTATGAAATTTGGATGCGCATTTTCAGCATTCTTGCACAAATTGCACCTTTTCTCCAACTTTGCACTTTTCATCCTTTTTCCACCTAAAACACAATAAAACACCTCAAGTGCACCTTTTTCTCACATACAATGAATATATGATACTTTTGCTAATATATGACAATAATTATCATTAATAAGGTGTTAAATTGGACACTAAAACACGCTTATTTTCACTCTCAACAAACCCCCAAACTTACCCGTTGCTCATCCCGAGGCAACAAAATAAAAATAAAGCGAGAGAGTGTAAGAAAATTAGTGGGGAAACAAGGACTATGACCAATACCCCATTCAAAATACAATTGTCATCACTTAGGTCATGCAACTCTCATTACATGTAATAGTCAATTTATAGCATACAAGTTAAGACAATCACCACCAATTCAAATGATCCATTGACATGCTCTCACGGGAAGTATATATCACTCACTCAAGTGTAAAGATGTACACTTATGGGTTAAGGTGTTTACGCTCAGATTTAATTCAAGTGCATGCGTAACCATAAGCTTGTTAAAATTCTCAACTCTCCTTTTACTTGTAGCTAGAAAATCATGAATCAAAAAAGTCTTTTATTTGGTTGTAATGTAGGCTCTTTGGAAAAGGTGGAAAATATATGGATAAGTGACTCAAAACTCGGATCAATTAAGCTGCAGTCTCTCTCGATCTTTTATTCTTCCTCATCACTTCAATCAAGCACAACACTCTTCAAACTCTTCTTTCATGGAGATCTAGATTTAAGCACTACCCTAGGGTGTTTGTTTTCATGGAGTACTAAATTTAAGCACTACTCCATGAATTTCTTTTTCATCCTTAAGACTCTTCTTTCATCATCCTTATCATCCCTCAAATCACCACTCTCTTCAATTAAGCTTTATTGGCTATCAAAAGAATGGATTTAAAAAGGCTCAAATGGGCTAACAAGGGATTTAATGAATTCAGGTAAAGTATATGGGAAAAGATGGGCTATAAATCAAAGATGGCCTAATATCATCTCCTTAATCCGCTAGACTAATCTTGAATGTTCAAGCAGACTCAAGGCAAGTTATAGAATACACGCACAAGAATGATACTCACCAAAAAAGAAATATCATGTGATTATGTACATGAATAAGGCTCAAAATCTCGTATGGGTTTTTAACAAGTAACAGAGCACTTTTCATGGTAAGCAATATCCCACAAGTACACATAGAACTTCATATCACAATATAACTCAAGTACACTTTCTTCATCAATTTCAAAAGCATATGAATTTCATTCACAATTTAAAAATAAAAGCTCATGTAGATCTCCAAAACTAATCCTTCCACTCTCATGAATTAAAAGCACACATAAAAATTAGAATAAGAAAACGAGGGCACCTGATTTATCTTCAATGCATGCACGAGCTCTTCGAGTCAAAGCATCAATGTAGAACTCGTTTTGCCACTCTTTTACCTTTTTCTATCATCAAAACTCAAGCACACTCATCATCAAAAGATTCATTATTAATAAAATAAGAGAACTCTAAGAAAGAATTAATTGACTATGTAATTGACTCCACACACTAGAAACACCACTACAACGCACTAAACATTAGGTAAGTTGTAAGATATCAACATACCAACACCGGTTAAAATATTAATATGCCACAAAAAATCAACTCCCTAACAAACAAACAACCAACGAAAGAAATAATTATACCCTTGGTGCTCATAAGATGAGGTAAGAACATCACACCCCCCAAACTTAGTAAAAACATAAGTAGAAACTAGGTTTGAAAAGAGATGTAATTGCCGATTAGTAAGTACCTTAAATATAAATTTTTTTACTCACACAAAAGAAATAAAGCAATAAAATGGAAGGGACAAGCCCTCAACAGGCGCTCATGTTTAACGTAGGAGAGTCACGATGGATAAAGTCATAATCACATTAGAAATAATAAAATCAATAATAATAGCCGTCCCCGACAATGGCACTAAAAACTTGATGCGCGTTTTCTTTGCATGCAAAATTAATCCCAGAGTATGAAGGATATCAATTGTAGCTTAGATAAACAACTAAGTTAAATATCGAACTCAAAGGATGGCGTATTATCAATTTAATTATTATCTAAATTAATTAAGACGAAAAGCAATATAGGTTGGGATTTTTAATCTAATAACTAATAAACAATTAAATAAAATAACAAATAAAATAAAATATCACTAGAAGAATATGAAAGTGGATCAAGTAGGAGAATAGGTAGCTCTAGGATAATCCAATTTTACTCATTAATTTCCCTTCCGTGTGTTGGTGTCCGACTCTGCCTTGTAGAATATGGATGCATCACTAAACCATGCAAATCTACTCTATAGACACAAGTAAATATGCGTGTAACACTTGTAAATAACCTCAGAGCAAGAAATATAATTTCACCCCCCTTTCTAGGTACTATCAGTATCAATTATTTTCCTCTAGGATTGGTACTCTAACCCGATATGATCTCCCTTTATAGGTACTATGAAATTATCCTCTGTATCCTACATATTAACCTGAATTCTCAATTCAATTAACAAGTATTTATACATGATAGTTCTAATGAAGCTTCGTAGTCCCCTCACTTAGAATCATAACATGGAATTCTGCTCAGCAGTGAACACACTCAATCAATAACCAAGATATGTATTCAGACTCTACATAACAGTTAATGATGCACAAAACGACTGTGAATATGAATTAAGAAAGCACGATCATATATAAAATAAATCCGCAAGTAGTGTTGTACGGAGTTTACACATGAAAGTTAAATTAATTCATAAAACCTTCATAACTCTAGATCTACCAAAAAGACTCTAGCTCATGATGTTACGAAGAACAATCATGGGTGTTGGATAGATCTTACCCGTAGTCTGAAAAATACAAGATAAATTAAGAAGCAAACAAAACCCTAGATATGGCGTCGTCGCGTCCTTATTCCACAGACGAATCTTCAAAGTGATAGATGGATGGAGGAAAGGAAGTGGATGATGGTTGGGGGGTGAACCCCCTTGTGGGGTGTAGTATGGTTGTGGCCTCTCTTCCTCTAATCTATTGTATTCTCCCCCAATTTATGAATAATGATGTGAAACATATACAGTTGTGAGGATAGAATTAAATAAGGAAAGAAATATATATGGGTGAATCATGGAGGATTATGTGATAAGGAGATAAATTAGGTAATTTTCGAAAAATTTCGGAAAATCTCGGAAATTCTCGCTGGCAGCTGCGCGACTTCACGATTTTAAGCATAACTTCCTAGTCCCATCTCCGATTTAAGTGATTCTTGTGCTCACACGATCCTCTTTTCCTTGGCTTTCTATCCATATAAAGAACTCATAGAAACTCCTAGTTTTGAAGGTGTAATAAGCCATTCAAAGTAACACAACTATTCTGTTCGGCACAGCTCGCGTGAGGTTACCACTTTAATCATATCTCTCTCGTTTGGATTCTGATTGGGGTATTCTTGACGCCAAAATGATTCTCTCTTCAGCGGATTTCCAACCATATATCACACTTACTATTTTGATCTCCACAACAACATAGAAAAATTACGAAAATGGATGTGCATTTTTAGCATTCTTGCACAAATTGAACCTTTTCTCCAACTTTGCACTTTTCATCCTTTTTTCCACCTAAAACATAATAAAACACCTCAAGTGCACCTTTTTCTCACATAAAATGAATATAAGATACTTGTGCTAATATATGACAACAATTCTCATTAATAAGGTGTTAAATTTGACACTAAAATACACTTATTTTCACTCTCAACACTCACCTTAGTGAGGATCCCAGTGGCCAGGGTGACTAGCCCAATTGGTTAACTCTAAAAGATAATTTGACTGCAGTTCAGATAATAAAAAGCGGAGGGATTAATGGCAAAAATAAAATTCCCTGATCCAATATTCAACTCCAAAAATCGATATATTCCAGCATGTCAATATCAAAGCCTCGAGTTTATTGATTCAATGATCCACTTGAATAACAAATTTGAGTGTATTACATAAGCACGAGAAGCACAACCTCTAAATAAAAATTAATTCAAACTCATGATTCGTCCTTGACGGCGAGGTTAAGCAAAGTGGCGAGGGCGGCTGAGTGGCAGCGAAGCATATCAACAAGAGCCCCAACGGCGGTGGAGAAATAATGGTGGTAGCACTACGAGGTTTTAGTGAGGGCTCGAATCTCCTTAGCGGCCTGCAATCTCAAATCGAGGTCTGATCGCTATTTTCTTTTGGAAAATATGAATCTCACCCTCAAGTGTAAGAGATCAATTGTAGTGCGCGTGTGACCAAGTTAAATTATCGAACCCGATAGTGTCTGAGTGACAAATAAATCTAATTATTACTATTTTTATTTAAGGCAATCTCAAGTTTTATTAACTAAGAAAAGTGAAAATAATAAATAAATAAATAAATAAAATAAGATACGATACGATGTCGAGAAAACAATCAAGCATTCCAAGATAAGAGACTGATAATGCTAAGGACAATCCAACTTAACCATGTGACAGATTTTTCTAAATCCAAATTAATTACCCGCAGATATTTATAAGAGGATCGCTAAGCCTAGTTAGACCACCTTGATCGAGTAAGATATAACACTTATAATGAGCTGAAAATCCTAGGATCGATAAGGAATTAAGTCTCTCTCTCCCTCTATAGGTACTTCATGCTAAATTTCATTAAACGCTAGAACACTAGACTTCCCTTTCTAGGTACGCAATTATTTACCCCTTTTGTTTCCTTACTAATTACCTAATAATGATGTTTTACCAAGTAATTAATATTTCAAATTGATTGTCTAACACTCTTAGGAATTATAGGCCAATCCCCTAAGACTGCCACAAGAAATAACAACTATTATACATAAATAAAGAATCCTATTAATTATCAATCAGTGATACCGTCAAAAATAATTAAAGGAATCAAAACTCAAAAACACAATAAATTGAAGTCTCAAAATATCCTCTTCAATAAGGAAATAAACATTTTTCAGAATAATAAATCCAAGTCTAGGGCAATCAAATCATATAGTCAAAATTGTATTAAAGCCCTAACAATACCAATAAGATACTTAACCCGTGGTGTTAGAAGCAACAACCATGCCTATAGAAGAAGACTTACCCATGAGTCTAAAAACTAGAAAGAATAAAGCAAAGCAAAGAAAACTTATTTGTTTGGTTCTCCTCCTTCAACTTCGTCCTCTCCAGAATTCCCATCTGCGATCAAGTAGGGTTCTCCTTCTTCAACTTCATCCTCTCCAGAATTCTCGTCTCCGATCAAGTAGACAAATACTCTTTTGAATCCTCTCCAGATGGTGGATAGAGGATGATGGGTAGAAGATGAAAGGTGGATATGTTAGATTAGGGTTTAAAACCCTAGGTGATGTGGTGGTGGTTGATTAGGTGGTTTCTCCACACCTTTATATGGTGATGAGTATAGAGTATATATAGGTATTAGAATGGAATAAAATAAGGAGTAGAAAGATGTGGGATCTTGAAAAATCAGGAAAAATATAATTATGGAAGATATGAATGGATATTAGATTAGGAAATAACTTGGCCACCAAGAAAATAGGAAATAAAAGGTGATTTTCGTGAATTTTCGGAATTCTCGCTGGCAGCTGTTGCGCGACCTTACGGTGTTGAGCATTACTTCTTCATCTGAATTTCGATTAAGCTGATTATTGCGCCCACGCGGCCCTCTTTTCCGTAGCTTTCTAGCCATATATCATATGACCAGTTTAAACTTCTACACGCATACATAAAAATTACAGAATGTAGTCTTCTATTTTCTTGCATGTTGCACAAATTCACCCTTCATTCCAATTTAGCATTTTTTATCCTTTTTCCTATCAAAACACAAAAAAAATATCTCTCAAGCACCTTTTAGTCAATAATCATTCAAAGTATTAATATTTGTGTAAATAATATCAATTAAACACTCAAAGAGGTATCAAATCGGACCCAAAAGTACATGAATTTCAACTCTCATCAAGTTCGTCGAATTAGAGGAGGAAAAAAATAGGTGGGATATGACATGGCGGATTTATTAGCTAAAAAAGTTAAAATTGTCACGTTTGATTGACCAGCCGAAAACCCCCAAATTAAAGCATGACATTGTAGATTCCGGCAAAAATTGGGTAAAAATTGAAACGATTATTTAGTTATAGGGAAAAATTGAACTACTTATCTTTTTAGTGCAAAATTTAAAGTTTTGCTTAGTTTACAAGGCATAAAATGAATTTAACTCAATACTGATATGGAAAGGAAAAAAAATTAGGTGGTATATGACGTGGCAGATTCATTGGCTAAAAAAGGTCAAAATTGTCTCATTGGATTGACCAGCCGGAAACCCCCAAATTGAAGCATAATGTGGCGGATTCCAGCGAAATTCGCATTTTTCGAAGAAAATTGGACAAAAATTAAAACAATCCGTTAGTTATAGGGTAAAATTGAACTACTTATCTCTTTTAGGGAAAAAAATAAAATTTTGCTTAATTATAGGGCATAAAATGAATTTAACTCAATACTTATACTTGTGTGAGATGAGATCATTTTTACCCTTTATGGTGGTTATCTTTTAATAACACCACCCCCAAAATTGTTAAATGAACCCTAATAATTTATAGAATTAAAATATGATAATTTAATAAGACATAAATATCCTTTTATAAATAATATAATAAAATTAATTATAATTAAATTTCTGAATACACCCAGTCCGATATATAAATGCATTCCATTGTTATAATTATTAAGCTATGATCAACCCTAAACTTTTTTGCATCAGCATAATATCATGGAACAAGCAAAAATTGAGAATGATGATAATTCAGAACAAGCAATCATCGTAAAGGAGGAGCATAATCATGATGAGGGTGACCTCATCAGTGTTTATTTTTAAAATTAAGTTTAGGATTTAGGGTTTTAGTTTGTAGAATAATAAATTGTATATATAGCGTAATCTGTAATTCTTATTCTAAAAATTATCATATTTGACTGCAACAAACAAATAGAGATTAGGAGTGTTATATGGTGGATTACTGCAAAGAAGCTGAGTTGAATAGATTCTACTTAGCCAATTAATACGAACATGCTGAATCATTTCGTTGATAGCCGGCTGTAGTATATTGTTCGACGACAGCAGTCGAACACTTAAATCTGTTCGAAGTTTGTGATCAAACAGTTTGGTGTTTCTCATGTCTGTTCGCTTCCTGTGATCGAACAAATTTACTTGTGTTCGGTTTCTATCGTCAAACACCCTATTTTTCTTTCTTTTTTCTGTTTATTTTTACGGCAACTACTAGCGAACACATGGAAGGTGGACACGCAAGAAATTAAAATTAATTAAAAGAATGAATTCTGCAATATTGAAGTTATCCGGAAGAAAATTTTATTCTTGATATAATGAATTAATATATACAGATTAATCTCAAATTATGCCACATAGAATTCTAATGACTTATCCAAATCTTATCTTCTACAATCCTCACCTTCGACCTTTTTTTATTTTTTTTATTCCCTCTCCTTTCTCTCCTGAGCAGTCGCGGCAAGGAAGACACAGATCTGTTCTTTTTTCTTTTTCAAACCTCAGCGATATTTCTTCTTTTTTTTAAATATTGTGATTAATTTGTTTTTTTTTAATTTGGGTATAGTTAATTAAAAGGGTAAAGTTATCTTTGTATGGGTGTATTAAGTAATTTAAATATGTAATCTTTAATTTTAGTGGGGTACTGATGAGAGTGAAAATTCATGTACTTTTGAGTCCAATTTAATACCTCTTTGAATGTATAATTGATATTATTTGCACAAATATTAATACATTGAATTATTAATAACTAAAAGGTGCATGAGAGATATTTTATTGTGTTTTGATAGGAAAAAGGATCAAGAATGCAAAGTTGGAATGAGTGATGAATTCGAGCTACTTGCAAGCAAACATATGTCCACTATCCATAATTTTTCTGTATCTGTAGAAGTTCAAATTGGTCATGTGATATATGATTGGAAAGCTACAGAAGAGAAGATCATTTTGGCTCAAGAATCCCCTCAATCGGAGATCAAACAAGAGAGTTATGATCAAAATGGTGACGTCGCACAAGCTATTCCTGCTCAGCATGATGGTGCCACTTTGCATGATTTTTTACACCTTAAAATGTTGGAGTTATTTTGAGTTCTTTTTTTAATAGAAAGCCAGGGAAGAGAGAATTACGTGAGCGCAAGAATCGCTCAAATCGGGGTTTGAATGAAGAAGTTATGCTCAAAACCGTGGAGTCGCGCAGGCTGGCGATGGACACTCGGCGCACACTCGCCCAGCGGCGTGCATGAGCTGATGTTGCGTGTTTTCCACCATGTTAAGTACTAGCATCCGTGTAAGAAATCTTATTGCATGGTTTTTGCCGTGTGACAAGTTATGAGGCCGTGCGAGGAGTTTTCAAAGTCGTAGCTGCCAAAATCAAGGACACGAAGCCGTGCATAAGAATCACGACGCCGTGTGAGGTAGAATTACGCACGGTTGCTGCCATGTGAGGAAGAGTCACACCGCACGATGTCGAGTGTTGACGAATGATGCCGTGCGACTGCCGTGGGCGTGCCGTGTGTGGCCCATCTTATGCACGTGTTCTATTTTTGGCATATTTTTGCCCAAGCCCATTATGTGGAGTATAAAACTGAGTTAGAGAATAGATCCCATACACGCCTGATACCTTCATCCAGAACCCTAATTTCACCCATTATTCACCACCTTCCATTCATCTACAGAGAGACGATCGGAGTTGCTACTTGGATCGGAGACGGAAATTTCGACGGAGATTGTGATTGAAGAATTGAAGTCCTCCAAAAAGGTTCTTTATTTTTCAGTTATTTATCTTTGTTATTTTAGAACAATGGTTGAGGCTTATTACATCTTTGTGATTGACCCTCGTAAATCTATGGGCTAAGCTTCTTTGTTGGTAATGTTAGGGCGTTAATACTATTTTGACTATGTGATTTGATTGCCCTAAACTTGGATTTATTATTCTGCAGAATTTTTATTTTCTTATTGAAGATGATATTTTGAAACTTCATATTGTTGTGTTTTTTAGTTTTGATTCCTTTAATTATTCTTGACGGATTACTAATTGCTAGTTAATAGGATTCTTTATTTATGCACAATTATTATTATTTCCTGTAACAGTTTTAGGGAATTGGCCTATAATACCGAAGAGAGTTAGACAATCAATTTAGAATATTAATTACTTGGTAAAACATCATTATTAGGTAATTGGTAAGGAGACAAAAATGGGTTAATAATCGCGTACCTAGAAAGTGAAGTCTAGTGCTCTAACCTATAATGGAATTTAGCATGAAGTACCTATAGAGGGAGAGAGAGTTAATTTCTTATTGATCCTAGGATTTTTAACTCATTATAAGTGTTAGATCCTACCCGATCAAGATAATTTAACTAGGCTTAGTGATCCTCTTATAAACGTTTGCAGATAATTAATTTGGGTCTAGATAAATGATAAGTCGTAATTTTACACGATTATTTTGGATGAAATTCACTTCTTTACGCGTGAGTTGTGAAGTATTTAATGTTAATTACGACTTATTTTTATTTTATACACTTGAGCTTTTATTATTTTATTTCTTATTGAAACAGACCAAAATTGAGATAAATTGTATAGTCACATTAATTTATTTTTGTGACTGATACAATAATTTTTATTGCAGGAAAATTAAATAGTTAACCAAGATAATTAAGGAAAAGAAGAATTTGGTGATCAACAATAAATAAAAACTTACCAAATATAAGATACAAGGAATTTGGACACACATTCAAGAAGGAAGGTTAAAGATAAATTAATTCAGGATCCTTATATTAATCTTGGACATCATCACAAGCTCCGGGATGCAAGGGAGAAGACAGATTGGCCTAGGGAAGAAGGCGCATCAGACAGATTGGCCTAGGGAAGAAGGCGCATCACCACGAAGAACACAGAATTATCGGTTCTTTAATTTAATTTTTAATTTAGTTTAATTATGTAATTTCGTTTCTAGTCCAAGGATATTGTAAACCTCCGTTGATGAATTTACATGTTTGTTTATAATTAAAATTATCTACTTGTTAATGAATTTATTTTGTGATTGGTTTTGATGTTAATCTTGATTTTCAATTATTTGTGTAGACTACTCCTCTCATATGTGATTGATTATTCAATAGCTATTTTACATATTATAATCCGTAATTGTTATAATATTGTGAACCCAGTAGCAAAATGAGGAAGTACCTTTTGAAATCACGAAATCTAGGTTGTATGATTCGCTATCCCATTTTCATAGTCTAGTAGTCCTAATATCTAAACCCTAATTCATTGTCGAGTTCGAATCCATATGGTCACTCGGGAATAGTTTAATCTAGATGTCGTACCCTAGGTTATTAATCTTAAGGATATTTCGAGTTAATTGGCCGTACCATTAGCCTAGGGGCTTGAGTTTATGATCTTGTTGGTGTTTTAGGAATTTCATATATGTGAATTAAGATACAGGAGGGGATCAAATCCTTTGACTAGGTTGTTATTTTATTTGTTCTCTTATTTAATTTTGTTAATTTTACACTTTTAATTATTTATTTTTATGTTTATTAGTTGTTAGAACTAAATACAATTCCCCCTCCGGTTACTTTAGAAATACAATTGATATGATTCAACTAAAATTCAATTAATCTCTTGGGTTCGACCCGTACTCATCATACTATATTTTAGTGGATTTGTTGGAAATTTTATAAGTATTATTTTGGGTGCCGGCGACAGCACATCAATAAATTAGTCACATAGTTAAGCTGTTTTCCCGAGCATTACCAATTCTCCATTCTTGAACTCTTAAATCGTATTCTCTTGTGTGATTTATTTTCTTTGCATTAGTTAATTATTTTATTTCAGTTTTTATTAATTAATTAATCATCCTTTCAAAATTCCCCAGATTTGTCTTGCAATTCAATTGTCATATAAAGTTACTAATTAAATTTATAACGATCTCGTGGGAACGATAATTTCACTTGGTCACGCGAACTACAATCGATCACTTACACTTGAGGGTGAAAGAAAATAGCGATCATGTACTTATAGTAATCGGGGTTCATTTTATAATTTTGGGGTACAAATAGTTGACTTTTTTTAGAACATATTATTATTACTTTTAATTTAAGGGAATATATTGCAGTTTTCCCATTTCCAGCGCAACTCCTAACTTTATTCCACTCCTCATCGTCAGAGCCGCCTCTCTCCAACATGTACTTCCTTTTAATCCCAATTCCTCTCTACCAACACAACCTCCTATCCAATTTGCTGGGATTAGGTTCGAAAAGTTCTGGTTTCAATTTGCAATTTTGATTTGAGTAATATTTCCCCCAAAATTTGGTAATAATAATCAGGAAACTTGAAGAAGATATATAACTACAGGAGAGCCATTCTTTTGATTCCCCTCAAAATTACTCTTGTATCTTTTGAGATAAGATATAATTTATAGTAGGACTTATTTTGTTAATTAAAAAGGATATAAGACTAATTTTGAAATTAATTGGACAAAATTTGAAATTTGAAAAGATATAGGACTAAAATTGAAAATACTAAAAGTTACAGAACTAAAATTGGATTTGATAAAAAATATGAGACTAAAATTGATATTTTCTTGTAGTTTGTAATATGACTTGCTGTCCGAATTTTTTATGCCATTTGATAGTATATTATTCCTTTTCTTACACATTCAACTCACATAAAAATAGTGGCACGGGAGATCGATATACAAAAGGACACGACTAAACCCACAACTCTGGTCTGATAATGGATAACTAATGCTGAGTAGGGATTGTTTAGTTCAAGTTATATTAAATACTTCATGAGTCCTAAAAAAAATAACCAAAATAAAGAAATTTACACACTAATCGCTTTTAAACGGACTTATTTTATTTTTAAGTCCGTTAGTTGAAAGCAAGGATCACAGTAAATTAGAACTTAAAGGAGTGGGTTATAATAACCTATAAAATTAATAAAGAATTAAGACAATTCTCATGTTCATCCCTTCTTTTGTTAATAACATTTTTAATCTTTATTAACCCATCTAATAATTTTAGTGTAACAAACACTTTCCTATGGGTTTCGGTACACATTGGGTGTATCATTATTTACATCAGCAAATTATAATTTTCTCTTTTCATATTAGTCAAAATACTCCATGTTTACATTTTTGATAAAGTACACCAGGTTTAAATGCTTTAAATCTACCTCAGCATTCACATACATTATTTGTAGTAAAATTTTCTGAACATATTACTTCACAGAAGAAACAAGTATAGGGGGGAAAAACGGAAAGTAGTATATGTATATATAATATCATTATTCTAAAAAGATAATATAGAAAAGCACCACTAGCTAAAGTATAATTGGTTGACCTTGCGTTTCTTTATCTGAATTGGTATGATCTGCAACCTTAGACTAATCTTCTTTTTTCTTTCATATCTCCATTTGAACACCAATTCCTTCATCTGAATTTATCATGTTTATGCATTTGAAAAAGACATTCATGCTAAAACTTTTGAAAAGCAGAACCAAATGGAGGAGCAAGAAATATCCCGTGCTCAACGAATTGCAGGTTTCGATTGGTAGAGACTATTTCTCACATCATTCGTGGACGTGCAACCTCACAGAATTGCCTGAGGGGTGGGAGTGGACACCCAAGAAAGTGGCTTGTTTCAAGAAACAACTTAAGAAGGTTTTCCTGGTACCCATGGAAAGATCAACAATATGGGGGGAAAAGGGCTTGAACAAGAGTAAACGAATCAAAAATTTTCTTGATTTCCTTCATCAGTTACTCCACCATAATACTGATTTCTGGTGGCGTGGCCGTCGACTTGTGAAGGACCTTGAAAAAGAGCTGAGGTTTCTTCACACCATTGTTGAGGACTTATCATGGATGCTGCAAGACTGCGATGACCGCCAGTATGAAGCTGAATTCCAGAATCTCATGGAAGAGTTGGAAGCAGTGGGCAATCAAGCTGGGTGTTTTATCCATTCCATGTTATTCTCTACTCATGATATGGGGGCCAGAAATGGAGGAGCTTGCTGCTGCTTTACATCGCATCGATTGCTTGAATGCAAATCTTAAATCATCTGATATCTTCACCGCAAGTACTACTACTAATACTCTGCGGGTTTCCACCTCCGACTCCTTCCTATATCTTAATTCTCTTGGTAATGATCTGCAAGAGCTGTTACAGGGGGAGGATGATCGGATTGCTGATGTCAAGGATCAAATCGGCTTTCTTCATCAGGGACTAGTACTTTTGCAATCCTCAATCCATGACACGAGATCGCCACAGTCCAGTGAAATTGGACAACGGAAAGAGATTCTGATGTGCCATATTGGAGATATTGCACTTCAAGCGCAGTATCTTATCACGGTATTTTTGTCGGAAGATGTTCCTCTCTGGTATGTCATTACTAGGTTCACTTATCTCAACCATAGGATTCATGTTATTACGCTCCAAATAGAAATCAAAGAGGAAGACAAAATTAAAGGCCTAAAAATAACAAAGGATTTCACTGCAAGTCCACCATTTCAGGAGGAGAGAAAGATTTATGATTCCAATGAAATAATGGTTGGTTTTGAGGATGAAGAAGAGGATATTCTGAATCATCTGGTTGGAGAAGGAAAACTGGAACGTCTAGTCATTTCAATCATCGGGATGGCTGGAATTGGTAAGACCACTTTAGGGAGAAAAGTGTACAATCATCCCTTAGTTAGAGACAGGTTTGACAAACTCTCATGCTTTGTGGTTTCCCAAATATATGAGATACAAAAAATAATGAGGGACATTTTGATTGAGATAAATAATGATCTTGTTAAAGATAGGATCTTATGCATGAAAGAAGAAACGTTGGTAGAACATATACACAAAACTTTGAAGGGAAGAAGGTACTTTGTTGTAATGGATGATGTATGGGACTCAACCGTGTGGGACGAGTTGCAGAGATGTTTCCCTGATGATGGAAATGGAAGCAGGATATTGTTCACTAGTAGGAATAAAGGTGTGGCTCCACCTAATAGCATAATTCATGAGCTGCCTTTTTTGACTGATGAGCAATGTTGGGAGCTATTGGAGAAGAAGGTGTTCTTTCGCAATAGAACTTGCCCTCCTCAATTACAATCGATCGGAAAGAAAATTGCTACAAAATGCCATGGACTACCACTCACGGTATCTGTTATTGCGGGTGTTCTTTCAACCGTGGATGAGGAAGAAAGTGCATGGGAAAATGTGGGAAAAAGTTTAGCTTCCTATGTAAAAGACAGTGAAGATAACATAGTGATGCAAATTCTGGAATTGAGTTACAATCATCTTCCAGACCATTTGAAGTTGTGCTTTCTTTCTTTTGGAACATACATAAAAGAAGTCTCTCTGGAAAAGCTGAAGAGATTTTGGATTGCTAAAGGATTCATACGTAAAGAAAATGAGAGGAGCAAGGAAAATGTAGCAGAAGATTATATAATGGAGCTAGTTGATAAAAGTCTAGTCATGGTTGCCAAAAGACGGTTAGATGGTAAAGCAGTGAAAGCTTGTTTACATGATTTACTGCGCCACTTATGCTTAAAAATATCTAGAAGAGAAAGCTTTAGGGAATGTTCGAGCATTGGGTAAGTTAATTCTTTGTACTATCCAGTCCCTCCTTGAATCTTTAGTGTGTTGTTTTATAGATAATATGTCTCTCCATGGTTAAGCATTTATAGTTTTGTTCTGTTTTTGTCCAATTCAGGATGCACATATTTGGTGTACATGTACCAGTGCTTCAACGTCAGTGTGCAGCTTTATGGCTTGACAATCGCGGACACTCTTTTACTAGAGAAGATGGTGAGGCCTCATCGTATGATCGAGACATGAGATTACTAAGAGTCTTGCATTTCCATAAAATTGATAATTTGGCATATGGTTGTTATATGTATAGAGTAGAGTATCTAGTTAACTTGAGGTACTTGGTTATTGACAAAATGCCAACATGGATTGAAAATCTTCTGAATCTGGAATATCTAACCTTTGAGTTTTATGAGACTGTGTATCTACCCCCAACAATAGTGAAATTGAAGAAGTTGAGATATATCCATGCTTACAGAGCAGAGTACAGTGAAGATTGGAGTAGTGGGTGCATAAGCAACAACAACTTAGAGTATCTTTCATGGATAGTAATCAAGAAGTTGAAGGATGAAGAGTTGTTGAAATGTTCATCCCATCTTCGCAAACTCAAATGCTTATATTTAGTAATGCCATCTCATTTGGAGAGCGAATACCCGCGTTTTGATCTTAGCTTCCTCACTCAACTTGATTCACTCTCCCTAACATTCTTAGAGACTTACGTGAACATTATGTGGAATTCGGGAAAGCGTTTGAAGTACCGGAATTCGGATTCCCAAAAAACATTAGAAAGCTGAGTCTTGGTTGGTCATGGATGCGTTGGGAGAACATGTCCGTAGTTGGGAGATTGGAAAACCTTGAGATTCTCAAACTATATGCTAATGCTTTTGTGGGAAAAATATGGGATACAAGAGATGATGAATTTCAGAACCTGAGGTTCCTAGAATTGGAATATATGGAACTGTATGAATGGAATGTGAGCTCAAGTGAACACTTTCCCAAACTTCAACACTTGGTGTTGAGGCAGTGCCACCATCTGAAAGAGATTCCTAATGAAATAGGTGAAATCGCAACGATGGAGGTGATAGAGGTGAAGAAGGAATGTCAGATTTCGTTAAGAGAGTCAGCAGAGAGAATAAAGGAAGAACAACGAGACATGGGAAATGATCAACTCAATGTCATCATCGACGCTACTTATCAGGGATGTGAACGCACCGAAAATGCATTGAGCTACTTACGTTAATCGTCTAAAGATTAAGAGAATGTTTAATTAGATTAGGATGCTCAACAAAGATGTTGGAAGAGCTTTACACAACTCCTTTCCCAACAATGAGAAGAAAGAAGGAGAGGGTGATGATGATGATGCTGTTTCGACAGAGATCATAGGATTATCTGAAGTGTACCAGAAACTCAAAGATAGCCTCATGAGAAGTCATGCAGCAGTAGTTACTTCACTTGTTGGGATGCCAGGCATCGGTAAGACTGCTGTTGCTAAGAAAAAATTTCAAGATCCGGAGTTCGTTGAGGTTCCTGCAATTGAAACATATGATTGGTGTGAGCGGGATGTGAGCTCAAGTGAACACTTTCCTAAACTTAAACACTTGGTGTTGAAGAACTGCAAAGATCTGAAAGAGATTTGTATTGAAATTGGTGAAATCGCAAGCTGGAGCAGATTGAGGTGAGTGGGGAATGTTTGGATTCATTAAGAGAGTCAGCAGAGAGAATAAAAGAATACCAACAACGAGAGATGGGAAATGAACAATTCAACGTTATCATCAATGCTACTCTGATCAGCTGAGGTTCTTTGAGAATTATCATTCAATTGAGGCGGGAATGTATTGGTAACATCTCTTTTCTTTCCTTTTACATCAAACAATTAGGTATCTTATTTGCATATATGCTATTAATTTAAAAATAAAAAATAAAAAAATTCCCAAACACTTGAAAATGTCGATCGACTACGGTTTAATTTTTATTTTTCTTGTATTAGCTCGCCACAACTCCTCACACCCATTTGCAATTTCATATGCTACTTTAGTGTATTATTTAATGATGAGGAAACTGTTTTTGCAAATGGGATAATATTTGTGAACAAAAATGGGAACTAATTGGAAGTGAATTAGACAGTGAAAAATATATGGATGAAAGTTTTATCAATCTAATTTCTAACACAACAGGGATTTTGATTTCTCTACAAAGAGATGCGGTTTTTATAGCCAAGAAGCGACTTGCAGTTTTTATAGTGAATAAAATGATGGTTATTGTATAGTGAAAGAATGTTGGGTATATTTAGATTTCAGTACTATATATTGACTAGAAAAAAATGACAGAAAATTATAGTAATGAAATTTGAGTTGTGGTAAAAGTTACACATTTTCTCCTTAATACGAAATTGTCGGGCTCTGGTGTTTACTTTTCCATAGCAATCATCTCCAAGATATAACGACTCACATCTTATGATAATAGCACTACAAATCACAAGAAACAACTAACAAATCGTATTATAAACTTACCTTATGAGTAGGATGATTTATGAATACACTACGAATTATAAGGACAACTTGACTTCATGACTTTATTGACATCTAAAATTTATGAGTTTGTGACAAGTGTTTAAGTGATTTTTTGAAGTGGTGTTCAAGTTGTTCATTATGAAAATGAAGGGTCTATTTAAAAATTTTAAAGATAAAATGATGCAAAATTCAAATACATTATTCAACAATCGCACCCTTTGATCACAAATCTTCTCAAACATACTTTAATTTAATAGACACCATTTTAAAGTGACTTTTCCATTCACCTTAAATTTTCAATAAAGAAGGATGCAAGAGAGAGGCCATGTATGCATCCTAGACATGACCCAAGACAACAAGACATGCCTGACTCTCCAATCTCACCTTCAGCTCCATATATACCAGCTGAATCCACATCGTATGCTATCTCAGGATCCATCTCAGCTAGAATGCACCGCGGGATGTCCTTAAATCGACATCTCTTGCAAACTCGAACCCACACGTGACGCTGGAAGCGATTTCGACTATCTTGAAAAAGTTTCTAAGCAATAGCAGTCTTACCGATACTGGCATCTCAACGACTGAAGTAATTAGAGTCTCACTCTAGAGGCTGTGTTTGAGTTTCTGTGCACATGTATACTTTATGATCTCTGTCCGCAATGCATTCTCTTCTTCTTCTTTCTTCATATGTTAGGAAAAGAGTCATAATCCATGCACATCGTATTAGAGTGTAACCTGATTAAGTATTAAACAATACTCCTCTCTAACAGCTTAAGCTTTTAGACGAGGTGAATTTCTTAGTCCCATTTTTGGTTAAAATGATGTAGAGTAAGAGAACTTTATCGTTGTTGTAAACATAGTTACCAAGTAACAAAATTTATAGAATATCGTCCCAATGGAAAGGTAAAATCAAGATGTATCCGGATTTGCCTTAAATCATGCTTTGTAAAAGTGATAGAATTTTGAGTTTGGATTTTAGACTAACAATTATTCTAAACAATTAACTAGAAAACAAGTAATAACTATGATTATCAAAGAACAATGATGTAATGAAATGATTGAAATAGATCTTAGAAAGAGTGCAAGGCTAACCACAATCCAAGCAAGACTCTAGTAGTAAATATCATCAACAAGAAAAGAAGCAATCGCAATTGTACCCCTAGTCCCTATAGCCACGGTAACTAGGTTCTCATCCCTTTTACAAGATTAAATTTGGCCCCTAAGATTGGTCTTATTGTCAATTCCTTTGAAGGTACTATATATGACTCTAATTTTGGTTCTTCTCATTTAATTACTCAAATGTCCTCTTATAAGTGTTCTAAGCATTCAAAGGGTATGACTTACATCTCCTCATACTAACATGCATGATCATATCACTAATTGATTCAATTTATCCCTAATACATAATATTGGAATGGTCATCCTAACATGATGTGAATAGAAATCAATTACACAATTAATAAAATGAATCATGAATCACAATTTATAAGAATAAATCCATCATTACTTCAATTTACTACTAAAAATCTCACAAATCTCAACTCATCATGTGGCTAGCCTCACAAGAGGTCTAGCCACCAACAATCATATTACAAATCTTACAAAGTTCATAAAATGCCATTGGTAACTTCAAATCAAAGGAAATGCAAAATAAAAGTAGAAGTTCTTCCCTTGCGATTGAGAGTTGATCTCCTTCCTTCATATGCTTTCCATGCAAATAAGCCTCAAAATCTCTAAGGATGGTGTAGGTGAAGGATGTATGGAGAGAATTATGGATTCAAAGTGGTAGAAATGGATGAATTTGGTGGATTTGGATGTAGGAGAGAGTGTGTGTGTATGTAAATGTGGTGTGATAGTGTGTGTTTTGATCCAATAACTGCTCAAATAGGACTCTCTCCTCAATTCACGCCAAAATTAGGTATTTATACCCTTGGAATCTTTTAGAACACGTGCAAGTTTAAATCTGGATTCTGTACCTACACCGATCGTGTAGCAGCACACGACTCATGTAGTGCACACACAGTTCAACGTGTTTGTGTGCTGACAGGACACGGCTCGTGTAACAGCGCACGGCCTCGGTATGGGCGTGTAGCTAATTCTGATGATTGTGCACTACTTGGGCTGACAGGCCCGTGTTCTGCACACGGAGTGTGTACTCAAGCACGGCCTGTGCGCAGAACACGGCTAGGCGTGTTTAGGCGTGCCTTATTCTCCTTCTTCGTTTTAGCTCCCAATTCCGTTTTGCTCCATTTTTTTACTTGTTTTACATACAATTAAGCTCATTTCCACACATTTATCAATCTATGCACACTTCTCCTAATTAACATAAAACTCCACCAAAAGTTACACAAATACGGATAAAAACATCCAAAAATCCACAAATAAAGACACTAAAATTTAGGTGAAAATGACGACGATCAAGGTGGTCGTTTAACATGGTATTAGAGCATATAAATGAATCACATATTTCATTTATGAGTGAGATACAAAATATATACAATTATAATAAGTATTCTCAACTAAGACTAACTGATGTGGGATATACAACTTATATACATAATATTCCTAACACGCCACCTCAAGATGGAGGGCGATTAAGCACACCAATCTTGAAAAGCAGGAGCTGAAGATGCGGTCGAGATAGACCTTGTGAGAGCATCAGCTAGCTGATCAACAGAGGAGACGTGAAAGTCACGAAGTTGAGAAGTCTTAACAAGGTCTCGCACGAAGTGAAAGTCAATGGAGATATGTTTCATTCTTGAATGAAAAACCGGATTTGATGAAAGATATGTTGCACCAATGTTGTCACAATAGATAGTAGGAGTCATAGAAAGTGGGAGAAGTAAACGAAGCCACTATAGCTCAGCTGCAGCAGAGGCAACATCTTTGTATTCCGCCTCGGTAGAAGATCTTGAAACAGTTTTTTGTTTACGTTACTGCCACTAGATATGATTAGAGCCTAGAAAAAGAACAAATGCCTCTATAGAGGTTTGATCATCTGAATCACCACCCCAGTCTGCATCAGTAAAACAATATAGAGAAAGTCGACGAAGGTGTAAAGCATGATTGTGGGTTCCAGTAAGATAGCGAAGTAGGCGTTTGACAGCTCCCCAATGCAGTTCAGTAAGGGCATGCATGAATTGAAAGAGCTTATTTACTGCAAAGGCAATGTCAGGCCTAGTCATTAAAAGATACTCTAGGCTTCCAAGCACTTGTCTGTAAATAGTAGGATCTGTAGGAGGACTGCCATAACGAAGAGAGAATGGGGCACCGGATGCTAATGGGGTTTAGACTCGTTTAGCATTTAACATATTGTGACGAGCCAAAATATCTATAATGTATTTGTGCTGAGATAGCTGATAGCCGGAGAAAGATCGATGGACCTCAATTCCTAAAAAGTTGGAAAGAGGGCCTAGATCCTTAACTGAAAATCGAGTGGCTAGGTCAGAGATGAATATGAGAAAGTTATCGTCACTACATGTGAGGATAAGGTCATCAACATAAACTAGGAATACACAATGACACCCTGACGACTATAGACAACTCATCTAAAAACTTAAGCTTATAGAGAGTTGAATCGTTTAATACATAATCAGGTCACACTCTAATATATTGCTCTTCCAATTCATCTTCAGTTTGAGATTTTCCACCTCCTTGATAAAGAACTCAATCACACGTTGGATCCGACTTATGATGCTTCGTAGTTGAGCATCCTCCTCATCGATTGCCTCATCTAATTCAGTGTGAACACTTCTTTTGGACAGTTCAAGAAAAGAGTCAACATGATTGCACGTGTATAAGGTGCAAGATTTCTCTACACGTTGGAGAAAGTAAATGAGATGAGCAAATGTGTATGAAAGTAAATAAATATAAAAAAAAACTGGTGAACGCTAATCAAAATGATCTTTTAAAACAAAAGGGAGTGCTTGTTCACCTTTTCTAGAAATATCCATCGGGTAGTCAAAAAAGAAATAAAAGAAAAAGACTTGAAAATGTAGCTAATTCTCAAAGGGGTGCTCTTGATAAATTTATAAAGGTTGGTTCTTCAAAAAAAATGATGAACATGTAGGAAATGAGCAAGAAGAATTAAAATATAGTAATGAGTTACATGATATGAATACGCTGGAAGTTGAGAATAAAAATGAGTTAAATGAGAATGATGAAGAAAAATTTACTAGAGTAAGTGAAGATGAAATAGTCTTAAATAATGATGAAGAGCTACAAAAAAAAGAAATAGATGATGAAAATGTTGATAATAAAATTGAGAAACATGAAAATAATATAGAGAATGAAGATTATGCATGGGATATATATGGTCCTAGGGCATGGGATAACATTAATAATAAAATTAGAGATATATTAGTGGAAAAAGGTCCTAGAAGAGAAAATAATCTCACGTTTCCTAAAGATGAAGTTTATAGACACTTTTCATACACATTACACAAGAAAATTACCAAATGGTGAGAATCAAGATAGAAAATGGTTTGTGTACTCAAAAAGTACAAACATTGTGTATTGTTTTTGTTGCAAGTTGTTTAAATCAGTGAATAATAAGAGCTTATTAGCGAATGAAGGCCTTAATGATTGGAAACACTTAAGTGATAGGCTTAAATCACATGAAAATGGTATTGAGCATATTACCAATATGAAAACATGGATTGATTTGCAAATTAGATTAAATAAAAATATAATTATTGACAAAGAGATGCAAAGTCAAATAAAAAAAAAAAGAAAAAGAGCATTGGAAACTTGTTTTAGTAAGAATTATTTCAGTTGTGAAATGTCTTGCTAGGCGTAATTTGGCTTTTCGTGGCATGAATAAGAAAATTTATCAAGGGAGCAATGAAAATTTTTTGGCTTTACTTGAATTAATTTCAGAATTTGATTTAGTTATGCAAGACCATTTTAGGCGCATTCAAAATAAAGAGATTCATTATCATTATCTTAGTCATAAGATTCACAATGAATTGATTTCTATGTTGGCCTCAAAAGTGAAAAGTGATATAATTGAAAAGGTCTAAGAGGCAAAATATTTTTCTATGATACTTGATTGTACTTCAGATGTAAGTCATCATGAACAAATGACTTTGATAATTCGTTGTGTAAATGTTTTCAATTGTCAAGTAAAAATAGAAGAATATTTTGTTGAGTTTATAAAACTGGATGATACATCTGGATTGGTACTTTCTAATGAGTTGTTATCTACTTTGGAAATTCTTGGACTTGATATTGATAATTTGAGGGGGCAAGGTTATGATAATGGCTCCAACATGAAAGGAAAAAATCAAGGAGTACAAAAAAGAATTCTTGAAATAAATCCAAGAGCATTTTATATGTCATGTGCATGTCATTCTCTTAATTTGACGGTTTGTAATATGGCAAATTCTTGTGTTAAAGCTGTTTCTTTATTTGAAGTTGTGCAACGTATGTATACTTTGTTTGCTAGTTCTACTAAAAGATGGAAAAATTTACAAGATCATGTTCTCCAATTAACTCTAAAACCTTTGTCAAAAACAAGATGGGAAAGTCACATTAATAGTATTACAGCTATAATAACCTAACCATGTAAAATTAGAGAAGCATTGTTTGAGTTATCAAGGGTGAGTGAAGATGTTAAAACTAGGAGTGAAGCTGAATCATTAATAACACATGAGCTTGAAAATTTTGAATTCTTATTGGGTATGACTATATGGCATGATATATTGAAAAATATTGACATGATTAGTAAGAAATTACAATCTAAGGACATGCAAATTGATGCTGTAGTAAAAATTTTGAAAGGATTGATATCTTACTTTGAAAAATATAGAGAGGAAGGTTATGAATCTGCTATTATATTAGCTAAAAAGCTTGCATCTAAGATTGAGATTGATCCTATTTTCCCCCCAAAACGTAAAACTTTTAGAAAAAAATAATTTGATGATAATTCTCGAGAAGAGTTTCTATAATCTCCGGAGGAACATTTTAGGATCAATTACTTTCTTGTTATAGTTGATATTGCCATTTCATCTTTAAAAATCAGATTTGAACAATTAGATTTATTTGAAAATATTTTTGTTTTTTAATTTAATTCTAAGAAATTACTTTCATTAGATGATAAGAATTTGCGTGAATCTTGCATTAAACTTCAAGTTGCTCTTGAGCTTAATGATAAATTTGATATTGATGCTAATGATTTATTTTCTGAATTGCAAGTATTACAACATTATTTACCTAGAGAACCAAAGTCTGCAATTGAAATTCTTGAGTTTGTAAGAACGTTTGATTGTTTTCCTAATATTTTTATTGCTTATAGAATCATGCTTACTATACTCGTTACTGTAGCATCAGCAGAGAGAAGTTTTTCAAAGCTAAAACTAATAAAATCATATTTGCTCTCAACCATGTCTCAAGAAAGATTGAATGGATTGTCAATATTATGTATTGAAAGTGAGGTGTTGGAGAAACTTGATTTAGATAACTTTATTGATGATTTTTCTTCTCAGAATGCTCGAAAATCCAGATATTTTCAATAATATTTTGATACTTATCTTTTGGTTTTAATGTTTGTAGATGTTGAAGATATTGAAGCTTTTATTCAACTTGACTATTTTAATTTTATTACATGGTCCTTTGATCTTTTTGTATTTGAAAATTTGTACTCACTTTAAAAATATTTGTCATGCCTTATTAAAATTTTATAAGAATTATCAATATAATTTTAAAATATCACAATTATTAAATATATATTTTAATATATATATATATATATATATATATATATATTATAATTGGGGCCCTTTTTTATTGCTCCTAGGGCCTCGAAAATCTCAGGGCCGGCCTGATTAGGGGAAGGCCATATATTCATGTGAGATTGCATGGTTTGCGTATTTTGCATAAATATGGTGTTACTAAGGTATTTTATTGTGTTTGGATAGGAAAAATGGATAAAAGATGCAAAGTTGGAATGAAGGGTGAACTTGTGCTACTTGCAAGCAAATAAATATCCACTTTTCATAATTTTTCTGTGTTCTTATGGAAGTCAAAACTGGTCATGTGAGATATGATTAGAAAGCCACGGAAGAGAGGAACGCGCAGCAAAAATCACCTTAATTAGAGTTAGAATGAAGAAGTTATGGCCAAAATGATGGAGCTGCGTGGCTGTTGACGAAATTTTGGAAACTTATCAAATTTTGGCCCAAAATAAGACCTTATGCCATTTCAGCCATGCATGGAATTAATTGGTAGTAATTGATTTGGAATTAATTAATCATGGCTGGAGATGCCACGTACAGTGTGATGTTGAAAGTGTTAATTCCAAGTGGGCCAGGATATTATGATATAATGTTTGCCAATTCATGTCATATCAACATGCAATGTTGGTGGAAATTCATTAAGGCTATGTTATAAATCCATCCTCAAATCCATCCATCACTCAAATTCATTCATAATGTTTGGATGCTACTTGAAATCAACGAATTTATAAATTCAAGATTTTAAAACAATAGATTTCAAATTATGGATTTGATTTTAAATTTTTTTAGTTATTTTTGAATGAATTTCAAATCCTTAATTAAATCGTGTCATTTGAAATTCTTCCGTTGTTTTGTAATTGATTATATTAATATATAAAAATAGTATAAAATTTTGATAAATTAAATATATATATATATATATATATATATATATATATATTTCAAACTCTACCATTAAGTCTACTCCTACCCACCCTACCCCAACCTTCCAAAAAAAATTCTTTTATAAAATTTTAAATTTTTAATATTTGAATAATAAAAATATTATCACCCAACCATACCCCATACCCACCCACCCCCAAGCCAAATTTTTTTTTATAAAATTTTAAATTTTAATATTTGAATAATAAAAATATTACCACCCAGCCCTACCCCTACCCACCCACCCCCACCCCCACCCCCACCCCCCCACCAACACCACCCCCAAGCCAAAAATTTTTTTTATAAAATTTTAGATTTGAATATTTAAATAATAAAAATATTATCACCTAACCTACCCACCCCCCACCACCCTCCAAAAAAAATTTTTTTTATAAAATTGTAGATTTTAATATTTAAATAATGAAATTATTACCACCCAAACCCAACCCAACCCAACCCAACCCACCCAACCCAACCCACCCCTCCTCCCAAAAAATATTTAAAAATAAAATTATAGATTTTATTTTTTAAATATTAAAATCTAATTTTTTTAAAAAAAAATTTGGTGGGTGGAGGTGGGTGTATGTGGATGATAGAGTGGTAGGATTGAGCGATAATATTTTTATTATTTAAATATTAAAAAGTAAAGTTTTATATAAGTTTATTTTTTGGTTGGGGGTGGGTGGGTAGGGGATAGGGTTTGATGATAATATTTTTATTGTTCAAATATTAAAAATCAAAAATTTTATAAAAAAAATTGGGTGGGGGGTGGGGTGGGGTGGGGTGGGGGTGGGGGTGGAGAAGGGTGGGTAGGGTGGTAGAAGTCCTTCCCAAAATATTATTTTTAATAAAATTTTATATTTTAATATTTAATATAATAAAATTTTATTATTTTTATTTATTATATATTAAAATTTTATTTTAAAAATAGTTTTTGAATCACGGATTTGAAATCCTTCCAAAGTTCTATAATTTATCCAACTTGTGGAATTCAAATGAATTGATTTAAAATACAAGGAATTTAAAATTCACAGATTTTCAAATCCATTGAATTTGAAATGACTCAATCCAAATACAACTTAATTGAATTTAGTGGTGAGTCATACATGTGGAAAATAACCAAAGCCCATCACACACGCACATCAGCTATCAAACGTGAATTGCGGAGGCTGCTATTGGCTCATCACACACGCCATTACTCCGTTGGCCAGCGTAAAGGAGAACGCGAAATAAGAGAACGGAGTGTGAGGGATAGAAGGTTATCATCGTCCGGAACGACTCATCGGCACTCTTCCACCACTTCACCCATTTCACCCAATTTATCTATTCATCATCCCGTGTGTGTTAAGTGCAGTTAAGAGAGCCAATTCAATTGGAGAGACGGAGGGAGAACGTAAATCACGTGACACTAGGGTTTTGCATCTTCTCTTTATTTCTTCTTTTATTTTGATTATTGTTATGAATTTCTTAGCCATGAGATTTGTGGGTAATCTCATGGGCTAAATATTTTTACAGTTCTAAGGATTGAAAGTTAGGGTAATTGATTTGGAAACCTAAACAAATATTTTGAATTCGTGCTATTAATATTCTTGTTTATTTGATTCTATAAGACTTTGTTAATATGTGTATAACGTCTTCATAATATGCTATTGATGTTGCCCGTGATGCTTGGT
The DNA here is from genome assembly GCA_023678885.1 of Pogostemon cablin. Classification (NCBI taxonomy): domain Eukaryota; kingdom Viridiplantae; phylum Streptophyta; class Magnoliopsida; order Lamiales; family Lamiaceae; genus Pogostemon; species Pogostemon cablin. The sequence continues at coordinate 16,592,955 of CM042978.1, read as the reverse complement.
ATATTGTGTTAGCTTGTGTGCATACATAATTAATATTGTCTATTTGTTAGGGACTATAGTAGTTTGCCCGTAAACACATAATCATAAGAGCTGGTAAATTGGATACTTGATTATCTTAGTGGAACACTGCAATTAGGAAATCAAGTAGGAAGTGAATAGGTTTGAGTAGTAATTTCAGAGAATATATATTAGCCGAACTGGCTATCCGGAGGTTTATTAAGTTTGTCTTATTAGTATTTAGGAAGGAGGTTCAAAGTTGTTCACGCGTCATCTTGTGATGTATTTCCATTAAAATAGCATGAATGAATAATATGACATCTAGGATACCAAATCAATTGCACTACACCTGAAACCTTAGAACTGTTACTTCTCTCTTAATTTAATCTTGAATATTTCTTGCTTTTATTTATTTTGTTATTTATTATTTCAGAACTTTAGATATTAATGCAATTTAAATCTTGGAAATTTGTTACTTTAATTCTAGTTGAATAGTAATATAAAATAAATAAATAGTTAGTTGTCTCAGTGGGAACGATATTATATTAATTGGGGTACTTGCCATTACAATTGACATCCCTACACTTGGGGATAACAAAGCCCAAGCACACATTGATGGGCCCAAATAGCTCTGGACCAATAAGAATGCAGGTCATTTATGAGGGGGTCTTCACCCCTCACCTATATAAAGTGGTCTACTCCATTTGAAACACACATTCAAGCGCCCGAAGACAACAATGCTCTGAAGAGATTGAAGCACGAGCAACGCTCCTCAAGATCTTCAAGGCAAGAACGGTATATAATTCAGGATCAAGGTGCTGAGCCCCCCAAATCAAGTGTTCTTCATACACTAAGTTCTCTAGTGTTCTTCGAGTCTAGAACAGCATACGACCCAGGATTAAGGCTCGACGCCTCTGGATAAACATTACAAAGTCTCAAATTTGAGTCCGGACAAGCTTCAACTGAAAATCCGACTCAACATACAAAAGTCAGTGCAATCAACAAAGTCAGCGTGGTTAAGTCAACAAGTCAAAGTCAAAGTCCAAATTTGTTCGAGAGAATAATAAGAGGATAGATAGAGATTGTTTCATAAATTATCAAATTTAATCCGTCTGAATTATTATTGTAATTCAATTTGTATTTATATTTTATTATAAATAGAAAATTTGTTGTTACATCAATCAAAATATCAATCTTTTGAATGAACCCAATCTCAAATTTCCCATGAGTATTTTTTGATTTGTAGCAGTTTTTCATTCTAAAGTGTTTAAGGTATCTAAAGGCCTCACATCCAATTTGCCAATCCACCATATCACTGTCTTCAATTACAAGACATTCTTGAGAGGAGAAGGTTGCTTCCTCTACATCCCACTTTGGGCCTTGAAAAGCATACTTCTTTAATTTAACCACGCAAAGAGATAGTAACGAAGCAATCGGCCTCATTTCGTTCCAAGAATAGCACATTCCACTCAAACTTAAACTTGACAAAATTTTGAAACACGAAAATGATGTAGCATTGTCAAAATTATGTCGAACAATCCCGGGTTGACAATGACACATTTAATAAACTCTAAATCAGGAAGAATGGAAATATGGGCAAAGAAGCTCAAAGGTTTAGCACCATCATTATCAAATGCCAATTCAATTCGAATTTTCAACTCCCTCAACTTTTGAACTGCTCCAAGAACAGCCTCAGTACAACTCGAAGCACTTACATTTAGAAGAGCGGACAATTTTTCCAACGAAGCACACAAGGATCTGGTAAGTCACTCCCTGTAATCTGAAGATGCTTTAGTTCTTTCAACTCCCATATCTCAACTGGCAGATAAGATGGGACGCTACCTGAATTGATGTTCAGATGTCGATCCACGATAAGGAATTGAAGCTTCGAGAGGTGAGAAATGGAACGTGGGATCACTCCATATCTCCACTGATTCATTTACATCCTTGAGGCCAAAAAAAACGTTGTTATGAAATAGACAACCTTTGGTGGCCACTTATAGCACCATCTAGGACATCATAAAGATTATCTAAGATGATAGAAAACTTGGCCTCCCTAGCTTTTTTGTTAGATAGGTGCCACAACGAAGAATGCAGGCCACAAGTTTTGATAGTGTGATACATATTGTAAGGGGATAAATACCGATTTGGTCTCATAACTTTCCTCATGGCCCTTTTTAGTCTCCGAAAAGATAAGTTTGACAAATTAGTCCCACCGGTGAAGAAATAGGGTCAAATACATCATATTCTCGCCGGAAAACGGTGATATCGCCGGAAAATGGCACGTGATTGTCATGTGATGGCTGGAATTTTCAGGTGATGTCACCGTTTTCCGGCGAAAATAGGGCGTATTTGGCCCTATTTCTTCACTGATAGGACTAATTTGACAAACTTATGTTTTTTGGGACAAAAAATGACCATGAGGAAAGTTATGGGACCAAATCTGTATTTATCCCTATTGTAAGTGCTCTTTTGGTAAACCATAACAAGATTGTTGGAAACAAGATCCTCCAACCATCCGAGACCATCAAAGTCTAAGTCTACTTGGAGATTTATTTCATTAAATCCATCAGCACGCCAAAGATTGATGAGCTTGGATCGAGGTATCTTTTAAGTTTGACAGAATAATCCCATGAAAAGAAAGCACATTTTAAGATTCGAGGTAAGTAATTGTAGCTTGGAAGTAGTACCTCTGATATTTGATCGTATACTTCCTTGAAGAGATGATGGTTTTTTTCCGTTGCAACCTCGTTCCAGAACTCTTCCTCGTTGGATAATAAGTTAGCAACTGCGACTATTGTAAGAGGAAGTCCTTCACACTTCTCAGCAATCTTCTTTCCAGCCTTTATGAGCTGAGGAGGACAATTGAGCAAATACCTTTTCCTGAAGAAGTTTCCAGCTTTCATCTTTGTCCATTAATCGCATTGTAATAACTTCAGGAACCTGATCATCAAACGGAATTGTATATTCTCCACAAACATCAAATAGACTTTGATCTTCTCCAAGTTGATACAGCCTACTAATAACCAAGAATCGGCTTGCAGTTTCATAGGGAATAATAGGATGACTAGTCTCATGAATATGCAAGAAATAGGCCATGTAGGGATCCCAGACATGATCTAAGACAACAAGACATGCCTCTCTCTCCAATCTCTCCTTCAGCTCCATACCAGCTGAATCCACGTCGTACTCGGTCTCAGGATCCATCTCAGCTAGCCCTGTAATGTCTTTAAACCCACATCCTTTTCCAACACGAACCCACATTCGACGCTGGAAGCGTTCGACTACCTCCGGATCTTGAAAATTTTTGTCACTGGATTTTAAGAGTTGCTCAGTTGTCAAATAAAGATCATTCACTGAAAAGAAAGCCCAACCTCTCATCTCTTTCCTCTTTCACAAATCTGGAACAAATGTTTTGCAGGTTATCACCAATTCCATAGCCTCACAGATTTGATTAAACTATAAAAAAAAAAAAAATCAATATTTTACGACATGTTGCTTTAATATATAATATTAATCAATTCTAAGTGGACCGGAATATATTTTTTATTATATAGTCAAAAACACGCGCGGGAAAGGTTGTTGCATGTTCACATTATAACTGATATGTGGAATTCACACAACCTCTTTGTAAATTAAATCAATTGACCAAAGAAAAATGTTCAACAGGTTATTACCAATTCCCATGGCTTCATCACAAGTTACATAAAACTGTGACCAATCAATATTTTACTACATGTGGCATTATTATATTGCTATTATTTATCAAAGAGAACTGAGACCAGCATATATAATTATATAGGAGTATTATATATATAGTCAGAAACAAATGCCATACAGGCTGTAGGTCTCGTTGATTTCACTAAAACTACTGTAGACCCTATTATAAAAATATTACTCCTGATTTAAAGTTGACGAGGCAGCTTGATTTGACGACTAATATGGTCACTAAAACCGCATTTGACATCCAAACGGTATGGTGGATGCAAAAGTTTGACGTCAAATTAGATTATGTATATTTTTAATTACTCCTTCCATCTTGCTTTTTAAGATTTTATGTTTTTCATTTTGTTATTGAATCAACTGAAGATATTGTAGATATTTCATTTTGTTGTCCGCTGCAATGCATCACTATGTATTCATTTGCAGCCCATTTCTTCAAATCACAACTCACCAGTCACCACACTCACAACTCGATGAAATGAAACCCTCCCTCACCAATTGTGGATCTTGGATGTCCTGTTACATTACATCTCCTATTATACTCGTTACATGAGTGATACGTATAGGGTTGATTATTAGGGTATAGAATAATTTATCCGACGTATCAATCATTCAACGATTTGTAATAGGAGATGTAACACCAAAAATATAACAGGAGATCCGAAAAGCCAATTGTGGAGGACATTATTTATTTATTTCTAAAAAAAATCCCATGTGACCGACAATGCGTATTTGACCCTATAATATAGTATTCCTTCCCGTCCAGTTAGCATTGATGAATATATAATGGAGTACTATATTTTAACGCAATAAGTTGTAAAATTGTGATTTTATCTATGTAGTTGTATAAAATCTGTGAGGCCATAGAATTGCTCATAACCTGCTCAACATTGTTTTTCAGATTTGTGAAAGAGAGATGAGTCCACGGAGGCTTTCAATTCAGTGTATTACTATCTTTATTTGAAAACAGAGCATCTTTTAAAATCTAGTGACAGTTCGGTGGATCCCAGGTGCAGAGAAGTCTTACAACTTATACACAATCATGTGGGACTCTTTTCTTGAACTTTCCAAAACAAGTCTTGGCACCGAATTAGATGAGGCAATGAGGGAGGAGGGTTTTAAACTAACAGGCATTTTAGATGAGATCAATCGTGGGGATGAGCACTCCGTGGAGGATCTCAACCAGAAGATGAATTCCTTCACCCTACGTTTGAAGATGTTGGAAGAGCAATGTGCTGATGGCTTATGCAACTCATTTCCCGACAATGTGAAGACAGAAGAAGAGGATGCAGTTTCGACAGAGATCATAGGATTATCTGATGTGTACGAGGATCTCAAAGACAGCCTCTTGAGTGAGACTGTGGTTACTGCAGTTGTTGGGATGCCGGGCATAGGCAAGACTGCTGTTGATAAGAAAGTTTTTCGAGATTCGGAGATCGTCGAATGCTTCTAGCGTCGCGTGTGGGTTCGAGTTGGCAAAGGGTGTCGGTTTAAAGACATCCCACGACGCATTCTAGCTGAGATGGATCCTGAGACGGATTACGACAACGTGGATTCAGCTCGTAAGGAGTTGAAGGCGAGATTGGAGAGTGAGGCGTGTCTTGTTGTGTTAGATCATGTCTGGGATCCCTACATGGCCTCTAGCTTGTATCCTTATCCTTCAACACGATATATTAATCATCACTTTCTTGGCAGAGAAACTGCAAGTCGATTCTTGGTTATAAGTAGGCTGCATCAACGTGTAGAAGCTGACGGTCTACCCTATCCTTATATCCTAATTACAATGCGATTAATGGACAAAGATGAAAGCTGGAAACTTCTTCAAGACAGGGTGTTTCGTCAACTGTCAAGTCCTCCTGAACTCGAAAAAGCTGGAAAGAAGATTGCTGAGAAGTGTGAATGACTTCCTCTTACAATTGTTGCATTTGCTAACTTATTGTCCAACGAGGAGAAGACCCCGGAGTTCTGGAACGAGGTTGTTACCACAAAAAACCATCAACTCTTCACGGAAGCATATGATCAAATATCAGAGGTACTACTTCCGAGCTACACTTACTTACCTCGAATCTTACAAATATGCCTTCTCTTCATGGGACTCTTTAGACAGAATTATAAGATTCCCCGATCCAAGCTAGTCAATCTTTGGCGTGCTGATGGATTCAATGAAATAAATCTCCGAATAGAGTTAGATTCTAATGGCATGGGATGTTTAGAGGAGCTTGTTTTCCAAAATCTTGTTATGGTTTACCAAAAGAGCACTTATAATGAGTCGCACATGGTAAAAACTTGTGGCCTCCATTCTTCATTGTGGCACCTATCTAACAAGAAAGCTAAGGAGGGAAAGTTTTCTATCGTCTTAGATAGTCTCAATGACGGCTTAGATGATGCTATAAGAGACCAGCACAGACTGTCCTTCCATAACAATGTTTTGTTTTGCCTCAAGGATGTGCATGAATCAGTGGAGACCAAATGTGCTCAGACCACTCGTGCTTTACTCTGTTATGGTCCTTATCAGCAATATCAGGTGCCAATATGTTATCGTTTGGGATTGTTGAGGGAACTCAATGCAGTTTCGATTCATATCTATGAGTTTCCTATGGAGGTGCTACGGCTGGTTGAGTTAAGATACCTTACTCTTACTGTGAATGGAGTGATCCCATCTTCCATTTCTCAGCTCTCAAAGCTTCAATTCCTTATCGTGGATCGACATCTGAACATCAATTCAGGTGGCGTCCCATGTTATCTGCCAGTAGAGATATGGGAGTTGAAAGAACTAAAGCATCTTTAGATAAGTGGGAGTGAGTTACCAGATCCATGTGGTGCTTCATTGGAAAACTTATCTGCTCTTTTGGATGTAAGTACTTTGAGTTGTACTGAGGCTGTTGTTAAAGCAGTTCCTAATTTGAGGTAGTTAAGAATTCGAATTGAATTGGCACCTGATGATGATGGTAAACCCTTGAGCTTCTTTGCTCATATTTCCCATTTTTCCAAACTTAGGTTTGTTAAATGTGTCATTGTTAACCCAGGGATTGTCCGATCGATTATGTCGTTTCGGTGCCCCCAACATTTGACACATCTAAGTTTGAGTGGGTTGGGTTGTTCTTGGAATGAAATGAGCAAGATTGCATCATTACCATATCTGCAAGTGCTGAAATTGAAAAACTATGCTTTTCAAGGTCAAAGTGGGATGTAGAGAAATACACATTCCCCTGTCTTCAATGTCTTGTAATTGAAGATACGGATATGGTGGATTGGAAAATTGGATATAGGGCCTTCATGTTTCTCAACCAATTGAGAATTAAAAATTGCTACAAATTAGAAAAGATTGATGGGGAATTTTCTAGTTTAATTCAAACTGTTGATATCTTTGATTGCAACCCTGTGTGTGTGGAGGAAATGAAAACTGCTATCAACGACAACAATTGTCTTCTTGATGTCCAGTCTTCATGGGGGCAAAGGACATCTTAATAACTTGCAGTTGCAGCTCACCTCGTTTAAAAGGTTAGACATTCGACTTGCATTGTGAGTTTTTTGACTTTGAGATATCAAATTTTGTAAGATTAAAGCTTTTGTTGTCAATTTATTTAACATCCATTGCTCTGCATCTTGGACAATGAATCTTGGATTGGAAGCATCCCAATCCCATAATGCTGTTTCTTTTCCATGTCCATGTCGGCAACAAACGTTTCGACGTGACTGATACATCTCGAAATCCATCACCAACACACTGTTTCCTCTCACACCCCATAAACTCAATGCAAAAAGGTCCTCAAAAAACCTGAATGAAAGAGGAGTCTTAAGGTCCTCACAAACCATAAACCTCATTCAAACTTAAAAGATAATTCTGAGATGCATTAAACTTTCTACCAAGTTCATAAATCTGGGAGGAGTCTTGACAAAAAGGTCATCGAAGAAGAGTGGCCCACATGCATTCTTTTTTGCAGCCTCAATTTCACAGTGACATGCTTGAAGAAGTGGCAGGTGAGAAACAAAATGAAGACCATAAATTGGGCAATCATTTCGAAAACAATGATTGACCAAATTATTACCTTGGCGAGAATCTAATATATGGAATAAGAAATAAAACATAGAATGAAATAGGATGGATTGAGTGTAGTAGTTGTTACTTGCTTTATTAGTTAAGCGCTTAATATAATTGCTAGTCTAAAACTCAACCCAAATTCGATCACTCTTACAAATCATGATTGAGGACAAATCCGGATGCACTTTGATTTTACTTTTTCCTTAGGACAATATCTTACTCCCTCCGTCCCAGAGAAGTTGGTATATTTTTTTTTGGGCACGGAGATTAAGGAGTATGATAATTTAATGTAAAGTGAAGTAAAGTGAAGTGAGAGAAATAATATTTAATGTGTAGTGGGTAGTTGTATTAGAGGTGATATGTGGGGCCCATCAGAATAGATTAATTGTTTTTGTATGGGTCTCATGTATTAAAAAGGAAATGTGTCAACTTTAGTGAGACAAACGAAAAAGTAAAGTATATCAACTTCAATAGGACGGAGGGAATATAAATTTTGTACTTGGTCACAATAACCAAAAAATTTACTTACTCTTAATTATTTTAACCTAAAAATGAGACTAAATTTAGGGGTGGGCAAAATTTTTTTAAAACCGCAAAAACCGATCGAGCCGACCGCATTAAGTGATTTTTTACCTAAACCGTGGTTAATTTTTTTGGAAAACCGCACCGCTTAAATTGTGCAATTTTGATTTTTATGTAAAATTACACCGCACCGCACTCTATTATATAATTATAAATATATTATATAGTATATATATATATATATATATATATATATATATATATATATATATATATATATATATATATATATATATATTATATGTTGTATTATTAAAAAAATAAAAAGATTTACAAAGGTTAAATACTTTGGATAGCAAAATAATTTTAGTATAAGTTGTTTTATGTTATGAATATTTATTTTGATTGTTTATGAAGTTCTAATAATGATTTTATATATTTAAGATCTTATTATCTAATTTGATAAGTATTCCAATATTTAATTTTTAAGGGTGAAGAAACACTTTAAATTAATTATCTACGTATATTTATTTTTTATATATTAAATATATTATATTGTTATGTTAAGTATTTTACTAATTAATAAACCGTCAAATCGCCAAAACGTAACAAAACCGCATAAAACCGCGTAGAAAATTTTACTTGACAATCCGTAATTTAAAATTAATTGTCAAACCGAACCACACATAAAAATGCAATTTAAATTTTGACGAAATAACCGCACTGTGAACACCCCTAACTAAATTCATGCCCATTTGCCATTTCGGTAATGATGCAGTCAGCCAGTCACCTTTGATGGGTAAAGCCCATGCTATTTGGACCCAATTTCTTAATTGAGAAATATACACATTAATCTTTTTATGTATTCTTTCTCATATATTTTTCCTATATAAATTAATATCTTTTTATATTCTCTTCGTCCGGTTTTAAAAGGTCTAGCTTCTAGGATATCGGATGATTTAAGAGTTTCTTTCAAGCAATCGATACCACGTAAAACAGCATCAAGCTCCTCTGTCTCTGGAGACCCCAGATGAGTTGAGAATAACATGGAATGGATAAACCATCCAGCTTGATTTGCCACTGCTTCGAACTCTTTCATGAGATTCTGGAATTGAGCTAGATACAGGTGCTCATCGCAGTCTAGCAGCATCCATGATATATCCTCAACAATGGTGTGGAGAAACCTCAGCTCTTCCTCAAGAATCTTTAAACAGTGCGAGTAATTATACATGAAAAAAGCAAATACTGAGTAGACTGGTACTAGTAAGGTGAATTCTAATGAATGAAATGGCGCATTGTAATTCGTAAATAAGAAATGATACCCAACAAGAAAGCCTGTAACTTAAATTCATTTGCTCAGATTGAGAATATGTTCTTCCATGTCAATATTATTCTAACAGTTAACCAACTGCCCTTTGCTCATAGGATTTTCTCAAAGAGAGTGAAATAAAAATGTAAATCTGTTGAATCTATTTCACATCAAACACGTATACATATATGATCTATTTGTTAAATTATGTAATCACATGTCTTGTGGTAGGAAATTGAAAAATCATACTACTAGAGTCTCTTATATAGGTTATCTTTGGATATAAGGGATTTGAAGAATTTGAAATTCGTATAGTTCCAAATCCATCAAATCCCCGAAATTCAGTGTAATAGATTTCAATCCATATTTGTTAACACACACATTGTGCAAACAAGAAACACAAAATTCAAACTTAATTAAGTTGCCGTTCGAGAAATTATGCAATAAGTAATTAACCAGCCAAAAGCACTGCAGATTCAACTGTTTTAATCAATTTGCATACCTTAGACAGATCAGACTCTCTATGAGACGAACAATCTAATCCCAGCAGCCATATTGCATTCATCCAATGTTGATCTTGGAGTTCTTTTTCAACACCAAAAAAGGCAAATTAACAGCATCCACAGAAAAGCAAATTATGTTGTGCAATTCTGCCTAATTGATATTCCAAGTTAGAGTATGTATGCACTAATAAGAGTGTAGCTTCACATCACTCAATGTCTGAAAGCACCTTTTAAAGCTTTTATGGCATATTATAATTCATGACTTTGTTATTAAATACAATCATTTTACTACTATTTTATTGCTTTGTTTGGCACATATGTGTATGAGTGGAATAAAATTATGAAAAATGACACAAGAACAATATTTAATACTACCAAGTAATTTGATGCAATTCGTAGCATTAATGATTCCTATTTGTTTGTGGTGAAAATGAAGGCTTCTTCTACATTACCCAACTGACAAAATTAATCACATCAGAGATCTTCCCAGAATTCAGCAGTATTGATGATGACTTTGAGCTCTTCATTTCCCATCTCTCGTTGTTCTTGTTTTATCCTCTCAGCCGACTCTCTCAACGAATCCAGGCTTTCACCCTTCACCTCAATCAGCTCAAGTGTTGTGATTTCACCGATTTCACTAGGAATCTCTTCCAATTCAGAGCACCCCTTTAGCACCAACTGTTGAAGTTTAGGGAAGTGTTCGCTCGACTCCACATTCCATTCAGACAGCAATATATCTTCCATTTTCAAGAACCTCAGCATCTGGAATTCACCATCTCTGGTATCCCATCTATCTGATTCCAATATTTCTGCCTGAAAAGCACATCTAGATAGTTTGAGAACCTCAAGGTTTTCCAATCTCCCAAGTATGGACATCTTCTCCCAAGGCATCCTTGACCAACTCAGTGTCAGCTTTCTAATGTTTGAAGGTAATCCAAAATCCTCTAATACAAATCCAGGATAGGTGTATAAGAAAGATAAGGAGAGTGAGTCGAGTTGAGTGAGGAAGCTGAGATCAAAACGTTGTTCTTCACCCTCATCCAAATAAGATGACATTAGTTCATATGTGCATTTGAGCTTAAGAAGACGGGGTGAACATTTCAACAACTCCTCGTCTTTCAACTTCTTGATTACTGCCCTGGAAAGATACTCTAAGTTGTTGTTGCTTTCGGAGCTACAAATCCAATCTTTGCTGTATTCTGCTTTCCATGCATAGATGTATCTTAACTTCTTCAACTTCACTATCGTTGAGGGTAGATACACTTTCTCAGGAGACCTCGCCCTTAGATACTCTAAATTTACAAGTTTTTCGATCCATGTTGGCACTTCTCCGATAACCAAGTATCTCAAGTTAACTAGATACTCGACTCCAAATATACTACTACGAACATCCCAATTGCTTATGTTATTGAAATGCAAGACTCTCAATAATCTCATGTCTCGAGCATAGAATGATGAGCTCCGACTATCGCCATAAAAAGAGTGAACGTGTTGGCAAAGGCTCAAACTTGCACATTGTCCAAACGCACGTATACGATGGTCCCTCTCGGAAATAGTGTACCACCTACAATGGACAAAAACATAACAAACATGAAAGCTCAACTATGGATAGAGTCTATAAAATGACATGTAAAGATTCAAAGTAGGAACTACATAGTACATTCAACTTACTCATTGTTCCAATAGTGCAGAAAGTTTTCTTCTTGAGATATTTTCAAGCATAAGTCGCGCAATAAGTCATGTACAACACAAGCTTTCACTCCTCTACCATCAATACTTCTTTTGGCAACCATTACTAAACTTTTATCAATCAGCTCCATTAAATATTTATGAGCTACATCTTCTTCACTCTTTTCATTTTCTTTCCGTATGAATCCTTCAGCAATCCAGAGTCTCTTCAGTTTTTCGACAGGCACTTCTTGGTCTTCTTTGTATGCTCCAAAAAAAAGAAAGCACGGCTTCAAAGGATCTGGTAAATGCTTGTAACTCAATTCAAGAATTTGCATAACTGTATTGTCTTCACCATCTTTAATATAAGAGGCTAAACTTCCTCTAACTTCTTCCCATGTAGTTACTTCCTCGTCCACAGTTGAAAGAATGCCAGCAATAACGATTACAGTAAGTGGCAGTCCACAACATCTAGAAGCAATGTCTTCTCCAATCAATTGCAATTCAAAAGGGCAGGTTTTACTATTGAACACTTTCATCAGTAGTAGCTCCCAACATTGCTCATCCGACAAAAATGGAAGCCCGTGAATTATGCTATCAGGAGGAGCCACATTTTTATTCCTACTAGTCACCAATATCCTGCTTCCATTTCCATCATCGGGAAAACATCTCTGCAACTCATACCACAGAGATGAGTCCCATACATCATCCATTACAATGAGGTACCTTCTTCCTTTCAAAGTTTTGTAAATGTGTTCAATTAACGTTTCTTCTTCCATATTCAAGATCCTATCTTTACCAAGATCATTATTTATATCAATCAAAATGTCAATCAGGATACTCTGTAGCCTATATGTTTGGGAAACCACACACCATGAGCGTTTTTCAAACCAATCTCTAACTAAGAGGTGATTGTACAGTTTCTTTGCTAAAGTGGTCTTACCAAGTCCGGGCATCCCGAAGATTGAAATTACTAGACGGCCCTCGGTTCCTCCTCCAGCCAGCTGATTCAAAATGCACAATGCTTCATCCTCAAAACCAACCATTACTTCATTGGAATCATTCTTCCTCTCATCCTGTAATGGCGGCTGTGCACTGAAAGTCTTGGTCACTTTGAAACCTCCAAATTCATATTTCTCAGTAATTACTTGAAGCTCCGTTGTAATAAGCTGAATCATTTGGTTGAGGCGAGTGAGTCTGGCAATGACATACCAGAAAGGAGCATCTTCAACCAAAAACGCCGTAATAAGATACTGAGCTTGATGTGCTACATCACCAATGCGCATCAAAGTCTCTTTCAGTTCTCCAATTTCAGAGCGCTTCGGAGATCTCAAATGATTCATCGAAGAATGCAAGAGGGTTAACCCCTGATGGAGAAGATCAATTTGATCCTTCAAATCAGCAATCCGACCATCCTCCCTTTCTAACAGCTCCTGCAGATCATCAAGCAGAGAATCAAGCAGAAGGAAGGAATTGGCAACAGAAGTCTTTGGAGTTGTACAAGGTAGTGTGGTAATGAAATCAGATGATTGAAGAGTAGCTTTCAAGAGTGTGGTGGAATGTAACACAGCATCAAGCTCCACAACTTTGAACTCATCTACATCACTTTTTAACAAGGTATGGAGAAAACACCCAGCTTGATTCGCCACCGACTCGAATTCCAACATGAGGTTCTGGAATTGGGCACTTGTCTGCATCTCATGGCAGCCCAGCAGCATCCACGATATGTCCCCAAGAATGGTGAGTAGAAATCTGAGCTCCTTTTCGAGGTTATTCAGAATGGGAAGTGTATTGTGGTAGAGTAATTGAAGGAGGAAAGCAAGAAAAGCTTGGATGAGCTGGCACTTGTGGATCTGGAGATGAGACCAGAACAATCTTGGCACCAAGAACACCTCCTTCAAAGAAGAGTGCAGTATCAGGGGCTTCCTCTTCCACCGCAGCACCTCCGGGAAGTCGCTGGTGGTCGAAAGCTTGGAGATGTAATCTCGTACTGTCGAAATCTGCAATTCGTTGAGCCCAAATGTCTTCCTCATTGATTCGGTTAACTCTTCAAGAAGTTTATTAGACATGATAAATTCAGAGGTAGATGGGTCTTTGAATTGCTGAAAATATCAGAGATTAAAGAAAAGAGGAGTAGGATGAATTGATGAAGACAAAGAAGGCAAGTAGAACTGCAGAAGTGATTTCTTTTGAAATGCAGTCCAATAATTGAGTCACTGAGTAAATTTTACCATCGCTCGTGATAGGCTTAGCTTTAAGCTGCTATCGTTCGGTCCGAATAAAAGTTGCTCTAGTAGTTAACACTATTTTATGGCATATTAACTCGCAGTCAACTCAATAAGTCATTTTATGACCCCATTTTATAGCACATTTATTTTATAAATACTATTTTTATTTATTTTTATATTTAATTTATTTTTCATCTCTATTTTATTTTTGAATATAAAAAATAATATAATAAAATATTAATATACCTAAAATTAAAATAATATAATCATTAAAATTACTTTATAAGTAATTTATTTAAACATGATAAAAGTGGATGTTAATGTGATAATCATATATATTCATTTATTCTCATTAACCATGGAAATATCATTAACTATTAAAATGTCATTAGCCATTAGAATATACTCCATAATGTTATTTAAATGTAATAGTATTGAAAATAAGTAAAAAAAAAAATTTTAAAAAAAAGAAAAAAAAGATGCAGTTAAAAAAAATGCAGATTTCATTGTAGCGTCAGTGATTTTCTCTATTTTGCAAGTTGATTTGTGGCACTGCTGGAAAGAGTTTTCGTCTACAATTTACGGATGCATGTTGATTTACAGCCATGCTGGAGAAGTAATAAACACGACTCCCAAAGTCATTAATTTCTCTTCTTCAATGTGGATTTATTTATTTGTTTGTTTTCAGTTTCCTATTTTATCAAGCCAAATTATTAATCTTGCAAACAAGGAGTATTCTTTAATGAGTTGATCTACTATATCATTGATGTACACTAAAAATAGGATTCATATTTTGAATTGGGTCAATTATATAACCCAAATGGATCATTCATGCTCTATTCAAGCTAATCTCCTCTCTCTCTCTCCTCACGGCTGATCTCATCACTCTTCTCTGTCAGATCTCAATTGCCGCCTTCTAGATCTGAACTTATGCCACCGCTCCACCTCCTAAATCTGAACTTGCGCCACCGCTCCGCCTTCTCTCTTGCGTCGCAGCTCCACCACCTCTCTCTACGCCGCGATCTGCCACCTCTCTCTACGCGTCGCCTCCATCCCCTTCCTCATTCCGCCACCTCTCTCTAAGCATCACCTACATCTGTTATCTCTTCCTAATTTCGTTGTCTCATTCCATCTGTTTTCTCTCTCTACTATGTCCGCTCCGACTCCTTCACTAGATGTTGGTTAGAGGATGGAGGAGTGAATTTGAGAATGGGAAATTTTTGTGGAATTTGAATCGGATTGAATCTTGAGAAGATGGAACAAGTTGGAAAATGGTCATTGGAGGTTTCGGGTTTGAATTCGAAAAGATGGAACATGTTCGGTTGGAGGATGAGATTTGGAATAAATGTATTAATTTTTATTCATTGATGTATGTTTTTTCTTCACACTTGTATAGTTTTATATTTGGAATATATTGTATTAACTTTTATTAATTGATGTATGTTTTTTTCTTAATTAATGTATAGTGTTATATTTGGATATTTTGAATATATTGTATTAACTTTTATTCGTATGTTTATTTTGAAGTATATTGTATTAACTTTTATTCATTGACGTATTTTTTTTCTTCATAAATGTACAGCTTTATATTAAAATGTTCTAAATTTCTAAATTTAATTTTACTTTACTATTGAGCTTAAGTTGTATATTTTTAGTAATTGTTGATATAGAATATAAATCTTGATAAATTCTACGGAAAACATAAAATAAAATTTTAATACATTTATTTGAAAAAACAAATACACTATACAATTACAATTAATACACATAATTATTAAATATATTTTTGATATACAAATTCAGTTATACATTTAAAAGTAAAAATTAATACATATATGTAATATAATTTATACATTAAGGAATTAAAATTAATACAGTAAGATTTAATTCCTCTCCAGACTTCAACTACTTCTCTTGTTCCGCCTCCTCACCACCTCCACCATCTCCCATCGTACCTCCACCATCGTCTTCTGTCGTACCTCCACCTAGCACAAAGTTCAACCACCACATTCACTTATAACATCGTCTCATTGCAAAAATTCAATCACTAAAGAAAGATAACAAAAGCAAAATTCAATTATTAGACAAAGATAACATTGCGGCCTAAAAATTGGGGAAATCTAAAAATTCAATCAATAAAGAAAGATAACATTGCAGCCTAAAATTTGAGAAAATCTAATAAATGATGAGAATACATAGAGTTGAATCGGCGAAGGAGGGGAGCAGCGGCGCGGCGGTGAGAGAGGAGAAGCGGCACAACGGTGAGGGAAAAGATGAAAACAGTGACAGAACAGCGGCGCGGCGGTGAGAGAAGAGCAGCGGCACGGCGGTGGGTGAGAAGATGAAAACAAGGAAGTGAGAGAGGACGAGAGAGAAGTGCGGCGGCGGCGGAACCAGTGAGAGAGGATGGGGAGAGTGAATCGGGCCGCGTGAATTAGAGCAAATGATCCAATGGCTTAAAGGAATATAAGTATCCGAATCATGGGTTATTTTTTACCTAATTGCACCTTAAAAATTGGTGCACAATAGTATTTGCCTTCTTTAATAGTGTAGGAGTACATTACAGATAATTTCTTAAAAAGATTGTTAAAGAAAGCGTGAATCTTTTATAACCTTAGAATGGTAGAGGGATTTTTTTTTTCTTTTTATCTGTGATTGAATTATTTAATGTTTTCAATTTATAGAGAAGAAAACTTGAATTTGATTGTTTAAAGTTATTGGGTACTACATATTAAAAAAGTGCACACAGTGATTTTTATTTGTTAAAAAGGTTTATTCTTATTATACAGTCGATAGTAAAATTCCAGGGATTGTATATAAGGATTGATTTCAAAGCGGCTAAATTACTAAACAAGGCAGCGTTGTGGACGATAGGTATGTGGCGGTGGACGACGGCGGAGAGGTCTTGGTGGACGACGGGGAGTGGCAGTAGCGTTTTTGCAACCCCAGAGACAGTAGCACTCATATCCAACACACTCATAGTCCTCTATTTTCCGAGAGTATGTGCATGAGTAGCTACAGTTTTTGGGATCACACTTCTTGGGTGGCAAACACTTTACTTTGCCCGCTATCCTCCAGAACTGGTAGTCTTTTTTAAACGGTTTCTCCCCTCCATCTCCATCCCATTTCTTCGCATTGTCTCCTGTTTCGACATCAACATTACACAACCAACAACTAGAATTAGATCTTTCTCTATATATATCATCATTAAATAAAATATTATGAATGACAAGAGAATATCACAATTAGTCTTGTAAGTATGGTTAATTCCAACTTTAATCCTCTTCTTTTTTTTTCACAATTCTCAATTTGATCATTTATTGTTCAGTTTGAGTCCCTTAAGTCCAATTTTAGTTTTTTAGTTTTTTTTTTTTCAAAATTTGATCATTTTTTGTCCATTTTTATCCAAATTTTGTAGTACATTTTTTTTATTAATTTTGGATATCTTCAAACATAAAGAACTAAATTTGAACAAAAAAAAATATTAAATTTAATAAATTATTAAATTTGGATAAAAATAATTAAAATCAAACAAATAAAGACAAAAATTGAAAATTGCAAATAAAAAATTAATTAAAGTTGGAATCAACCATACTTACAAATACATATTTTGATATTTTCCCTATGAATAACTAATATGTACTCGAAAACATAGAATTAATTCATTGTTAATTAGCATATGGGCGAGTAAGAAAGAGAATTATATGAGAAAGAAATACAACCCCATAAGAAGCATAACAACAATAATATGGTGATATTAAATACTTCTTCTCCATCGCTTATATATCAAGCAAACATAATCACTAACTTCGTTTCTTAATGAGGCCAACAACAATGATTTATAGACTTAATTCGCACTTTAAGTCAACAAAACACATTGATTGCAACTTATCTCCAAACTTTCCTTGATAAAAACCAATTTAAAATGTTTATCAAAGATATCTGCAGACAGGATAATTAATTCCTTTTTCCATCATTTATAAACGTATTGGACACCAACAAAAATTATTATTAATAAATATAAAAATGTCAAATGAATTGATGCAGTAAATAAAGCTATAATACAATAGAAATTTGGAAATTTTTCGGACTAATGCTCGAAATTAAGCTGGAAAAATAAAAGGTAAATTGCTAAAAAAATCAAAATATTTATTTCTGTTAGACTGTTACGTACAGATTACTATTACTTTTTTTTAAATTTTATAAATAAAGATATTTATAGGACACTCTTGTGTGACGATCTCGCCGTAAGAAAATTTTATAATTATTAGTTATCATTTTTTTTATTAAAAATATTATTTTTATTATTATTTTTAAATAGTATCACTTTTGTTTTAAAATGTTATTACTTTTCTTTTATATTACTACCTCCGGCCACTTACAAAGTATTCATTTCACTATTCCTGGCATCCGCTTCAAATGTCACAATTTCCTCTATTTAGTAAAGAAAGTACACAATATGATTCACCACTTCTCTCTAATACAACTATCCATTTTACCTGTAATAATAATACTCCTTAATCCACATGCAAAAAGCAAATAATGGCATTAGAATTGTCCACGTGCAAACAGCAAACGGTTACCTTGTAAGTGGTCGGAGGGAGTATAAATTGTTTATTGAAATATTATTTCATTGCAAAATTATCACTTTTCATCAATTATGTCCCTCCGTTCCGAAGTGCGTTTCATTTTTGCATGTAGATTAAGAAATAATATTTAATAAGTAGTTTAGAAGAGAAAAGTAATATTATATTTTGGCAAAAACTTGTGTGCGCCCGGGCGCATGGGAGTACATTCCGTGTGCCTTTAGAATTTTGTGTTAAATTGTGTACCCTTTAGTATAAAGATGTGTACCATGACAAAAACTTGTGTGTGCCCGGGCGCACGGGAACACATTCCGTGCGCCTTTGAAATTTTGTGTTAAATTGTATACACTTTAGTATAAATATGTGTACCCTTTATTTTCTGAAGAAAAATAAAAAATATTAATAAAATGTATACCCTTTAGAATAAAATTGTATATCTTTATTAATTAAAGTGTATACCCTTTAGACCAAAGCAATGTACCCTTACCCATAATACTAAATTCTAAAGGCGCACGGAATGTGTTTCAGTGCGTCCGGGTGCACACAAGCCTCACTTTTATATTTTAATGTAAAGTGGGTAGATGTATTAATGTGGTGTATGATCCATGTTGATATATTAATTGTTTTGTGTGTGTCTCATTTACTGAAAAGGAAATGCACCTTTATTTAAACCAATTCAGTATATAACTATAAGCTGTTTTTTTTACTTTATTATGTATCGGTTTAGTTTTATTTATTTATTTAAACCAATTCAGTTTATAACTATAAGCTGTTTTAAAAAGGATATATATACATACATATATAAATGAAAGAATAATAGAGGGTTTATATTGTGTGGTGTATAAGTATTGTTCCCATGAAATGAAATGGAGAATAAAGTGTTTTGAATTACATAAAAGAGAATATAAACAGAGGACTTATATCTTGTTCCCACAAAATTAGTAAAAAAGGAATATAATTAATATAAAGAAATTAACTTTTTTTTTCTTTCAAATTTACATCTTGAACATTTATCAATTTATGCAAAGAATAGTGATGTAATGATAAAAGAGTTTAATATTTGGGTTAGTGGTAAGAAAAAATCATAAACTTTAATTTTATTGTAAATTAATTTTCATTTTTATAAAATTATTAAAAAAAAAAAAGATAATGACTAGGATGGGAAAGGGTACTAATTTTAAATTGTACAACCTCCTTCCTTCACTTTAAATGTGTGTGTTTTGATGTTTTAATGAAGTAGTATAAATTAACTAAGATGGAGATTAAGGGACACCAATCAATACTAGTCGCTCTAAAAAAATTTCTCTTTTTTAAGTAACGTTGTAAAAGAGTGAAACACATCAAGTTTCTAAAAGGAGAACAATATTACTTTTATTCCTTACATTTGAGAAGTCTATCTCATTGGTTGAATTTTATAACAACACTTAAAATTTGCGATTTTTTTTAAATTTTTTTAATATAAATTAATTTGCAATAAAAATAAAATTCATAATTTTTCTAACATTTAAAATATTTTCTATTATTTAACCAAATAAGAGTAGAGTTAAGCGCACCAGAACTTGACAAAAATAAATTATAGTGACTAATTAAATTGATCGATAAGTCAGAACATTATGCTTTCATATTAATATTATTGAACATAAACATTGATGTTTGTATGAATAAATATAGAATTTATTAGATAATTTAATTTTTGAACAAATTTTTAGTATAGTAAGAGGAATTT
This sequence comes from Pogostemon cablin, assembly GCA_023678885.1. Taxonomy (NCBI): domain Eukaryota; kingdom Viridiplantae; phylum Streptophyta; class Magnoliopsida; order Lamiales; family Lamiaceae; genus Pogostemon; species Pogostemon cablin. The sequence goes on along the minus strand of CM042978.1, from coordinate 16,572,651 downwards.
ATATAATTTATCAATATTAAATCTTATCAAAATAATAAAGGAAATTAAAAAAAATATTATGTGTATATAAAAGGATAAAACAGATAAAACGTGTGGCAGGTAAACACCTTAAAATATACTCTCCCTTCGTTCCTCCTTAAGAGGGTCTTTTGTTTTTTCGCACGTGGATTAAGGAGTATTATTATTTAATGTGTAGTGGGTGATTGTATTAGTGGGAATGTGAGTCTCATATTTTAATTGTATTAGAGGGTGTGTGGGTCTCATGTTTGTAAGAAAGGAAAGGGGACTCTTTAGGTGGGACGACCAAAATGAAAAAAAAAACCTCTTTAAAGGGGATGGAGGAAGTACAAAAGTGAATTTTTAAAAACACAAACTCTTATAAACTCGGTTTACATATGTTATTATGTACTTTGATATTTTTCCTCATCCTAAACTCTTCCCCTTTCAATCTTCCAATACTATTATACTCTTTTTAAGGTTTACACCTTAAACCCGATTTATAAGAGACTAACTCTTTTAAAAAATATATTATTCTTTATTTTCACTTTTTTAATTTGTTTCTCTGATCGATCTAGGGAGGGACAAGAATATATACTATTCATAAATTCAAATTTAATGTTTGATTGAGAAAAGTAAATAATGTAGGCAAAAGAATTAAGTAAAACTTTTATGCGCATTGTTTTAAAATGTTTAATTAATTACTTCTAGACATGTAGTTTAATTTTTACTAAATTAAGGTATGAAATGTTTAAGAGTCATACAATGAGTGTGAAACTTAACATAGCATTGAGTGAGTAATACGGTAAGATCGGACCGCAAATATACTCTTTAATTAATTAACAAATAGAGATAAAATCTCATCGTTCTTTGAGCGTGTTAAATTAGTGTAATTAAATTAATGAGAATATTAGTCTTATTCAATCAAAACATGAACAATTGATGACCGATGGAATATTAACAAGAATATCGTAATGGCAAAAGCTCATCCGCCTTAAGAGACATACGTGTTCTCATGGGAACACAAATCTTCTCATCCATAGTATATATTATTAGAGATTTAAATTTAAAGGAGTACAGTGTTCCAGAATTACAAGAACCTCTCTTTAACATAATTTGATATGCAAACGTGCACGCAGCTTTTCTTTTTATTCTACGTTCATAGGATATTGATATTGTTGATCACAAACACACCTTTGTAAACGGTTTCAAATGTATTTTTTTTAACGATTAATATTTAATCTATAAAAAAACTACTCTTTAAAAAGATAATTATTTTTCATTAATAAAAATTAGTATTAATTCTCAAATATGTGTATTTTGATATATCAATTATTATTTAGTATATTGAAAATTACTTCAAATTCTTGTACTTTGTGATATTTTTAATTTTTATTGAAAAGTTTTATATTCTTCATTTTAAAAAGATAATAATTAATTTTCTGAGAGGTAATTTTCAAGTATTGAAGAGTAATTTTAAAAATGAGTGAGGCTTGCGTGCGTCGCCGTGCGCCTTTAGAATTTAATACTTCCTCCGTCCTCTCCAAATAGTCACATTTTTTCATTTTGGGTGTCCGCCCCCAAGGATCTTTTTTTTTACACATGTGACTCACACACACCCACTAATACAACTAAAAATGGGGTTCATACCTCCACTAATACAACTACCCCACTACACATTAAATAATAATACTCCTCAATTTACGTGCCAAAAAGCAAATGGATCCCTTTGTGGCGGACGGAGGGAGTATTATAGATAAGAGTATATTATTTTGTTGTAAATGGTATGCACTTTAATTAATAAGGATATACTATTTTATACTAAAGGGTATACACTTTTCATTAATATTTTTTATTTTTCTTCAGAAAATAAAGGGTACACATCTTTATTGTATACAATTTACACAAAATTCTAAAGACACACAGAGTGTGCTTCCGTGCGTCCGGGCGCACACAAGTTTTTGCCTTTGTAAAATAAAAGGTACACATCTTTATACTAAAGGGTATACAATTTTATATAAAATTCTAAAGGCACACATACAGAATGTGTTTCCGTGCTACAGGACACACACAAGTTTTGCCTTTAAAAATAATATTGCAAAAAATAGAAAATATGGTGAATCAGATACTCAGAAATCCCAAGAGTGCAGAGCAATATAAATAGGTATAGAAGATTGATGAATTCACATCACCAGTTTTCCAATTACAAGGCATTAAGTAATATACTACACCAAGAGTATATCAATTAATTAATTAAGGATATGGAGGGCGGTGATATGATATTGAGATCAGCCGGGAAGAAGATGGCCCTTGTTGTAGGGTGCAACTATTCAGGGACAGATTATGCCTTGAATGGATGCCACGAGGATGCATTGGGCATCCGGCGTACGCTGTCGGTGAGGTTCGGGTTCGACAGCAGCTCCATCAAGGTCATGTTGGATACACCGGGGAACAGGGAAATGCCCACAGCTGCTAAAATAAAAAGTGAACTCTACTCCATGATTAGTCGGACTAAATCGGGAGATGTTTTGTTTTTCTACTTCTCCGGACATGGAACTGACTTCACCCGTCCCCGGGATCCACGTAAATAAGAGGCCATTGTTGCTTCTGATGACAATTTCATTACTAGTAATTTTTTTTTTTTTTTTTTTTTTTTTATAATTGCATAAATATTGTGCTTACTAAGATTATAAATATCTGGTTCAAGGTATTGATTTCAGAGACATGGTTAATCGTGTGCCTAAAGGTGCATCCTTCACCATCATGGCTGATTCTTGCAGCAGTGGAGGGCTGATTGACAAGGAGCCAGTTCAAATTAGCCCCCACATGATCCTTGAAGAAGACGAAGATCTCGATAATGATGATGATGTAGAGACAGGTACAGGTACACCTCGAAAGATGCCATTCGAGACCCTGCTGCAAAGGATGTCCTCTCGGACAGGCCTCAACAACGGGGACATTGGGGTTCACATGGTGCACCTGTTCGGGTCAGACGCAAGTCTCCTCTTCACCCTATCCCCCGACCATCTCCCTAAACCTCTGAAGCCCGATCAGGGGATTCTGCTTAGCGGGTGTCAGCCCGACGAAAATTGCTCCGAGACTAAAAATGGTTCAGGAGGTTTATTTACTACCACCTTTCAGAAAATTGTTTATAAAAATAGGGCTAATTTAACCAACGCAAAGATAATACTGATGGCCAGAAAGCTTCTGGAAAGGCACAATAACGTGTCTAAACCGGATAGTCAACAGCATCCATGCCTCTATTGCAGCGATAAAAATGCTTCTGCTATTTTTCTTGTACATGCAGGACGTCTTCCCTAATAGTACTCACATATTTGTGTAATAGGAATATACTCTATGCGTCCCATAGAAGTTGACACACTTTCCATTTTTGTTTATCCCACTAAAATTGACACATTTCCTTTTTAATACATGGTACCACACAAAAACAATTAATATATTCTCATGGGCCCCACATATTACCTCTAATACAACTACCCACTACACATTAAATATTATTTCTCTCACTTCACTTTACATTAAATTATTATATTCCTTAATCTCTGTGCCTAAAAAAAAATATATCAACTTCTCCGGGGACGGAGGGAGTAGTTTAAAACAAAGTTGGCACCAAACCATGCAAGTGTTATGATATCGTGATATTATATACTTGTGTACGTGAGTTAGTTTATTTTATGCAATGTAATCGTTTTAGATTATAAATAAATTATACTCAGCTTAATTGCCAAAAAAAAAAAACCCTCATCTTTACCTTACTTGCAATTTAGTTTCAACTTTTGAATTTTGGAAAAAAAAAAAAAAAAAAAAAAAAAACTACAACCTTTCAAGTTTCAAGTATAATTTGCAAATCGCACCCATGAGCAATCTTTCATAACGGTTTCTCTCTTGTATCCGACGATTTCATCGCATTCTCCCCTGTTTCAAAATCAACATAGCCTATATATAATATCATGATCAACACTAATTTATCTTATAATTTCCTCCTAAATTAATTAATCTCGAAAAACATAGAATTAATTCCTTGTTAATTAGCATATGGGAGAGAATTATATGAGAAAGAAATGTACCCCATAACAAGCATAACAACAACAATATGCTCATATGCAAATGATTCTTCTCCATCTTGTAAATTCAATCAAGCATATGTAACTAGATTCCTCACTGAGCCCACACAACAATGATTTATAGCATCAACTAAAACATTTAAATATCTTCAAGCTCACAACACTATATTAATACAATTATCCACTATATATTAAAATATTATCACTGTAAATTAAAATATTATTACTCTCACCTCAATATACATTAAAATACTATATTTATTAACATTTCTACCTTTCTATAGGACGGAATGAGTAATTATTAGATGGAGTATTTTTTATCAAATAAAATAATTTATTAAAAGAAATCTTACAGAAATAAATTATTGGTGTACGCCAAAAAATCAGCCTATACCTTAATTTTTATTTTTCAATTCTGTTGATTTAATTGTTTGCTTTGAGCTTTAGTATTTAGATTAGAAACAAATATTAGAACATTCTTAATCACATTTAGTACGAAAACAAAATTTTGAGAAAAATAATTACACCAAAGATAAAAATACAAAAATATGAGAGAAGGAATGGAACGTACTGTTGTAGACTTGTAGCCTGGAGTCCACCGCAAGTAATCAGATGATTATTAAAAAGTTTTCCAGTAATAGGGATATCCGCGAAAACTTTTGCTGAATAATAAATAAGTCAATTCATTTAGCAATATTAATTTGGAGAATTAAATGCTACAAATATTAAGAGGCATTCATCACTACATACCAAAATATGAAACACAAAATGAGTAAAATCAAGCGTAGCTTAATTAAGAAAGAAAGTTCACCAAGAATACAAAGAGTTCCCCCAGTATTTTTTTTTTTTAGAATCATCTTAGTTTTGTGTAACAGTGCTACGATGTCTAGTAATTTCCACACCCAAGTAGTCGACAGGGCCAAGCACGGCCACATGCGGTTTCCCCACCTTTACTCGAACAGCAGAAATCTGGGTGTACTTGCTCAACACAGTCGATGCAATACGTTCTGCAACAGATTCAAGAAGATTGTGCGGGGTTCCTTCCACGATTTCTTTAACTATGCTACAATTGTATAGCAAATAATTCATAATGAACTCAATCGCATAACATCAAAAAAGAAGAATGACAAAAGGACCAACCAATATATATCCGCTTCAACAAGATTATAAATCTCAAAAGATACAATTTGAAACGGCTAAAATAAGTCATGTTGGATTTGCATCTAACTGAGGCTCAAGTGTGCGCTTGTTTGATGCTAATGATGTAGAGTTATATATCATCCCAGAAGCAAACTACTAGCTTATGGCAGTATAAAGGAATGTAAAGCAATCAAAATCAATTTGATGTTCAAACCTTGAAGTTTTAATTATCATTGCACTTGTTCTGTTCGCTAATTGGAGGTCATTTTCTAAATGCAAGTTTTCAGAACTCAACATTGCAAGTTATTATAAATGAACAGTGTACAAATACTAAGTGGAATGACACTACTATGTGAATTCTAATGACTGAATGGCACATTATAATTCGTAAATAAGAACCGACACCTAACAAGAAAGCATAAAAACATGTCTTGTGTGTAGGAATTCGGATTCTTAAAGTAAGCAGCATTGAAAAATCATACAGGATTCTCTCAGGTTATCTTTGGATATAGGTATTGAAATACAAGAATTTGAAATTCATTGAGTTCCAAGCCATCAAATCCCTCAAAATTTAGTCATATTCAGTGTAATAGATTCGGATCCTATTTGCTGACACAAACACACACACACAAAAACCATAACAATCAACAAATGACAGATAATGAATTTCAAGTACATCCTCAAATGTTTTTCATAGAACCTCATAAATTCTAAATGGGAAATTCAATTCTTAATTGTCCATAAGATCAGAAAATTCTTGTTACACTAAATGCAGACATTATCAATTTACTTGTACATAAATACAAGACATCTCATGGTCTTAAAGCACAACCTCATAAAATGACTACCAGTAGGTTAAAACTCGTAATCTGGGGCTATATTTATGATAATCAGGCAACATAAGACATCACAAGATGCGAGATGTGTCTCATCTGGAAAAAAAAAAGAAAAAAAGGGGCAATTCTCGACCTTTATTTAAAATTTTCAAAAGTAGTCTTTATTTATGATATCTCAAGGTCTTAAAGCACAACCTCATAAAATGACTACCAGTATGCTAAAACTCTTAATCTGGGGCTATATTTATGATAATCAGGCAACATAAGACATCAAAAGATGCGTGATGTGTCTCATCTGGAAAAAAAAAAAGAAGAAGCAATTCTCAACCTTTATTTAAAATTTTCAAAAGGGCCACATGTTACATCGTGTGAACTGCAGCCATTTTCCACATGGATAACATAATTTCCCATCAGTCTAGAGCTGAAATTTTAATATTTATAGAAGTAGGGGATTTCACAATCCCAACTGATGTATCGGATATGCAGGGAAAATTGAAAGCCCTAACTTACCCATATATAGTAGTATAGCTGATTGTATCTGTTAGGCTATCAGAAATACCCGCAGCTCTAAGATCCATCCAGGCATCTACGTCTATCAAGAATTTCTGACCCAGCTTCTTTTCTTCTGGCTTCACCCCATGGAAGCCATGGAATGTTAGACCCCTTAATACAAGCTTGTCTCCTTTAATAATTTCTTCATGCTCTGTCATTACAGCTAATAAAAGCATAAGTTACCACATGAACAAATAAAAAGCTCCACTTAAACTCTATCTTAAACAATTTGTAGTTGATACAACTAACAAATATCAGGACAAATATAATTAAAACAGAGCTTCAAAGAACAATCGCAATTACCAATCACAACTAAATCGATATAAAGAAAACACCCACCTCAAATAAGAAACTAAACATAACACAACTAATCCAGCACCAATCACACAAAATAACATCTCACACATATTATCGCCTCCCACCAATCAAGACAACCCGCAATGAATCCACATACACAAAACCCAAGAGCTAACTTAAATAAATTAGGAAGACTGTGAGTATTGTGAATAGAAGATGACAAAAGTACTTAACATTATTCAAAGCTTACACCGTACGAATCAAAGAAGAATACAAATAATTAAGCACATAATTGGAGTGCAAAACCCTCTCAAATCAATCTGCCTCACTCCACTTGGGAAAACCAAACACAACACAAATGAATCCATATTTTGTATATAAACAAAGAAAATAAAACAAAAATAACAATGAGCGAGGTAGGCAAACTTAAGTGTTCGTCAAAGCAGAGAAGAGACAGAAATAACCGCACGAATTTGATGGTAAAGAGACATGAAATTAGGTTTTTCCGAGAGTGTTAAGGAACGGCACAAACTTTGAGACCGAAAGAGAAGAACAGAAACAATAACAACGAAGTTGGGGAGTACCTGAACTATCTCCGGCGAGATAAGAGCAGATCGATCCGGCATCCCAGATAAGGTTCAGTTCTGTGTCGATACTGCAAAGTCATCGTTACTTTCAATGTATTGGGTCTTCAATTATCTAACAACATGGGCCCCATAATTTTTTAGTGGGCTTAAGATGTGGACCATTAATCATTACTTCTACTAATCCAAATTATACAAATGGTAAAATATTTTCAATAGGCCATAATATAAATCATAGATTTAGAATTTGATTTTAATGTGTAGTGGGTAGTTGTATTAGTTAAGTGTGAGATCATGTGTAGTGGTTGTGGGTCACATCAATCCAAAAAGAGAAATTGATACTTTATAATGGAACGGACTAAAATGGAAAAGTGAATACGTATGTAGGTCACATCAATTTAAAAAATAAATGAATACTTTGTAATGAGACAGAGCAAAATGAAAAAGTAGATACGTATCAAGGGGGTGGAGGGAGTATAAGTTAGAGAAATCTTGATGAGTATTGCCGCCGACGTTTTTCCTTGTTTCTGATGAATGATGAACTCTACTATTACAGATTTATATGGAAAAAATGTCCATTGTTCATTAAAAGGGCCATTACAGATCATACTAAAGGGCAGTATTCGCTAAAAGGCCCATTGATTATATTCATTAGAATAAAAAAATAAAGGCCCATTAAAAAAATTTAAGTTTTTTTTTTTCACAAAAAACTCCTAAAAAGTATTACTAACATTCAATAAGAATATAACACCGGAGTAAACGCACTGACCTTGATATGTGCGGGAGTCGGATCTGATCATATATAAACACGCTTACCTCAATCTGTGCGGGTCATCCAAGTGCACTGGAGAGACATTTTTATCTCTTGTGTGTTCGTCATGCAAATTTATAAAATTACTTTTTAGTTCCCAAAAATTACTTTTATTTTAATACATAAAAAATTCTTCTTTAAAAAGATAAACTATTAATTTTTTTTAAAGAAAAAATATGAGTAATGCTCTTATATCCACAAGGACACCGTGACTTGCCCCTTGCAATTTAAACCTTTAGCAAGTTAAATAAAATATGGAGGGGGAGAAATAGATTATGGAAGGGTAGAGTTGTGTTCCAATAGAGCATACAAGTTTTTCCAAAAATATTACCCCATATCATCATCCCAATAAAATAGTCACTCCTTACAACATCACCCTTCACACCTCAAAAAACTAAACATCATTTTATGCAACAATCTTAAATGTTATTTTAATCTCAAATTTGACACTTTTTTATATATATATACTTTATTTTATATTTTTATATTATCTAAAAAACTAAAATATTCTCTAAATTCAATAAAATGTTTTAAAAAGAGTAAATTTTTTTAAACACAGCGTTCCAAAAAAATATTTTAAAAATGTCCAAAAAGGAAATTTTATATACTAAAATCTAATTTCCATAAACTAGAATGCTGTGATTAGTGAACCCAGTTCATATTTTTCTGAATTATATACTCCATAATCCAATGTCACCTAATAAACCTCATTATTTCATTAATCTATTTCACATCCTTTACGGAGTAATTAATATGAATTTCAAATATCTGTAATTTCAAATTTACAACTTCTTGCCAATTTATAGATCTTTTTATTAATTGTCATCATTGGTGAATCTAAGGGAGATGGAGAGCAATGGAAAGAAAGGTTATGGTTGGGCGATTTCCGCCGGAATTAACGCTGCTCTTGCCGCCATTTGTGCTAAATATTTTTCCTCTCTGGTAAATCATTTACCCGTTCACTAATTCTAGGGTTTATAACAACAAAAACTAGGATAATATTTACTTTAATGTAATCCATTTGAATTTATAAATTGAGTGTCTTTTGTTCATCTGATTACTCTGATAGAGAATTGAGTGTGATATCTGTCTTAATTTTTCCGTTGTTATGGGGCTATCGATATTGCGGTGAATTTTGAGTAAAAATTTTAGTTTCTAGCAAGAACTCATTGATTGTAGGGCTTCATGATATATTGTCAAATATTGGCAGATGATTGATTGCTGTAAACAAAAGTTCATCAAAGTTGTAAATTTGATTTGGAAGATAGGCATGGAGTTATTATTTGATTTTATGATATTGATATCTGTCTCCTCATTCACAGTTGAAATATGTTCTGGCTGTATTGTTTAATGTGACAATGTGGGGATGCTATGTTAATAGCATGAAGTCTCTCTCATCATTACAAGCTACTGTCACAAACTTTGCAACTAACTTTCTGGTTTCTGGATTTTCTGGATTTTTCCTCTTCAAGGAGCCACTTACTTTGAAAGTAAGCCTTTTCGTTTATTTTCGTTTTTCTCTTTGCAATTGCTTATCATTCAGTAGTACCTATAGTTGAAAGGTTATAGGCCATCACTCCGGTTATAGGCCATCACTCCCACTAAGATTCAGATTACTTTAGATATATATATAAACCAGTTTTTGCAAACATTGATTCCCTTATAGCGATAGTTATCTAAACCCAATTGATACAAAAGTCTAAACTACATTATGATGAGACAAAAACTAGAGCCTAAACCTGGAGGAATTTCCCAGTTATGAATGTGTTATCAGATAGACAAAGCTTATATTTGTTAAAAATGAAAACAGGATACCTTTGGTATGATATATTTGGATGCTAAACAGTTCCATCTACTAGTTAATCAATTGTTCGTTCCAAAACCATACTTAGTTACTTCAAGTGTTCAAGGTCATAGATGACATAAGTCATGATCAACATTATTTCCCCTGACTTATTTTATTCCCAACAAAGAAATAGTGTTTGGAAATTGGAACCATTTTTGTGGTGATGGTATTTTTATGGATTTTTTTTTTCGGTCCAAGATCCAAAAAAATAGGTTAACTATCAATTTGGAATTTGGAATTCTTTTCCTGATCAATAAAAGGCCAATTTAAGGCCTCAAATCATTAAATTATTTGAAATGATATCATTACAACTAAATAAAATTTCATATATTTTAATACTTCTTTTAAGAAGTTTATATATTTTATGATTACTGATCCTGAATTATGCTCTTTTAGGCGACCCAAATTGATGATGATTTAATGAAACTATTTTTCATTACAGTGGTTTTCAGGTGCTTTGCTTATAGTAATTGGCGTCATAATTCTAAGCAAGTCAAGCATTGAGAAGAAAAAACATAGTTAGACACTCTTCCGTGTTTTCAATGCTTTCAAGCTCCTCCTACGGTTGACGGACGTCTAGAAATTACTGTATACACTTAATTGACACAAATGATTTGTTGTTAGTGAACAACTTCTTTTGCTGTGATGTTTGGAAATGCTGCTTTGAACTCATTTTGTGATATGGTGTGATGCAAGTTTTGCCTTCAAATGAAGCTTAAATACATACTCCATCCCAAACAAAATTCAGGCTCAGATCATTCTACTAACACCACCACCATATATATAGCCTACAAGTATTACCAACCATCATGAAATTCTTCCCACTTTAATTTTAATTTTTTTTGTAGATGCAAGTGTAATTGGCCACACTTAGTCTATTGTAAATGTAATTTTAGATGAAAGTTTGAAGATGTTTTCTTGGTGTATTTATTTCAAATTAGATATTATAAATGTTCCAACCAGTGTTGAATCTTGCGAAACCTTCAAACAAGATATTGTTGGTGTTCAAAATAAATTTATTTTTCAAAGCAACAAGATATTGTTGGTGTTCAATAAATTTATTTTTCGAAGGCAATTACACAATCACATTTTGAATTATGAATTTTCTTTAAATATTATTATGAAACTAGGAAATTGGAATTTTCAAAACATTTTGTTTTCTTTAGTCACATTTTGAAACGCCCCAGCTCAGCTCTTGTTGTATAAAAAAAATCTTCATTTATTAGAGTGTTCTAGGAGCAAGCAAAGCTCATACCACCTCTTGTTGTTGAGCAAGAAAGTCCATAGACTGGAAGCAACCAAAGCCCTCTTGTTGTATAAAATAAATTTATTTAACAGAATTATGAAACTATAAAATTACATAGAGTTATGAATTTTCTTTAAATATTGTTATGAAACTAGGAAATTAGAATTTTTAAAGTAAATATGTTGGATAATTATAGTATCGAAAGTTAAAAAAAGTTTATTTTTTTTATTGAAGACTCACATAATATTTTACAATATTACTCGTACACACTCAATAGTCACAATTCATTTACGAGAGTTATAATTTTCTTTAAATATTGCTATGAAACTATGAAATTAAAATTTTGAGAGTACACTTGTTCCTCTAATCACATTTTGAAAAGCTTTTACAAAAGAGCAACAAAGCACATATCTCCTGTTGTTGAGCTTTGTTTACCAGAGTGCGATGGAAGTAAGCGAAGCCCATACCCTGTTGAGCTGGAAAAAAATCATTCATTTATCGAAGTTATGAAATTATGAAATTACAAGAATTATAATTTTTCTTTCAATATTGTTATGAAATTAGAATTTTCATAAAAATGTTGGATAATTATAATATCAAGGTAAGAATGTTGGATAATTATAATATTGAAAGTTGAAAAAATTATATTTATTATTACATAATATTTTACAATATTAATCATACACACTCAAAAGACTGTAGTCGAGAACTATCATTTTACAGAGCTTAAAGCTCATACCTTGTTGTTGAGGTTAAAATGAAAAAAAAAACTTTCATTTATTGAAGTTATGAAACTATAAAATTACAAGAATTATAAATTTTCTTTCAATATTATTATGAAACTATGAAATTAGAATTTTCAAAGTAAAAATGTTGGATAATTATAATATCGATTCAAAGTAAGAATGTTTAATAATTATAATATCGAAAGTTGAAAAAGTTAGATTTTTTTTTTGAAAATTCACTTAATATTTTACAATATTAGTCATACACATTCAAAGACTGTCTAATACTTGAAAGAACTTTTATTCATTTTACAAAGTTATGAATTTTCTTTAAATATTGTTATAAAATTACATTTTGAATTTCAAAAAAATGAATGAATCAAGAACTGCCCCAAGGAAAGAGGTTCAAGAAGCAAGCAAAGCCCATGGCTCTTGCTGTTGATCTTCATTTACCTAGCAACACAGCATTCTTGGAGCTTCCTTGGAATTCTTAGTTCTTGGAATTCTTGGAGCAAAGAGTTACGAATTTTTCTTTAAATATTGTTATGAAACTCTGAAATTAAAAATTTCAAGGTAAAAATGTTGAATAATTATAGCATGAAAATGGTAAAAGTTAACATTTATTGAGGATTCACATAATATTTCACAATATTAATCATTCACCCTCAAAACTCTCACTTTACTCAGGAGACTCTCTCACTCACTCTTAAGCTCATCCATGCACACAAACTTGAATGGCTAAATGCTAATCCCCTATTTATAGTCATCTAAAATCGATCACTAGCTGACTAAGAATAAACTAGAGACTTCTACATTATTTGAGTGGCTTATCCACTTATACATCTATAGGTTCTAGAAATGATTGCAGACTAAACCATCTTTAGAAAAATGTTGCCACCCTCAATCATTCTAGAGTATTCTGATATATTCTTGCAATTTTCTTTTTAAGAAGCTTCCCTTACTTTCTCGGTTCGTGTTAGATCTTATGCTTAAGTCAGTGAACTCTTAAAAAATATAAATATCAAACAACGTTTTCAGTTTTGCAGACACAGTATCTTCTAATTTAAACAACGTGGGGGAATTGTGTTCCCTTAAAAATATGGAGCACTGTTTTACCTCATTTTTGTTCTTAAAGTAGTCGGCCTTTTGCTTTATGTTTTTTTTTTTTTTTTTTTTTGGCAACTCCAGTTCTACAAAAATGAATTTGGGCCCGTGGTTTTTAGTAACAGTTCTAAAAAAAATTTAGGCAAAATTATTGTGTTCAGCTAAATAAATAGCCCTAAACAGGATAGTTGAGCAGCGTGCATTGGAGGGGAATGAGATCCCAAGTCGACCATGCCCAGTTGACCCAGTTGAAACCCACTTATGTAAAACCCGGAGGATTCATAAGTAGGAAAAAGAGTACCAACTTGATGGCAGGAATGGAAGAAATCTCCAACCATGCTAAGATGGCAAGATATGAGAATGACACGAGATAAGAATTACATAGATAAAATCTCCAACCATACCAGGATGGCGAACAAAAGTACAATTTACATATAGGCAAAACGGAAAAAAGGTGCAACAAGAATAAAGTTATAAATTGGGAAGACGGAAAAAGGAATTACAGTTTATCCACATACTATAAATGTAGTAAGAAACAAGTAAAATGATTCTGCCTTTGTAAGTATACATGAGGCTGAGGCAGAGACTCTAACCTACGACTCTAACATGTTAGCTGCAAAAGGGAGTAAAGAGGTAGTCCTTAACCCAACATTTCTCCAGTAAAGTAGATATAATTCTTGACTAGAGTCATTTAATAAGCGAGCTGTACGCAAACAAAGAATCGCAAAATGCAAACTTAATTAAGTTGATATTCGAGAAATAAGACAATAAGGGATCAACCTGCCAATAGCTCTGCAGCAACTCTTTTAATCGACTCGCATGCTTTGGCCAGATCAGATTCCGTATGAGCAGCTGAGACAAATAATCTAATCCCTGCAGGCAAATTGCATTTATCCAAAGTTGATCTTCTTGAAGATGCAATGAAGATAGAGTGCTCTTTCAATACCTAAAGACCAAATTAACAGCATCCAAATAAAGCAAATTACATTGTGTTATTTTACCAAATTGAATTAAGTTATAATATTATATTCTGAGGGCATTGCTTCAAATCACTTACGCGGTCTGCAATATCATCAAGCACCTGAAGATCGCCTTTTAAAGATCCAGTGGAATTCTTCAATTTGAGATACACAATTGGTGAGTGTGTATCACTTACAGTCTCAAGACCTTGTATGTTTGATAAGCCTGGAATTTCAAGTGAAATCGGAATGATATTAACATGCTTCAAAATGTAATTGAAATGGATGTAGAAATAGGAAGTAAAGTAGAACCTTGATAAAGAGTGGCAGCATTTTTTTTCAATTTTTTGAGAAAGTCAGGAGTTCCTTCCAACATATCAATTGCAGTAACTGCAGCACTTGCTAGATATGGGGGCAAAGATGCAGAAAATACATAACCGGAACTACTCAAACGCTGCCAAATGTAGCACAACATAAGAAATTATCAAAAGAAAAACAGAAGCAATTAAAAGAAGAAAGTTTGATTATCAAATGTTCAAATAGACTTCGATTGCCAAGATTGTACCAATCACAACTATGTATCTATCTGATGTCCAACTAATTCATTGTGTTTTGTTACAACTATTATACATCCAGTCATGCACTTCTGGTGTAAACATTAAAATACTTGGTAAGAGTATTTTTACGAAAAAGGAAGACAAAATAATGTGGATAGTGAAAGTCGCATCTATAATTTTCAGTGCTGGGAGTTATTTAATTATAAGTAACCTGTAGGAAATAACTACAAGTTCCCACACTCAACTCAATTTATTGAAGTAATTTATTACTACCTTCAACCCAGAGAAACTCAACAATTGCTTTTGCACAGAAATTAAGAAAATGTACTTTATTGCCTAACTTTTTTACTTATGAAGGTAATTCAGTTGTTATGTGTAATAAGTTGAGATGACAATTTGAATTTAAAATATATTGTGAGGTTATTATGTTGAGTGCTTTGTCTATTTTTCGATTGTTCAGACTTCTTTGGGACAGACAGATATGAAAATCATTCGGAGTTTTTGGGACGGAGGGAGTATCAGTTATTAAGATTAACCCAGATCATTTGATCTTAAAAGAACGAGGGGTGAGATAAGTACAATCAAATATACAAGCCCCTACCTGGTGGTCGATGACTCTGGTGCTACCGGTGCAAAATCCTCCTTCGGCGGCCAGTGCGTGCCCCATGGCAGCAGTTATGATATCTACCTTCTCAATCTGGAAAAAGGTAGCACCACAACTAAATGAAGAGCACGAAACAGAATAATTGAACAGTCAAGAACAGAGCATGGCACATACTGGAACTCCGCAGTGCTCTGTTAAACCTCTACCAGAACTTCCAAGAACACCAAAAGAGTTACTTTCATCCAGTATTACACGGAAACGATATTTTTCCTTCAATCTAATGATTTCATCCAGTGGGGCAATTTGGCCAGAATTCTGCAATTGAGCAAAATCAGCCACAATTAATTCCAAGACCTAGCAAGAAGTTGGGATAAAGGTGATATGCTACCATCAGCAGAAGAGAAGTATGTAAACTGAAAAGACCAACATTGGTTTATTCCTGAGTCCATCACGTTACACTTGTCATCCACCCCTCACTCATCAAAGCTTCCACAAGTTAGATAGCAATTAAAGAAGAGGACAAATGCTATAACCCACTTTAGATGACAAATTCCATGCAATGTATATTACTAGGTTCAACATCAGTAAACTAAATTCCAAGAAAGTCAAAAGAGGCAACAACGTTTCCTTTACACAAAATAAAACAAGAATCAGCAAACGAATAAATATCAAACTATAACACAAAATCTATAACAAAAAATAAAACAAGAATCAGCAAACGAATAAATATCAAACTATGTATCAAGAATGATAATAGATTAAATATTTTCTATAAATGTTCTTTTGAGGTTCTACTAATGAAGAATGCAAATCAAATTAGACTCATCAGAATGACATGAGGTTTCGCAAAACTGAAGGAGGTGTTGGAGTGTATAAGCTTGACGTGTTTGTAAAGTATTTCCCTCTCAAGCTTTGTCAAAATTTAGAACCATGAATTCTTTTAAGGCATTCGTTATTGAGGACCACCAATGACCTCATTTTCAAAAGAGGATACACACAAAACGATAAATCGCAGCAAAAACTTGGGGTTTGGAGACCTTCACAAAATGTCTCTTTCAGTTTTTCCATTAGCTTGGAAATGCATTCAGAGCTAATAAATACTTATTAAGAACAAATTCAGAGCTTAATACAATTATATCCAAATGACAATATGCATAAATATATTCACCATACAAGGCAAATGTGAAATCCTAATAGCACTTATGTATTCATTGTCCCTTGACAAAGACAAATCAGGAATATGATAAAAAAAATATTTATTGGACGGTATTAATGTTTTATTAACAAACTTCCAGTGTGCCGTTCACACTTGGTGAGTTTTGATTTCAAGTCTTATAATCTTATTTACATATTTGTTTTATTAGTAGTCACAATTGAAAGATTATTATGCGTTCATAATAATTATTGTTTGGCAGGTTTATTCCTGAGTTTATTAGCAAGTTATTATCAGCAAAATATAAACATTTCTCTAATACAATGAATAGAAAACAAGTAAAGGATTCTTGCTAAATTTGCAAGCATTAAGCAATTTTTTAGTATGATTTAATCACATCAGTTCACACAAGCATTTAGAGACTTAGCCACTTGGTTTCAACCTCATTTTGATTTTCCGCCACGGCTAATCTGATCACTATAGATGGTTTTATGCATGTATAGCTTATCATAAAGTTGTGTTTTAAAATTCAATAGGAGTGGGGAGAATCACCATTTAGAGAAAGGGGGAAAAAAATAAAGAGCAGTCTCTCAGACTTTAGAGGAAAACAGGAATACAATCTTGTCATCTTCATGGATTTTATCAGGAAAAATACACTAATGAATAATTTTTATTTTTAATTCTAAGCACCTGTTTTGTGACCTGTATAAGTCTCAAATTAAATCAAAGGTGCAGTATCTACATCCCATTAATTACCAAAACGAACATACTAATATGATCCATACCTGATACACGGCTTCTACAACGATATATCGTCTAAGCTTTTTAGCACGCTTGTTATCCTTGGTGAACTTATCCAGAATACTTTGTAAAGACTCCATATTATTGTGTTTAAAGTAAATAATAGTACTCCTGGAAAGGTGAAGGCCATTTTGTATTCCCCAATGGACACCTTCATCACTGAATCAACAAGAAATAAGAAACCATGCATAAGATACTTATAATAACAATTAAGAGAGCAACTTGAACAAAGAACCCAAGGTCACATAACAGAATTAACAAAAAACCAGTAGAATCAAATCAAGAGATGAGAACTCTCCCAGAAGAGAAAGGGGGCACAGATAGTGAACCAAATATTTCATAGAGTTTCATGATTCATTCATCTGTTATGCATAGTGCGTTTGGTAGTATATAAATAGGCCCCATTCTTCTACCTTTCCAGGAAAACGATGAGACTAAAGTATCAACAGATCCTGGTTTGAAACAAGGTATATCAATAGCATTGTTAGAATCCACTGATATTGATACAGATAATAGGAAAGAGTCAAGGAAACTTTTTTAAGAAAATGGAAGATTGGATCATCATCCTCATATGCTCAACAAGAAAATCACATGTTGTAAGAATTTTAAAACACTTTTCTCATGTTCAGTAAAAGAAACATTGCTTACATAACTTAAACAGCTAGTTCATACATTGATTTATGCAACATAAATAATTAAGTGAAGCGAGCTTATATAAAGCTACTCACGCGATTACAATGTCTCCCTTCTTGCAAAATGCTGGAATTGTACTAAACATTGTGGAGAGTCCGTAGGAATATAATATAGAATCAGGAGTTCCAAGAAACTTCGCAACTCTGGCCTCACAGTCCAGGTGGACATCTATGCAAATCCAAAGATAGGAATGCTATCTACTTAATTCTGATGCACAAAGTCAAGAAGAAACATACAATAAATTTATAGATTAGGACCACAACAATTTATTATCTAAGAATACCAATTGTTCCATAGAATCCACGAGGACCACAAGAACCAACACCATATTTTTCTAGTGCTTTGGTACAGGAGTCCTGTTTAGAAAAAATAAGGTTAATGAGATGGGAACCCAGTAAAGCATCTTGCAAGACCAAACACAAAGGATTGATTTCTTACTAGTAGTTTTTCATGTCGTAGAAAACCAAGGTAATTTGCGGATGTGAAGTTAACAACGTCTTTGCCATTAATTGTTGTATGTGGTCCTGCAGCACTACATAAAGCAACTTAAGGTAGGTAAAAATATTTAATAAGAAATCTTCCAAATTAATAGTCCAAATTAAACCTTATAAGTTAAGAATTAAAAATTGATTCTACAGTCTATTTTTGTTACACCATTTCTCGACATCTAGCAGATATGTCAAAATACAAACAAATATCATTAAATGACAGAACCAAAAAAATTGAATTACGTGTGAGATTTACAGCTCATGTGGTTAAATCTTCAATCCCAATTCATTGTTTTCACTGTTTTGTGTAAAAAAAATAAATATCAGATTAGTAATATAACTCTATAGTACAATAAATTATATTAAAGTAGATGCATCATAGAATGTAACTTGTGGAAAACATCATAAGTTAGTAAGTACAAAAATTAGGTTGGTACATTCGTGAAAAGTTTGCCACATTTGAGGAATTTGAAAGTCAAAAAAGAAAAAAAAATATTCTGATTTTATTTTTTGTTTATTTCTTATTTTTGAAAGGTAACAGTAAATTAATATTAAGAATTTCATTAGGGACGAAAAGTCCCAAAACAGTGCATTCAATACAAAAAGAAAAAAAAAATTACTGAATCTCTAATGAACAAAAAGAAACAATGAATTCCTAAATTTCATATAACTAAACTGGAAATATCCCTTTGGAGATAATAAAAATGAGTCTTACCTTTCTAATACTGGAGGTTCATACTTCATCTCTTTGGTAATAGAAGGAATGAGGGGGTCTGGGACCCATTCATCACATAACTCATCTATTTCCTGAAAAACAATCAAAATGATGTGATGAAAAAAAATCCTGCAAATCTTAGAAAACAACGGGGTATGATGTATAAGGAACAAAAAAAAAAAAAGCAAGGCAAGGCAAGGCAAGGCAAGGCAAGAGACTGCACATGCACTACTATATCACATTAATGAGTATAGCTGACTTTTGTACCCCAAAACCCCAGCCAAACTAATAATAAATAGTAATTACATAGGAGTTTATTGCATTTTACATATAATTAAAATCACTAGTGCACAGGAAAGATATGAGATTCCCCCAAATAATTAGAATACCATCAAACATGTACAACAAGATATCACAAACCTTATTTGTCAAAGGTCTTTTGGGCGGCTTGTAACTTTTCTGAGTTAGAAGGAAAAGAATCACAAGAAAAAGAAGCCCTTCAACGAAAAGATGACCTGCATTGTGAAGTGGAGGTTATTAAGTTCTCAGTTAATCAGGCTAATTCAAATGTCTGAAACTTCCTCAACAAGATTGCATACCTGCAATGGGCACTCCAAACACAACAGCTCTAGATAGTGGTAAATCAAAAGTCAATTTCACCCAATCTGATGCAGACTTCACTACATAATCATAAGCTAACACCAGAGTATCCATTTACTAATTTGGTAAGCACACAATTGCTCCAATAATAGAGAAATTGAATGGTTCACAACGACTCCAACCAATAGAGAAACCGAATGGTTCTTCTTGCAGTGTAACGTCACTGTGCTCTTTTACTCAGCCGGTTAACATATTTGTAATGAGATTATTACTGAGCTGTAATCAAGTAGATTAAAAAAATAAATAAATTAGTTATGCTTGTCAAAATGATGTTAACTTAACAATGCAATTACTGGTACGAACACACCATGTGAAGAAAAAAAAATCACGAGCTAATAAGTACATAGAATGACAGTAAATCTTTTTTAACTTTATTTTAAGGATCACATCAACTTTGAAGATGAAATAATGATGATTGTAGTACTTCCAAATTCCCCACACCTCGCGTCAAAAAATAGCAAAGCCCACTTAGCACCTTAAAGTTTGATTAGAACATCTACATCATAAATGCATCCACGTGTTCTTTTCAACAAGAGACTCAAGCGCGAGGTTCGAAATCATTCCAAAATTTGCTCAGCAGTAAATCCCTTTAACTAAAACAGAAAAAATCTCAAACAAGCTACTGAAGAACCGACCTTATTCATGCATAAATGATAAATCGAAGGCGCTGGCAAACATATTACACAATCCAACAATTAAAAAAAAAACTAAAGAGATGGATCAAAATGAGCATGAATTCTGAACAAAAACGCGAAAAAAATCGACCTCTAGATTTCAGATATAAGGAAACGAACTGGTAGAAGCATCACCTGTGATAGGTAGGCGCAATGGCGAGATCTGGAATTTTCACATGCAGGTGGTGGGAATAAATGGAGGAGAGGTAACAACAATCATAAGATTAACAGATACTCGTCCAGTGGATTCGTTTTCAAGGGTGGGGAATATATACGTTGACGTTTTGAATTTGGGCTTCGGCTGGAAAAGTCTTCAGTGCAAGTCTGGTCCAACTCGGTGATTTGGGCTTTTAGAAAAATCCAAATGAGGCCCAATAGCTTTCTTATTATACCGTAGTAAATTTGTTTATATATTCCGTAATTACATTTAGGAAATATTTTAAAATATTGTGAATAAGCAAAGTGCATAAAGAAGAGAATAATAACACAATGCTAAAATACATTTAAAAAATAAAAAATTAAAAATGTAGAAAGTAAAGATGAATTTAAAATTAAAATGGCTCAATATATTTGGACTTGTTGGACATTGGTCTTACAAATTTAAATTCCCGAATACTGATATATATTTATACTGTGTATACACATGCTATTCCCACTCAATTCAATTATATTACAACTATAGCATATATCTCTCTTCTACTCACAATATCAGACAAAAAAGAGTTTATAAAATGGGTGTTCATGGTCGCCAAGAAACAATGATCATGTGGCCAAACCATCACATCTGTGCTGCTGTATCTTTCTGCTTTACAATGTAACAACTCTTTTCGAACATCCATCAGTGAAATGAGAGGCAACGAACATTACTCAGTCCGCGTAAGGTTGAGAATCCATGCAGAGGTGTACTAGCTTCCGTTGGTACTGTCCGAAATATTCACCAACTGCAACCACATCTTCACTTTCCGGGTTCAGACCAGGCAAATTCAACACCTTACCCTTTAAAGAAGCAGCCTCTTCATCAGAATCCAAGTGGGAGAGAAACTCGTCGTGAATTTCTCTGCAAACGTGTACAAACATGGCTGCTGTGTCCGGCAGCTGTGCTTGGCGAAGTGCAGCTAGTGCCTCTTGCAATGCACCCGCCGCAACATACAAGATTAGTGCCCTGAAACAAGACGTGATTTAAGGTTGTAAAAGAACTGATAAGATACGTCTCTGTGATATTTTAGTGAGCGCAGTTGGTACCTCCAGATGTTATGTTCAACGTACAGAATATGGTCAGCCCATCTTTGCAACACCCTATTGGATCATTAGGAGAAAACAAGGTCTTAAAGTTCGTATACTCAACATAACAACTAAACACATGGAGTCACTGAGTACAAACTAACATGATTTCTCACAATTATCCATATATATGAATGAATTTTGTCATGGTTAAAGGCTTATCACTCATGCAACAGAAGTACATTCTTGTATACTCCATAATTGAATTAAGTCTGAGCAAATATGGCAATTCTATACACAAACTTCTCATTTGATTATGTAGTAAAGGAAGACGGTCAACATACGAATGGAGTCACTGAGTACAAACTAACATGATTTCTCACAATTATCCATATATATGAATGAATTTTGTCATGGTTAAAGGCTTATCACTCATGCAACAGAAGTACATTCTTGTATACTCCATAATTGAATTAAGTCTGAGCAAATTTGGCAATTCTATACACAAACTTCTCATTTGATTATGTAGTAAAGGAAGACGGTCAACATACGAAGATGGAAGAAAGAAATTGCAAGTATTGGTAAAATAAATGTCATCAAGTATTAGGAGATAATGCATTAAATTCATCTAGAAGAAATGATTTCTGAAAATAATACCATGGCCATGCCAACAAAAATATCTACTGCACCACAAGAAAAACGGACTCAAAGGCACAACAGCAGCTACGAAAAAGTCTTTTATCCCACCACGTGGAATCGACTTCATGGATCATTATCTCACCGTCGTTACTGGTGTGGACACATTCTCATTTACATTTTAGTACGTATGTCATGTCTTTTTCATTTGTTTCTTCCAATTCTGCCTTCCCCTTTTCCAATGAGTCTAAACATTTTGCACTTTCAATGTGTCGTATTGAGGAATCTAAATATTAATCTCCTATGCATTTTAATTGACTCGTATAAAAAATACATAGAATTGCAACAATGTAGAGCACAATTGATCTCCAGATTTAATGAGTAATATAATAAAGCTACAAGTTCTTATAGTAAATTTTAAGAGATAGACTTGAGTTAAAATGGAATAATACCTAGCATAATCAGATCCTTTTAAATGTGTTGCAGCTAATGTTGCAGCATCAGTCCAGCATCCAGCATCCTGTAACTGCAATATAGTTGAAACCACACGTGAGTTTGAGTGATTTCCTCAAATACTCATGTCCTTCCTTGAAAACACAGATCATGTGCATAGTTGTTAAAAGCGAGAGGCGCACCTAGGCGCACGGACCCCTAGGCGCGCCTGAGGCGCGCGCCTGAGCTACATTTTACCCAAAACTGAATTTAAAATGTATATACACAAATATATCCTACTTACAATCATATTACCTATCTAAACTAAGATAAAAATCACATAACATCACATAATGATACATAATAACTCATAATAGCATTACAACACATAAAACATACACACAAATAAAGTTCAAGTAGGCGGCAGATGGTGGAGGTAGGCGGTGGAGGTGAAGGCAGCCCACCTTTTTGTCTTTGTTTTGAAAGTTCAAGTACTAAAACCCTAACCCTAATTCTCTATTTATATCATTTTATAAGTGGGCTGTCCATTTTTATCTTAAAAATGTGTAAACCCTTTAATAATTGAGTAGCAATTTCAAAAAACTTAAAAAAAAAAGAAAAAAACAAGATGTTGGGCACAACAAGGCGCGCACCTTTGATACATGAGCCTGGGATAGCAAAATATCAACAATCTAGGAGCAGACCCCTGAGCCTGAGCGCCTTAGGCGCGCCTTTAACAACTATGATCATGTGATACGTAGAAAATAGAGAACTTCATAAATTTAACTGCTTACAATTGTTGAGTAATTCAACAGATTCCTCATAATCATCCAATGGTGATGAATTTTTTTGTAGGATGAAAAAGGAGAAAAAATTTGTAGGGTCAAAAGTATAGAAAATGGTGGGTCCAGGGGTTGCCACTTCAATTGTGGGCCCAAGGTGGGTCATCACTCTTAGGTGGACCTTGGCATGGGTTGCCACCCAGCGTGTCCAGTCCATGTACATTCAGTTTGAAGGGGTATCAGGGTATGGATTGTTACAATAGCCCACATTAATACCACACATAACTGTGGAATGTGGAAGGGCATATAACAAGAAGTCAAACATTTACCTTTCACCGTTGTTTTGAGTTAAGTTAGGTTCCCTATTTTATATGCTTAACTTTTTCTACAACTATTTCCTTATGTCTTAACAACAGCACCAATAAATTAAAAGCGCTATTTAAAGGAACCTAACCCCCAAATGTGTATGGCTAGAAGGACAAAAGAAGAAAAATTATTAATTCCCACAGTTATATACTGTACTTAGATAAGAAGGGATACGTGTTAATAGTATGACCATCGGAATAATATATCCAAATAAAAACCAAACGTTTCAGGATGTAAATGATGTATGCACTTTTGAATTCCATTTATGACATATACATGGATGTACAGCTCCATTCACTAAGAAGCAAACCCCATACCCCCATGTGTAAAAAAGAATATAAGAACTCTCTGTAAACTGCATAACCAAACATGAAACAAGTCTTGTTGATTCTAAAAAAAAAAAAAAAACATTCATTTTTTTCCGCAATAATGTTTATTTTTCTTTAAGGTAGAGAGTGACATGAGATCTCTTTAAAGTGTCAGTTGCAGCCATACAGTAGCAACAGTGATACAAATGGCACAATTCCACAAAGTTAGATCAACAAGCCCCATCTCTAAACACAGATGCTTGAACAGAAAGCAAAGACTGTCCTCGGCAAATAGATTCATGCTAACAGCTTAATCATATAGGTGCAATATAAATATGTACATGATAACATATACCTGAGAACAAGCTTCCTGATACCTTCCCACGGCACAAAGCAAATGCGTCCCAGACATTGATCTATCATTGCGGACCATATTGGCTGCAACAACCTATTAACAGATAGCGGTTGAAATAATAGCATGATAGATTGGTGAGCAACTGTTTAGAAGAATGAACTACCTTCACAGCCAGTTCAAGAAGAGATGTAGAGACTGCAGAGGAGAGAGCAACAGCTCGGAGAGCATTTGAGTAGAAATAAGAGCTCTCCGGAGAAGTTGAAAGCAGCAAACTAACAGCAGCTTCTAAGTTTCCAACTGAAACAAGTCTGACAATGGAGCAATGGAATAATAAGACATAAGAGTGCATTTTCACATCAAGATTTCATTAATTCATAATATGGAAGAACTCTCATAAATTTTAATTCTCAGATGAAAAGCATAATGAGATGTATTCACATTTCAACCAATATGATGTTTGAAAGTTCAGAAATTAGGACTGTAGCAAGACAATGCATGAATTATTTGGCACAGAGAATTTTAGGTAACACATGAGAATGTTATAAATTTGATAGGAAATAAAAATTTTAAGCTCAAATTAGAGAAAGATAGAAACAATTTAATCTTGATAGAGCTGCTTCAGTTAACTTTGTCCTAGGATCATGAAAAATTAGCTTTCATAAAGTATACTGGAGAGAAAAGAGACTCCATGGATGAACCAGCCTGAACTATAAATAAAAACATCCAGCCACAGCATGAAAGTGACAGCAGAAGAACTAAATAATATTACCCCCCCCCCCCCCCCATCTGCAAAAGACCAAAATTGAATGTTCTGTTGTTAAAAGAGAATCTTTATTATATTTTGAAATTATTTCAGCCACAGATTTAATCTGATTTCAAGAAAATTTGGAAAATTTTAATAACTAACGAAGCAACATCATAAAACTATTAATCCAAGTTGCTAGCGTGAAATTTCTACATAGCCTGATGATACTATCCGAATATTTGCATTCATACAGATATAAACCAATTGACATCAGTAGCAACTGATAATATTACTATTTCTCAAAACTACATGTCCATTCTAATTTCTACCAGCAATAGCTGATCTAGTTGACAAGTTGGATTCTGCAGCCATGCATCTGCTATAAAAAAGAAAGACGTACTCATGTACACGATTCTGAATCGCCTCTTCACCCTCCAATTTTTCATGCCAAGTGATGCGTTCATTAGCATTTTCCCACAATTCTTGCTGCTCAAACGCCATCAATTTAAGTTGACCATTAACCTGTGAGGAAAAAAAAAAAAAGCCATCATAGAGAGTTCCTTAGAGCTTGAAACATCACAGTTTTCTCCTTGAATCAACCAAATTATTTATGATATTTTCAGTAGAATTGAAAATGTTTTCCACTTAATTTTACCAACCAGAACATTTCCGGATCCATGCGCTGATTTTCCTTTTGAAGAAATCCTGTTCAACATAGATGCCTCATCAATCTCAGGAGTTTGAACTCTATGTTGGCCTTTCTGTGGCGATTTGTTTACCAATTTATTCATCAAGTGATTGAGCGCACGAGGTAATTGTAACCAGAAAAGTGCTTCCATGGATTCACCAAAGATAGCAGAAGCAAATGCCATTCTCAGCACAGAATCCTTTTTAACAACAGTAGCATATAGTCTCGCTCTCTCATCATCAAGAAGGCAACCTTACGGATAACCAGAGAGAGAAAAAGTCATTAAATTCTCAACGTACAAATAATTTACATTAGCTGTATACACAGCAGAGGCAAACCTTCTCTACGGTATGGCTCTAATACTTTAAGAAGCATCTCAGGCACAGCTGAGTCACCAACACGTGGTGAACCCATCATATATCCACGAAGATCTCCAGCTGATGGGGTCCCAGGAACAAGTGGATTTGCATCATTCATGGCTGTGCTGAATGCATCAAACCATGATGGTTTCACACCCAACTGTAAAATCATCCGCAACGCCTGTGAAGCACAAACCATTTAACATAAGCTAATTTCATTAAAAATAAAATGATAGACAAAGTGACCGTCATCAGTTTAAATGGTCAGACATTTTCATTTTCTGAAGAGTACTAGTTGTAATTGAATTGAACAATATATTGTAATCCATTGTATAAGACAAAGAAGTTATAGACAAACCATCAAGTAAAGATTTTTTAATAACTTCTAGGACACACAATAAATGAGATGACTAATAGATTTATAAAAATAAACGTGATTCATCAATTTTGTTTTCATCATTACTTTGCACAGACACAAGTTTCAGGATATACCAAGGCATGTGGTGTTGGGAGCAATACTGGACATGGCAAAGGGACAGGCCGAAATCTCTCTTTTGTTGGTCTAGCTTGGGGACCCAAGCCCCCAATTTTCTGATCACTTCTGCATGTAAAGAAATATGGCATTATAATGTATCAAGCTATTCATAAGTTGGGTTTTTCAATATACTGGTGGCAAGCAGCACATAAATTGATTTTTGAGTGATAAATAAAGCATGAAGAGTTGTACATGATCACAAGCATGCCAAATGGTTTTCGATTTCCGTTTGCAGAACAGGCATGACATGCAAACAAATTCCAATTCTGAAAGTAATTCACACAAAGAATGGAAGAAAGCTAACGTGGCAAATGCTAGCAACTACAATCAGGACAGCAGATATATAGTATAATATGAATTGTTAGCCTCCAGAATCTAGAAAAAGATCCCTGTAGGACCCAATGGACCATATTTCATAACAATGACAATTTGATACACCTGACTCAAAGTAAAAGTAGAATATTGACCTGTAGATCACGTGACACGTTACCTAACTCATTTATATTTTAAAATAAAACTCTTGCCTTGCCTGAAATATCCTTTCAGTTTGACCATAATAAAGGCTTTGGGGGATAAACATGCATTAGATTTTCATCCACTAGACAGAACTACATTTTTGACGTCACACTAAAGAATTAAAAAAGATGGAGCACTTTCTCATGACACAATAATTATGTCTTCTCATAGCAGCACACACTGAATATACATATGCAAATAGTTCAATCAGGTAAAACATAAATATGAAGACCCACTGAACTAAAAGGAACTAGCATACTTACATATTAAGTTCAACAAGACGGAAGCTACTATCAGCTCCAGCAATGCACAGAACCAGTGGATCTTCCTTTTCTGTCCTTAATGGCAACCAATCAAGTTCGACTACCAGAGTTCCAGGAAATTGTGGTTGTAAAAGTGAATTAGCCAGTGGATCAGGTGAATCCTGCATATTAGATGAAATATATAATCAATTAGACTTCTCGTAGATCTAAGCAAGAAAAAACCAAGTAATTAATTCTTCACAATTATTTTGCTATTATGTAGTATAAAAAACTGAGAAGAAATGATTGCATCTCTATATTAAATGGGTTGACTGAGGGAGGGAGCAGATTTTTTTTTTTTTAATCGGTAAGAGTAAATATCATTTTCTCTAAATTCAGTCAAATGCCTGAAAAATGACATAACATTGCTTCACACATAATGATCAACACATTCACAAAGAATCCAAGTAGTGATGTGATCTTACAAGATCAAATACAGAAAATGTGTTATCATAAAATAAAACAGCGATGCGCCCACGGCTACGATCTCCCGGAACTACTGGTGAGAACTTGATTCTCCTAATGCCATCCCTGTGAGTGTTAAATGAGGATGATTGCCCAGAAGTGACATCCCACCAACGTATGTTTCCTGATCTGTCTCCCATTACCTGATATGCAAATACAGAGCTTCAATGTAAAGTCATTACGAAAAAGTCATCACTAACAAACTTATCAATTACAAAATTGCTCATATATGGTACATACAACATGAGGCAAGCGATAAGCCATTGCGGTAACCAATCCATCAGATGAAACAAATGAAGATGATGGCCACTTCGGTCTGAAATTACAAGTTCAAAAAAATAAGAGGATAACTCAGCAAAACGAGATCATGTCAAAGATGCAACACTACACATAAAGATCAACTACATTGACAAAGAGAGATCAAGTTTTTAGGTTAATGCACACACAAAATCCTTTGGTCATTAGACTTCCCCTATATGCTACATGTTACAAATTGTTCAATGCTAGAAATATAAGGAAAGCTCTCACTAAAAAGCTAACCATGTGATACTAAATAAAAAACAATTCAAATAAGGTAGAAAACTAGTAAGTTGGTCCATAAGAAGAGCAGACAGCAAAAAATAATTAAGTGCTTTACACTCTGAAACCCTCGATGTCAAATCAGCAACCAAATTGCAGATGATATGCTTTAAATTGAAACATCATGTACTTTTATACTTGATTGTGAACAGATAGTCAACATATAATATATATTCTAATATAGAGCAGCACATCATCTCAATATTGGGAAGCAGCCACAAAGAAGAATTCAGTGTGCGGTCACAGAAACATTCTTGAATTCCAAGTCCTAAGATTGCGGGCATTGATCTGTTAGAAAAGTTGACACAATTAAGATAATGGAAACAAAAAAAAAACACCTAAAGTCTCGGATTCTTCGTCCCTGGACCTCAAAAACTCCAAGTGCGCCATTTACTAATGCAAAAGCAAAGCTTTCTGAAAATTCGTCTGCATCTCCGCCTTCTTCTGCAAATCATGAAACATGTGTCTTAAGTTAAATTATACAGAAAGGTAGTCTACAATTCAAGTTTAGAGCAGGATACATCTTTTATATAATGATAGAATATTTCATGGAGAAAGTGCTCACTAGCATCAGTTGAAGATGCTTTAGTAGGGGAAGAGGCCCCAGCTGGGGGGCTGCTAGCATGGTCTTTGGATAAAAATGAAGAGGTCCTTGAAGGTTTATTCTGAGCAGGCTTTGGAACTGTTGGAAGAGTCCATTCAAGAACAGTAAATGGAAGAGCTAATGACCTTAACTGCATGATAAAGTTATTTAATTTAAATTTTGCAGAGTAAATGCTGAAGGAGTAAAAAATTTACTCCTTAAGGAGGTTAGCATTTTATTTCATTTATTGTGCACAGAGACGAAAGCCGATGGATCTAGTAGACATGATCAAGTCAGAAGGATCATCCCATTCCAAATCAAATGGCGATCCAGTATGGAAGATAAATAAGATCAAGAAAACTAACCATTATTGGAGTTTTTGTCATTGCCCAGACCTCTACAGGGGCATCTCGGAACAAGATTAAAAGATATCTGAAAGAAATTGGTCATGAAAAATAGCTAGGTGGAATTAAAAGAAGATCAAACAAGTGCAAGCTAAAGAATGTATTGAAAACTAATCATTTAGGTAGGTTAATGAAGTCAAGGGCTTGCCTAGCTAGAATTTACAGCATAAAGCCAATCACTACTGCAGTACTCAACATTTAACACATAAAGTGATTGGATTTAGTCCTAATTCCGACCATCTCCAGCCTAGAAGGTAAGCAATTGTTGCAGGTATGTTGGGCTATGAAGGTTTAACATTTTTATGAGAACTATGCAGACTAGCATAACATTTCCTTGGCAATTAAATAAAATTAGATCAATTTACTTGTAAATCAATTCTTGATCATGAACAACAAACAATCATGATATCTATCATTTTTATTTATAGAAATCTAATCAACTTCACTATTTTTCACAAATCTTCACACTCTTAAGTTTTTCTAGCGTAAAACAAGGTTAAACAGATGCTATAAATAAACGAACAAAATATATAAAACTCCTACTAGTTTCAGCTAGCTAAAATATCATAATAGTTATTTATCAGAAGACAGAGTTTTTATAAGTTTGTACGAAATCAAATGATTAAAATATATAAAACTCCTTAAACAAGTGACACAAAAATCAAATAATAAGTCAACCTTCCAGAAGATGATGCCCTTAATGCTCTAATCGGTGCCCGCTCGGGTTTTTGCAGGACTCGAAATGTTCGATTAAGGCCACTCCTCAAGCAAGTTACGACAAGCTTATTGACAAATCCTCCTGTTTTCTCTGTTCCCTGAATAAACAGATACATAATTTAATAAGAAGTGGGATTTCACAGATAATGAAGAAGGAACACAAGACACACTTCAGAATCACAACTCAAACCAAAAAGTGAAGAAGATGCAACTTCTATAAATAGAGAATGACAACCTGTGTATAAGAAAAGGACACTAGTCTTGAATTTCCTAGCCAGCGTAATCCCCTGACTACACTGCTATGAACAGAAAAACTTGCAGCAACAGCATTGGCAGATACGTCAATCACATCAATCGTGCCACTTTGTGTTCCTAAAGCAACTAATGGAACAGCTACAGCAGGAGAGTTTCCACCACCTACATGTATTGTCTGAATATTTAGCTAATGAATCACCAAATATGTGGACATTTAAAGCACTTGGTGCATTTGAAAATCAGACAAGCTTTAAAGTACGGCAACACAAAGGATTTAATTATTGAAGGGAAAATGAAAGATCACTCACGTGCCAACGTGGCTGTCAATGAAGGGGATGGTACAGCTAGCATAGAAATAGCTGATGAGAGAAGATGGAGCTGTCCAACTAAATTCGACTGCATTATTGATACAATAGAAAATAAAATGCATGAATAGAACAGTAGCAGATACTTTAAGCAAGCAATATTATATTATAGTATCATACCTGCTACATCTCTGTTAATATTTAAAATAATATAAATTAATTATTCTTTCTTCTGGCAACCAAAGAGACCTTGAAATGACTTGGTAATTATTGATATTAACAGCAAATAAATAACAAAACACACATTCAAATGCGGGGAAAAAATCAAGCTTTTGAAAATTTATTTATCAAAGCACCAACCTTAAACGAAACTTCATCAGAAGTAGTATTGGGGACGGAGCCACGTTGGTGGTTCCCTCTACTATCTGTATCATCTAGCTGTGCAAGTTTATCCATGCTACGTTTATTAGCAGAAAAAACTTCAGAATGGGATTCGATCTCAGGGATAGGCATGCCACGGACTTCAGAAGCTCTTTTGACATTCTCAGTATCTTTAAGACCATTCTTAGACCCTTCAGCAGTCAGGAGCCACTTCCAAACTTTTCCATCATCCGATATGGATATTATACGTGTCTTAGAAATTATATGAGATTCATCACGAAAATCAAAAGGATCATTGAACTCAACATTAAAAGAATCTGCATCAGGACAAAGCCTGCAAATGTCTTGAAGTGTATAATCTGACTGGGAAACGACAACTGCCAGGATTAAGGGTGAAGGAACAGTTGTGCCAATTGAGGGCAATAATTCTTCCATAGATCTAATAATATGCATCTGTTCACCCCTGAGGTAAAATGCAAATAAACATGTTTTCACAGGTCCATTAAAAACTGAGCTACGTTAAGGCATTCCCATTATGCAATAATATGGTTCAAAGAAACTTGGTTTATTTATAAGCCTCATTGTCACTATGGCATAGTGTGGTAAGCTGCGTGAGCAACAAAATTCTATAACCAATATTCAATAAGGGATAATTTACAGACTGCCATTAGAGTGATAGTTCAAATCTAAGATACCACAGCAGCATTCGCACTAAAAAGAAATAATCATGAAATTTTCCCTACATCCAATAACTTGGTAAATAAAGAAAGTAATCCTACATTAGAACCACAAAGTTAACCATAATTTTATACTTAAATTGTAATTTTTCCAAACATCTCCTTAGTTGATTCACTCATCCATAGATCCATTTCTTACCATAATCCTACCAACAACAACATACGTCTTTGGTACTCCAGAAAAATTCACACTCAATATTATCTTTGTTTGCAGCCTTAAATATTCTGGCCATTAGTTTTTCTTAATATGTTTACCTGATAATTCCTTGGGCATATTAAACATTTCTTTATATCATTAATCTATTTGCAAAAGCTAACACATGGAATGACAAACTACACTTATAGAACTTAAGCAATAGAGTTCAAGGTGAACAAATAAAGCAAAGAAGCATTCAAAGTCAAGTTGACATACAACACTCACTCTTTCCGCCGCCAAGTGGTGAGCTTCCCATCCAAATGAGCACAGTAAAAAACCTCCATGTTCACATCTGGCAACACCTCCAAGAACCTGCCACACCCCCTTGGAAACGCTGCTGCAAACAACACAGACCCATACTGCAAATCATACAAGACGAGCTCCCTCGGAAACCCTACTAATATCACATGCTTCCAGTGCGGCGAGAATGCAAATTTCACCACATAATTTTGGAAAATTGCTGAGACTGGCGCCCCATTGTTATTAGAAGCATCCCTCTCCAGTCTCTGCAATTCCGATGCGTCTGTACGAATGTGAAGTTCTCTCAACACAACGTCATTTTCGGAATCATCACCCAACAATTTCACCGACAGCAAGAAACCCTTAAGTCCCAAGGCACAGAAATGGCGGGAATCAAAGGGGTCGCGGCGGAGACAAGAGAAGTATTCCGGCAAGGCGTCGTACTTGAAGAAGCAGTGGCCAGTGGCAGTATTGTAAATAGATAGCAATGAGGGCCCTGAAATGGCGGCAAGGCACCAGGAGTCCAATCGGGTCTGGATCCAGCAGAGATCCTGGACACCTAATTTAGCTAAATTGGGATAATTCGTATCGAATATGAGAATGGGAGCTTTCGAGCGGAAATCAAGCAGTAATATGCGCCCGTGGCGATCACCGACGGCGAGCTGGAGTTGTGGGGAGGAAGTTTCGCTCTCGAGCAGAAGGTGCGGCAGAGGAAAGGGAGACCATCTCACGGCGGTGATGAAAGGAGAAGCGGCGGAGGAAGGAGGCGGGGGAAGGGGAAGAGCGGAGACGAGTTGCATTGAGTGGGTGTCGACGATGGCGACGGAGCTTCCAGCCGCGTAGGCGAGGAGGCCGGCGGAGGAAAGGTCGGCGGATCCGCAGTTGTTCTTGGACGGCGGCCCCGGCAGCATACAGTCCCATGTCGCCGATGAGGGCTCGTTGGGACGCTGCATCGATGTAGCTTCACTCTCTCAGTACGACAACAGATCAATGGGGTGTGGGGTGAAGGAGAAAGGAAAAGAGAGAATCTGGTGGGATGAGAGAGAAAGAGAGATCTGCATTCCAACATGCAATAAGGGCACGTTGGGAACACGGGAAAGGGGTGCGAAACTGCAACTTGTATTATTTTACAGTTCAAGATCATCTTTCTCCATTCTTGATTTGAATCATATTTTCTGTGTTCTTGAATCTCGATTGACAGCAGGAGAATTGGGGTTGGAAATTTGTAATAAAGTTTAAATATTATTATAATCTTTTTTAATTATAAATATTGGTATAACTATAATTAATCAATTTCAGAGTTGAGATTATATAAATTTAATGTAAGCATTATTTATCATTTAAATCATTAAATGTTATCAAATGATGGCTCATAGTCATGATAACAAATGATGATATTAGCCAAAATTGCAACTCAAGTGATACAAATTTTGTAGTTAATTAAATAGTATAAGTATATCTATTGCTAGTTAAAACTTAAAACTTAATGGCTCATTTGGAGATTAGGGGTAAATATTATATAGGTATTATTTATATGAAATAAGTAAGTAATATGAATTGATGATGTTATTTGATATGATATAATAAAATTAAAGTAATATGTTTGATAGGTAATGTAATTTATGAACAAAAGTGTAAATTTACTTTCATACTCTCACCATCCTTCCTGTAAATTAACAAGCCATAGAAAAGTCATCTTCATCTTCGTTCTTTTCCACATTTCTCATGCCCAATTATTTTTGGAAACTATTGAATCTCAAAATCTTCATATGAAAACGAGAAGATTTCAAATATAATCGTAAAACCCAAATTACATGATTTAACAATTACATAGCATCTCGCATCTTTTCACGAAATCTAGACTGGTTGAACAACCCATTTTTATCTTTTCAAAATTAAGATGAATATATAAATTGGAGATAAAAAAAACCTAATTAAGAATTAAAAAAGAAAAATCAAATTAACAAAGGTGCTCTAAAGCTAAATAATGAAACTGCGCCTACCCTATGGGACTCAATAATGGCAGCCGAGGAATCGGTTGTGTCGTGGATGGAAGACAACATACAGTTGGGGCATCTGGTTTTGTATGACAGCAGAGGAAAATATAGTCGGATCATGTATGGAAGGTAGCAACATGCAGCAAAACTAGGTGAAAGATTCAAGAATAAATTGGAGATATGGTAAAGTGAGGGTATTTCGGGGCAATCTCATCACACTGTTTCGTAAATATATAGTTAATACTACGCTGAAGGTCTGATTATTAATATTAAAGGCAACAGTAGTTTTAGTGCGGACTGAAATTTATCAACGGGATCCCAGTATTAATAATACGCTCTACCAAACACAATATTAGACAGTATTACATATGTGATATACCCTTATTACCATCTACCAATCGAAGCATAAAACTATTCTTTGAGGTATCTTTGTTCATTGTACTTTGAGGATTTGAAACTCACGTTTACAAACGCAGGAAGGTTTAAAAAATATTTTTATTCACATATGAAACTCTCAATAAGAGCTTACGGGTCGGATTGAACTAAAACTCACCTCAATTCGTCATTTGGCAAGCCTATGAGGCGGGTTTAATCGAGTGGTGGACTAAAATTGATAGGCTCAACCCATCTAAAGGTGGGTTATGGATTATGGCAAGTCAACCAACCTCTTTTTTTATTACTTTTTTTTAGGAATAATATCATTAAAATTATAATAATTATATGAAAATGAAATATCAAATTTTACAAAATATACTATAATGTCAACTAAACAATAAAACATAAAAATAAATCCTACAAAATAGTCTCATTAACTAATTGATAACAATTAAGTATAAACAAAGATAACATATTAAAAAAACATAAAGTTTACTAATTATATATATTTTTCAAAGATTTCAAAATAAACAAATTAAGTCTAATTGTCCTCAAATACCACAAATTAAATCACAAAAAGTCTACTAATTTTAAAGTCCAAACACATAACATAATTATAAAGTTTTTTCAAAACTTATCCATCATAATATCATCGTAATATAAACATTTTAATCTGCATGTTGCTCAATTTTATCATCTTCAATCTTTAAAAGATTATATGCCTTAAAAAGTTGTTATTTGCATTTGTTTCTAATCCATATACATTCATTTATATATTAAAATTTTAATAATTAAATATAATTTCAAAATCAAGAAAAATATAGCTTAGAATTATCTACGAATTTTGTATATTAATTTACTGTACAAAATGCTTAAAATATTTAATCCACTGTTTTAAAAAATGATTAAAAAAACAAACAAACAAACATGTGGACTATTAAACATTAGACCATTAGTAAAATAAAAAAAAGAGTCTGACTCGCTCAGGCCCATCCCCGTTTGGGCCAACTCATTTAGGCCCGTCTCCAAACGGGGTGTAAAATTTCAACCCAATCCATCTTTTATAGAGGCGGGGCAGTTCAATCCGGTAGGCCTAACCATTTTAATAGCTCTACCACACAAGTACAAATCACACAGCAATTATTAATACTAGATCCACATATTTTCCTTTATGGATTATTATCTATTCTTAATTGTAAATACTTGTATGAACCATATTTTTAACCATTACTCTTTAAAGAGTGAACTATTACTCTTTCAAATAAAAAATATTACTTTTCAAAAAGTAATTTTGTAAAAACATGATTTTCCTACTTACTCATTCTTAATTGGAGTAGGTGGCAGCTATTTGCACACCCAAATTTGCTAAACGAACTCCAAATTCTAGATATACCCCACTAAAATTAAAAATTATACATATAAATTACTAAATACACCACATTTAAGACTAATTTATCCTTTTAATTAATTAAACCTAAATTAATAAAAACAAATTAATCAAGAGAAAAAAAGAAAAAAAAGTGTGGATCGTCGCTTAGTTCTTGAACTGTTTCACAATCTTCTGGTTCCACCACCTCTCTTTCCCAAATCTCCGCAACCTCTTCCCTCCGCGACCTCACTCCATTGCCGCCCTAAGCGCTGCCGTCATCTCCCACTCCGCACACTCTCTCATACGTTGGATCTTCCAAACTTGCCTCTTCCCTAGCTGACACGTGTTCTCCTTGATTACCCTCGTTGTTTTCTCGTATGCCTCATTCTTCTTCTCTTCGTCATCACCGCCATTAATCCTCCACCTCCTCCCTCCGTACACCTCAAAATATCTCTCTAACTCCTGCACTCCGATCGTCTTCTTCAGTCCACATTCCCTCACCAATTCCAACGGCGGAGTTTGGAAATATCCGGCAAGTTCTTCGAACATTTCTGAGTCGATGTCGTGGACTCGCTTTATTAAATACTGATTCAACAACGCGACGTCAATCAGATGAAACAACATTTGTATCACAGCTCTCTACCGAATACTGAGCCATCCGACCCGCTGAACATGTTAGATTTCGGGTCGAATTTATTAGCCAGCAATGTGTAAAGGAATAAGTTCGAACCGCCGACGATGAACGACAACCTGTGGCGGGAAAAAATCTACGAAACAACCTCGGAAGCACGGGAGCGGAAGTTGGAAGGGGTGAACTCAGGGTGATAACACTTAAAGGAAAACAGAGGCTTCATGTAGACTTTTTACCTCGGAGTAGAAAAAGTAGTGGAGAAAAGAGAAAAGATGAGAATGATGTTGATGAGAAGAAAACTGTAGCCATGGTGTCAAGAGTTAAAAGAGGAAAATAAACAAATGAATGCAAGAGATATAGTTATCATGATGTTTACATGTTCTGTAATTTGTATTAAAATTTAAGCATTATTTTGCAATCTGCTTTAAAATTAGCACTATGTGAGGTAAGAGAAATGAAAAAGGAAATGAAAGGGATTTACAAGTCCAAGGCCCACCGTGATGCCATATGTTCACTCACATAAGGCGGACACATTTAAGAGTTCGACTGCTATTATCGAACAATGTAATATACTAATGCGTATTTTATAATTAATCTTATTTTATTATTTATATAAGGGTATTTACGTCTTTTCACATAAATATATTTAAAATTTTGAATTAATGGGGTTCGTTTAGTAGATTTAGGGTTGCAAATAGCCGCTGATGAGTGATATTTTCACCTAAATTTTAGTATCTTTTTATGTCTGTTTTCGTATTATTTTATCCATATTTTATTCGTAATTTGGTTGTGCTATGTGTTTATATGGAAATGTGTGAGAATGAGCTCAAACATATATAAAACAGGTGAAAACGGAGCTAAAATGGAGGTGGGAGCTGAAACGGGCAAGAAACGGGCTGAAAATACCCAACTCGAGTTACAAGGTGCAACTCGAGTTTAATTGGGGTCCTGAAATTGTCCAGAGAGCTTACTCGACTTGCAAGGTCCAACTCGACTTACCAATTCAAGTCGAGCTGGGTTAAAAAAACAGGAAAAATCAGAAAAACTTCTAGAATCTTACCAAGGGTATAAATACTCAATTGTTCAATATTTGATGAGATTTTTCGAAGGGTTTCAGCTGCACACCTAGATCACACACCATTTCCTCCATTTTACACCATCATCTTCATCCATTCTTCATCTATCCATCTACACTTGATCTCCTCCATCAAATCACCATCCAAGTGATCAAGGAAGTAAGGGAGAGTGAAGATCACAAGAAGAAGAAGAAGAAGGAGATCTCCATTGAAGACCTTCAAAAGGGGAATCTAATTCTAAATTTTGTGAACTTCTTTATAGTTTGATCATGGGATTAGTAGATACAATTGTCTATGGTTGTTTTCTCTAAGACTATGATAGGCTAATCTCCTTTGTGAGATTAGCCCCATGGTTGGTGTTTGATAATTTAGTTTTTATGAAATTGGATTTTAATCTTGAATGGGCTTTATGTTATTTCTATCATTGATTGTTCATTGCTTGATTTATATGATGATATGTGTGATTAATTGTCATGGGCATATGATTAGACTGAGAAATCAATTATGTGTTTAAAATAGTTCATTGAATCATTTCATCATACACTTCATGTGCATTAATTTAGAATGAGATAGAGATATACTTCTATATTTAGAACCCTTTGATGAAACATTTGATTAGCTTAATCGAGAGATTGGTTGATTAGGTGAGGAGACCAAAACCATTAATGAATTCATAGTACCTTAAAAGGGAATATTACTTATGATTTAGTACCTCATTAGGGAACTCGTAGAGTAATTAGTACCTAGTGGGAGGTGTTTGCTTTGGTCATGATTCTATGTGCTTTTGGGAGTCTTATTGATGGCCTACATCTTATCCATCTCGAGAGAGAGTTTAGGTGAAATTATTGATCGCTCCTATGTCTTGTCCATGACAGATTAATTGATTGCATAATTACGTAATTATCTATGTCATGATTGTTGTTAATCTCATCCTTGCATCATTTGGAACTCATCCATTTATCTTTGCATTCCTTTTATCTTTTATTTCTTGCATTGCGTTTATTTGTATGCTTATCTATCCTCCTTTTCGATCGTCCTTATAAAATCACGATAAACTTGAGATCGTTTAAACTCTAGCACGTTCCTTCCTTGGGTTCAATAAATTCTTTAATTGGTCATCCCGACTACAAACGACCAATCAGCCGCTCCCATTGGAGTATTACTTTTCCTATTATTTCTCTTGTATCTTTTATCACATAAAATAATAATTTATTAAATATATCATCATTCACCACTTCTAAATTGATTTGACTTAAATTAAAATTTATAAGGGTAAATTATAAGGATAAATTATTAATAACCCCTCGAGATTTGTCCAAACTATCAAATAAACTTTGTGGTTTGAAAAACTACCAATTACTCTCTTTGAGTTTTATTTGATTTGAACATTGACAAAAATACCATTTTTAAAAATATGGGTAAATTACCAAAATCCCCCTCGAGGTTTGTCCAAACTATCAAATAAACCCTTTGGTTTGAAAAATTACCAATTATCCCCTTTAATTTTTTTTAAATAGTGAAATTTAAAAATATAATGTTAAATATATGGGTCTTGATGTCATTTTCATCCTTCTTTATTTTAAGAAAAAATGTATTTTTATTAATGTTCAAATAAAAAACAAGTCAAATGGGGTAATTGGTAATTTTTCAAACCACGGGTTTATTTGGTAGTTTGGACAAACCTCGAGAGTGGGTTTTTGTATTTTACCCTAAAAATAAAAGAGGAATGAAAATAACATTAATACTCTCTTTGACTTGTATTTAATGTTTGAAAATATTTAACCCTTGTCATCCATTCCATCAAAGTTTCAAGCAGAGAAACCTTGGCAGCTTCGGCCACTCCTATGTTCATTGCTCTTTAGTACTAGACTTGAAAGATCTGTGAGCATGTGTGGTTTTTGGGGTAATCGGGCAGCAAGGGTTGGTGGGTTGTTTGTTTTTCGTGGCGCTAATTCTTCACTTTTACAGTTTTACTTGCAAAAGATGCTGGAAATTTTTATTTTCCAATATAGTCTAATTGTGGGCAATATATTATTATGTAATTATATTAGCTATTCAATTATTTTATGGACTTAATTAAGTGATCTAATTAAGATAAAAAAATTGATCGTCGCTATTTTCACTTAGATTTTGTGTCGTTTTTGTATGTATTTTCGTTCTTTTGTTTCGTATTTTCGTATCTTTTTATATTGTATTTTGGGAAATTGATGATGATGATTTTCATGTCTTTGAATAGGTGATTATGAAGATAAATGGTGATAAAAAGAATGAAGAAAGAAGAAAGTTGAAGAAAATAGAAAATTAGCCAAAATACATAAAAACACGCTCGTATTTTTATGTAGTGCCCGTGTTTTTCTGCAGGGACCAAAACATACAGAATGCTGAAATTTTACAGGAAAATACGGTCAGGTGCAGGAAAACACGCCCGTGTTTTTTTGCGCTTTGGCTAAAATTCGCATTTTTCTCCTTTATGCAATTTCCAGGTGTGTAAGGGGATATAAATACCCCCAATATCAGCATTTGAAGGCAGAAAATCGAGGGTTTTGGGCTGCACACACTCCTCTCCATCATTCCATCATCCATTCCTCCATTTTCATCACTCATTCCTCTTGATTTCTCACTTCCATCCATTCATTCCACCAATCTACCAATCTAAGAAGGGAAGAACATCAAGGAGTGAAGATTGGAGTATATTGAAGGAAGATAAGGTCAACTTCAAAAGGGAAGTCAATCAACCTTTAATTTGTGATTTTCTTCATTATTTAGCTCAAGTGGAGCAAGCCATGGATTGTATTGATTTTATTGTGATTTGTAGTGGCTAGTCCTCATGTGAGGCTAGCAATATGATTGGTTAGGGATTATGTAAATTTTGCACACCACATGTTTGATGAAATGATTATTATGAATATTTTCTATCGTGAATGCTTATTCTCATTTTATGTATGATTTGTGTGATTAGATTCTCTATTCATAGTGTTAGGATGATCATTCCAATATTATGTTTAGTGGTTTAATTGAATCATTGATTGCATGAGATGACTATGTTAAGTATGTGGGGAGTTTGGTCATAACCTTCATGTGCTTAGAACCTCATGATAGGACATTATTGATAATTACTTGTGAAAGTGTTTGATATGATGAGGGAAACCAAGCTAATTTTCACTTGACCTTAGAAAGGGAACACTAGAAAAACGTCCCTATCTACTAGAGAAAATTCTTCGTGATAATATCTCTATACCGGTATATTAATATACGTAAGTACCTATAGGAATAGTGAGGATTGGAAACACTCTTTGAGTGTCCTTAATATCATAACATGAAGATCACCAATGAATGTGTGTGTGTGTGTGAGTCTATATATACCTTTTCCATTAATGTTGTTAGCCTTGCATACTTCTTATATTATTCACCTTCACCCATCATCCATCTCATTTGTACATGTTCTATCTTTAATTGTTTTCTTAGTTAGATTGTAGTGTAATTCAACCTCTTCTTTATTGATTAGTCCTTCTAGAGTGAAACATCTTTCGAATACGGATACATACATTTTCTCCCTTGGGTTCGATATTATAAATTTTGCACTTGGTCACCACGTCTTTACACAACGATAGAGTACGCTTACTCTAATCAATATATACCAAAATTGAGACTAAGTTCAAAAGTTCATGGGCTATAATAATAATTGATATGAGCTTATTGAGTAGATACCCAATACTACATGACTGTGTGATAATGGGTGGTCCAATTGTATAGTATATAAAGACTCCCAGGTTATGGTCCCCAACATACTAAGTCACACATGGTCTTCCATTTTCCCATCAGGAGGGATTACTAATGTCTCCATAAGGAATAAGGAGGCTTAGTAGAGGAATGTCATAATACATATCAATCGTGTTCCGCCTAACTCTAGATTAAGGTACGCTTCCGCATTACAGTTTGATCTCAATTTATCATAATATGGTTAAGGTTTTAAGAATTTATTTCCAACAAGTGGTATCAGAGCCACCCTATTTATGATTCTTTAGGATCTGAAAGAATTGTGTTTAGATTCAAATATTTGTATTTGAATCATTATGTTAAATCACAATTTAAATTTTGGATATTAAAACATCTTGATGGTTCTTGAAATCTGTAAATTGAATTTGTTAATTTAATTTTTAATTTTCCATCACGTGTGTGATTACGGTGTGCCACTTATGCATATGTACGATTTCGTGGGAATTTTGCTAAATTTGTTCTAGATACATATAATTTAACTTCGAAATATTCTTGCAAATATACACATTTTACATCTTATGATTATTCTAGCTGCTGGCATAGCTACACGAATATTTTATGATTATTTGGGATAATGATTAGTTTAAAGTAATTTGTATATTATTATTTCATATTTTAATTAAGAAATAATATTTTGATAATGCTAGGCTTTTTGCTCCACTTCTTTGTATTATGTGCATATCAATTGAGAAATTTATATACTGATTAAATTGGATTGTCAGTGTATATAATGATGTGGAGCTTCATCTCGATAGCTGTGTTTGTAAACTCAGTTATTCGGGTATTTCGTTAATAGAGTGGATTATGATTGTGAGACATTAATATCTAAGACCTTCTGTGAATTGTTAATGGTCTCGCTGTTTTATTGGGTTGACCCATACCAAATGCATGTGTAAGGCAAGAATGCCCTGGCTGCTTGTAATAGTAGAATACCTGGGAAGTTTTTAATTTCTTTCAATTATTGGAGATTAATTTTCTGTATCAAATCATGGTTAGTATTTGAATACATATTGCCTTTGGTTACTAAATTAAATTGGGAAACCATGATCAAATTTTGTAATTTGGAGTTTTTTCCATAATGTAAGGACTATTGTTCAGTTGCTATGAAATTATGGATATTGTTTATGAGATCTTGAATCATGATTTCATACGAGAATTGTCTAGATTTTTGGGCTATATTAAAAGATCTTGAAACTTGTATTTTGCCCTCAATATTCATGGATTAAAATGTGATTGCATTATCATGATAAACCATAGTTAATAGATTTGATTTTGGTTTATAAAATTAATCCTACTTGTGGGGTGCTCCTAAATATACATTACTTGCTATTCATTTGGTATCAGAATGGCAATTTGATGATTTTGCATACATTCTTGATTGGGTCACTTCACCAGCTTCGTAGGTATGTATACATGTATATGGGTGTTAATTATATTTATATATGTAATTTTGGTAAAGGATCAAAATGCGTAGAATGCAATTACTGTTATTTTTGGAAACTCAAGACCTTTAAGAGTTACAAATATTTTTCTTATTTTTATGCACATATTCAGCCCGTGAGTCCCTCTAGAGGAATGGTGCCATGCGAATACCAATAGCGTGTTATAGATTATATTGGATTTCATTGCTTATGTTCATTAACTAATGCAGAGAATGAATTCTATTTCGATTTCAGTAGTATTAAAATTTATGGTATTTTAGTAATTTTAAAATTGTTAATAATGGAAAGAGGTGGGATTCTCTTCACTGTCAAAGTTATTGGTTCCATTATTTGAAATGCTACTAGTTATTAGCT
The DNA here is from genome assembly GCA_023678885.1 of Pogostemon cablin. Taxonomy (NCBI): domain Eukaryota; kingdom Viridiplantae; phylum Streptophyta; class Magnoliopsida; order Lamiales; family Lamiaceae; genus Pogostemon; species Pogostemon cablin. Next base: position 16,528,996 of record CM042978.1, on the reverse strand, counting down.
AGTATTTGAGTTATAAAATCAATTTGGTTTATATGATTTGAATTATAAATTTGCCAGTAAATTTGTTTTGCGGCAACTTTTAGGGTAATTGATTTTGTACTACTATCTTGTATTCACATGTATTGGTGTGTGAAAAGGGAATTAAGTCATATTATATGAGTAATTAATTGTGCATATACTTAAATATGGATTTAGAGATTCTGCAATTTTACTACGAAATCATTTTTAGCTCAATGATTGCAATAATCTGTTTTTTAGCTCAATGATTGCAATAATCTGTTCTACGCCATAATATTTTTATATGCATGATGTAGCATTTTGTTATTACATAAGATTTATTGGATATTTTCTTAATTTAACTTATTTTAAATTAGGATTTGGAATTCTTAATTAAGTTAAGATGCAATATTCCATTTTTAAATTGGGCAACAATGAAATAATTGATCATGTGTAAAATGTAGTGGGTTGATTTGATTAATTTTTAAATGCTAAGTCTAATTTGGTTCATAATAAATTAGAATAAAATTCTAATTTAATTAAGGGATCTTTTCATTTTTTTAAAAATTTATATGAATCATCTAAAATTCCCATTTGGTTCGGGAATTTAATTAATTAAATTTGGGGTGACATTTTTAATGCCGTTCAATTAAATATAAATATTTATTTTTAAATATTTATTTAATTGGTCTAGTAATTTTTCAATCTAGTCAATCAAAGCATCATGTTGCCATAACAGCCTTTGTACGTGGAGTGCGACTTTATTGAAATTACATAGATGAGTGTTGAATTATTTATATATTTTGTGTTCGGCTCATAGGTAGGCACGGTTTGACAGAATAATAACACACATGTGATAATAAGTATGTGATAATTATTTAAATTGTTCATGTGAACATCAGTCGGTCCATAGATAGACTTTTGTTTTACAGAACTTATTATCAGTACTTGATTATTACACCAAGATTACCCCTGCAGTTAATTTTTGTCCATAGACGAGGTTAATGTTGCACAAGATGTCTTGTGATGGGTCCCCAATTAATAATGTTGTGCGAGTGTATCTTTATGCGGGTATTGATCGGCCCAAAGGTAGATTAATATTTGGCCCGAAATACACAAACACCTATGGTGGTGAATATGAGACAATTATTTATTTAACATTTGAGTAATAAGTCGATTGACAGTTTATTGTCAGTATTTGACTATTACGTAGAGGGTGTTACTTACAAGTTGGTATTGTTGTCATTGGACTTGATACTAATGATGTGCTTGATTCCTCGAGATGATTCTAAGTTATTTAAATTTTGAAAGATTATAAAATTTAATGCGAGCATGATAAATTATTTTGCAATAATTCTCTGTACAATTAAGAAGTCTACTAATTAATTTTAACCTATATCAACAACAAAATCATACATGATGAGAACTTCATCAATAAAGATGAGACTAGTAGGCTTCAAGAAAATTTGGTCTCAATAAAGTATAAGGGTAATACAAGAAAACCCATTAAGAAAGCTGCTAAAGACAACTAAAGTACAACTTTTGTTTAATCCTAAAGGCTTGTTAAATTATTTTATAATACACCACATTAAGATTACTTAGCATGAATGATGTTGTAGTGTAGTTAAAAGACATGATTGAACTCTACAACATATTGTTAATAATGTGAGAAATACTAAAGATTGCAGTTTATGGTCTCAATAAAGTTCCAACTAAAGTAGTTGTGAGAACTCTTTATGAGTTTTACATATGGTGATGTCCAACTAAAGCAAGATCATTGGGATCTACTAAAGAAATTTGGACTCAAACAGTTATCGACTGCTTTTTAGATTATGAATAAGGTTTTGTGATCCAAATTAATTGGTTCATATTTGAGACGGGTAATACGGAATTCTGTGAGGATGTTGATTTGGGGGGAAGAATAATATTAGAGACATTGTCTTTGAAGAGAAGTCTATTAGACCCCTACTTATGCTTTTAAGAATGTCCAAATTTAGAATATCGATAGGACAATATCAATAATATTTAAGACATAATAAAATCAACAATCTCATGAATTAATTTCACTAAGGAAACCACTAGAGTTGGGAGAAAAAAATCGGATGATTATCTAGTTTTCTCCTATATAATGTGGACACTATGAAATTAATGGTAGAACATTCAAATAATGTTCATCAAACCATGCAAGGTCCAAATAGTCTAAAGTGGGTTAATGCTATAAGTTATGAGGTTAAATCAATACAAGATGATTAGGTCCGCATCTTGGTAAATGATTATATTCAAAAGGAAAAGAAGACATTGCTTTAAGAGACTTACTATCCGGTTACTGAGAAAGGTTCTTTTAAGATAATCGTGACATTGGTAGTACATTTTGGTCTTGAATCACATTTGATGGATGTAAAGATAAAGTTTCATAATGGTAACATTGATGAAACGATTCTACGATTTAAGAACTAAAATGAAATCCATCTATGCATTCAAGAAAACTTTCCCGTAAAGGAATCACAATCATTATCATGCAGTTTTTGTCTCATTTGGTTTGATTCAAATGTAGATGATTATGTGATTCAGTGGGAGAATATTTAAGTTAAACTAAAGGAGACAAGTGCAGTCTCAATTAAGTGCCATAAAGTTAAACTAAAGATTTAAGAAATGTAGAAATATTCTATATGTTTTGACTATTTAAAATTGATGTATGATAAGGACCGTACAAGACCTAATTTGGCTTCTGTTGTTGATATACTTAGTAGATACTTAATTAAATCTAGTATGGGTCTTTATAAAGTATTTATAGAGAACTAAGGATAACATGTTTGCACATCAGGGATCAGATTTATTAGAAATCATAATGAAATGATTCTGAGTTTGTTGGATGTCAATGCAGTATAAGATCCACTTCAGGCTACACCTTCTGTTGGTCAGGAGAGCTATACAAATAAAAGTGTTAAACAAATACTTGTAGCTCCTTAACCATGACAACCGAATTAGTAGCACAATAATGGGCTTTCAAACATTAAATAAAGGTTGCGAAACTTTGTTACATAAAGTTTATCTTGACAAATAGTTCACAATAAAGTATTTATAGCAACATGAGTTCTTACAAGTCAAGCATATTAACATAGAATTTTTGGTTGTTAAAAAAAGTATTTTGTGTGGATAAAATTTTAGTAGAGTATATTGTGTTAGACTCTAAATACGGATCCATCAATTATGTATTCAATGTCCTGTAATTTTATGAGCTAGCTATTCATGCGATTGTTATATGGTTTTAGAATACATTAGTTCAGTGAGAGTGTATATTTGTTGTTCTTTAAAGTTTTTAAGACACTTTGATTTTAGATAATTTGGTTTTTCTGCAGAATTAAGTTGATGCCTTTAAATTCATTGTGAATTCCTTAAAGTTAATTTTTCATTTTGTAATATTTTACATTATGATTGATCTCACTAAAGATTTAAGTTGGACCAATTGGAAATAGACATGATGTTGATCACATTGCATGTAATTTCCATGTTACTCACCATATTTGATCTATTTTATTAAGTATACTGATATTGGTGATTGTCGGGGTTTAACCACGATTTATAATGTGGTGAATGTCGCGGTAGTTCCATATTAATATATAAGATGAATCAGATTGTTATGTATAGCCTGAAGAGGAATATCATAAAGTTGCGCAATTAAGGACTCTTGATATAATAGTTTTGAGAAATATATAGCCCAAGTGGGAGATTGTTGGAAATTTTTATTTTCCAATATAGTCAAATTGTGGGTAATATATTATTATGTAATTATATTAGCTATTCAATTATTTTATGAACTTAATTAAGTGATCTAATTAAGATAAAAGGTCCAATATGGGCTATAATAATAATAATTGATATGAGCTTATTGAGTAGATACTCAATATTATATGACTGTGTGATAATGGGTGGCCCAATTATGTAGTATATAAAGATTCCCAGGTTATGGTCCCAACATACTAAGCTACACATGGTTTTCCCTTCTCCCCACCAGGAGGGATTACTATGGTCCCCATAAGGAATAAGGAGGCTTAGTTGAGGAAGTCCATAATACCTACCGATCATGTTCCGCTTAACTCTAGATTAAGGTACGCTTTCGCATTACAGTTTGATCTCAGTTTGTCATAATAGAGTTAAGGTTTTGAAAATTTATTTCCAACAAAAAATGTTACTCCATTAATGACGCAATGAAAAATAAAGTGAAGGAGGCGTCATCTTTGACTTTGAGTTGTACCGGCTCGGATTCTCTGTGTCATTTAGTACATATGTCACACCGTTGGATGAACGACACATAGGAGAGATAGCTATACCCTAATCCTTAAACCCTAGGGGCAATGGTTGGATTTGTTTCCCCCTCTTACGTGTCAATCACTTAACGTGTGACATAGAAGATGATGCACAAAAATTGCGTAGAAGATCCAATGTTGAGTTTACTAGTTACCATTTCTCACTTTGTTTAATTTTATATACAGTAATTTTTATATAATTTGATTAGGAATATGATTAGGGTTAAATATGGTATTAATGTCATTTTTATTCATCTTTAATTTAAAAAAATCAATATTCAAATCAATACAAATCAAATGATTCATCTTTAATTTAAAAAATCAATATTCAAATCAAATACAAATCATATGGGATAATGATATATTTTCAACCCACATGATTTATTTAGTAATTTGGAAAAATCTCTAAAGAGCTATTGGTAATTTATCCAAATTATAAAAATAATTATTTTAAAAGATATTGGAGAGTTTACTCTTCTAAAAAAAATTACTAACTTATCATAAATAAAATTAATATTACTCATCATTCTAAAAACTATTACTATTATTCTTTAGAATTATTATAAAAGATATCGGAGAGTTTACTCTTCTCAAAAAAATTACTAACTTATCACAGATAAAATTAATATTACTCATCATTCTAAAAACTATTACTATTATTCTTTAGAATTAAAATGTGAAGGGTTAATTTTCAAAACATTTTATTTTATTGAGTTGATATTAGGTGTATCCGGTGCAAGAGTGCACCCATATGTGTATAATTTTTTATTCTATTTTGAATAATTCTATTTTGTATACGTGTTTCTTAATAATTATATACTTTTTTCACACTAAGTTTTCATTAAAAAAACTAGCATCCATATATGTATAACATTTTATTTAATATTGTATGCATGTTTTTTAATAATTATATATTTTTTACACTAAATTTTTCATTAAAAAACTAACAATTAAATTGTATACATTTTTTTTCATAATTGTATATGTTTTTGTTTATATTTGTATACATTTTCGAAAGTGGGTGCACCCTAAGATGCACAGTATAATTAGACTATTTTATTTCTAAAAGATATCTGAGCTTACTCTCACTACAAAATATATATATATATATATATATATATATATATATATATATATTAGCAATATAATTTATCGGTAATTATCAATGAATTAGCAACAAAAATGACAATTTTCTTTTAGCAACTGAATGTCAACGGATTTATTCTCTATTTTATCAACGAAATTCAATCCGTTGATTACCAAGGAAATTATATAAATTACCAACGGAATTATAGCAACGGATTACCAACAGAATTGATTTTTCGTTGCTAAAAATTTACCAACCACTACTTTAACAACTGATTATGTTGCTAATCCGTTGGCAAGCCAATTTAATAATGGAATTAACACTTTTACTAACGGAATATTTTGTTGGTAAAAAATAGTTTTTTAGTGTCTTCTCGAATAACTTATCATAAATAAAATTAATATTACTCATCATTCCAAAAACTATTATTTAGAATTAAAATGTGAAAGGTTAATTTTAAAACATTTTCTTTTATTCTTTTCAACAAAGTTACTATAACTTTTTAAAAATATTACTCCCTACGTCCGTTTCTAAGGTGTCCGTTTGTTTTTTGCACGTGCAGTAAGGAGTATTATTATTATATGTAAAGTGGATAGTTGTATCAGAAAAAAGTAGTGGGTCATATTGTGTATTTTTTTTACTAAATAGGAGAAATAGATACATTTGAACCGGATGCAAAAAATAATAACATTGACACCTTAAAAGCGGACGGAGGGAGTAATAGTAGTATAACTCTTCATGCTAAAAGAGTATTAGCCTCTTCTATGAGAGTAAAACACAACATACATAAATCTTCTGAGTTTAAACTCCTTCTCTCTCCTCCATTTCTTTTTACACTATTTTCTCATTAAATCCAACTATTATTTACTTTCATATTTAATTTAAATTGATTATTAAAAAAATACGTTTACTTTTTGGTACTACTAATATATTGCATATATCTATCACTGCTAAATTTTATTTATTAAAATAATGTAAATAAACTTAGTTCATTGCACTGAATTAGTCGGTGGTCAGAGTTTAAACACATCAACTCACATCGATTTGAGTTTAGTTATTTTGAGTTAACTTAAATTTTTGCATCCAATGTTATGTGGATACTCTTAAGAGTAGAAAAATAATGATGCACCATAACTTTCATGTTCCCTAGCATAGTAGTATTTGCCTTTATTTTTTAGTTTTAGAGAATATTTTTGGTGCTGAGATCCCTACTCCATCAGGTGTTTCAAGGCACCGATGTTAGATAATCACTTTGTTCCAATCTACAATACAAAAGTTACTGATGTATGGTCTTAAAACAGTACCAGATGAGTGGGGAATGTCATCTCACTTTGGTGTGTTTTTTAGAATAATTTGATGTATTTTCGTTGTTTTATACCGTTAGTAGAATTATATTATAGAGAGAAAAAAATAGACATATGAGTAAAAAAATGAAGGTGCAGTAATTTTCGTGTCCCAAAAGTTCAAGTATTTGTCTTTATTTTAAGTGGACAAATTTTTTATTTTTTAACTTTTTGAATGAATGACTTTGAGAGCATCATTTATGTAGGACAATGAAATATAACGATTTTTTTTGGAATAAACTATTCCAGGGTGTTATTTATAAGTGCAAATAATTGAATATCATGAAATTAATGTTCGCTATTGATCTTTTGATTTGATTTGATTTGATTTTTGATATGATTTTCATCAAAATTAATTTTTTTAAGTACGTGGAGTCAATTTCTTCCCCACATACAGTCATGAACAGTTTAGGTAAATAATCATAAAACATTTACTATTTACAACAGTAGACTCACTGTTCATCTGGGAAGAAATTACCGTAGAGGATCTCCATCCAATTTTACCCTAATCTACTTTTAACATTTTTCTCTAATCTACTTTTACATCTCTATAAATTGAAGGTGTCCTCTTTACATCTCTATAAATTGAAGGTGTCCTGAAATTTATTTAAGCTTATTTTACTTGAACCAAATTAAATTACATCAATTTAGACTCTCTATTAATCATTTATCCATCTCGCAATCAAATTAAAGTTGTCATATAATGCTTCCATGAACACACAACATCAATTATTGCATGGATAAGTAAGGACAGCAATCTAAATCTTATAGAACCCATCAAAATGAACATGAATCCTAGAATAAACAACCACCCAAAAACAAAAAAAAAAAAGAGGCAGTCCAATTATAACCTGAAAGAGTTCCAAAATGGAATCCCAATAAATTTATTAACTCATACACAACCACAAATATGCAAACATATGATCCTCAAATACAAGAAAAATAGATAAAATCAAAACAATAGCAACACCAAATTTAATACACTACCTATGATCTATACAGCAGAGTCTTAGATCAGGAGACCAAATGCAACCGATGCAAGCAAGACCAATGGAGCACTGATAGCAGCAATCGTGGCAGAGTTGGGAGGTGGAGGCGGTGTAAAGTCCCCGGCCCCACCCGAGGGTGAAGGACCTTCTCCCGGGTTGGGAGGACTGGCGCCACCACTTGGTGAGGGAGCAGGTGGTGTGGATCCCGGTGCAGGTGCAGGTGCTCCAGATGGTGATGGAGAAGGCGACCCTGATGGTGATGGTGAAGGTGAGGGTGACCTAGAAGGACTTGGAGTCGGAGTCGGAGTCGGAGTCGGAGTCGGAGTTGGAGTTGGAACTGGAGTGCTGGGAGACGGGGTAGGGGCGGGAATTGTGGGCGGAGACGGGGCTGGGGATGGAGAGGAGGCGCCAGTGACATTGATGGCCAGCTTTTGTCCAAGGGAACAATGGCTGCCAAAGGTGCAAATATAGTGATCCTCGCCAGCCGCCGATAGGGTGAAATTGGACGGGCCGACGGTGACGAGAGCGATCGGGTTGCTAGAGCTGCAACCATCGTAAGCTCCTTTAGTCACACGAGCCACATCATGGAACCCTGTAGTGAAGTTGAACACTGCAATAATTTCACATGTTAGAAGACAGTTTAATAAGATGTATTCTGGCTTTGATTTGATCAAAGTAAGGTTTAACAACTTCAATCAAACCATAGTTTAAATAAAACTTCCTTCTTCGTTTACTTAGTGTGTCATCATTTATAGAAGTACTCCTATTCAATATAATCAATTGCATGCAAAATTAAACTCTTGTATCTAACTTATAATTAAATTAATTCAATTCTACTTATATCATACTTGACGCAATTTATAAATCAACTTAGCGTCTTATTTACAAGAATAGCTGGTCAACGAAACTGATCTGTCAACTGATTTTTTTTTCTTTTAATATTCAGCAAATCACAATAATTGTATAAAATTAGTAAATTATAAATAAAACTTTTGAGCAATACCTAATTTTAATCGTGGAATTAATTATATTGAACTGAAATTGGTGACCTAAGCCCCTTTACACTAGATTAGTCGACTTAAAATAAAAAAATTGATATCAAGATTTGGTTGAACCCAAATTGATATTATTATGTACTATGATTTCAACTGAAAAAGCATATTCAATTCGATTAGTCTCCGACACTATTCACAGTATGATCAAAGTGTTTCTAGAAGTTTCAATCGACTAATTAAGTTCCAAAGAATAATAATTATGAACATACATAAATCTGGAATTAATTATTCAACCTCAGAATAGTATCTTTATCCTTCAATCATTAACAACAGATAATTTTATTTTTTTATTTTTAAAAAAGACATTTGATAAAGTAAGAGAGTGATAAATTATTACCAAAAACATCTCCAACTTGGAAAACCTTGCCGGAAGCCCAGGTGGCGTATGCGTTAGGGCTGGGCGGCACCGTCCAACCCAAGCTATCTCCGACGACATAGGTGGCTGCGGAGGCGTTTCCCACCAGCTCAGCCGCCACCGCGACCACCAACACGGCGAAAAGTAACCCTCGATTGATAGCCATCTTTTTGTCTATGTTCTCTGGTCTCCCCTGTATCCCGATCTTCCCCTGTCTTAAATGATTTCAACTGTTCAATGTCAGTGGGTACACAGAGAGCACATCTATAAATAAGACTACCCCTTTGGAAAAGTTCTACGAAGGAGATAGAGAGAGAAATAGAGAGGGATACGTGGTGGAGTAGCCGACTAACTATCTAACTCACAATGTGTGATTAGGTTATTTGCTCAATTAGTATGCGTTTGATGAGAGAGAAATAGGAGAGAGAGGGGTTTGACTAAGTGATCAACTAGTCAAAATTTTGGTCGATATGGAATTGGTTTATGTATTATCTAATCTGAACTAGTAAAGTCGGTCTTAATTTGATTTTGGTACAATAATAATTATTAATATGAATATGATTGTGTGAAAAAAATAGTTTTGGGTTGAAATTATTTTTTGGGAGTCGTCTAATGTGCCAATCAAAAAATTTTGACTTTTTTTTAACAGGATTTTGGAATAGGGATGGGGTTCAACTTGATTGGTCAATATTTCATATACGTGTGGAGCTTATTTCTTCTCTGATCAAGGCCACACACACTTCGTATATGGATTTTGTCTGGCACGTGAGAGGTTGATTAATTATAATAATAGTAAATAAATCAAATAAAAATGGGAAAAAAAGGAATGTAAATTTCGATTTTTTTTCAAAATTTCAATAATAATGAATATATAATAATAAATAATTGTAACAGGTTTAGAAATATATACTAGATGATCTTATAAAGATACAACCTAAATTAGCATGTTAAACTTTCTAAAAACTAATAATGATTGCTTTAAAAAAAAAAAAAACTAATAATGTATGGTTTACACTTGACGTCGTTATACAGAGTCATGATAAAATAAGTAATTATCACATGAGGTGTATTCTCTTGCTCAAGATATTATTCATCGGTAAGATAAATTTTGATTTGGTCAACTTACATTTCTTATTTTAATCTTTTACAATATCATGATTCGAGCATTTTAAAATACAAAGTAGTTGACCCAGTGGTGACTGGCGACTGTGGGGGAGGATTAGAGAAAAGTATGTCTACTTATTTAATATATTAGTAGTAAAATAGTTATAATGTATAATGTATTCCATACTTTAGCAAAAATATTGATGTGAACAATATATAGTTATAATGTATAATCTGGAATTATTTAATATATTAGTAGTAAAATAGTAATAATTATTTATATTCAATATTAAAGATTATCTATTTATACATTTTTATATATTCTAATTCTACATCATTTAAAACTTATTAATTATATATATAATTATAATTATATTAAATATAAATGTAAATAAGTTAATATCAATGGAGGTTTTATACATGCTAATTTTAACAGCTTTGAATTCAATAGTAGGTCCCAAACCCTAGCTAATTCTTTTTAGAATATCAAATAATAATTTAATTAAGTAATAACTTGGGTGGAATTAGAACATCAAATTCAAATTTTACAACTTTCTTTTATCACCTTCAATGTGCGTTTTGCTCTTCCATTTAATTTTGTTTTATTGTATTTTTTTCGTTTTATTATTTTATTTATTTTATTTTTCTGTTTATTTATTAAAATTTAGGGATATAATTATAATTTTAACTCTAGTGCTTTAGGGTATATTCAAATCTTAGAGTTTAGAATTTAGGGTATAATTGTACTTTTAATTACTATTATTGCTTAAAGTATAATTTATCTTTAGGGTTTAGAGTATAATAGTTATTTAAGTATAATAAATTTAAAAATAAAATAAAAAACATTGATGAAGAAAGAGAAATTAATCAAAATGGGTGGAAACATAAGTTAACCACTCACCAGTTTATTTGGTGGAATTGATTTCACCAAGTCACATCAAAAATTTAATTACTTTTCATTAGTGTCTTGATATTTAAATGTACAACACAACTTAATCAATATTTCTCTAAGTTTAGTTTTTTTTTTTTTAAAGCCAATTCAAATTTTCTATGTCATTTGCATATCGATCTTTCACATAGTATTCTTATACGAATTACCCTGAATGAAGGAAATTATACCCCAATTAAAAAGAGTATAAATTCTCATGAGAATTTTTTTTATCAGGAAATTAATATTATTATAAAATTGAAGTACAAGGAGTGCTTCAATCTTTACAAATATAGATATTGAGTGAAACTTGTACTCAATCACAAGCATATAGTGGGATCTAAACTCTATTCCTTGAATGAAAGTTTATTATCAAAGTCTCCTCTAATGACTAACCAAGATCAAACATTTGCTTTGACTTCAGAAAATATCCTAGATGTACCGACCTCCCCTTCCATATCGATCAAATAATTGCAGACCAAATTGTTGTGGAGATTTTTTGGCTTCTTGAATTTCCAATTAGATTGTCATGTTGCAGAAGATATCGCGCATGACTATTTTGTGGCACCATGCTCATCTTTGTCCAATTATAACAATTTGACCAGATTTTATGAGCTATTTTGCAAGTGAAGAAAATATGTGAAACATATTCTTCTTCCTCTCTACACAATGCACAAAGAGTATCAGTGTTTACCCGTAGCATTCCATGCTTTTGTAGGCTTGTTTTCGTTGGTAATCTTTGCTTAATAACCTTCTAAACAATAGCTTGTACTCTTGTAGGAGCAAAACTCTTCCATACTTTCTTGCAAGCCTCCGTTTCAAGGGACACCTCTTCTTCACTTTCTATTTTCACAACGTACTTATAGACTACACTCGTTGAGTATAACCCATCTGCAGCTCGTGTCCATCTCCAATAATCTTCTTCTTCTTTAAACAAATGGTACCTGCTTAAACAAGACATAAGACGTTAAGTGTAAACTTATTTCTCTCCCTCAATTCTCTTTTCCAAGTGAGATTCCAACTCAACCAATCTTCCCCCCACACTACAACATCGCTTACTCTAACTTCTTGTTGTTCACTCAATCTAAATAATTTAGGAAAACTCTCTATTAACGGACCCTCTCCAACCCATCAATCTGTCATTACAAAAAACTGCCGGAATACCGACGGATCAAAACCGTCGGTAATTACCGATGTATTCTCGACAGATTATCAAAGAATAATAAAAAAATCAATTTATGTAGAAAAAATTCTCAAAAGAAATTTCTGGCATTTTTAACGACGAACTTTGTGACGGATTTCTAACCGGTGCTATATCCGTCGTTATTTATGAGGGATTTCTTCTCGAAATTTTACCGACGAAATATTTTCGTCGGTAAATATCTTATGAATTTTTTTTATGAATAACATTAACGACGGATTAAATCCGTGTCTAATTCTAAAATAATTAATTTTATTTTTAAATTACCGACGAAAATAATCTGTCGGTAAATTAAGTTAATTTTTACAGTATTTATTTTAATTATTATATTAATATTACTGACGGAATATTTTCGTCGGTAAATATCTTATGAATTTTTTTATGAATGACATTACCAACGGTTTAAATTCGTAACTAATTCTAAAATAATTAATTTTATTTTTAAATTACCGACGGAAATAATCCGTCGGTAAATTAAGTCAATTTTTAGAGTATTTATTTTAATTATTATATTAATATTACCGACGGAATATTTTCGTCGGTAAAAATCTTATGAATTTTTTTTATGAATGACATTACCGACCGTTTAAATTCGTCGCTAATTCTAAAATAATTAATTTTATTTTTAAATTATCGACGAAAATAATTCGTCGGTAAATTAAGTCAATTTTTAGAGTATTTATTTTAATTATTATATTAATTAATATTACCAACGGAAATATTCCGTCGGTAAATATCTTATGAATTTTTCTTTTATGAATGATATTACCGACGATTTAAATCCGTCGCTAATTCTAAAATAATTAATTTCATTTTTAAATTATCGACGGAAATAATCCATCCACACGTTGTCTACCATGATGCCATCCATACCCAGAACTTTAAATTTTCTGTTTATCCATCCGTGAAAGAATCGTGAATTTACATCCCCATCAGTTAACCACCTCACTTTAGCCTTTTGGGCTAGGAATTTATCCCGCCAAATAAGACTTCTCAATAATTCAGCCGTAGTCTGGTTCCTTTTGATAATTTCTCCTACTTCTAATCCAAAAACTTCATTAATATGATCCAACTTCTTAATTTCCAACTTCTTTTCTTCTATGGAATTTTCAATATTACCTAACACCTCTCTATTCTATTTCTTAAGATCCAATTTGATGAGTTTTAATTTCTCCTTCAACCGAAAACTAGCCCAACCTGAGATAGTATGTTCTCCCCATTTTCTTTTGATGAACTCTTTATAATCGGGGTGAAATATCCAACTATTAACAAATTTAAAAGGCTTTGGGCCCCAATCTTTGTTAATTTTCTCAAAATACAGAGGACAGTGATCTGAGAAGGATCTCCCAAAACTTTTCAAAGTGTAATCATATATTAATTTTCTCATGAAAAATTATTAAATTTTCTCTGTATATTTAACGATTTATCCTAAAATTTAGACAATAAGATTTTTTTTAAAAGAAAGATTTGCTCTTCCTCATTAAGGCAATTTATAGTGTGCATCCGGGTGCACCTAAAGATAGGGTGCACCCATATACAAATATAAAAAAAAACATATACAATTAAGAGTAAAAATGTGTACAATTTAATTGTTAATTTTTTTAATTAAAATTTGTATATAATATTCAATGGAAAGCTATACACATATGGATGTTAGTTTTTTAATGAAAACTTAATATGAAAAAAAATATACAATTATTACAAAACACGTATACAAAATAGAATAATATGTATACAAAATAGAATAAAAAGGCATACACATATGAGTACACCCTTACACCCGGATGCACCCAATATACACTCCCTCATTAATATATAACTCACTTAATCCAATCTTGAAATATTGTATTAAATTAAGAATTTATAAGGAGTTTGAAGTTTGAACTCAAAAACACTCTCTTTCTATTCTGTTTTTTCTTAACTGCTCTATCATTTTCTATAATGTTAATTTTCGATCCACAAAAAAATGGTTAATTACGCCAAAAGTCTCAACCTTTTTTTAATTTCAAATTAGTCCAAACTTTTCAATAATTACAAATAAGTTCTCAACCTTTAATCCCTTTTTTAAATCAAGCCATCGGGCAGTTGGGGGCCTGCACAGGAGCTGATGTGTCTATTTTTCTTCCACGTCGCCATCCCACGTGTTCAAAACGACGTAGTTTTGATCCCTGCAATAATACACATATTAAAAAAAACACGTATATTTACGTAATCCAAATGAATAAAACACGTTTTTATCCCTGCAATAATCCCCAAATGAATAAAACACGCATTTCCTGTGAGCCTAACTTTCTGTCATCCCCAATTGAAGATCCAATTGAAAATTTTTCGTATATTGTCTAACAAAATTTGTAATTTAGTATTTGGAGTAATGTTAAGCGGTAATTCTCATTCATCCAATGCTTCCTCTCTATCATATTCAGGTAAGAATTTGAAGAAATGCGGCCATGGAGGTTTTGGAGAATCTAAGGTATTCATTTGACAAACGAGAACCCGTCTACTAGTTTTGCATTTGCCAAATTTTTTCGGTTGGGATTCCATTTACCAAATATTTTGATTTTTTTCAATTAACTCGTACCCTAATTGTTCCAATCAGGATTAGAGAAATTTGTGTTATTTATTTTTTTAATTTGAATTTCACCATTTAATTTAATTTTTTTCGAACAATCATGTTAGGTTTCGAGACAAATTGTAGCTGACAAACATTCTGCATACCTATGTTTTGTTTTTTCGAATCTTCAGATTAGATAAAAATACGAGTTTGATTGAATTCTTTTATTTTGTGTAAAGATAATGAAAATTTGAGAGAAGGAAAGGATTTGTGAATTGGTTTGAAGAGTGTTGGCGTTAGAGGTTGGTAATAGGAATGAACTACAAGGTTTATCCGTCATCCTCCAATGAGTTGTGGGCGAGGGTGTCAAATGGGGGAGGTGGTTTGAGCCACGGGAGCGTGAGCATGATTTGGCGATGATGGTTAATAATTTCTAGAAGAATAGCAAGTAGCAATTGTGGTAGTGTTGGTGTTGATTCAAGATACAATAACAGGAAAGGTGTCAAACGTGTTTTTTTAATTATTTTAATATGTGGATTATTGCAGGGATCAAAACTACGTCGTTTTGAACACCTGGGATAGCGATGTGGAAGAAAATAGACACGTCAGCTCCCGGACAGGCCCCCAATTGCCCGGTAGCTTAATTTGAAAAAGGGATAAAATGTCGAGAACTTATTTGTAATTATCAAAAAGTTTGAACTAATTTAAAATTCGCGAAAAAATTGATATTTTTGGCGTAATTAAAAAAAAATTATGAGATTTTCATAACAAACTGTTCCTTAAATAAATACCGCAATATTAAAACACAAGTGCGTAATAATTACATTACATACATTAATTATTCAAAAAAAAGTGGAAAAGATTACAACTTTATTATGGGTGGAGCATTAATTAATAGATTGGGGGTAGGTGGATTAGTTTAGCTGTATGGCGGTGTCATATGCGAGTCCAGCCTTCCAATCACAGGGAATGACGTTTGCAATCTGGACCCACTTCTCCTCTCCGGTGGGCCCACCACTCGCCAGGAATCTGAGCTTCACGCTCCCTTCCACCGACGGGTTTTGCATATCCCATACGCCGCCGTATACCCTCCTCATCCCCCTCCACTCCTTGCAATCCTCCTATTATATACACACACACAATTCATTACACATTATCAAACATGTATGCCTTCATTACCCACTCATATAACCATTTGAAACATCTCCATTATTTTTTACCAATTTTCACATTTTATTTTTACGTTGAATGTAATTTTTTTTTTAAAAAAAAAGGTGCAACTTTAATTAGAGGATATTATAATTTTTTTTTTTTGGTAATAATGGATATTCTTTTGTAGGTAAAATGCATGTGAAAGGTTAATTATTATGCCTTTTAACATTTTAACGAAAATTAAAAAGAAAAAACTTCTAAAAATTGGGGGAAATATAATGGAGTATTTCATGGATATTACGTAAATTATTAGTGTGCTTCTTTCACCCTTTTTTTTTTATTAACCAAAAGAGAAATACATTTTTAATTGTTGACAGTGTGAATAATATTTTAAAACCCTGATTTTTTTTATCAAAATAACAAAGTTAATCGAACAAATGGAGGGATTACTACTAAATAACAAAGATGTAACGTGTTAATAATAATTGGGTTAATTTAATATATACCTGCCAAATTTGAAAATCAGTGATATCATAGAGTCCAGCTTGGTATATAGGGACAATTGCCAAGTAACTTGGGGAGTGGCTGCGTTCATGAACTTTGATCATGAGGTTAGATTCATAACGGCACCGGATCCGTCGATACTCGACGTCGATCACGCCGTAACCGAACAGGGCTTCGGCCATGTTCGGACGTGCTAAATTAGCGTACGCAATTCCGTTCATAACGAAGTCCGTTTCGGGACCTACACCGAAATCCGTCGCCACCACCGTCGTTCCGTCCTCGGTGCAATGCGTCGGAATTTTACATCTAACCTGGTACAAGTTTAACAGGCCAGGCCAGGCCATGCAATCAATAAAGTTTCACAGTGATTGAATTTGATGATCACTTATATATAAAATATATTTTCGTCTATAAAATTGTATTTGTCACATTAATTTATGATATACTAATATACAGTACCTGGTAGCAAGCACCGCAGCCACTGCCGTTCCTGAAAAGCCTCGCCACTCCACTCACTGCACCATTATTAACTGTTCTTCCATATTCTCCAAATCCACAAGCTCCAGCTTTTTTAAAATATTTATAATTTTTATTTAAAATTAAAAACAATGATGTAGTAAAGACAACTTTAAAACTACTTTTCTCTCGCACTGAGACCGTTATAAGTAAGTTAATAAATTTCAAAAATGAAAGTGAAAGTTATCACTATATAAAGTCTTGATCATATATATATACATAGAAATAAAGTAAACCAGCGGGCTATTTTCTTTGCTATATACTGTATGCCGTGCCCTTATAAAGAAAACTATCATTCATTTATTTATTTTATTTTTAGAAAGACTAAAAAATGGACTTCACCAACTTAAAGAGAGAAATTAAATATAATTTTTTTTCTGTATATTTTTTGACTCGAATTCACCTTGCATGGTAGTACTTTATGCCTTATATTTAGAGTTTAATATTTATTCTTTAGGCTTTAAAATATTTGAAATAAGAAAAGTTCACCATGCATCCCAAGGTGACTAGCTCAAAGTAAATTACTCTTTGCACTTTGATTTTACTCTTTAGTATATAAACATTTACTCTTAATTCAATGTAATAAACTACTCGTGTTATTCTTGTGAATAAAAATTATTACTCCTAGTAATGTTATGTCTAATTTTTTTTTTTCATTAAAAGTGATATATACTTCTAGTTCCTAGCTCTGAATAGTAATTTTTTTGTATATTAAAAAGCAATACTCCTGATAAAATCAGAATTTACCGGATTCATAAGAGACAGCTTTTCAAAATTAAGTTGTAGCTGATTTACGTATAAAAATTCTAATAATTTTAATAAATGGAGTATATAAAAAGAAAGAGGAGTGATAAAGAGAAAGCATACTGGGGTTTCCACTGCAATAAGGGCTTCCATAGAATGTAGCTCTAGAGCAAACAAAGGCATCATCTGCAGAAGAGAGGGGTATAATTGACACTGCAAGTAGGGCTACCCCTACACAAATCCATTTTGACATAATAATATGGTAAATTTGCCTATTTGTTGAACCCATGTCTCTAACTTCTTATATAATTCAAATGATAAAGAGATTAGATATTTAAGGTAGATGTGTGTCTTCTTTTGAGTGCCACATTCTCATATTTATAGATCAACTCAATACAATAGGATTAATTAATTCTCATTTTGTGCACTTTAATATATCTAATATAATTTGTTTAATCATAAATATGGATGTAGTGGAGTTAAACCAAAGTGTGGCCCTGTGATTGGAGACACCCGAATTGACTCATCATCTTCACTCCACTTGCACCTCTCTTCTCAACACTCAGCTAACAGATTTGATCAAAAATTTGTGTGAAATATTAGACGGTTGGAGTTTAATCGGTATCACCGGTTCAACTACATTTTAATCCAAAAAAAAAATTAAATTTTACATCTTTTTAATTATATTTTATAATATTATTATTTATAAAAAAAATGTATAACCACTAAAATTATTATTTATAAAGTTAAAAAATTATATTAAATAACAATATAATTAAACAAAAATATTTATAGTTCGTAATTTATACTATTAACATGTTAATTTAATATTATAATTCATAATTTACTTCAAAATTTAAATATTATTCCATGTTTTAAAATATATAAAATTAAAAGGAAAACATTATAAAAATAAAAAATTTACAGATACTGATTGGTCTGGTTCAACTGATCTTTTAAATTTTGTCTGGTTCAATCAATTTTTTTCGATTTTGTACAGTTCAATTGATTTTTTCGATTTTGTCTGATTCAACCCAATCCTACTTCAACCATAAGATATCTAGTTTTTTAGGTATTTCGGATCGGTACCGACTTCGGCAGATTTAATTTGATTTTGACAACATTGAATTAATTTTATTATTTTATAAATAATTTATAAAATAAATAAAGAAATTATGGTAACATTTCTAATAAAAAATAACCACGATTAAAATAAAAAAATATAGCACATAAAACTTACTCAATATATATACGTACGTGCGTGAGTATATTCGAGGATTTTGATTATACGAGAAACATTCTTAATTAATTAAAAGTTAAAATATAATTATATTTTAAAAATAAATACTAAGATATCATATATATTCAGATATATAAATGAAAAAGTGCACTATACTCCCTCCATCCTATCTAAATAGTTTTTTTTTCTCATTTTACGTGTTTCATTCAAATAATTCATTTTTTTACATACATGAGATTCATACACACTAATACAATTAAAATATACGACTCACACACTCACTAATACAATTACTCACTACACATTAAAGTAATACTTCCTCCGTTCCGTTCAAAGGATTTCTTTTTTCTATTTTGCTCATCTCACCCAAAGAGTCACTTTTTCTTTTTTATATATATACCCACTAATACAATTAAAATATAAGGTCCACACTTCCACTAATATAACTACCCACACATATACCCACTAATACAATTAAAATATAAGGTCCACACTTCCACTTATATAACTATCCATTACATATTAAATAATAATATTTCTTAATTCACGTGAAAAAGTAAAAAATTCACCATTAATGCGAAACAAGAGGGAACCTTTTTGTATGTGACGAGGGAATAGATTGGGAGTTGGGACTATTAGAAGTAGGATATATAGCTTCCCATCAACAACACGACGAATAATCTATGCAAATAGTCATTGGCTCCCTTATAAAAATGAAGCAAAACTCGACCCAACCCTCTGTAGGACATTGTACGTAGGACACGTGGACATTTCTTATACCAAACCCACTACTTCTTTTTGGTGATGAGCCACCCCCTCTCTCTTTCCTAGTATTTGATTGCATTAATTTTGGATAGGATTTTTTTTAGGATCCGAAGAAATACTCCATACATTAAATTTGGCTTGATTTTATCAATTATAGACTAATTAATTTAAAACTATGATCCAAAGGATATGTTTCGTTTGTGTATAATTCTATGAAATTGAATCAAAGAGATATGTTTGTGTACAATTTAATTATACATAGTAAAAATTCATACATATTAATTTAAAGAGAGATACTTATACTTCCTCCGTCTCGAAAGTATTGATACATTTTTTTTGGGCACGGAGATTAAGGAGTATAACAATTTAATATAAAGTGAAGTGAGAGAAATAATATTTAATGTGTAGTGGATAATTGTATTAGTGGTGAGTGTGATGAGTGTATGAGTCCATGTAAATAAATAAATTGTTTTTATGTGAGTCTCATGTTCTTAAAAGGAAATATGTCAATTTCTATGATACAACTAAAAAGGAAAATATGTCAATATCTTTGGAATTGGGTGAGTATATATTAGAGGTATTATCTCAAATCTTAGGTTAATAATTAGGAAGAAAGTGGTATGAAGTTGCCAAATTGTACTCTCATTCTTTATTATTATCAGTATATAAAACTAAAAAGAAATGGATAGGATGGTCCAAAAAATAAAAATTAAACCCTATGAAGCTGTGTGCTTTAAATTATTAATGAGAAAAGGAAAAATAATAATATCAAAGTTTGGTTAGAAAGCACAAATTAAGAAGTCCACTTACTATTTTTTGATTAATCCATCTATGATACTGTATTTCAATATCGAATTTTATAAATTCATGTGAAAGGTAAAAGAGAAAAAAAAGTCTCTCTTACGTTATGTACGTATAGACATTTATTTTTGTCAATATTAAGTGGTGATTCAAGAATTTTAATTTCTTGAGTGCAATATTAGTTTTGTAAGAACAGTAAACAAAAAAGAGTTTTTAGGTGGTTTATTGAGTGTTAGATTTGAAGAGGGCAGCCAACTGTGACGCACTCTAAATGGGTCCAATATTAGAAAGTGAGTCACTCTAATTGAAGCATATTCTCTATCATTATATATCACAAGTGATAAAATTTTTAGAGGGTGCTAGATTCATATTACAAAATGAGAATAAAAATATGTACTATTATTGAGAAAATAATTATTAAATCACTAAAAAAAATTGAGGAATTTTTATTACTACAATACTAATCAAACATCAATGGAAATTGATATATATTCACAAAATATTATCAAGCTGAAAAAAGTTTTCGTTACATTTTGGTGTTACATTTTATATTATAAACATAGATGAATGTGACATATATAGTGCTGAAAATTTCAACCTTGATTCTAAAAGTCCATATTTTACTTTTATATGTTAATCATTTAACAATTTTAGATGATATAACATTAAAATATAATAAAATATCTAAATAGTCACTTTTTACACCTAACCAAACACCTTATTATTTCACCCATGTAATTTGTTGAGTAATTATTAAGAAATTAGTTTGATAAATAAACAAGAAAATATTCAAATTGATTTCCATCTGATTTACGGCTAATTGAATTGGTCTTCATATCCGAACTTGTATATCGCTCTATTTTGTTGTCTTGGGCTTTTTTTTTTTCACGTCTTTTTTTTTTTGTCTTTTTTTTTAGCACGTATTTAGATATTCAAATTAGTTTTATTTGAAACGTTCTCATAATTGTACCATTCTTGATATAATATTTCAAATAAGGATAAGTCTTGTGTGTAAAATGACATGTAAACTTTTATGTGAAACGCATAAAAAGTGATAATATTATTATTAAGGAAAAGTAATACTCAATTATGAAAAGAAACAATGATGCAATAAATTACTTCCTCTGTCCCATAAAACTTTTCATACTTTTCTCATTTGTTTGTCCCATAAAACATTTCACACCCTAAAAAGGAAACATCACTTTATTTAACAACCTCAAAAGTTACATTAATTTCAAATTTGTCTCTCATTTTTCACACACATCTCATTACTTTATACTTTTTTATTACCTAAAAATACTACAATACCCTTCAAAGTCAATAAAGTTGGTCAAAAAATACACATTTTCTTAAACAACGTGGAACAATAAATATGAAAAGTATTATGGGACGGAGGGAGTACAATTTATAATATAAATAAAAAGTTTAGTAACATTTTATAATGAAAGTGTGATAATAATATTGTCACTTCTAATCTGTATGACAAGGGATTATGGGAGACGGTAATTTGCCCCAACTAAAGGCATGCATATTGTAAATTGTGTTTGCGCAGAAAGTTGTTATGTTATGAAATTCGAGAGCAAACTAAAATTAATTGGCACCACAAATTGTATATTCCCTCCATCCCATCCATATTACACCATTTATTGTACCTTTTATGAGAATTTTATGAAGTCAAAAGGTGCAGTTTAAATGGGACGGAGAGAGTATACAATAGTTGGGCACTAGCATTACTAAAAAAAAGGAAATGTTGCATATAGAGACTTTAGAAACGGATTTTAGAAAGAGTATTGCTAAATACACACCTTTTCTTTATTAAATACACACCTTTTATTAAATTTACACCCCTTTTCATATTCTAAATTTTAATTTTATTAAATACACACCCCCTTAAAACCCAAATTAACCCTTTTAATTTTAAGACTATACTCCACTCAATTTTTAATTATACACACCCCTACATCCATTTTTACCTCCTCTCATCTCCTCCCTTCTTTTTTCCCTAAAACTGTCTTCATTAAGAAAGGAACAATGAAGATGTTCATTTTGAATTTAAAACAGGTGAAGGAATAGTTACTCAAGATTGTTTCCAGGAGGTTGTTGACTCTTGAGATCTGGATTGTAAAAATATTTCCTCATTTATTTAATTCATTTAGAAACACTAAACAGCAAATTATTGAGGGCTTGGATAGGGTCGTGACTACAATGAAAAAGGGGGAGATAGCCTCCTTGAGTATTGGCCCACAGTATGGTTTTGGTGCATCAGAAACGAAGCAAGAGTTAGCAGCAGTTCCTCCAAGAGATATGAGAAGGTAGTAATATTAGAGCGGATGGTTTTAGTATTAAGACATCTAAGATACTTGATGGATTTATGCATTCAATGGTTAATAACACGAAGAGTATTTTGCAATCCAGGCTGCCAAGTTCATTGAATACGACATTTCATTCATTATAGAGAAAAAAAAAACACTGTCTAGTTTAAAGCACTGAAGGTTACTTGCAAATTGAAATTGAAAGATTTCATGGAAGCAGAGAAGCTTTGCACCAAGGTTTCATATATCCACTTCGTTGCAAGAGGTTAATGGTTATAGTAGTTTGCAGTTGTAATAAGAAATCTAGTTTGCAGGTGTTGGAATTGGAGAGTACAAACCTAAAATAAAAAGGAGTGTGTATGGTGTGTTAATAAAAAGTGTATTAATCAATTTAGGGTTTATTGAATTAATATAAATATATAGGGGTGTATATTTATTAAATTAAGGTCGATTTGGATTTTATAAAAATATATATTTTATTTATATATTAATGGGGAGTGTATTTAATAAAAGGGGTGTGTATTTAGTGAGACCCTACTAGAAAACCCACAAACAATTTTTATAAAAATCACGCTATTACCATCAAAGCATTCGAATTAAAAAAAAAAAAAAACATCGAGTAGAAATACATTTTTTAATTCTTAAGCCAAAATTTAAATTTACATCCAAAATTTCTAAATACACCAATCTAATTTAATTCCTCCGGTATTGATTACTCCCTGAATCTTTAATGTTTTTTTTTTCGTTCAATTATTAATAAAATAAAATATTATTCTAATTTAACATCTCAAAAATGAAGTATACGGTTAATGTTCAATCTCTTCTTTCCACACATAATATACTTTATACTTTATTTATAATCTAAAAAATATCTTATTATCCAAAAAAATCAATAACGTTAATTAAAATTTTTTTCTTAATATTACTAATCTTTAGGTTTGGGACCCTTTGAGCCTCATTGAAGATATACATTTATATTTTACGAATTAATTATGATATTTTAACAGATAATACTAATCTTACTGAAATGTACTCATTTTGTTATTTGAGTTCGTCTCAATATAAAAGTATATATTTCTCTTTTTGGTATATGAATCCACACAAATTAATTAATATCTCTTTATGGGTTTCACATCAAACACCAATAAAACTACTCTCTCCACGTTATAATATATTATCTCATCATATAATTCATTATATATTAAAATATTATATTTCTTAATTAATTTACGGCAAAAAGGCACCGTACAAGTTGTAGTCAAACTGAGGGATTATCTTTAATTTGAATTAATAACGAATAGTGTAATGTTGTAGTATTTTTAGGGTATTGATGTTTTAATATAAAATTTCATTCGGAAAAAAGGAAACATATACTTTATAGTAAGAAAAATAGTGTATGTATGAATGTGGTTGGTAACATGAGGTTGGATCCATCCATGTGTCAATGAAAGTAATATGGATCCAAGCATAGTCTACATGAAAAAGAAGACCACAAACAAGGAGATAAATCCAAGTGTTTGGGGTATAAATGGAATGCCCTTTATAATCATGCTCCAACTTTCTGGAAGAATAGATGCTGCCCACTGTGATGTCTACTGTTCACACAAAAACTTTTGTGAGAACATATTTACCCAAGGATGTAGTAAAATTGACTTCACTTTTGATTAATGAGGTAAGTATATTGTATTATGTTTTATTTTTCTTTGTCTTACTAAATTTGTTCATTATCTTTCCTCTTTAAAGAAAAATAATAATAGTAATAACTAAATGTTGAATATATTGGACAATTTATCGTCATTTAGATAAGAATCCAAGAGTAAAAATATAATTGTATAAGTATTGCAAATAAGAATCACCTCATTATATGGTTGATATTTTACCTTTTTATTTATTTATTTATTTTAAACTATAAATTTTTTTTTTAAAAAAATTAAATTTTATATATGTCCATCACTCACCATTAATACAACTAACTGTTAAACAACCACATCATCTAAAAACTTAAGCTTGGTAGAGAATTGAATCGTCTAATACTTAATCAGGTTGCACTCTAGATGAGGTGGTCGTTTAACATGGTATCAGAGCTCATGGTTAACAAAGGTCCAGGGTTCAAACTTCACCGCCACCCATTTATAGAAAAACTCCACATGCAAGACTTGAAGTAAAAATTTCTCGCCTGCATGTGAGGGAGCGTGTTAGAGTATAACATAATTAAGTATTAAACTATTCAACTCTCTACCAAGCTTAAGCTTTTAGATGAGATGGTTGTTTAACACTAACTACTATATTACTCCTTTCATTTCGGCATAAGTTATACATTTGTATTTTGTATGTAAATTGAATAATATAAATATTTTAATATATAGTGAGTAGTTTTATTAATATTGTGTGTAAATATATAGGAATGCTAATTGTTTTGTATGGGTGTCATCTATTAAAAAAATATTTATATATATATATATATATATATATATATATATATATATATATATATATATATATATATATATATATATTAATCCACTTATTTTTAGTATTTTTAACTAGCCAGAGGAATTATTACATCTTTTTATTTACCTTGCAAAAAGTAATTCTACCACTTTATAAACGGAGGAAAAATATCATATTTGATTCCATAAAGATTCTTTTAATTCAATTTTAGTCCCATAGAAATGTAATGGTCTCATAACTAACTATTATTGATTATTTTTGCAAATTATAAAATCAAATATGCAAGTTACCCTTTTGATCTTACACTACCAGGGTTTAGAGATTATTTTTGTAAATTATAGAATTAAATATGCAAGTTATCATTTTTATTAATTATTAACAGATTTTGATAAATTAATTATTAATAGATTTTGATGAAAATTTTCTATGAAACTAAATTCTGCCAGTTTTGAGACTTTTTTGCATTAATTAATTTTTATGGGACTAAATCTAAACTTACCATTTAAGATTTCCAAGGTTTAGCTAAGGGTTAATTCAATAATAGGCTTAAATCCGCTGACCATCAAGTGAACAAGAGCAAGCGATGCCAAATCAACTACATATTACCTACATAAGTTCATCGTCATTTTAATATATATAACTCGTGCAAATCAATTTAAATGAGTCAAAAAGAGATCAGTTTCATACAAGACTTTTCTTTAATTAAATTGGGGATGAATTATCACGTTGATATTAACTCCAATATATTTAACCAAATTCGGTCATCTTTTCTATAAATAAATATTTTTCACCTCATGAACTTTCGTGAGACGTTCTCTCTTATATATTTTTGTCTACTATTTAATACATGAAAAATTATTCTTTAGACATATAAACGGTTACTCTTTAAAATTAAAAATTACTTTTTAAATTCTTATAAACACTTATTTCGATTACTCTTTAGTATATAAAAAATTAGTGTTTAGAGACATGAATAATTATTCTTCTATATAAAAATTATTATTCTTCAAAAGGTAAATTGATAAAATATGAGATAATATTATATAAATTCAGGCCTTGAATTGATAGTTTTACATACCCCTCCGTCCTGCCCAAATGGTTGATTTTCCTTTTTGTCACTTGGATTAAGGAGTATTATTAATTTATAGTGAGTAATTGTATTAATAGGAGTATGAGTCTCATATTTTAATTATATTAGAGGAGTGTGGGGTCCCATGCGTGTAAAAAATTAAAGGGAACCCTTTGAATGTGACGACTAAAATAGCAAAAAGGAACCTTTAACTGGGACAGAGAGAATATTTCAGACCCTAGATTGATAAGAATAATAAGTTCCGGATTGATAGTTTACCAATTATTCAAATATTGGATCGATAAAATTCCTTTTATTTACTAAAAATTAATTTTAAAAAAATAGAATTTACAATTAAAACTCATATAAACCCGGTTTATATGTAAAATCATATAAACCCGAGAGAAACCCGACTTACATGTCATATAAACCCGATTCACGTGATAACCACCATTTCCCTCTATTACCATACTCTAGTGTATACATAGTAGGACCAAAATTTTAAGATATATTTGACATCAATATAATGGAAGAAGGCGATGAGATGCTACACTTGTGCATATCTCTTAGAGCGATTTAGAATTTTAGATTGCACAAGTGCATCAGTAAGTGGGGTAATTGACATGCAGCAAAATATTCAGAAAATTATTAAATTGCACACAAATAATTGGGACAAATACAACTTTTTGACCTTTACAAGTGTCAGCTTTCCTCTCAGTGGATTTGAGTACCCATGCCAATAATTCAGATATTAATACTCCATTATTAGTATATATAGAAATAAAAATGATTAGAATTTTTATTAGTTTTTGTTTAAAAAAATAAAATTAAATGGTAGAAGACCATTCATTTTGCTCGGATTTATTCCAGGGTGAGGCTCTGTACACTCAGGTGCACGGAGGATATTCTGTGCGCCCATTCTGTGCGCCTTTACAAATTTCATGTCTCATTACAATTTAAACTTCTATCAATACATATGTTTAAATAGAATTAGAGAGGGATAGTTGTGTTCACATGGGGACAAAGAATATCATTTCCTGTCCTGAGTGATTTAAAGCATAACTCTTAATTGAATTGAACATCACGTGTTTGGAATTGGCTCCATCTCAAAACTATATGATACTAAAATTTTCAAATATATATATATATATATATATATATATATATATATATATATATATATATATATATATATATATAACGAAGATCCCACATTCAATCTAATACTCCAAAATTTATACGATTATAATTTATAAAATCTCTTTGTATTAAAAAGTTAAAGAGTAAAATAAAAATATGTTTAGACAAGATATTCCTTGCACCGGATCCTTACATGTCTAGATGTTTTGTGACACCAGGAATTCTATTCTTTAGTTGACATACAAATCTCAAGAACATGCTTTTGTCTTGCACCTCCCTAATTCTATTATAAACTTAAAATTTAATGTTTGTTCTCATTACTTAGAAATTTTGAGAGTATAATTGCCTTTTTCAACTCATAAATAAAAGGCAAAGACTTGTGACGTAAGGATTTACGTGAAACTGATGTGAGACAGTCAGAAAGTAATTATTTTTATAAAGAAAAGTGATAATAAATTAATGAAAAGTGAAAATATTCTTTTATAAACAATTTATAGTGTAAATAAAAAATAATAACATTTTATAGCAAAAGTGATAACGATTTATAGCGAAAGTGATAACTCTTTTAAAAAGTGAAAAATGATCTCACGTGAGACGATCTCATGCAAGACCTACCCTAAATAAAAAGAATTCAAGATACACTCAACTCTTAATACTAATCCAAAAGGTGAAGATTAAACAAGGATAGAGTAATAGATGAATAAAAATATTGTATGGAACTAATGATCAAAATTCAAACTAACCAGTGATAAAGTTACAAATTGGTCTCAAATATTAAATTGAACCTTGTTAGGTGAGAGATCTCTCAAGAATATAACAACTAAAAGGATAGGCATATTAATGGTGAGATATCAAAATAGTATCATAGACTTAAAATTCCTGAATCTAACATATATTTTATACAAAACTGTTATAAAGAAATGAAATTTGTTGGTGCTACAATTGTTGAACATGGTCAGTGATAACATCAGGACAGGACTGAGCCTGAAGAAGCTCCAGTCGATTAAAAGGATGAACAAACTGCAATATGTAGTCTTCATCTGCAATCAACCCATAAAAATGATTTTAAAATATGAAACTGCAAGAAAGAAAATAAAATTCCTGCAGATATACCAGTCAAAGAAAAAGGGTTACACGTAAATGTTTCCGACACCAACAAAACATCCCGTGTGTATATTTATAATGTCATCTTGTGGCTACTTGCAAAATTTTAAACATTTCAGTTGCAAAAAATGATAATATTGAAAAGTGCTTACTCTCTTTAACCGTCCCGTAAAGCCAGCACAACACCTCATCAGCGAAAGCTAAGCATACCCCTCCCTGCCACAAATCCCAAAACATTTGATCCAAGAAAATGATTAGCCTAGTTAGGCAACAACCAACATGATCAGTTCCATTCTCTGATATTCACATAATGCATTTGTTTTTTTTTCTATTTTGCAATGACAAGTCACATAAAGTTCAATGGCTATATATTAAAAATGGAAGACAAAGAAACACAATGAAGAAAGAAAAGCAGAGTGCAGATTCACCATACCTGCCAGTAATTTTTCATTTTTACTCTGTGGGTTATATCTTTGGTCCTTAACCGTTCAGTACGGACAAGTCGGCCACTATCATCCCTGCATTAAGAAATGACCAATTAACCGTTTATTATACATAACTGCCTAATTCCATCTATTCAGAGGTGAAAAAATAGCAAAAAGTTACGGACGATACCTGAACCCAATCACTATAAAAGGTACACCAGCAAGGAATGATTGAATCTGCAACGAAAATAGAAATTAATCGGCCATAGAAAAATGCCAAGAAATGTCTATTAACAATTACAATTTAAATTGTAACTTCAACAGACATTTACGGGTAGGAAACAACCATAAAAGTAATAGAAAAAATCTATGGGTTTATTCAGAAATTGCAGAAATTAAGTTCAAAAGTAAAGCTTCAATAGTTCCAATGATGATGTGGATACTCATGATAACAGCAGAAGTTGAGAGGGGGTTTTTGGAAAAGATAACGATAAAAAATAGCATCAAGGAAAAAGATTTTCCATCTGATACTAAACCTTAACAGTGAAGACAATAAGACATCTACAACAAAAGAAGCGTAAAAACATTTTAAATAACAGTTAAAATAGGTATTAACAAATCAATTTTCATTGATTCAATTATCTTTGGTGTATTCGCAGTTCAATAAATATAGTTAATCAATTAAAATTTAATAAGCCTAAGGGCATGCTGATATTCATTAGGGTCTCAACACTGTTACACATGCAAAAGAAACTTTAAAAACATCCATAATTAAAGACAGAAAGCACCATTTTTTCGATTACTTAACACTCCTCCCAAGTCCCAGGTGTAAGCAAGCAATAATATTCTAATAAAACCAGTATAATAGTCAACAAACAGCTTTCCCAAGCTATCTTAGAGACGGTTCAACTGACTTGATAAAACTGCAGGCAAAAGGAAACAAAAGGGGAGAAAAAGAGCAATATGAACATTAAATAATGGGAACCATAAAAGTTGCATATTACCCAGAACTTGAGAAGTTTCTCCCTCTCAAATCTTTCTTCAGTGTGGTAATCTAACTGTAGAAGCAGAAATAAATAAATTATTTAGTTGTGGCCATGACCACGAAACAAAAGTATAGAACACCAAAAAAACCAACAAGTGCCAACCTCACGACTTGTCTTGAGTTCCACATAAAATCTCCTACCATCATCAGTTGAATCACAACAGTCCATTTCAGCACCCATGAGTATACGATGAGCTCCTAATTTAGTTTTAATCACGGAGCAGTACTCAACATTGGCATCAACATGATGTATCCCAGTACCATCAGTTCTTCTTGGATCTTCTGTGGCAAGAGTCTCAAAACAATAGCCCCAGTAGCACCTATCTCCAGAAGAGAAATAAATGGATTATTACCATTGCGAAAATGGAGCTGCATCGACTTTTAAAACATTTTGAAAACAACAATCTTAAGTAAATAATAAAGCTAAATCAAGTCTATTCAAGCTGAGCTCAACAAAATCTAAATTGAGCAGGTGCCTAATTAGCTAGTTCAATGAGGTAATGTGCAAGTTCAGCATTCACAAATGACCTTGTACAGAAGCCTGTAAAGTATCAAATATGAACTGTTTTGGCCTTCAATCACGGATTTCACCATCAGGTGGTACATAAGAGGTGAATCAGTTATGTCATTGGTTCCACACCTTACTTATGAGTATTGGTAGCAACAAAGAGAGCATCAGTAAAAAAAAAAAAAAAAACAGAGGCTTGAGGAGAATTAATATGCTTATAGCATTAAACCACACATACAACCATGTTTCTATTACTGTTAACAGCATGAAACAAAGACTTCCAGATGAGAGTCCTGAATTTTTCTCTCATCTCCATCAATTTTCCATTGCCTTCTCTTACCTTCACCGCTCAGACACAATGTAAAAGTTGAAGGATGCTAGTAGGATAGACATTATCAAGAAAAATGCATAAGATAAAATGAAACTAAAATATACACCTTCGACGTTCCAGTTCACTTTGTGGCCTTTCTGGCAATTTATGCACATCAAGATAGACTACTCCATTCCTTTTATGCACCCCCATTTCCCAAGGTTCGTGCCGCATATAAGCAGTGGCTAGAATCTAGAAATGAAATGGATCATAAAGTAAAATTTTACTGGATTAAAGACAGTACATTAAACACAGTAAAAATACGGTAAAGATAGAAAATGGGGGAAGTTTACTAATTTTCCAGTTTTATTCTAGAGGTGCTCAAAAGATTTCCCAAAATTTTATATATAAAATATTTGCATTTAAAAAATAAGAACGCCTAACATGCCTTCTTTGACAAACTTGTTCACAGTCATAGCACCCCAAAGAAGCATTCTGTTTTAGTACAAGAATAGGAGACTTCCATTTAAATTCACACCAAGGATAACAAAGGTGCTCATTATTTTTTCTCCTTTCCGAAAGAAATTTTTTCTTTTTAGTGCTTTCAGAAACATGTGATTCCAGGACTTTTCGGCATTTGTTTGGAGAACACACTAATTTGCAAGACCAATCAGAAGCATTAATTAAAGAACCACTTTTACCTTGTTAAGATTGTTACGATATGTCTGCAATAGAAAAGAAAGACGAAGAAAATGTTAAACTCCCTGGAAGCATATTCAGTCTATTAGATCGAAGAAAACTAGGTATTCTGAATATATTCTTACCACAAAGTGCATGTTTTGAAGGGGAATATTTCTATTCCTTATTGTAGCAAGAAAGTCGCCAAAACTTTGAGAGCCCAAGTCTGATAGTGACCACATTTAGCATTGATGATTACGAACAAGATCAGAAGCATACATAGATCTGGTTGAGCAAAGCTTATATGGAATTGGATGCATATTATTAGTTCAGCACACCTTTCTTCGGAATAAACGTATCGAAGCCTTCATTGAGGTCAGTACCAATATCTTCAGTTATAAGCCGTTTGAACAGCCTCTAGCAACGTGAAAAATGTTCGGATGAGCTGATAATCATCATCAAGCGGGGCATTCAGAGGATTGAGAAAAAGAGAGCTCACCAAACTGCGATCATCAAAGTAGACATCTCCACCTTCTACACGACTGTAGCAAGCAAGCTCACATGGCTAATAGCATAATAGACAAATATAAGTAATACAATATAGCCAAAATCCAGTCTATCATAAAACAGGTGCATGTAGACATATTAACACTTGAAATCACAAAATATTCCCTACTCTGTATAGATGTTTGAATTCTAATTTTCACATATCTGTTGCCCTTTATATTAGAGATGGATCAAGACCAAAGTCTTCAGGATCTTCCAGTTCAATTTACTGATGAAAATCCAATTAAGCACCAGTTCAAGTGCCATGATATGCAAGTTCTGAAATACAAGGCTGGAACTTGGTTAGATGTATTCAGAGACTTCAAATACTTTATTACATTAATACTGATTACAATATTCAGAACTCAAATTCATGCCTTTGACTCCAAAGATCCCAGATTACAACCCTCCTTCTATTCCCATAGTTATCTGCGGGTTAAGTGTTAACTCACTCACTCACAGTCGCACATACTTATGTCAATATCTTAGCCAGTAAGTAAATCTTTAAGACAGCATTGTACAGTCGTGCAAAGGATACCGAAGCAAATGAACTCAAGAAGCCTATCAATCAGAACGCAGACCAATTCCAAAATATGAGACTCAATTCCTGTAGCCTAATCATCAGATCATACTAAAAATCTTTAGAGTGCAGTTAACTAATTCGCTACCACACGGTCATAGCAGTTAGCTAGATGGGCACTTTAAAATTATGAAGATTCAGATAGGCGAGTTATGAAAGGGATTACAATATCATTACCTCCTGAAAAGCAATGGCTTTTCTTGCCAATGTCTCTTCACTCTTTGAGAATTTCAACTCAGAAACAAAACGTTCATCACGAGGGGCATTAAAGAACTTTGGGCCGTAACCGTAGTTTTGCCTTTGTGGATAAGGCCCAGGACGGGGAAGGAGACCAGGCCCTCTGTCATTCTGCCAGCGCCCACGTCCAAAACCCCCTCTTGTGTGGTTGATTGAATTACGTATGGGAGGCAAAACTGAGTAAGAAAGATAAGAGCCACATATAATAAAGACTTATACAATCTGTAAAATCTAAAACTCACATTTCCTTTTGACACTGGTTATACATAAATATTACGTTAATGTGTTATGGAACTTGGAAGAGCAACTTCATTAGTAGTACGCTAATAGGAACTACTAAAAATATATATACAACACTGTTAAATTGCCTAGATCAAAATTCATTTGAATTAGTTATGGTAATGCCCAGTCAACTAAATTTATTTAGGCAAGCAAAGTCAGTACCAATGCCTATAACTGAACTGAATCAACTAATCTTACAATGACAATATCCTTAAGACCCATCTCGGAGCAGTCATTACCTAGTAGTGCTGTGCATCACTTCACCCACACGTCATGGTGGATCTCATGTTTAAGGATCATATTCATAGTTTTCAAAGCGAATCGGAAATAACTTCACAAGCCTATATTAATTTAAATGAAGAAACAGGAATTTCGTTCATCAAAAACACAAATATAAATATTAATGAACAAACCTGGTACAGGATGGGTACTGTTGGCAGGTGTTTTGACATAATCCTCATTATCAGAGCCAAAAAGATCCTTGTCATCCTCCACCTCCTCATAACCCTCGTAGTAGTGACTACTGTCATCATAACTGTGGTTGATGTAGTGGTTATCATATGGAGCAGACATTACTTCGCCATGATTGTCAGCATTTTCTTCTTCTGCTGGGCTACTGCTGCGACTGGAGGCTGAGGAGCTCGCAGAGGAAGATGCAGATGAGGAACCACCGCCAGAGGATGAGGAAGAAGAAGAAGACTGCGAAGAGGATGAGCTCTGCTGCTTCCTCTCTTTATCTTGATCTTCTTCATCGTCATTGGAATAATTGTTGTTCTTTTCCTCATCTGAGTCTGTTGTTTCCCCGAATAAATTTATGGCTTGCTCTGCAAAGTCCATTTTGCTACTACAGCTTTCTTGGCGTTATGTATGATTATAGGTTCTGCAAACTGCATCACAATTTCTTCTAAGTAGATTGAAGACAACCCGTGCATAACAATTTATCATAAAAAAAATAAAAAATGGAAAAGTATCTGGAGACCAGGGGCGACGCCGGAGAAATTACGGCAGCTTTCAGAATCCAGTGGTGGAGATGCGGCGGAGGTGGAAGTAGGCTGGATTCAGGGGAAGGAACGCTGTTTCTTCTTCTGTTTTACAAAGCTTCCCTTCAACCCTATTTTGTCGTTTATATTTTTGTGGGTGTATTCTTTAATGGAGGTTTTGGTGCGTAAAACGTGTTATGTACATATTAAAACGTTGGGAAGTTGTACAATAGTAACATTCAATTAAACTACGTTTTAAAGGTAATATTTCTGCCTCTGGAATATAAACAAGAGTTTTAGCATGTAGGCAAAACTTAAAATTTTTAAGGCAAAATAAGATGATGATTTTGTGAACCAGGTAAGAAATTACTCTTCATTACTTGAAAATTAAAACAATGGCCGTTACGAGGATGGTTCACTATTTTCTTATTGATTCATTTTGCATAATTATTTACTCCCAAAAAGAAGGAGGGAATATTTTTGTAGTATAACTAGGGCTGGAGAAAAATATCGAAATTTCGGTATACCGAACTTACCATATCGAGAAATATCGAACTTATCTAAATTTTAGGTATATCGAAATTTTTGGTAAGGTATGATACCATATTGAATTTTTTGATACGATAAAGGTATGCAAAATTTTAAAACCGCGGTATTTTGGTATACCGTAAATTAGTTTTGTAAGGTATATATACTTAAAAGAAATTCTAATATATTAAAACTATTGACCCATCATTGAATTTAGTGAAATTTTTGGAGAACATACGTGTAAGCACTATAGAGTTTATTATTTTAAATTTAAAGTATAATTGTAATTATTTTTATTTTAAGTTTAATCTAAGAGTGTGTATTAATTTTTAATTAATTAATTTAGAACTTAATTGTTATCAGGTACACCAATCACTAATTAGGATTAAACTCTTGCTTTTATTATGTTTTATTAATATTTTAAAATTTGAGCATTTCAATGCTTATGTTTGCTTTTTGCACGTTGATTAATGAGTATAGTATTTTAATAGACAGTTGGTAGAAAAATATATTAATATTTAATGTAACGTGTGTAGGTGTATTAGTATTGGATGTGGATCCAATTGTGATATATTAATTGTTTTAGGTGGGTCGCATAAAAAGGGAAACGTAAAGATTAAAATGGAACGCCCAAAATAAAAATATGTAAAGATTGAAGTGGGCGGAGAAAGTACCATAATATCTATAAGAAAAAGGTATGCCATTTTATTATACTGAAGTTTCGGTATAGTTTCGGTATACCGAACTAAGGTATACCGAAATTTTTGGTAAGATAAAGGTATGATTTTTCTAATACCGATATTTTAGGTATGATATACGGTATAACTAAAAAAACTTAGGTATACCATACCGCTCACCCCTAAGTGTAACAGTACAAACTAATTTTAAAAATATAATTTTTTTTCTTTCACACACACAACTATTTTATATTTCTTCATTCTCACTTCACTGTTAGTGTAAATATCAGATTTAAGAAAAGCTATTTTTTAATCAATTTTATTGATATTTAGAGAGTAATGAAGTATTTTAAGTGATAAATAAGATGAAGTATTTTTAAGTGATAAATAAATTACTCCCTCCAACCATTGTTAATGTATCCATTTATTTTTTGCATGTAAATTAAGAAATATTATTATTTTATGTGTAGTGGGTAGCTGTATTAGTGGAGAGTATGAGTCTCATATTTTAATTGTATTAGTGAGAGTGTGAATCCTATATGTCTAAAAAGATAAATGGATAGATTGAGAGTGGACGGCCAAAAATAGTAAAATAGATAGATTAACGGTGGACAGAGGGAGTATAAAGTATGTTATGTTTTGGGTGAGAGTGGTAAATTTGTAATTAAGATTTACTTTTATGGGTGGAGATTTATGTGATGTTTCTAGAGGTGAAGATTAATGTAGGACAGACGAAAATGAAAAATATAAAGTTTAATGAAAAGTGTAAAGTTTATTATGGAACGATTATTGTTAAATACACAACCCAATTTATTAAATGCACACCCCTTTCTATATACACACCCTCTTTCTTAATTATTTTACCAAATTTATTAAATACACACCCCCTTAAAACTCCAAAATACCCTTAATCATACACAACTTTTTAAATAGAAATACACACCCCATTAATTCCTCTATATCCCCTCAAATTCCCGAACATTTTTCCTTCCAGCGGAGATGTCCTTAAAAATCTATCAAAAATTATAAAAAGTTCCTGTGCAATAGATTTAACAAAAATTAAGAGTTGGATTCCTATAAATATCACCTAAACGCCAACACTCCACTCACTAAGTGTATAACAACAAAATTAAATGTGAAAACTAAATGAACGGTAATAAAAATAATTATATCTTTTGCTTGAGTTTTTAATTTTTTTCTTCTGCGATTTACTTACTAATTTTGCTGCAAATAAATTGATAATACTACAAACCCTATAAAAATGTAAATACAGGTAGATGATTGCGAAGTAGAAAGTAAAATTAGGGCACTGGTTTTGTTTCTAAATAATTACGTTGCTATCATGATTTCTTCATCTTTCACAATTTCCATATTCTTCATCTCTATATTTAATTGCCGTGATAAAATTAAAGAAAGAATCTCATTTTATTTGTTATTTAGGTGATGAATTTAAAGAAAGAATGTCGTTTTATTTGTTATTTAGGGTTATATATAGGTGTGTATGAAAAAATTTAATTTAGGTTGAAAATATATAAGGGGTGTGTATTTAACAAAAATTAAGGGCAATTTAGATTTTTAAAAAATATATATTTAATTTATATAATAAATAGGGTGTGCGTTTAATAAATTGGGGTGTGTATTTAGTGGCACCCTTATGGAACTGATGGAGTAGTACTTTATTTAGGACCAAGAGAATAGTACTCCCTCCGTCCCACAATACCCTTCACCCTTTCTACATTTGGACGTCCTACAATACCCTTCACCCCATTTTTGGCAAAAAAAATTTGACAAATATATCCCCAACTTAACTATCAATTACACCCTTGCCATCTCATTAACAACACTAATATAAAAAAAAGGGATTTGGGCCCTTTTAACTGCACAATTAACATCCCTAATCTTTTAGTTGGGCCTAACCACACTTGGACCACACCCTTTTCCTTTCCCTTTCAATCTGCTTTATTTTCAATTTCTCTCGTTTCGTCTCTCATCCTCTTCGTAGTGATAAAACTCTAGCCCTTCATCTTACGTCACTTACTCCTTCGATCCATGCTTCCGCGGCGTAAATAGGAACTCTAGCCCCTTCCTCTGCTCCTCTGAGCATGATCTACCATTTTTGTGAAACTACTTCGATTTCTAAACCCTCGATGTCCGATTCACTTCATCTTCAACCACTTAATATTTCTGAGGTTGAAATTATAGATCTAGGTCAGGATCCGAGTATAGATGGAGCGAGATGGAGGTTGGAGGTTGATTCCATGCCGTCGGTTGTCGATGGGCTTGAAACCGTAATGGATCTTGCTTGAACCACCAGCGACACGGTGGTTCCCGACTCCTTACAGTCGGATTCAATCGTCGATCTCTCCTGTTTCACAGCTGAAGTTTACGATCTGGTGATTCCTGACTTTTTATTTCCCGATTCCGAGGATGTTGGGTATGTGGTTGAGGACTCCGACGTTGAGGATGAGTTGCCAAAAAGTTTGCCCCGTCAGTCTCTGTTTCGGAGATTCCCTCGCAGCAGCCGAGATTGTGACCACCCAACAGTGGTCCTGGAGTCCAACGGCGGGGCTGCAAATGTCGGGGAAAACTTACCTCAAAATGATGCATCTGTTAGATATCAACAGTTCATCTACGAGATGGTCTGTATGTTTCTTCCAACTTATCGGTACATCACTATCTTCTTTCATTTTTTTAATTCTATAGCTTGGGATGCCCTGTGAGGCTTAGTAGGTGCTTTATGTGCTCTATGTGGCCGTGTGAGGCACTTGATTGATATTGAATGCACTTGATTTAGCCCTGTGAGGCACTGAATTGATGAAGCATGAGTTTATTTGGCCCTGTGAGGCATCTATGTGACCCTG
Source organism: Pogostemon cablin (assembly GCA_023678885.1). NCBI lineage: Eukaryota > Viridiplantae > Streptophyta > Magnoliopsida > Lamiales > Lamiaceae > Pogostemon > Pogostemon cablin. Next base: position 16,490,624 of record CM042978.1, on the reverse strand, counting down.
TGAGGCATTGAATTGTTTATATGTGTGAAACAGATTATTAATTGGCCCTGTGAGGCATCTCTTTTGGCCCTGTAAGGCTCTATTTGCTTCCTTCTTGAGCCTTTGAGGCATTTGCTGGTTATTGATGGGAATATTTGGACAGTACTAGGCCCTGTGAGGCATTGAAATGTTTAAACTTGAATGCAATATGTGTTTAATTGTCCCTGTGAGGCCTCTATGTGGCTATGTGATACATTTTGGTGGCTATTGATGGTTGATTTGCTGTTTACTCGGCCCTGTGAGGCTTTTTGTGGCTAATATTACTTGTCCATTAGTACTGTATTGATGATGTCAGACTAAATTTGGGATTAAATATAGGTTTTAAAGTAGCCCAATGATCAATTTATTCTGAAGGCTAAGGTTTCAATGCTATGGTGATCATGCAATATAAACCAGCCATAGTGATAAGTGTATTGAGTTACCAATAGGTATATACAAACCTATTTAGGTGACCATGACCCAATGATGATGTTATTCAGAGGGTTAGGTACCTCTCTTACTAGAAAAAGTTTAGATAAACATGTTCTTGTCCCAAAAATTAGGTTTTTAGTGTCACCGTTAGGTTTCATATCTATGTTGGAGGCTCTTGATTTATTTTTTTAATATCGTAGCAGTCACCAATAGGTATAAGAAGCCTTTTAGGAGAAATTGCTTGGTGATGAAATTCTTTTTGAGAGCATTGTTAACAAAAAGTCCATATATGATGTTTGTTTACAACTAAACCATACATAAACAACAAAAGGACAGTGTACAGTCCTATTGTTTATGCTGTAAACAACAAAAAGACCATAAAATTACTATAGGTTCAATGTTTACATCTTAAACAACACATAAACATCAAAAGGACATTGTACAGTCTTGTGTTTATGCTGTAAACAACAAAAAAGGGTCAGTTGTAGAACATAAACAACAAAAAAGATCATCCATAGTAGATGATCAAACACCAAAATATTGCACAAGTTCTGCAATGTCATAAACCAGTTTATAGTTGGACTCCTCCCCTAGCAGCTTCAATATGCAGCCCATTACTAATTCTGCATCAATCTCAAGATTGATTAGCAAGGTTCCCTCCCTTATCATCTTAGCTTTCCCAGGTGTGGGACTTTATAGTTGTTATCCCCTTCCATCTTCATTATTTCAATTAGGCAGGCTTGTAGGCTAAGAAACACATTATTGAGGGTAGCGGTGTTAGGCTGTCATAGGAGATCCTCACATTCTTGATCAAATCATCCACATTGTAGCTTGCTGTTTCCCACTGTAGTGACTGTATAGCCTTAAACCACCCTAGGTCATTGATATTGGTGTCTGGAGAGTTTGGAGGCTGGTTAAGAAGTCTGATGTTGAATCCATCAGATCTTGCAGCCATTCCAAAGTCCACATCAGTATCAATTATGTGTGGTTTTGCATTATCCTGTTGGATAATTATATCCTTACTCATATTTGGTGGCCATTTAGCCTTTATGGCTGGAATTATCTGTCAATTTGGGTAAATAAGCTTATGAAAGTAAACTAATAAAGACAATACTTGAGTTATGAAACTAATCATGTAAAGACACTAATTGTTTCAAACTAGTAAATGATCCTAAAAAGATGGACATGAGTTACCTGATTGATTATGCAGTCTCTTATCACTTCTTTGTTGACGGTGTCAAATGGTTTAGTAACCAATATCCCCTTTACCCTATTCTTTGACTTTCTTTTTGCTGCAATCCTTGAAAAAGGAAAGATGCCTATTTTTCCATCAAATAAACCCTGCCCATCACTTCCAAGTATAGGTCTAGATACGGCACACATGAACATTACTTTGGTTATGAATTTCTTTGACTTGCATGTGCGGTGTGGCTCTTCCTCTCCTGGTATGATGTAGTACCTCTCATTCACCTTTATCATGTAGAACCATTTTTTATCAATATGGACTACATTGTACATTTCATCAAACATCAATTTGTCTGTGTTATTGTCATGATGAATCTGATGTAAATAGTAGTGGAGCCTTTGAAGCTTGTTCTCCGGAGTTAGCTCAGGCTTGATTGAGTTTGTATAAGCTTTGATCTCTCCATTTTTATCCACCTTCCCACTGTTGATTTGGACACCTTCAACTGCCCAGCTATACCTCTAATTGTACCTCTATTTTCAAAAGCAATCTCTTTCATTTGATCAGGATCTAGGTTAACCCTTTTTGGCTTTGCAATACCTTTTTTGTTAGAAATGAAGTGGACTGACTTGCTTTCTTCAATCTGCAATTTAGCAGCTGCCCAAACATTGAATACTGTTATCTTAGTAACCCCAAATATCAATGCTGCCTCCCTAGCTTTCCCATGGTGAATGTTTTCATGGCTGTTATGCCTTAAAAGGAATTGTCCAATCAGATTTCTTGTGTGTGGAGTGAGGTTAGGGTTTGAGGGTGCCATTTAATGTTATTTAAGTGCATTATGTTTGATCCTTTGTCCCACCATATTTATTGTGATGACTGGGGGGGGGGATTTTCAAAAAATTCAAAAAGGATTCATAAGAAAATTAGAGGAAAAAATTAAAGGGTTAGTGACACATTTGGTGACAAAAAAAATGATCAAAGAACAGGGAAACAAATCCCAATGATGAAATTAAAATCTGAGGGAAAAATGCTTCAAAAGAAAATTAGAGGGAAAATGGAGGTTTATTGAAATATTTGGTGGGAAAATAAAGTAAAGGACAACTTTAGAGGGAATAGATCACTTTTAAGGTGTTTTAGGAGGAAAACAAGTTCCAAACGATGAAAAAACAGGCTGATGGTTCACCTTTGTATGAATATTGATTCTATTTATAAATGTTGTCATATTCATATAAATTCACTTCATTGTTTGTCTTTTCAGTAACCTATGAACAGCTAAATGAAGATTTCTTTAGCTTCTTCTATTGAGAAGAAAACTGTAATTTTTCTTTTTTTATGTAATGCTTCAATTTTTGTAATTTAATGGAAGTATAACGAATTTCTGTAATTTATGTAATTTTATTATAATGATGTATCAAATCTATAATTTTTGTCAGATTTTATTGTAATTTCTGCTGATTTTTTGAAGTTACAGTTTTTAAAAAAATAATTTTTGGAATTAATTTTTTTCTAGTATTTTTTATTTATTTTTCGGTAATTAGGGTTTGGATTAACTTTAATGATAAAGTTAATCCAAACCCTAAACCATAATATTTGGACAGTTTTATCCTCCAAAAAATGAGTTGAAAAAGTAAAAAAATAATTTTTTTTAAACAACGTGGAACAGTAAAAGTGAAGGGTTCTCCAGGAAACACTACAATACCCAAAAAATCAGTAACATTAATAAAAAAATAATTTTTTTGATTAATAATTTTTTTTAATATCTGTAACACAGTAAAGGTTGATAATGTTTAGGGACGAGGGGTAATGGTTAAAGTATTTTATAATGAATCATATACTAGATTCATTCTAAACTCCACATTATTTATAAATATAACTATTTATTAAAATTGTTAATATAATCCATACTGTATGAATCAAACTTAAATTATCACCTTTTCACAAGAAAAAGGTATCTTAAAATGATATATATACTCCCACCACCCACTTGATACATATCCTTTTACAAAGTTGATATGTATCCATTTGCTTATTTGCTTTGTAGAATTGTATTAGCATTAACCGTGGTCAATGAGTTCAATATAATATACTTGTTATAAAAACTCCAACTATAACATGTATATGATTTTAACAAAAAAAAATGAAGAAAAAAAAAGGGAAAAAAAAAAAGAAAAACCTTAAAACCGATTTTAAAAACCAGAAACTTACCTTTTGTCATCTATTTTTGCTGCTAAATAAAATCACCAAAAAATTCCAGTAAAATTTTAAAAAGCAAGTTTTTGGAACACAAAAAACAGTTGTATATGCATCTTTCCACAACTCTAAAGCATATAAGAACTAACAATAAACGATGGAACAAAATTAAAAAATTTATAATAATTACAGATCTCCAAGTTGAGATCACAGGAAACTCTGAAAATGTTCACGTTTCTCAAATATCATCAAAATACTTCTCCTCAGCATCTTGATTTGCCTCTCTCATCCAGTGGTCGTCCAAGGTTTCATCCTCATCGATATTTGAGTAGTCGAGATGCTGATGATCTTCCCCTGATAAGAACTTTTGCTGCATTATATACACAAACTGCTCCATTCGATCTTGCATTTCCTCAGAAGACATACAGTCTTCGCCCTGATGTTCCACACCTCCAATCTCAGCACTGTGACTGTGTTGAACCTACAAAATGCAACGAAACATAACAAATTTAACCATCTTGTTAATAAAGATGCAAGTATTTATGCAATCTTTCTGCTAATTGGAGTATATTTGAGGCAGGCAAGACAGAGATGACAGATCTTAAAGTACAAATTCCAATTTTAACAACCATCAAATGAGATGCACATATTCAGCAAAGTAAGCTGAAAGTTTCTAATTCGAATGTAAAAAGAAAAATAATGAAAGGTAGCGTTCAAAGGATGCTATTAGGAAATTCCAGTAGTGTATGATTGTAATAAATAAAGGTTCACTTAATAATAAGAGAATGTCAACGTTTTAAGAGAGTATGAAGATATGCTTTTTGCCTAATCATCGAATTAGAATTCAGTTGTGGTTGATCTAATGGCTGAACCACAGATCATAACCATTCTATAAATGAGCAGATAGGTTTTGCGGATTCAAATGTAAGACAATGTTTGGAGCAGAACAAATCTATCACATTTAAGCCAGTCCACAAGGGTCAATGGATAATTCGGATTTGAAAATCAAAAAAAAGAATTTCTAATTCAGGCAAAAGCTAACAAATTCTTAATCAGAAACTAAATCATTAAGTTAGTTACTATACAGAATAGGAATATCATTGCCAAAACCGAGACATGTACCTTAACTTAAATTTCTGTAAATGGACAAGCACTAAATGGATAAAAAAACAAATGCATTTGATTTTTTCAAATGTACAGCAGGAAGGTTAGCCTTTTACATTCAAAAGCAATAAATCAAATCAAGTATTGAATGATATGCTTCCTCATGACCACTTCATTACACTACCAAAAAATAGACAAAAGGAAAAAAATGAAAGAATAAAAAGTAATGTTTGCGTATGTGTTTTATTATGTAATGTCTGGTTTTTATTTTGGAGCTACATAATATGATATCATCACTTTAGCAAGTGTTTTTATTTAAGTATATATTAGGTTCAACTCAGAATAAAACTAAGTACAATTCACATTTGCTTCTATACATCGCTAAAATGTACCAATATTATTAGGTAACATTAGAATCACACTGATGCAGATAAATTAAATTATACAGCTTACTTGTCGTGGTTAGCAAATTTGAAAAGTGAAAAATTGGATGAAATAATGACCATGATTAGCATTTGTAGAATAAGGGCTGCCTAAGGTGGCACCTTGAGGTGACAAGATATGAGATATTAAAGACAGAGATGCCTAAACATTACATTGGAGTGTCCATAGTTAAACTTAAGGTGCTAAAAGCTATATATGAGGAGCATGCAATGAAAAATAGAGGTGAAATCCAACTTTTTAGTTAGCTTATATGACATATTCTATAACACATAATTTCCAAAATTATTTCCCCACCAATATCTCATCCTTCATTTCATTTAACTCCATAACTAATGAACATCCAATTTTTAAATAATCAGCCAGATTGTGGATCATCTGACCCATACATACAGTGACAACAGTAGCATTCCTAGTTTTCAATGGAGGCAATTTATCAACATATAATCTTACAGTTCCTCAATTAAATTGAAAATATCACTGTGAATAGCTCCAAAAGTAAAGCACATGATGGCACTTATAAAGCCCAATTAGAACATAACTCAAAGCAACTACAATATCTAGGATAGGGATAATTGACATTGAGCCTCATTTTTTAGCTTCAATTTTCTAATAAAGAATATCAATATATGAGTAGTTACAACAAAATAAATAGTTGTAATGCAACATAGAAAGAAAATACCATCATTTTGGATTAGTACATAGTTAGAGATTAGGTTACTCCACATAAAACCAGTAAGATCTTAGAAAAACGGAGAACGTATTGCACATGCAACTATACCATCCATGTCCAACATACAAGGACGAGGATATTTCAAAACAAAAAAATAAAATTTAAATATACCAAAGTTCTAAGCAAATAACAGCAGACTCTAGGGTAGTTGTATTATGACATTCTTACGGTGTGTGCCATTAGTATCACCTTCGAAACATTATTGTGCTATATGAAGTCATATAGACATCAAGAATAACTAATCATCAAAGAGTGGTGCTCAATCATTTGTCAAATGCAAAGAGTAAATAACAATGAAGCAATATGAAGAGCTGAAATAAAGAAAATATGTGTTTTACCTCACGAGTCTGACAGCTCGAGGACCCAGCTGCAGGGCCTTCCACATCTTCCACCATCTCTGTCTCCTTCCCCACAGCAGCTTCAGTTCCCTTTTTGTCCTCTACCTCTTCCTCCTCCTCCTCCTCCTCCTCCTCCTCTTGCTGTTCTCTTTCATTTCCAATCCAATCTCTTTCGGCCACACCCAACCGTTGTTGCTCCCCTCTGATCTTTTCCACCAAAAAAGCCTCCTCTGAGCGTCTCATAAGTGTCTCAGACCACCGCTCACCAGGCCTAGCCATACTCCTCCCACTTTGATCCTGAAACTTCCCAACGTACTCATAATGCAAATACGGTTCTCTTTCTCTCATTGCTTCTTCTGAAAAATAATTCCCATCCAGCATTAGCTTATCCATGTATGCCAGTCTCCGATTCTTGATCTTAGCTGACCTAGATTTAATCTCCTCCTCAGTCGGATTGATGATGCTTCGAAGTTTATTTAAATGCCAATTGATTTCATAATCATCTTTCAAAACATTGAAGTGATTAAGCTCCTCCAGAGACAATTTTGACCCATATCGCTCTGAATCCATTAAAGCAGACAAAATCACCAAAATTAAGCTCAAAATCAGAATATTAGAATAGGTATGTCTTCTTTATAGAATGAATGATGATGACTAGCTGCGTTTCTAACGCCAAAAAAGAACTATAACTTAGTACAGTCAATGACACAAACAATAAAAACAACTAATTTCCTAATCTTAGAAAATCAACATAAATACAATTAAAACCTTTTTACAGAAACCAAGTTCACATACGATCCATAAAATAGAATTCACCCACAGGAACAAATCAAACAGGAGAAAATCTTCACTAATATTGAACCAATTCAAACATCAAAGAAGTCAGTGTATTGAAAATTAATGTCGATAAAAAGGAGTACCGAGAAAGACGGCGGCATCTGTAGAAAGGAGGTGGAGAAGGAGGGACTTGCGGCGAGATGGATTAGCAGTGTCAGAGGATTGTAGCTTGCGAGGGAAGTAGAGGTCCTCCATGAGAGACAGCCTCTCCGTTATGCTTTCCTGGGCTTCGCTGCGCACCATCGATTTCGCCATCTTTTCACTCCGAGTATTCTCTTTCTCTCCCTCACTACGCATATTGTATCAATTTTGATACTACCACTCTAAATCAAGTTCCACCGCCCCTCCGCAACCGTTTGTCGTATCAATTCTTTTTTCTTTAGATTGCCCGTAAAAAATTGAAACAATAATGTTTGTTTTGGGGTCACGTAGAGTTTGAAAAATAGTAATATTATGTTTGTTTTGAGTTTTTGATAGGTTATGTTTTAATTTTATGTTAAATTAATGTGTAAAAATATATTATTAATTTAAGTAAGAAAGTAGAATTTGGGTGTGGAATTTTAATTCTAATTCCGGGGTTTTAAAACCCGGAACAAACATCCCCTAAATAAATTCAGTAATACAATCACCTAATATTAGTACTCCCTCCATCCCGGAAGTATTGACACATTTTTTTGGCAAGGAGATTAAGAGTATAATAATTTAATGTAAAGTGAAGTGAGAGAAATAATATTTAATGTGTAGTGGGTAGTTGTATTAGTGGTGAGTGTGATAGGTGTGTGGGTCCATGTAAATAAATAAATTGTTTTTGTGTGAGTCTCATGTTCTTAAAAAGGAAATATATCAATTTATGTGGGACAACCCAAAAAGAAAAGTGTGTCAATATGTTTGGAACGTAGGGAGTATAAATAATACTTCCTCGCAGTGATTAGAAAATCGGATCGGGCCGAACTAATGACCTTAACGGTTCACGGTCGGACCGGTCAGACGTCGAACCGGGCGGTTCAACCGAAAAACATAAATTACATATTTTTAAATTTTAATAATATTTTATTATTTAATATATAATTTTATATTAACATACTTAGTTTACATGTAAAATTAAGATGATTTTTTATTTTAATTTGTATTAATATTTAATCTAATTCAAATTTACTTTGAAATTAAAAAAAATTAATTAAGAATATTAGAATAGAAATAAAAATGAAAAGAAAATTGTTAATTCATTTTATTTGTTAACTCTAATTTTAATTAATATTCATTCAAAATATTTTTTTCAATTATTTAGATACAATTAAGTAAATAAATTTATTTATTTAACGATTTAAAAAATAATGAGTGATAAATTACAAATGTATATACTTGTAAGAAATTGAAAATATCTCACATTGATTAATCATAAAAAAGAAATAGGTATTAGATCTCTATATATAAAGATCACTACTGCCTATTTTTTGCATCCATCATATTTTGAGATGTTGGCTCCTAAATTAGTCAATGAATCTCAATACGAAAATTAAAAAAAAAATAAATAATACGAAAATTTCAAAAAAAAAAAGAGAGAGAACTGGCGGTTTCCGGTATTTTTCTCGGTTCAACCCATAAAACGGTTTTATGGGTGTGTCCGGTCCGATTTTCTAATCATTGCTCCCTCGCTTTGGAGTCGCAATGAACTTAATAATAATTAATTAATAATTATTTTATTATATATTATTATAATTAAATAAGGATTAATAATTAATAATATTTATTATTAATAATTACTATTATAAAGCCTTAACGAGCTCCATAACTCAACGAATATAAAAGAACATCCCAAGAACTAATGTAAAATAAAAAATATATGGAATAGTATATAATTCGAAGAGAATGATAATAAAAATAGGCTCAACATAGCTTTTATTTTAACATTTAAGTTTAGAAAACCATTTTCACTTTTCAAATTTAAAAGAGCGAAAACCACCCTTAATAATTTATTGCATTAAATATTACTCTATTTTCTTTGTATTTTTATTTAAGAAAGAGAGAGAATAATAGAGAAATAAAAAGTATATTGGAGTATAATGAATTTAAATGAAAACACTTGATTCATTCAGTAAATAATAAATGTAAATGAAAACACTTTGCTAATATGATGTCCATAATAAAAACTAAACATAACCACAAAGCAATCATTTTGATGGGAAAGAGTTACAACAAGTTATTGATTGAAAGAAGAAAAAACTTATTGGTGGGAGTTATCACTAAAGTTGTGTATTGTGACACTCTTTAGAAGGTTCTACATATTTTCTTTGAATGTAATTTTACTTATAATGTGTGGATGAAGTGTATCGAATGGATGGGTACAAAAACTGTTATTTCCTCAAATCCCTTAAATAACCTATTTTAATTTGTAATCTTATCCAAGGAAGAAAGGAATGTATCTAATTATATTTGTATAGAAATGTGTAATATGATTACTATAGAAAACTAGAAATATGTTTATTTTTCATAGAGAAAAATACTCATTGAAGTCGTTAAGAAGCGGTAGAGAAGATAAAAGTTAGAGTTTGAAATTAATTATATGATCCTTCATTAGTTAATTTAGGGGAGTTCCTATGAGTATGATCAAGTATGATCAATGTATATATGATCCTTCATTGGTTAATTTAGGGGAGTTCCTATGAGTATGATCAAGTATGATCAATGTACATTTGCTTAGATATCTTTTTATATTTATAAACTCTCATATAATACTTTTATAGTTAGGTATTTCTCATACCTAATCTTTTTAATAAAATGAATATTTTCCTGGAAAAAAATCATTTCTTTTTATTCTTTCATTTTTCTTTTATAAATTCTCTAAATTTCATTTATAAATTCTCTGAACAATAAATTCTCCAAATTTCCTTTATAAATTCTCTGAAGTCTGAACAAATGTTCACAGTTCAAAAGAAGTTTCATTATTGCTAATTTGCATGTAATGAGCAGAGTTACACCTTTAATTTTCTGATAGCCATAACCTATAAAACTATGTGCTCTAATTACACTTATACTTACATTCTATTAAGTTTTTGTTTAAAATTAGTTGTGCTCCGATTACAGTCCTGTTATACTTTGTGATTACATTAATTTATTAAGTTTAACTTTAAATCTAATTGTGTTTTATATGGATGCTTTTATACTTTGTGATTTCATCCTATTACGTTTAACTTAAATCTAATTGTGCTTTGTAAGGATGTAAACATAATCCTGTTATACTATGTGATTGCACATTCTATTGGTTAATCTGATTATGTGATAATAATATTTCATTTCATATATGGTTGCTTTAATTATCTTATACCCTTTCAATGTTTATATTTCTATTTTGCGCGCCTCATTTCAATGTTTACGTTTTCTTTTTTGGGATATGAGACCACCTAAAACAATTAATATATCATCTAACACTAATATACTTACCCACATACATTACATTAAATATTATATATTTCCACCCACCATCTATTAAAATATTATATACTCCTTAATCAACGTTAATTAACATGCAAAAAACAAATGTAAACATTGAAACGGACAGACGGAGTATTACATAGTTGGTACAAATTTGATTGTCAAAGCCAATAATCCCGAAATCAACTTTGGCAGAATTTCGTATTTGAGAAGGGAATATAGCTGGCTAGTAAATTGCACTAATAACATGTTTGTGCAATAGGAAGTTGGGCGAAATTAATTTCAGTCATTCACTTCAATATCACCATCGTTTTAGTTTCGCTTAAAATACAACATACATCCACATAACCTCGTTATTTATGATCTATTTTACCTTATAGTTTAATCCCTTCTCCCGAAAAAGTTTGCGCACCTCTTTTCGGCATGAAGATTAAAAAAGTGATAAATTTTAAGGGTATAATGATATTTTTTTTAATAAATAAATGATAAAATATGTCTGATAGAGATAATTTTTTGTAAATAGAGTATATGGGGAGGGTGATAGTTTTAACTTTTTGTTTTTTTTGAATGTGCAAACTTTTGTGGGGCAGTCCAAAATAGAAAGTGTATCATCTGAAAGGAGACAAATAGAGTAATATTTATTAATTCTAAAAGTATAATTGTTAAATATTATTAAACAAATATAGTTAGTAATATATTTTGTGCGGCTATCATTCTTTGCATGTTTACGTTCTTTCATTCTTTGCATGTTTTCGTTCTTTCATTCTTTGCATTACAACTTACACATTTAGAAATTTGACCATTTTGAAAGCAATTTTCTCACTCCCACCATGTTCTTTCTCTTCACCATGGCAGGATTATGACAGTGAGTAGAAGTTCTACATTTCTGATGATCGTATCAGCCCCTACCACTTCAATATCACCATCGTTTTAACTTTGCTTAAAATACAACATGCACCCATAAGTCGTTATTTATGATCTATTTTACCTTATAGTTTAATATTTATTAATTCTAAAAGTATAATGTTAAATATTATTGAACAATTATAGAATTGAAGAATTGAAAAATAAAATAAAATAATTTTATTATTAATAACTCACCAAATATTTTAGCTCTCATACTGTCTCTCTTTGAACTCACTCTCACAAGTACTCCATATCTAAACCAACTGCTTATCACCTATTTATAGGATAGAACTTAGAAGTTGATTGATTATCTATTAATTCTATACTTACCTATTACCTAGAATATTTTTATGGATAAACAGTCATCTAAATGTTATCTTCATTATTCTATAGTCTAATTTGATAGGAAATTCTAAATAATTGATTACTCCTAAAACTTATTCGCAGATAGTGGGGCTGGATTTGGTGCAATAACTATTTAGAATCGAGAGTATGCATTGATGGACCTCATGTTCAAAGAAATTCGGACTATATTAGGGAGTTAAACCATTATGGCGAAGATCAATGGTGTCTTCAGGATATACCATGTTCACACTGCGGAGTTTCTAACCATAACAGGGCTAGTAGGACAATTTCTCAAAATGATAACGACAGTGGTATGGTTTCATCATCAGCTTCAGCCGATGGTGTCCCGTAAACGGAAATGCTCTATTTGTAGACTTCCGGGACATACACGGCGAACGAGTTTGCTGTTTCCTTTAAATGCGTTGCATCCATATTTGCTCAGTTTCGCACTTTGTTTGGACAGTGTATACGAAACTTTTACACAGATAATGGAGGTGAATTCACTGCATTGAGATCTTATTTAAACCAGAATGGTATTTCTTGGCTTACTACAGCACCACACACGCCTCAACAAAATGCAACCCTCATATTCTTGAAGTGGGTCGAGCTTTGTTACAGCCCTACCTCAATCGCATGCCAACACCAATTCTCAATAATCAAGGTTTTTGGATGTCTTTACTTCCCTTGGCTCCGTCCATATCTTCCAGGCAAACTCACACAGCCTTCAAAGGCATGTATCTTGCGGGGGCGTATTAAGGATGATTAGCTAATCATGGGGCGTAAATCATGCATAATTATCTTTTCAAATTAATGTATGTATCAGTTATGATTTTGTAACTGTATCAAAATGTATCTATATATACTGTACATCTTTATACAATGAAATAACAATTCCTACATTTTCTGTAAGAGCATCTTGCTACTTTTGATTCCAATAAAATACATTAGTTAAAGTGGATAACTTTACATACTTCATCAAAACAACTCGGAGTTTTCTTGTCCTTTCCTGAATTAGTTTAGTATGTAGACAGAGTCATGACTGCTATTTGCTATAAACAGACGACTATCAATGTACCAATACTAATGAAGGATGCTTATGAAATTTGATATAAACAGACAACTATCGATGAATCAAAATAACATCTCCAGTGTTTCAAAACCAAACAACTCTAAAATATATACTCATTAGGTTTAACACTGAATGTGAGATTTTCAATGACAAAAGCGCGATCCATTTCCTATGACAAAAGCAAGCGATCCAAGCCACCTTCCAGCTACGAGGACCTGAAATAAAGAAACAAACTCAATGTTACTTAACAAAATGATTGAAAAAAAAAAAGAAATATTGGATTAAAAGTAATCTTAAATGAAACCATTGTTCCATAAAACACTGCCATATGAAGCATAAATATGATTTCTTATTCTTAGCTACTATGATTGGATTCTTAGTAAAGGCCAAATGGAGAATAGGACACAAGTCATTCTAAAAGAGCATGATTGATGAAGTTCTAAGGTTAAATACAAATATTATAAGGTTAGTGAATTATAAAGTTGTGAATGGCATAACTACAGAAAATGTAGATAGTAATTATTTTGGAAGGAAATACTAAATATTACAGTTCTTCTTATGATATTATTGTTCATGAGGACTACATTTGAATTAAGGAATCGAAGAGAGAAATAAATATAACAAGGTAATCTGAGAACAAGCAAATCAACATAATGGTGCACAACTAGAGTACTTCTACATGAATATGACATTTAGCATTTACACACATCTGTGGTACTAAATGAAACCAGAATTATGGGAATGACAAACAAACAGTTGGTTACAAAGAGAATCACAAAACAGAGCCACATATCAAAGGATCAAAGTTGATCAATTATGTAAAACCATGAATAGCAATAATGCTATTGTCCAAAATCTAGACAATGAGAACATCATTAACTTAAAACTGCACATACACCTCCAAATGCATATTATCAGTGAAGTTAAATCAACATTCTCCAATTCCATATATTGCTCCACAACCAGATTGCAATTGGATTTATATAAGAACAAAAGTAATCCCCATATCGAATTCACAAACATAAAAAAGACCAAAACGAGATATGTACGAATTTTTCCACAGTTTTTCTTTATTTATTAACTATTATGAGAAGAAGACCACAAAATTAAACGCAAGTTCAAGACGAGAAAAGAGCAGCTGGTTTATCTCGTTGTTTTCAAATCCTATATTATGCTGGTTAGGCATAGTAGAATTAGAACACAGTTCTTTGCATCATACACTGATGTGTTCTCTGTTTCCAATCCAATTCATCTCATTTGTATTTCTCACAAATACCTCCAAACACAGAAACTTAACACTTGAAAATCAACGCAGAAGCTCAATTCGTATCGTCTAAAAGAAAATCAACACAAATTCTGAACGGAACTTATAGAGCAGCCAGCTAATTTTTGAATAACAACACGATTATCCTCCAATTAACAAACAAAAATATTATGCCTCTAATTCTACTAACATATACCGTCAGAATAAAAAATTAGGTATGGAATTACAGAGAAAGAAGGAATACCTGGATGTAGTAGATCTTATTATTAATGAAATGAGTGCGGAAATCCCAAGTCCTATATGTAAGCCATCTGAGAGCCTAAGCCAGTTGATAGCCTTTCCAATCCTCCAATCCAGGAGTTATGCGGTCGATCAACTCCACGCACATAAACGAACCTATTATTCCCAATAATAGCCATCTGAGAGGTTCTCCGCCAAGCTTAGCTCCACCACGCTGTGTGGTTTCGCCTCCCTTGCCGCGGCGGAGAACGGCACATATTCAACGCTGCTTACTGTAAAATGTAGCCTACTCCTTGACATTGCTGCAGCTCCACTCTGTGTACTGTTGAACCTAGCCGTTCCATTCCCTCCTTTTTTTTTTTTTTTTTTTTTTGACGTCTCTTTGGCAACAAGAGAGAGAGGGTTGAGATAATTGGGCCTTTCCTTCCTGATTATAAATTTGGGCTTTTCCTGTGAGAGATGGTTGAGGTAAATATGGTCCAAATCTCCAACTTGCAAAATCGGCCCAGCTTATTTCGAAATCGTGTGGGTAAAAGAAATTATTTGTATGTGTGACTTTCACTGATGTGAATGTTTATAATTTTGAGTTGTTCTCCCTTTTGAAGTTCTTCTTTATTTATGAGGTCAATAATATTCATTCGTAAAATTATAATACGAAAAAGTGTCTTGTGAGATAGGTTATTTGTGAGACGGGTTGATCCATCACTAAAGTATGTTTATTATTTAGATGAAATGTGTTTAATGGTTATTAAAGTATATTTTCAAAAGTAAAGTAAAACAAATTAATAACCTCGATAAAACTAATAATTTGTCTAGTCTCAACTCGGGACCAGTTCAAATTCGGGTATCAATCAATTAAATAATAAAATAATACTTTTTAGGAAATCTTAAAATATACTAAAGGTCTCAACAAAACTATAAATTAATAATTTATTAAAAAAATCAATATATATATTCAAGAGATTCACAATACACACATTATTAAAATATTTAAATTGTATTATTTATTATATTTTTTATCTTCGTATCGATGTATTTATAAATATACTTAGTAATGACAATCAAATAATACAATTAACTATTTAGTGTTAATGTGTAAATTGAGAATTCCCTAAAATGTTGCATACTTATATATTTCTAATCAACATTTTCTTAATAATATAAGGCCATAAAACATTTCTTTTGTATATAACCTCTCTAAATTAATAAATTATTAATTTATCGATTATATAATATCTCTCTAAATTAATAAAATTCTCTGGTCCCAACAATATTAATTTATAGAGGTTTTAGTGTATGTTAGATTATGCATTAAAATATGATTTTAGTGTGTTATAATATGATTTATTATTGACATACCTTTAAATACAAATAAACATACTTATGCGATGAATCAGCCCATCTCACAAATAATCTATTTCACAAGAGAGTGTTTCTTATAATACATGTAATTGTCATTTATAAATTTTTAAGAAATATACGTGTCAACACCATGATCTGCTATCGTCGGCCTACCAAAATATAATTTAATTCCGACTTACACTTATACTTAGTATAGTGGCAAGTACGAGTCGAACATAAAAGAGTATAATGAAATTTAAATTAAATCTAAGTGTTTCAAATAATTAAATAAAGGGGGTTTTGATTTGGTGAAAGATTGAAATTAACAATAAAAATAAATCAACTTAATTTTTGAATACCAAGTAGATGAAAATTACTTATTTAAATTAACCAAGAGATAAAAGTCTAGTTTAGGATATCGATCCCCTCCCGTTTACTAAATTAATTAATTATACTAATTAAACATCTAACCTAATGTGTAAACTCAAATCCCTAGATTGACGGTACGATCAGTCAACCCGAATGTTCTTATGTTTATCAACTAGGGTACGACCACTAAGTTGAACTATCTATGAGTGACCCTATGGATTCGAACTCATAAACGCATTAAAACTCTAAACATAGGATTACTATGCTACGAAATCCATCTAGGTATCATACAACCTAAATTCTATTACACCTAGAGGGAATAATTCCAATTCCTACAACAATTACATATTGTAGTTCATAGATTAACATTAAGCAATAAAATAATTAAATTAGTTGATCAGGCCAAAATAATTATTAAATTACTATAAGGAACATCAAAGCATGTAACAAAATAAACTTTCACACAAGATTCAACGTAAAACACTTAATAATTAAATTAACAATTCTACGGGAGGTTCACGAATCCTAAACTAGAGAAAGGGATTAGCCCTGCATGTTCATATGAATTACAGAATTAAAAATATGAAAATTAAAGAACCGATGGTGTCTTATTTGTGATCTTGAACTTCACGTTAAACTCCTTGAGGAGAAGACCAATCTTCACTTCACGCCTAATCTGCTGCCAATCTCGTGTATTATACCTTTGATGATATTTAACGTGTTTTCCAGCCTCCCAAATATAAAAATATATCTTCTCTTCTTTTGCTTGATCTCTTTCCTAATTTATTTCTTCCAAAAATATCTCCAGGATCTTTTTCTTTATCCTCTTCTCTCCTTGATCGACCAATCTCACAGATTTGGAGGAAATTTGGTTGTGGCTGATTTTTTTTCTAATTTAGCCTATTTCCACATCAATTCATATAATTAAAATAATTATCTCCAAAAAATAATATAAGTCAGTATTAGCACATAAATATATATAATTAAATCAAATAGATTTTAATTACCACCAAATAATCGCGCTAAAATATGACTTATCAAATCTCCCCACACCTAAACTTTGCTTGTCCTCAAGCAAATCAAAATCATAGAGAATAGAAAATCAAGGAACATCTACCAAGACAAATGAAAGTTACAGCACATTAAGAGAAAAGTAACCAATGAGCATTCAGAACTAAATGAAACATGACTCTTTACTCAAAGTTTGCAACTTTCATGGCATCAAGTCTTTCAAAATTCCATGGTCTCACAAAGATTCACTCAGAAACACTCAATTGTATATAATTTAGGTAGCAAGATCACTCAAAAATTGAAAAGAAAAGCCATTACCATAGGCTTGCTCCCAAATCAATTCTCCATCAATTTCAGATGGATCATGTACAACAATCAAAGGGTTTTTGAATGGGTTGTAATGGGGCTTTAGGAAAGGGTGAGATAATAAAAAGAGATAAGAATTGCTAAATGCATCACTTTACAGCATGTGATCTTTACAAATCAAACATCCATCATCATCCCCAAAGTTTCCTTCCAGAACATTTTCTTGCACTTTTATTCTCCCCACACCTGCTCCTTTTATAGATTTGGAACAGCAGGTGTCACACTTATAAGAATCACTGCTTTCTAGATAATTTCAGCAACTCAATACAAACAGTTTCCTTTTTTCCTTTCTTTTTTTTTTCAAGAATTTTTTTCTTTTTTATTTTTTCTTTTTTTCTCATTTTCTCCTTTCTTTCTTTCTTTTTCTTTTCACAACTCCTTTTTTTTCTTCTCCAATTTTTTATCAACTAACTTCTTCCTTCATCATCAACCACAAAGTATTTCCACAAGATCACACATTACAAAATAATGAAAGGTTCAAACGGAAGATTTTAAGAAAGAAACGAGAATTCCGGATTCATTTATGTGCTCATAATTCAAAAAAAAGGCTTAGGCTCAACGTGGCTTCCCTAAAGTTTCACAATCAGGTGGGACAATTTAAGCCAAGAGGGTTAAACCTAAGTGCCCTTATCATTTTATCACGCACAACCAATCACATGATCTTGAAATGCATTCAAAAGAGCAAGTTCTACAATGAGCAATTCAAATTCAATGCACTCAAGAAATAAATTTAATAGAGCTCATAGATGATAGCTCTTCAAGGCTCAAAAGCTCACCAAACATTAGGTATATTTGCCATGAAATTCGAAAAAAATTGAGCCACTACATTCACAAAAAATCTTGCAAAGAATATCAAGTTCCAATAGCTCCTCAATATCATTGCTACCCCCTCCATCATGCATAGGGGTGGGTAATATCGGTATGCCGAAAATACCGATACCGTACCGATACCGTACCAAAAATTTCGGTATGGAAAAATTCATACCGATAACGATACCGAAATTTTGGTATACCGATTTTTCGGTATACCGAAATTTTGGTAAATTAAATCGGATACCGATACCGTACCGAAATTTACATCATACCAATTTTTCGATAAATACCAATTAATACCGAAATGTTGACATACCGTTTCATACCGAAAATTCAACATATCGAAAAATACCAATTTACCGAAACCATACCGAAAAATAATATTTAATTTTAATCAAAATAATAAAATTAATATAAAAATATTTCAAAATAATTAAATTTTCTAATCTCAAACATTCTACTATGACACTTATGTTCCTTTTAATTTATTCATAATTATATATTAAATAATAAATTTTTTATTATTATATTTTTATACTCCTATATTTTAATTTAGAAGTGTATTATATTTTTATTTATTTTTATTAGAGCTTATTTAAATTTTAAAAAATATATATGAATAAATGTGATACATAATAAAATAAAAATAATTTAAATATATTAATAATATAATATATACTTAAATATAGTATTATGTATAATTAAATTTTTAAAAAATAAATATAAAATTTTCGGTATATCGGTATCGGTATACCGATATCGAAATACTGAAAATAATTTCGGTATACCGATATACCGAAAATTTTAATATCCAATACCGATACCGTACCGAAATTATCGGTACGACAACCATACCGTACCGAAAATTTCGGTATGTTGAAACTTCGACATTTTTCGGTATTTTTCGATACGGCGAACGCGGTATACCGAGTTTTTGATATTTTTCCCCACCCCTAATCATGCATCACATTCATCACCTCAAAAGAATTTATTCCTCAAATTTCCCAAACTCCACATCAATATAAAATTCAGAGGACAACAAGAGTAAGACATGGGACAATTCAGCAAAGAGCCTCAGCAAAATATTCAAAACAAACCATACTTACATCACTTTTCTACCCAATTATCATATAAAATCCCTCCCCACACCTAAACGTTTGCTTGTCCCCAAGCAAAAATAATATAAGAAAGACCAAGTATGTAATTGGGTAGAATATACCTGATTCAGTTTTGGGTAGAGCTTTGACCACAATCAACCCTTGCAATTTGTGTCACAGCTGCTAATCACAACATAAAATTAAGAGTGAAAAATCAGACAATTTATTGAAAATAAAAACAAACCAAGAAAATTGGGTTGCCTCCCAATCAGCGCCTTTTTTTATTGTTGTTGGCTCGATTTAGGCAAGGTGTATCATCATCAATTGTAGACCACGTCTTCCAACTCCATTCGGTCCACCTCAACTGTCTGGAATCCTTCATGATATTCTTTGAGTTGGTGTCCATTTACTTTGAAGCTTTTTTCAGAATTTGAGCTTCTAATCTCAACTGCACCATGAGGAAAAACATTAGTCACAATAAACAGTCCAATCCAGCGAGAACGTAACTTACCAGGAAACAATTTAAGCTTTGAATGATAAAGTAAAACTTTCTGCCCAATGTTAAAATTTTTCCTTGAGATTCTTGCATCATGAAATGCCTTTGTCTTCGCCTTATAAATCACTGAATTTTCATAGGCTTCGTTCCTCAATTCCTCCAACTCTTGCAATTGAAATTTCCTTTGCTCTCCGGCCTTGTCATAATCCAAGTTGTATTTTTGGATTGCCCACCATGCTTTATGTTCAAGCTCCACAGGTAGGTGGCATGGTTTTCCATAAGCAATTCGATATGGGGACATGTCAATCGGTGTTTTATAGGCCGTTCAATAAACCCATAATGCATCCTCCAATCGTGAGCTCCAATCTTTTCTAGACGGATTAACCGTCTTCTCTAAAATTCTCTTAATCGCACGGTTGGATACTTCCGTCTGACCACTCGTTTGAGGGTGGTATGAAATGGATGTCTTATAAAACACCGAATACTTACGCAACAACACTTCCACCGTTCGATTACAAAAATGCGTGCCTTTGTCACTAATGATGGCTCGAGGAATTCCAAACCTACAATAGATGTTAGATCGAAGGAAACCTGCAATCACTTTAGAATCACTAGTTCGGGTGGCCTTCGCTTTCACCTACTTCGACACATAATCAACAGCAAGTAATATGTAAGTAAAGCCGAACGAAGAAGAAAAAGGTCCCATAAAATCCATCCCCCACCCATAAAAAATCTCACAAACAATTATAGGGTTCTGGGGCATTTCATTTCGCTAAGAAATATTTCCTACACATTGACATCTATCATAAGACTTGCTAAATTCATAAGCATCCTTAAACAGTATCGGCCAATAAAATCCACACTCAAGCACTTTGAAAGCAGTTCTCCTAAAACTAAAATGACCACCACATGCATGACTATGACAAAAGGTGAGTATTGAATTAAATTCAGTATCAGGAACACACCTTCTTATCACTTGATCGGAACAACGTTTCCACAGATACGGATCATCCCACATGTAATACTTAGCATCACTACGGAGTTTGTCACATTTTACCTTGCTCATACCGTCTGGAAACTGATGGGAAGTCGAAAAATTTGCCAAATCAGCGAACCATGGAACTAAGCCTTCTGACACTGAAGGGGTCAGTGTCAGTTGATCCGAATTTTCTAGATTTTGCAGAATGGCCAGCAGTTGTTCTTCAGGGAATTTTTCAAGGATTTTCTACTCATCTTCATCTCTAATCAGCCTACTTAGGTGGTCGGCCACTAGATTCTTCAATCCCTTTTTGTCTTTGATTTCCAAGTAGAACTCTTGAAGCAGCAAAATCCACCGAATCAACCGAGGTTTAGCTTCCTTCTTCATCATAAGGTAACGAAGAGTTGCATGATCAGAGAAAATAGTGATTTAGTACCCATTCTAGAGCAAAAATCACAGCTAGGAGTTTTTTTCTGTAGTGTAGTAGTTGGCTTGAGCGTTATCCAAGGTTTTTGAAGCATGATAAATCACATGTGCAACCTTGTCCACTTGTTGCCCTAACACTGCTCCTACGGCATAGTCACTAGTATCACACATTATCTCAAAAGGCAAGCTCCAATCCGGCGGTTGAATTACAAGTGGTGTAGTTAGCAACTCCTTCAACTTATCAAAAGCTTTCTTGCAGGCATCAGTCATCTCACACTTCACTTCTTTTTGCAACAACTCACATAGTGGCTTGGCTATCTTTGAAAAATCCTTGATAAACCTTCTATATAAACCTGCATGACCAAGAAAAGAACGAACTTCCTGCACAGATGCGGGGTAAGGCAATGTAGAAATAAGGTCTACCTTAGACTTATCAACTTCAATCCCATTCTTTGAAATGACATGACCTAAAACAATGCCTTGTTCGACCATGAAATGACATTTTTCCCAATTCAAAACAAGGTTTGTTTCTACACATCTTTTCAAAATCAATTCAAGATTTTCAAGGCAACTATTAAAAGACTCTCCATACACACTAAAGTCATCCATAAAAACCTCAATTATATTACCTACAAATTCAGAAAAAATGCTTACCATACACCTTTGAAATGTGGTAGGTACATTGCAAAGCCCGAAAGGTAACCGACGACATGCAAAAGTCCCAAAGGGACATGTGATCAATGAAGGATGAGGGTGACAAGAATGGATATTGACAATATTCTGACCGGGAGCGCTCATTGGATTCATTTGGGGATTTGAATATGTTGGAAATTTTGGGGGGTAATATTTGGATTTGTTGGACGGAAGTTTGGGTTTTGAGATGATAAGTTGTCATTCAAATTGGAATTAAACCAATTCATCCAAGAATTTCCATCCATTGTGAATATTTTTTTGAAACTTCAATTTTTGTGAATGTGTTAATGTGAAAACTACAACTTTATACATCTATTTATTGAAGCATTTTAAAAAATAAAATAAATAAATAGATAATAATAATTTGTATAAAACCGTTGAGATTTTAACGTTCCCAGAATCTCTGAATTAATACGTTGTAAACGTTACATTTATAAAGCAGACAAATTTATCTATAAAAAAAAAGCTGCCAAAATTAAAGTTACAAATTAATTTTTAAAAAAAAATTATCCCAAAATAACTACAAATAAATGGAAAAATTGAACTTTAGAATAAAAGAAGAAATAAAGGGGATCGTGTATATTGGATGACAGGATTTGAAAAAGAAAATTATTAAATGAATGTTAATCCCCACATTTTTCACTTTTTCCAGGTACAAACTCTCTCTCTCTCTCTCTCGTATTTGTACCCAACACACTTAATGGTTTTGTACCTAAAAAATAAAGTATAATTTTTTGCCACATGGGATTTGTACCTCCCATTGGAGATGGCCTAAGATGATGTTTTTTGCTTGTTGCTTGTAACTACTCTCTATTTCTCTCGTGGTTTCAATTCAATCTCGGGATAAAAAAAAAGTAATAAGCATTAACCTTTTACTTTATACATTAGAGCTTGTCAAAATATTTTACCAATATGTTATCTTAACAATATGAGACAATGTCATAATATCCTCTATATTTTTGCAGTGGATTGAACAATGTCATGTTCTGATTATTTTCTTATTCTCTTTTTCATCCTATTTTTGCACAAGTTTTGTTATTCGGCTCGTGCATATTTATGTTTTTATGATAAGCTATGATTCTTCCTTTCCACCTAGCTTAGTATTATACTCTCTCCGTCCCGCCCATATTGCACCATTTACTATAGCTTTTGTGAGAGTTTTATGCAGTCAAACGGTGCACTTTGACTGGGACGGAGGGATTAGTTATTATGGTGATACTAATATTATTATTTCCACCTAGGAGTAGGCTTTCTAAAGTCAAAATTTAATCCACCTAAAATTTGGGTGGTTTTCGAATTAATTTGATGTTGTTAAATAAATAGTTAGAAATTAGAGATATAGGATTTTAAATTCGACTGCACGCTTTTAAATTAAAATCGGAATGAAATTTGTTTCGTAAATTTTTTTATTAATTATGTTTCATGAGTTGGATGTTAAATTTTGTCTCAAACAATTATAAATATCTAGTGTACTCTCTACTCCATAATGTACCATCAATTTTACCCTAATCACTGTAGAAATCTAATGAATCCATATTCACAATAACAAAAAAGCTACAATAAGCTATGAAAATGGAGAATAATTTTATTACTTCTCAAATTGAAATATGATATATAACATAAATGTAACTGCCTAATAAATATATTTTAATTGTGATTGACCAATCACTATTTATTTCTAACCTATAATAAATCATTTCAATTTATGGAATATATATTCCAATAATCACAACATAATCACAGTTTAATAGGAATAACTCAAACTCTCACATCCATAACTCGAATTTACAGATGTATTCCATCTTCCTGAATAACAAACAAAATCACGAGAAATTCGAGAAGAGAAGGTTCATTTGTCACCTGTTTCTCCATAGGCAGTGAAAATCCAGGAACATTATTTATCCTCGTTGGTTTTGCGTACGAGAATGCTGTGAACGGCCGAACCTTCCGCCATAACAACTAGTGCGATATCCTTTCCGACCAATCCAAAAACCGACTCCATTCCTCTGCTTCAATCACTGTTTCTGATTCTGAGTTTAAGCTTGGGAAAATAGCGTACAAGAAGGCTGGCACGGGGCCATATACGCGTTTCCCACATGAAAAATGTTATTTTGGTATGGCTTATTTGGACTTGAGATCTATCAAATTGGGCCTTTGAATTTTGGCTTTTTTCTTTATAAATATACTCCCTCCGTCCGGACAAACGTCGCTGTTTCCTTTTTATGCGTAGATTAAGGAATACTAGTATTTTATTTGTAGTGGGCAATTGGAACACCACTTTTACATATTTAGCCTTGCCACATTTACACAATTTGAATAGTACATATTTACATGACAGAAACGAATTTTTTAATTAAACAATAATTAATCTAAAATTAAAATTTAACCGCTACTTTAGTAAAAAATTATAGAAAATTAAAATTCAACCTTCATTACACTTTTTTCACCTGTTTGATAACCAAAACATAAAAATAAAAATAAATTACAATCATGTCAGAAACTACATTTGCATTTTCCTCCCATATATTTTCACCACAGTTGGGAGGTGGATAAATCAGAGACTAATTAGAGCTCATACTAGTGCTATAAAACCATTTCTCACACACAAGCATAAGATTAGCAGGCTGAAATTTAGCCTTTCAGCATTGCGAGTTGATAAAGAGGAGAAAGTGATCAAATTTAAAAACATGTCACAGATGGTTCACATAGATGAGACGTGGTTCAATCTTACAAGATCAACAGAGAGATATTACCCAGTATCAGATGAACAGAACCATATAGAGCGTGTCAAAGTAAAAATTTCATTGGTAAGGTCATGTTTTTATGTGCAGTGGCAAGACCTACTTATGATTCAAGTGGTGAGTGCATATTTGATGGGAAATTAGGTCTTTTTCCCTTTACTGAATAGGTAGCAGCAAAGAGAAATTCAAAAAATAGAGAGTTAGGTACAATTGAACCCAAACCAATGCTCCAGTTTACAAAATCAGTGAAAAAATGCTTCATGATCAATCAGGTATTGTCACTTTACTATGTTACTAGCATACATTTTTTTGTAACTCTCAGAGTGTATTCATCATTGAGTATTAAACTCAAATATGTGTAGAAATAAGAATTAATGCATAAATTTTTATTGTTCATATTTATTTTAGGTAATACCAACTATAAAAGCAAAATGGCCAAGTGGAGCAAGCAGGGATATATACATTCAACAAGATAATGATAAGCCACATATAAAAGATAATGATCCAGAGTGGAGAGAGGCAGCAAGCTCAGATGGATTCAATTTCCATCTAGTTTTTCAACCTCCTAAGAGTCCAGACACTAATATTAATGATTTAGGATGGTTTAGAACCTTACAATCTCTACAATTTAAAACTGCTACAAACAATGTTGAGGATTTGTTACAAGCAGTGAACAAATTATTTGAAGACTTATTCCACGTCAAACTCAATTCAGTTTTCTTAAGCCTACAAGGTTGCTTGCGGGAAATTCTAATTTGCAAGGGATCAAATGGGTACAAGACCCCTCACATGGGGAAGGAAGCATTACTTAGATCAGGACATCTCCCAACTGATTTAGAGGTGAAACTTGAATTAGTTCAATCAAGTATTGAGTATCTTATCCAAGAGAATGAAACAGATAGCTTGGAAGAACTCACAGAGGACTTGGAGGCATTAGGTTGAATATTTTGGATATATAGAAAGTATGAACATATTTTGCAGGCTGGAGATAGGTATGTTTTTGTATATTTCAGCCTTTGGATTAGCATTTTGTAGAGGTTTAAAGGTATGTTTTTGTATATTTCAGCCTTTGGATTAGCATTTTGTAGAGGTTTACATATGAATAGATGGGGGATATTTTGTTGATGAAAATATTATTGTTTATAGCTAAAAAATAACTCTTATAATGAGTTTGTTTAAGCAGTAAACAATCATCACTAACATGTTTTGTTTGAGCTATATATATAATGCTACTTATATTATTAATTGATTATAGAGTTTGCTTGTGTAGTATTGATGAAAGAACAAATAAATTTATTTTCAGCACTAAGGCTATAAGTAAAAGAGAACAACCATTTTGCTAACATCTTAACAAGGCGATAAAAAATTCACAAAAAAACATGACTCTCAATTCACAAAGAAAACAACATCAACAAGAAGTCATGATTCTCAATTCACAAGAAAACTATGCAGTAAACAACATCATTTCAGCTCAACTATGCAAACCTACTAACTCATACACATAACAATCATCATTTCAGCTAACGAGAACATAATCCAACTGCTTATATGAGCAACTATTAGCGGAGCTATTGTACCTCAGAGTATTTGGGCAGAGTTAAGGCTTGAGGGCACAAAATCTTTAGCATCCAAATAAAAAACCCGTGTTAACCCATAAACTTGGGACACATTCGTCGAATCACTGGCCGATAGATCTCACTGGCATTCACTATATCATCATCAAAGTCAGGTACAACCAAGCCCTCGTCAATAGGGTTGATGACGGGTTGAATCTTGAAGTCGGGCAAAACCATATCCTCATATATATTAGAGGATTTCGGTACCATAGATCCATATAGATCTGGGTCGGATAAAGCCAAGAACAACGATGAATCCATAGATTTGCCAACATCAGAGTCGGAATAGGGAATAAACTCAAAAATATTGGTGGAAATCATTTTCAACGGTGAATCGGCCTCCACCACCACCGTGGAAACAAATTCCACCTTGAAATTTGAGTTCATTATTTTCCTGGTCTTTATTTAGAAGAAGAGAGAGAGGTTGAAGGTTGAAGGTTGAAGGTTCAGATCAGAGGATGAGAGAAAGAAGGTTCAAAGTGTTCTTAATTTTCATGATAGAAAAAGAATAGGTTTTGGGTTTTTATTTTGTTTACTTTTTGGGTGTGCGATCATAGACGGAGGCAGCATAGGACCAGGGGGGCACCGCCCCCCCTGGAAATTTAGTTTTTTATCTATAGTATATACATATGCTTACCTATTTAAGCGCTGGCCTAGTGGTTCAGCTTCCATCCCCAACTAGCTGATCCCAAGTTCGAATCTCATCTCCTCATTTCTTCTAATATTTTGTTTTATTTATATTTTTCTTTTATATTAAATTTTATTTTCTTTTAAATTTTAAATAAATATATTAAATATTTATTTATATTTAACTTTTCTTCTTTCCATTTAAATTTATACTGTTATTTTTCTTTCTATATTTAATATTTATTTTACTAAAATAATAGGTGAAGTAAATCGAATATCGAATAGAATTAAAGTGCATTTTGGACCCCCCCTGAGTCATTTTTCTTGCTCCGTCACTGTGTGCGATAATTAATGTGCTTCCAAATTAAAACATGTTCTTTAATTGTTTTATTTCTTTAATTTTGTAAATTCATTTTATTAAAATCTCATGGCATAAATGTAAATAATTTAATTTTTTAAGGGTAAACATGTCAATTGGTGGGATACTTGCTTTCCTTAATTAGAAACATTGACATTTGAGTAGGACGCCCAATATAGTAAAATGGTGACCTTTCGACGGGACAGAAGGAGTACTTCAAATCAAAAGACACATTTGCACTTTTCCATAGCGGCACACTCTCTCCTGCCTCCTCTGCAATTGGTACGTTCTATTCTATTCATTATTTCATTTTCTACTCGGGTTTAAGTTGATTTAAGTTGATTATCAATAGGAAGTAATCATTTTCTTTGGTATGATTTTGGTGTGACATTACGTTGTTGAAATATTTCCACGTAATAAAGAAGAAAATTTTAAATTTTAATCTTCTGAATCTAGGGTTTATACATCGAATTAAAATATGGGAGTAACTATTTACACCCCGAAACTACTTAGCGCGCCCAAAAAATACTTAAATTACAATTTCTTTTATTAATATTACTTAAATACCCTTTTATTAAATATAATGTTAAACCTATTTTAAATTTACTAAATATACACCAAATATTAATGGAATGTTAAATGAAACTCTCTTCACTCTCTCTTCCAAGCCATGCATCACTATTCAACAAGGATTTTTTTACCATATTTAATCAATTTTTGGATCAAATTAACTTGATCACCAATTTTTTTGTTGTGATTAAATTGAAGATGATGGTAGGGGTGTGCAAATTCCAGTCAAAACCGAATAAATCGGTCAAACCACATCGAATTAAATAATTTGGTTTGGTTTTCGGTTTATGGTTCGGTTTGTGGTTTTTGAAATGAGATTTTTTGGTATTCGGTTCGGTTTTCGGTTTTAAATTTTTAAAAAATCGATTAACCGAACCGAACCGAACCGAAATAATATTTATATATAAGCACACCATAATGTCCATAACCTATTAACCCTAGCCCCCAACCAATTTCTTATTTTCTTTCTTCACAACCACTGCGCATCGCACCCTAAATATAATCCATGGCAGATCTTCTCCTTTCCCCTTAGCATCAAGCGACCATTTTGGGTATTATCTTCTCCAGCTCCGCTAACACATTCAGCCCTCCAGGCGTCCCCTTTAGTGTTCTCCTTCTTCATCTCTAAGATTTTCTCTTCCCCTTTCAATTCTCGCCCTAATCTTGTCACGAAATATTTACTTTTCCCCTCTTTCATCTCATACACCCTATTTAGTCTCTAATTAATTGTTTAATTCTGTGCAATTTTTCTATTTAATATTTATTTCATTGTACACATAGTAAAAGTTTAGGAGTCTTCTTTTCAAGTAATATCACATTTGGGGAGATGTTTGGAGATGTGCACGCAAAGAGTTTGATTTATAACAATAATGCAGTTGAAACAGTGGTGCAAGATTCAAATGGGAATTGTTTGATTTTGCATTCTTTCATTTATTTAATTTCTTGAGCGTATTGGATAAATTATTGCATTGTGTATTTCTATAGTTTTCTTTCTTTGATGCTGAATTTGTATTACATCATAATGAAATAATAGTGTTTATTTTTTTTGTCATAATCTTGCTTCGTTTCTCATTTATTTACTTAAAAGTGTGAAAGGTAATTTACTGTGAATTTTGTGAACGGTTGGTGCTGATAGTTTACAGATTGGGATTTTATTGGGAATGTTAGAAATAGAATTTTTGATGTTATCGATTTAAATATTACATGATTTTTTTATTTTTATTTTTTTTCTAAAAATCAAATTGGTTCGGTTCGGTTAACCGATATAACCGACCGAAATATTTCGGTTTGATTTTATTCGGTTTTGAATACTTTGGTTCGGTTTTCGGTTTGTTGAAAAAAATTCGGTAGAAATTTGGTTTTTGGATTTCGGTCGGTTCAGTTAACCAAACCGACCGATGCACACCCCTAGATGATGGTTATTTTTTATGAAACTGAATTTTAGGGTTGTGGTGTGCAACGTGTTAAGGGTTGGGAGGGTTATGGTTTCTGCATTCCAAATTTATCTGTGAACAATAAGCTATTATTTCATCATCATAAATTTGGCTAAAGTTCGATATTGTGGTGCAATAACTACATTAATTCTTGCCAGTGAAAAAAATTAATTTCTTCAAACTGTTTTATTTTGAATGTAAAGGGAGAGAAAATAGAAGAAAGAGAACTTCCATTGAGAGAGATAGAGAATTGAAATTGGAAACAAAATCAAAATAGCAGCGTGGTTTGAGAAGAGAGGAGAGAGTTTCATGTTAAGATTAATGTAGGGGGTATATTTAGTAAAATTAAAATATAATTTATGGGGTATTTAGTAATAAGGGTATGTAAGTAATATTACATAAAAATATTACTCCCTCCGTCTCCTTTCAGATGACACACTTTCTATTTTGGGTTGTCCCACAAAAGTTTGCACCTTCCAAAAAAAGTAAAAAGTAAAAAAGAACCACCCTTCCCCATATACCTTATTTACAAAAAAATCATCTCTACCTAACATACTTTATCATTTATTTATTATAAAAAAAATACCATTATACCCCTAAAAGTTATCACTTTTTTAATCTCTGTGCCGAAAAGGAGACGCAAACTTTTCCGGGACGAAGGGAGTATAATTTAAGTATTTTTGGGGTGAGTTAAGTAGTTTTGGGGGTGCGAATAGTCGGACCCTTAAAATATAAAATTTTCTTCTCTATGATATTATAACATGGATAATATTACATCAAGATGTCATGTAACAAAACACTTCTCAATATTTTTTTTGCCTTTCATAAATAGTTGTGCAATGGGTTTTAATGAATACTAGCCCTATAGTATGATATGTAATGGGTTTCATCATTGATGTATAATATGTAATGAGTTTGATTAATATAATTTGTGATGGGCATTTTAATGAATAGTGGGCCTCCTTTTGTAATCGTAGAGGTCTATTGATAATATGTATGAGTTTGATTAATATAATTTGTGATGGGCCTTTTAATGAATAGTGGGCCTCCTTTTATAATCGTAGAGGTTCATCAACCATCGGTATGTGTGACAAAACTTATCAAGATTTTTTTAACATATAAATAAATTTTTAAAGAGTTTCAAGATCAACGATCATGTAGTTTTTCTTCCTTTGTTAATGTTTTTTATTAACATTTTGATCCTTCCTTCCTTTCTTTATTAAATTATTTAATTATTTATGACTGAATATTGTAATTTCTTTCCTCTTTGATTTTTTTTATCCTTCCTTTCTTAAATGATTAATGCTTCATTTCTTAATTGATTATTAAATTTATTTATGATTGAATGTTATAATCTCTTCCTTACTTAATTCTTTTTAAATGAAATTTATGGTTTTCTCACTGAACATATGTATGACCAAATGCTAGGTTGGCAATAGTAATTGTCGATCTGCAAAAAAGATTCACTGCATACATGGTTTTGGTCACCTTCAGTCATGAATCCCGAGTTTCTCTTAAGTTAAAAGTTTTGAATCATGTGTACTCTATACTATAGAATAAGT
The DNA here is from genome assembly GCA_023678885.1 of Pogostemon cablin. Taxonomy (NCBI): domain Eukaryota; kingdom Viridiplantae; phylum Streptophyta; class Magnoliopsida; order Lamiales; family Lamiaceae; genus Pogostemon; species Pogostemon cablin. The sequence continues at coordinate 16,459,594 of CM042978.1, read as the reverse complement.
GTGATATTGATGATAAGAATAGAAGAAACTAACGGATGAAGGATGACATATTGATTATTGATTCTGGATCTTACTTGTGTTCTTCATGTTTTGCCCAACTTCTCGTCTTACTATTTCTTGTGACTACATGCTTAAAATTGATATCATGATGTTACTACAAGTGATTAGTGTGAATTTTAATGTTCTATAATTTAATAAAAGGTATAAAAAAGCATTGGGGTAAGTTAGTTTATTGAAATCCAGAGTTCCTTATTCTTGGTTAGGCTCTAAAACAAAATTTGAAATGTACATTTGAAGAATAGTAGTCATACTCAATCTTGATGTCATATCTTTTGAAAGGTATAAAAAAGCATTGGATATTCTGTCGAATCCAGCTAGTAACTATATGACCCGCATAATATTCCAAAAACAAAAACGTGCTTAATTCCTGTATAGCTTCTAGTAGTTGTTCCTCTTCCGTTGATGATAATTTTTGCAGATTATTGTCACATTTTAAATTTATTCTTGTTTTTGTCAATTATTTTGTCCATGTTAACGAATATTAATTCCTCCCAACAATGCTTGTGACATGGTGTGGGAATGATACTAGTTTTAATTTACCCATTCCATAAGCCACCCACATGCATTCTTGGCCCATCAAATTACTTAAATTATAGGCGTACTGGATTTTGATTAAAGTTAAAAACATTCTTACAATAATGCTAGAAGTAATGAGCAACAAATCAATTTTTTGATCTTATATTTAGGAGTATATTGTTTAAAATGCATAATTTAACAAAAATGATTCAGATTGTTGACTAGGTTAAAATAAATAATTCGATTGCATATATTTATGACTCGATTGTATATATTTATGACTATATTATAATTTTTAAATACAGGATTTACTTGAAAACCCATTTCACATGAACTCACTCACATACGGTATGTGATTATGGAAACTGTGGTTTGATAGAATTGACATAGGTAGTGTAATTAGAGTTCGTATTTGAAGGCCTATGATGGTTGGGATTGTGAGATTATTTTATAGAATTTGGGTTAAAAGTGGAGGAAGATGAGTAATCAGAAAGGGTTAATTTATATCAAAGGTTAGTATAATTTGGAATTGGAATGATAACACGCAAAGTAAATAATTAGGCTGCGTTTACTTCGTGGGTAAGGGTCTGGGTTTATTAACCCTCGGTAATGGTTAATGGAAGGTTGAGTGAAGATTAACCATTATGGTTAAGATTGAAATAGACCATTTACTTCACAGGTTAATTTTGAAGAACATTACCATAATACCCTAATTTAAATATTTTAAAATAAGTATGAGATAATCATATAGTATAATTTATACATCAAGAAAAAATAGGTAAGGTATCGGTGTATTCAGAATCCTTTTTTCCTCCTACACTGCATATTAATTAATTTTTTATTCCCTTTTCAATCTTGGAAATCATATGAAGGTGTGAACATTTCATTGTAACATCCAAATCTTAATTTCAGGTTCGTTGTTATTTTTCTTGAACTATAGCAGGTTTCTTGAGTCTAATCTATTAAGATAGCCGTAATGTATTTTTTATGACTTTTGACTTAATTTTGTGGTGATTTTTCGTAATGGTAATGGACATGCAAAAGTTCCACTTTGATAGGAGAAGTTGAACCTAGTATGATGAGATTAGAAGAAAAGTCTAGAAAATGCAATAATTAATCTAATATGCAGAGAACAAGCAAATGAACCGACGTGATCCGCTACAAATAGATGATGTAAGAATCTAGACCCCAATTACTTTTACTCCTCTTTTTTTAACTTCCTGTTCCTTACACTATCTACTTCCATCAACCCATCTCATGTCTTTCTTGTGATTGAGTGAACATACCGAGCTCTTCCAATGCTTCACCCAATGCCTTTCTCATGTCTATCATCTTACACTCGTACCCTATGTTGGCCACGATTTGATCGAGCCTTTTATCTGTGAGATCATTAAAATCATTTAAAAGTTGTATCATTTTTCTCTGATTTCACTAGATCCTTCTAAAGTCTTGTGTTTTCTGCGTTTCTTGGCGAACCAGTCGAAGCATCCGACTGTGAGAGATGAGATTTGTTCATCTCATTCGCGATAGGAGCATCACTTGAGGCATTAGATGGTCCTATTCCGGGTAGGATGTGATCCGCAGCCTGCTACCGCCCGGCCTCAAACACGTCTTCAGCATGTTGCTTGGTAGCGCGATCATTTCCAAATATGTCATGCCGCTTAACGAAAAAAGGATACCTCTTATATCGCATGTTTTTTCCAGCATTCTCATTCTACAAAAAATAAATTTAGGTTAATTTTGCTAATTAAATTTCACATTTCCAATCAAATTTATATGTACACCCGATATGTACCTTAACATATGCATCCCACACTTCATCATCTCTTACAATGATCTGTCCTGACTTTTCATCCCATGAGAAACCAATCTTACCCATCATCATATGAAAAAGTCGATGGTCTTTTTCTCACGCATGCATCTTGGATGAGATATGAGGCTCTACACGGAGATTGCAGTGGGGATCCAACCTCTTCATTGTCCTCTCTAACTCTCCAGTGTAACCTGGACGAAAATAATTATGTGATCTCCAACTGTTTTCAATAATTATCTCCAAGGCCACTATCAAGTTTTTCTCTTCATCGGGTGTCCGAATACGGCGTTTGGGCATAACAGACGAAGTTGCTCTACTTTCTGCTTGACTCATGTTCACCGCGTCCCTATGAAAATGAAGAGTAAATTACACCATTAAGTAAAAAGATCAGCACAAAATCAGCTTTGTAGGAAAAAATAAGATATGTTCTCTAGTTATAGCATCTCATCACTAAATAGATAAAGACCACCAACCTCAAACAATTTTATTTACAAAGATGAACATAATTTTATTAATCAGGAGAACAAGTTAATGCTAATCGTACCCAAATGATCAGTAGTGCACCTACTATAGCACAATGAAATTTTGCCCACCAAATTTCCGAGAAACACACCTAAATGCACAATTTATATCATAACAAACAACCAATATTGAAAAAAATATTGTACAACGTTAGAGAGAGACATATCTTCATACAAGTGACATAAGATGTCAAGTTTTAATAAACTAAAACGCCACAACCCATAACAAAACCAATAATTCGAACTAATTCCATATTACAACATTAAAAGATTTTCAAAATGTAATATACGCCTTAACAATATGTTGGGTAGACAACCATTACATTAATATTTTACATTCACTAGTAATTATTTTAACCCCTCCATGCATTGTACATTGAAGTAGCCAACTCATCCCTCCAATTTCTCCAGCGTTGTGTGGAGTCATCCATCTTATATTCATCGTGTTCTCCTTGATCTTCCCCACCATTTCGAGGCACCTCAATATCAGTTTCGTCCACCTCGTGGAAGTTGATGAAATTATGAAGCAAGTGACAAGCCATTATTATTTGATTTTGCACTTTAATAGGGTAGAAGGATGGACTACGAAGTATGGCCCAATATTTTTTTGCTACTCCAAAGGTTCTCTCGATCACATTTCTCGCCCTTGCATGTTTCATATTAAAATATTCTTCCTTATTTCGGGGAACCTGTCCTCCAACGCCCAATTCATGTAAATGATAATGAACGCCCCTATATGGAGCCAAATAACCTTCTGAATGGGCATAACCGCCATTGCAGAGATAGTAATTTCCTAATAGTACAGATGACAAAAAAATATGACCTAATTTTGTAATTTTTTAAACAAAAAATCGGATAACTAATTAAAACTACAGAAAATCAGATTACCTGGTGATACACGAAATCCTGGATCTCTAAAATTGGCATTCCGAAGGAACCTAGAATCATTAGCACTACCTCCCAACCGCTTAACACATAAATGAAATCAAGATTCCAGTCAGAAACACCTAGGACATTAACCGTATAATTCCCATCGCGGTCACAGTATCGTCCCTGATCCGCCTTCGGAACAGTAACTTCAATATGTGTACCATCTAGCGCCCCTAGGCAACCCTAAAGAGATACACATAACACATGTACTTAGTAACCTATGCCAATAGTATTATAGAGAAGTTATAATTATAACAACACAACTATATTTACCTTAAAACACTTTAACCAGTTATCAGTACAATTCTCATCAGTAGGTACAGGCTGTACGAGCAACAGTAGAGATACATGCCAACAATCTGCTCACAATTGAAGCTAGCAATGTCGGTATGATCAACTTTACATTTGCTCATGTGCCTCAGTTGCAAAACTTACATCTTGCTTCAAAAAGGAAAGAAAATATAATGTCCCGTGTGTTCCAAAGACTTGCTAAAGATTTGCCTCGGTTAAAATACTTGATCCTTGGTCTTGCTGGTGATTTTAATCCGGTTATTGCCCATATATTTTGTGTTTATAACTTCATACAAGTGTGATTTGCTTACTAATGAATTGACTCAACAGAACAACATGGGAGTTTATTTGATTTGGAAATTCAGCAACCTCAGGCGATTTGATTTGATTTATACAGCGACCTCCAATCAGTTTGCAATTGCTCCGTTTCTGCAAAGATGCCCCCTCTTAGAGGAGCTTAGAGTACTGACGGTAAGTAATGACGTTGTACACACATGATGAAATAAATAAGGTTGTTATTTACTGTTTGTAGGGGTGTTATGATGATGGGGAAACACAGAGTAGGGATGTCGTGATTCACTCAGAGCTGAAGAAGGTGGAAATGAGTGGATTCGAAGGGACGAAGAAGCAGATAGAGTTGTGTCTATATTTGTTGAAAAGTGCAGTTAGGCTTGAGGAAATGGTCATCTGCAGATGTGCAAGGGAATACATTATGAAGGGTAGATGGCTGATGCACAGAAACTTTCCAGACTCCCAGTCTCATTTTTGAAAAGTACCATTCATAAGAAATGTTCATGACATTTTACTGAAGAGCTCCTGATTCTACCTGTCACACCTTGCTAGACTCTTTAATTTGGAAAAGGAAAAGGATAGGGCCATTGGGGTGAGCAAACCACTAGCAGCTCTGTCAGAAAATAATTTGTCTACTCCATTCCCAGAGTATTTTTACCCATTTGTACGGGTACGAAAATTAAGAAGTGTTACTTTTTTAAGTATATAATGTAAGAAAAAGTATGAATAAATTGATAATATCGAGAGAAAAAGTAAATAAAGTTGTTGGGAATGATGAAAAAATATAATTAAAGTTGTTTGGATAGATGAATAAAGTGTATAAAGTAGGTAAGATGTATAATGTATTTTTACCATTAATGAAATGTGGGTAAAAATATGTAAGACAAAGGGAGTAAAATAAATACTCATGCATCTACGTCAACTAATACACATATACAAGTATTTCTTGATGGGTCCCCGCTAGTCGACGATGAATTCTAACCTCTTCTGAATTAGTCGGTCTACGAAACGGATACCGATGCATGAAATAATTATATATATATATATATATATATATATATATATATATATATATATATATATATATATATATATAATTATTTCTTGTCATGATGATTGAGCACTGAGCAGAAACAATTCCACAAGAAAGTTCATGAGACGAATTTGAATAAAATATGTACCACAAACCCACTTACTCTCAATCAAATTTGAAATATACTTTCTAGACTGGAAAGAAGTAACAAAAATTCTTTTAAAAGAACTCTATATCAACATAATCTGTACAAAAAAGAGGATGCTTTTGAATTAGTATGATATAAACCGACTAACAATGTGTCAAACATAACATCTTTCGTGTTTCAGCACCTAACAGCTCTAAAAATATATGCCAGACCGTAGCAGTAGAGCGTGATTTAACACCCGAACAGCTTCGCCTATACTTATGCATCGAGTCTGTCCCTGTTTGGAAGACAACAACATAGAATACGGGAAAGAAAGCAGAAAAAACACGAACCAGGAACTTTTCATTTTCAAAGTGTGAGCACATACTGCTGAAATATATTAAAACTATCAGCAGTTCTTAATGGGTATACAGCATCCACAATTCTGTGGTTTCTAATACATAGGATGCTAAAAATTGGAAGAAAGTGATTACCTAGAACTAGAAGATCCCGTGGAGCTTTATTCGATTGTCGGAAGATAGATACCAACGATCAATGTCATAATCTCAAAAGCAAAATTAATGTTGAAGCGGAGATTCCCAGTAACAAAGGTAACGATCCAAACCACCTTTTAACTCCGAGATCCTGAAATAACAAAAGAAGTTCAATGTTTATGGGTAATGATCTAAGAAGAAAATCAAAGATGACATATCTGTAGTGCAATCACATTTGAAAAACGATCATGAAAAATTCATTCAGTGCAGGACACAGAACGTTCATTTCATGGTCGAGTGTTCATTCCTTACTCGAGTGGTGGGATTTTTCACCAATTTATTGTCGTAATATTAGTCGTGGGGAAGTAATGTGCTGGTAGGATTCGATGTGTAATCGTGCATGCAAGACAAAAATACCTCCATATTAGTAATAAAATGCATGGGACACTGGACATAGCTGCAATTGAACTCTCTTAGAAAAGGTGAAAAACAAGAATAAATTAGAACTCATCCTGAAAGAGCACAATCGACGTGGCTATATTTCGACATTTGATGAAGAACTTGATTTAGGTTCAAAATAAATGTGTGGTTATGATGGGAAAAACGTAAATGCTAAAAATCTTTAACTTTAAGGTCGTGACAGAAAGTACAAGTAATCTTCATAGTATTATTTTTAAAAGAAAAAGATTGATATCTTAAAAGTGGATTGTTGCAGCGTAATCAAAGATAAAGAGGTCACATTTGAACTATACAAGCTCCTTTCAAGACATTTACACAGCATAATACTGGTTGTAAGAAAAAGAAAAAAATTGAAATAGTAAGCAATTTAAGAGAGAAGTAAGAGACATGGGAACATGACAACCAACGCATCTATAAAATTGTGCATTGCCACAGTTCTTCAACACCGATATGCGATTTACACATATCAAGTAGACAGGTGGTAGTAAACAAAACAAGCAGTACAGAATTGATAAACAACTAATTGATTAGAAAAACTAAATGTGAGAATAAAAACAGTCCACGTACCAAAAACCAAAGTTAATCATGTATGTAGCAAGAGCACAACTTTTTATAACAGATAAAAAGATGCTATACTCCGAATTTTATAAAATGGGTTGGGCGTTAACTTAAAACAATAAGCACAAACATAAAAAAGTGCATGTTTCAGTGAAGTCAACAGTTTTGTAATTCCAAAAATATTGCATATTAATAGCCAGATTGTTATTGAATTTAGATTATATACAAAAGCAAACCTGATATAGAATTCACAAATATATAATTGACAAAATTCGACATGTGTTCAATTTTTATTTTTTAACCACCGTATAAACATTATTTATAATAATATCAGAAGAAACCCCCTAAAATTATATGCTAGTCTCCAACATGAAAGCTTCACAAGGAAAAGCAGATGTGATCACCTGGTTTAATTTCATTAATTTCAGACCAAAAATAAGTTCTATTTTAGGTTACAAAATGTTCTCCATCAAATTTGTTTTCCGAACAAAGTGGAATTAGATCACAGATATGCATTGATATCCTAAAATAACATATAGATCTTCTACGCTGTCTTATGTAACCAGCTCTACAGGGAAGAAAGAAATAATTATAGAAGACTTGGACTTTCAGGATTAAGATTTGTAGTATGCTAAAGCTTCAAAATGCAGCAACACCAAGCTTTTCAACAAACTCTGATTTTCAGCTTTACATTAGGAAATTCACAAATAACTATATTACATCTTTAAATTTAACAATTCGTTCAATTGGGATAGAATTAAGCGCACTCCTCAACCTCCATCCAACTCATGTACACTTCCTGACATCCAAAATAACATGTAGATTCTACACCTATGCCAGCTTTTTATAGTGTCCCACTGTAATAAAACTGTAATAAAAACTTTTAACCTCCATTGGTAAATTTGATACTAGCTTTGATCAAGTCTGATGATTGGCCACCTAAATTGGAAACTTAAGCTTTGGTATAAATTGAATTTAGGGGATTGATTAGTTATTTATTATTTAAACATTATTTCATGAAGGCGTAATACTGCATAGTAAAGGATATTTACTTTTCGAAATTCCAGAAATTTCGACAAACCAGGACACTCACATAGCAGAACATTCATTTACATGTAAGCATTATTGAAAAGATTCTTCAAAGAAAATCTAACAACTGCAATGCCCATGATATTCTAGAAAAGAGATGAAGTACCTTAAAGTAAACATGGGAAGAAGCAGAAGAAGAAGATTTAAGTCCAGGAAACCCAAGATCATAAGAGATGCTCCCATCTGCTTTAAATAGTCCATAATATTTCTCCGAGCCCGCCCCAGGTTTTGAATTCTCATTAAATAAGGCAAATATGTACGCTTTCAGCACATGTTTTGGCCTTAGTGGAGTTCCTTTCCTCTTGGCTAACCGTTTGCGCAAATTATAGTGGTAAGTTCGTGCATTACTCGGTGTAGCTGCAGGTTCACTTTGGTCCCCATGAGAAGCCCAGCCTGTTTCTGTAATTATAACTTCCATTTTCTTGATTCCAGCATCGTCTAAAGCAGCATAAGCTGCATCAATCTGAGCATCGAGCAAGTTATCATAATGTAAATCAGTTTTCTCATCATATATTCCCTCGGTGGGCTGAAAGAGAGCATAATTTATATCAATTTTCCCTGGGTTATAAGTATAAGCCAGAAAAGGGTATGCATTTAAACAGAACGGAGATCCAATTTGTGAAAAGAACTCCAAAAGGGGCTTCATTAAATGAGCAACATCCTCCTTGAAGATACAAGAAGAGGGAGGGTATGAATTTACAAAAACGCCCTGCGAATGAGAAGTAGTAATCTGAACCACATGATCAATCTCAAGCATCTTAGTAGCATTGTATATATTTTTCACAGCACCCAACAAAGCAGCTGCAAGATCATTATCACCTCCTCCCATAACTTCATTCCCTACTGCAATCCCAACAATATGCGTCTCGGGAAGAAATGCCTTCACATTATCCTTGACCCAACTCAGGGCATGGTCTTCATTAGAACTCATTTCCTTCACAAATCCATTTGGAAGTCCTATTACTAACTCAAGCCCTGTCCCTTTAAAGGCGTTGAGAACACTGTGATCTGCGTCGTAGATCCTAACATTCTTGATTTTTGCAGCCTTGAGCAGCATAACAACTTTTTCCGGGGAAGGGATGTTATCAGCTATCCTACCATAATTGATTCCATAAGTTCCAGTAAACGCCGCAGCCAGAGATGCTGAAAGAAGTAGCAGAGACCTCAAGCAACAAGCCTTTACAAAATTAAACAAGAAACAATAGCAGTATATTGGTTCATTAGATGCCCTAGAGGGCCACAGTTCACAATTTTACTGAATGCAAATGCTTACATAATCAAACAATAAAAGACCCTAAATTCAACTTGATCCCTTTTTAATACTTTAAGACAGTACAAAATCAAATTGATCAATACTTAAGAGGTTATGCATGCTTCCACTCAACATAGTAACTATAATGTTATGCCTAATCTGTATATCCTGAATCAGTGAATCTTTAAACTCAAAACCATAATATTTAATAATCAGATTAATTAAAACCAAAATCACCAATCTCTATCTTGGGAAAGTGATGATCAGCAGTGATCCGAAACAAACTCATACAAATCGACGCTATATCTGAATCAAGAGTTTCAGAAACACATAAAAATTACGACTAATTCTCTATCACAAGAAAGTAACAACAAAAAAGTGTTCAAAAGAATCAAGAAATCAGCAGTTACCACTTATCCCGAGAAAGGATACCACCAAAAGAATTCGAAGAATCCTCATCGCTTCAAGATTCCACCCGAATCCCTTCAATTATAATTCTTGTTAACCTTCCCCTCACACAGAAGGCAATCCATCAGCCGCTTCTCAACCTTCCAATCCAAAGACCACCCACGAACTAATTTCGCTATACTTCAAGTATACAAGAAGTTAACACCCCAAAAAAGGGCAGCAGGCGACGCCTTACATGGCGGTTCACAGCGGCAGAGGCGGTGGTTTAAGAGTCGTTTTTGGTGGGCTTTAGGCGTCGCTTTCTGGAGTTGTTTGGAGTGAGTGAACAATTGATTTTGATTAAATTCTGGAAAACCTCTCAATAATGGTGGGTGGAATTATAATCAAAACGTAATATATTAGGCAATTTCTGTCGGGTGGTGATTGGATTGTCTTTTTTTTTTTTTTCCTTCGCCACTTTGTAAAGGAGTTCAAAAATGTTGCTTAGTCTCAGTGTATTTGCATTTTGCACTTTGGTTTTAAATTGGGAGAGTCGTGGCGAAAAGAGTATTTATTCTCTTTCTACAAATTTGGACCACTTTCAAATGCTATTCCGTGTCTTCGACGCGCCATGATTTTTAAATGTGGAAATAATTGCATTTGGTTCTTTAAGCACGTGCGAAATTACTTTGTCATTTTTATTGCTTACTCGTAATTAAAAAGTATATTAATAATAAATAATATTATATGACGTTAAATTATTTTAATGCATAATTTACCATAATTTAGAAAACATATTTTATCTACATAATAAACATATTTTAGTGATGAGTAGACTTGTCTTACACCCGTTTCACAAGTGAGTGTCTCGAAAATTTAATATTAATATTGGTGTTTCATATCACATTTTTTTAAATTAAAAAATTTAAAAGGCAATTACTTTGGTAGAATAGTCCCTAACCCCAATTTCAATTATTACAGACACTCATATAAACTCAATTTACATAACTTAATTTACATAACTTATTACGTAAATCCTGATTTTTTTTCACTCTAATCCATCTTCCTTCCAATTCTATTATATCATATGTTTGCTAGGGGTTTAAATTAAAAGGAAAATAGGGTTTATAAGGAATTGTGATGTAAACCCGATTTACAAGAGATTAACTCTTCAATTATTCGCTATACTCTTTTCTGATTTTTTTTCATTCTTTTTTAAATTTAACTTAGAGCTATAATTGTAATTCATCCTTGTGTTCAGTGTATATTTTATCTAGTAGTTTAGGACATATTTTATCCATATGGTTTTAGAGTAATTTTAGGGTATAATTGTAAATGCACTCTTATGGCTTAAGATATAATTTACTTCTGGAGTTTATGATATAATTATAATTTCACCATTGTGTTTAGGATATATTTCATCCTGAATATTTAAGATTTAGGGTATAATTATAATTTCACGTTATAGTTTGTTCATCCTAAGATTTAGGGCTTAGTGAATAATGATCTTTTAAATAAAAAAAAAAACTAAAACCAAAAATAAAACAAAAGATAACATTAATTGGCAATGAGCGCATGTTAATTAATTAGGGAGAGTGAGAATATTTTATAATTCATTATTCATATTTTAATAGTAGGCAAAGTCTATTGTATCCAATTGTTAATGTACAATCGGGTCAATTTTGATCCGTTGACCCGACGTATATTAGGTAAAATAAAACCCTAATTTCACTTTCAATCCCCCATTCTCTCCTCCTTTCTCTCTCTGCTCACCCGCCGCACCTTCTCCCTCTCTCTTCACTCACACTCACCACCGCACCTTCTCCCTCTCTCGATCGCACTCCACCACCAAACTGCTTCAAGTCGTATTTTCATTCCGTCGTCTCTCATCTCTCCGTCGTCTCTCTTCCACCGATCGCCTCTAGTGCTATTCCACTGACGTCGCTGCTCATTTTCTCTCCGAAATATGGTGAACTGTCGTCTCTCCTCCATCCATCGTCCTTGTCGTTACTCCACCGCACGCCTTCGCTGATTTTCTCTCTGAAATATTTCACGATTCAAATATGGTAATTTTGCTTCTTCGATGTTTAATTCATCTTGAAAGATTTCAATTTGATTATTCGATTCTTCATGTTATCTTCTCTTTCCAAAATCTTCACGTCATTTTTTTATTAGATCTGATTATTTGAGTTGTTAACTTTCTCATTTCCGTCAAAATTTGGTCAGATCTCGCTGAATGTCTTGTCCCGTGAGTTGAAAAAGTTGTTTGGTTGCCTTCACAATTAGTGAGCATTGAAAATCCTGGTGGAGGATTCAGATGTTTATTAATGTATATTTTTTATTATACAATGTATATATTTTATTAAACAAATGTATATCGTTTTATTAATAAACAATTTAATGTATACTTTTAAATATATAGTGTATATATTTTATTGAATAAGTGTATAACATTTTTTAATAACAGCTGGAGTGTTCAAATAATGATTTGGTTGCAATTGATGAAGAGTTTCATCGTATTCATAATCAGAATTGTGTTGGAGGAATGCTTGATTTTAACTCGTTTTATAATTAAAGTGTATAAGTTTTATTGAACAAGTGTATAACATTTTATTAATAAATATATATTTATTAATAACTAATTGTATTATTGAGCAATGAGAAGAAATATGAGTAAAAAGTAAAAACAAGAGGAGTGAGGAGGAAAGTGGCGGCTGAATCGGGTTTCAATATTTTTTATACTTGACTCATTTATAAATATAAATTAGGTACATTAGTGTATACTAGTGTACAATAGATCAACTCTTAATAGTATACATGCAAACTTAATTATCATACTAATTCATAATTTAAATAGTAAATACTATTATGATTTAAAATTATAAAAAATAAAAATGAAATACAAAAATATATAATTATATAAATAATGCATAAATCGGTACAACTGATTTCTTTAATTTTGATCGGTCTACCCGTTTCAATTCAGTATTTCAGTTCAATTTAATTGAATAAATAAAATGATTTTTAGGGTATTTCGGATCAGTTTCAATTTCAAATTCCAATTCAACCGGCCGATATAATTTGATTTTAAAATCATTAAAGTTGTGTTTGGATGGAAGGATTTGAGGAGTGATTTATAAATCTCTCCCTCAAATCCCTCCATCATGTTTGGATAACATTGAAATCAATGAATTTATAAATTCAAGATTTTAAATCAATAAATTTCAAATCAATGAATTTGATTTTGAATTTTTTTAGTTGTTTTTAAATGAATTTCAAATCCTCACTGAAACCGTGTCATTTGAAATCCTTCCGTTGTTGTGTAATTATATCAATATATAAAAATAATATATAAAATTAATAAATTAATTAAAATATATATAATATTAAATATATATTTTTTTTATTTTTTTTTATGTTTTAAACTCTACCACCCAACCTACCACCCCCGGCTATCTACCCCCATCCCCCCAAAAAATTTTTTTTTTATAAAATTTTAGATTTTTAATATTTGAATAATAAAAATATTATCACCCTGCCCCACCCCTACCCACCCCACACCCCACCCCAACCCAACCCAACCCAACCCACCCCATCCCCCAACACCACCCCTACCCCAAAAATTTTTTTTATAAAATTTTAAAATTTAATATTTAAATAAATAATAAAAATATTATCACCCAACCTACCCCTACCCACACCCCCTCCACCCACTATCTCAAAAAAAAATTTTTTATAAAATTTTAGATTTTAATATTTAAAAAATAAAAATATTACCACCCAACCCAACTCACCCCCTCCACCAACCCCACTCCACCCCACCAAAAAAAAAATTAATAAAATTTTAGATTTAATTTTTTAAATATTAAAATCTAATTTTTTTTTAAAAAAAAATTGGTGGGTTGGGGGTGGTGAGAGTGGGGGTGGTGAGAGTGGATGGATAGGGTGGTATGATTGGGTGGTAATATTTTTATTATTTAAATATTAAAATATAAAATTTTATATAAAAAAAAATTGGATGGGGTGGTGTTGAGCGGGGGTGGGCGGGTGGGTAGGGGATAGGGTTGAGTGGTAATATTTTTTATTATTCAAATATTAAAATCTAAAATTTTATTAAAAAATTTTTTTAAGGGTGGGGTGGTGGGAGGGGGTGGGTAGGGGGTAGGTTGGGTGTTAGAGTTCCCTCCAAAAAAATTATTTTTAATAAAATTTTAGATTTTACTCCCTCTGTCCCATAAACAAATTCACACTTTCTATTTTTGTCCGTCTCATAAACAAGTTTACACCTTCAAATAAGGAAATACACACAAATCAATTACCCCACAACACACTTTAATTTCAAAATTGCCACCCATTTACAACTCACATACTTATTTTATAATTTATTTATTACCTAAAATATCAAAGTACCCCTAAAAGTAAAACAAAAAGTAACTTTTTCTTAAACTACGTATCTACAGTAACCGGAAAGTTGTCTTTGGGACGGAGGGAGTAATATTTAATATAATAAAATTTTATTATTTTTATTTATCATATATAAAATTCTATTTTAATAAATAATTTTTGAATTATGGATTTAAAATCCTTCAAATATCTATTTATTCAAACAATAGAATTCAAATGAATTGATTTAAAATCCAAGAAATTTAAAATTCACTCATTTTAAAATACATTAAATTTGAAATGATTCAATTCAAACACAGCCTAAAGGAAATACTAAATTATCTTAAAACACGCCTTTTAATCTACCTGTAAATACTTTTTCAAAGGGAAGAATATTATTACTCCTTATCTGCTATAAAAAGTTTGTTATTTATTCTTAAACTATTTGCTATAAAAAGTTTGTTATTTATTCTTAAATAAACGAAAACGGAGAAATAAAATTATTTTCCAATCAAAGTTTAAACACAGTGATTAAGTTGTTACAACGTCACTATAAAGCTAGGAAAATGTGTGGATTAAAAAGTGAAACGTCATAAACGTCCGACTTAAAAGGATGCCTTTCGAATTATCTCTTAGTCACACTTATTTGTTCGGATTAAGGTTTGTTTTTCTATTATTTAAAGAAATAATCTTATTTTACTTTAAATTTTTATTTTATTTATTTATTTAAAGGAAGAAAGTTATTTACAAGTGTTTACAATGACTCACCATTTGGAATCTCTTTTATGACTGACTATACCCAATTGGTTCACCCACCTTTTTATCTTAGAATATTCAACAAATAATTTCCTTTTTCCTTTTCCATTTTTCTCGTACAGTCATGTAGACTCGAGACGTAAAATGATGTATGACATGACTCGCAACATTATTTTGAAAAAAAAAAAAGAGACTATCGACGATACTTACGTTTTTCTATAACAATGCTCATTTATTTTATTTTATTTTCTCGTCCAACAATATTTTTTGCACATTCTAAAATAAATTAAATAACTTAATTTTAAAAATATCTTAATTTTAGAACTATCATCAACATCTATCATATACATTCTCCCTAGTCTTGTTCAAATACTTGTATCTTTAATTTTACAAGTACATTAAAGAATACGATATTTTAATATGTAGTGAATTGAAAAATATAATATTTAATAAATTGTGGATAATTGTATTAATGTTATGTGTAGGCTTCATGAAAATATATTAATTACTCCCTCCGTCTCATAATAATTTTCTTACTTTCCTCATATGTTTGTCCCACAAAACCTTTCACCCCCAAAAAAGAAAATATCACTTTATCCAACAACCTCAAAAGTTACTTTAATTTCAAATTTACCACTCATTTTTTACACACATATCATTGCTTTATACTTTTTTATTACCTAAAAATACTACAATACCCTCTAAAGTCAATAAAGTTAGTCAAAAAGTGTAACTTTTCTTAAACAACGTGGAACAGTAAAGGTGAAAAGTTTTCCGGAACGGAGAGAGTATTATATATGAGTTTCATATACAAAAAAAAATGTAACTATTGAGATAGGACGACCGAATATAAATATTATTGTGGGACGGATTGAGGGAGATATACTCCATCTGTCCCACAATACTTTTCGTGTTTACCGTTCTATAGTGTTTAAGAAAATTTATTTTTTTGACAAAATTTGTAGTTCTTTTTATTTTTTATTTTAGTATTTCTAGGTAATAAATAAATGTAAAGTAATGTTATAAGTATATAGAAAGAACGATACATTTGAAATTAAAACATCTTTGATATTATTGAACAGAGCGTTGTTTTATTTTTTGAGATATAAAAAGTTTTATGAGACAAATAAATAAAAAAATTTGTAGGATTATGTAAAATAAAAGAATAATTAATTTATTACTTAAAATGGTCGTATTATCACAAAAATAATAATGAGCTTGTCAAAGAAATATACCATACCCACAATATCGATACAAACTACTTCTTCGTCCTGACCAAAGGCCACAGTTTTCTTTTTGCACGTGGATTAATGAATATTATTATTTTATGTGTAGTGAATAGTTATATTAGTAGTGAATGATGGACCATATCTAGGGACCCTTTTACTAAAAAGGAAAATGAGGATATTTGCATGAGACACCTAATATAGTAAATTAGGGACCTTTCCGTGAGATGAAGGAAATATTTTTTAGTTCTTAACTCAACTTCACACTTTCTATTTTTGTCCGTTCTTAATTTCTCTTTACACCCTCATAAAATGACACAACAAACTCAATAATGTTATAATTAATTTAATTTTAATTTTTCATAACACATCATATATTTTATAATTTATTTATAATTAAAAATTAATTTTTAATTAAAATATGATGAAGAGTTAGAGAGAGGAAATATTTTATGAGAATGGATTACTAAAGAATTAAATTAAATTGATTTTAGCGAAAAGAAAAAAAGGGCAAATATTTCTATGAGATTGTATCACAAGTAGTATATCTTTATTCTGGGTATAACTGTATCTCCATGAACCTCATTGAATTTGCCTATGGATTCTAGATTTTATCTAAGAGTGAGTTTGGCGTAAGTCTTATTTTATATAAATCTCCAATTAGCGAAGTTTACAAATAATTTAAATGTTTACCTTTTTCAGCCAAACTCAATTTTTATCTAAGACTAGTTTGGTGTGAGTCTTATTTTATATAAATCTTCAATTAGCAAATTTCACTAAGTGTTTGCCTTTTTCTAAACTCTTCTAATTCATCGTACATATGTATGAATATTAATTTTCATTCATTTTATGGATCTCAATCTTATGCACAAGTACACCCCTTAGCCTATAATTCTACGCTTAAACTCCAACGAGTATTTGAAACCAGCGGACGAGACGGAGTTAAGAGATGAGCAACAACCACTCCAACCAAGTTTATTAGTTTATTCATTTTTTAATGGTTTCCATTCAGCACGATATACTCATCCGTCCCACCCAAAGAGTCTCTTTTTGCTATTTTGAGTGTCCCACCCAAAGGGTTCTCTTTCCTTTTTACACACATGGACCCATACACACCCTCTAATACAATTAAAATATGGGGCATACACTTTCACTAATACAACTACTCACTATACATTAAATAATAATACTCCTTAATCCACGTGCAAAAAAAAAAAATTACCCTTAATGTGGGACGGAGGGAGTATCAAATTTATGAGTTACACTGCAGTGCATTCAGTGCATCGGTGTACGTGTACTGGATAATCTGAACCGTCCGATCAAATACGTATTTAATTCTAACCACTAAATAAATAAAATAATAAAAAAATACAATAATTACCAGCTATCCAATAATTTTTATTCCATAAATCATTAGGTGCACTACACAGAATAATCTCAAATTTATATATTCCGTTTTATGGATTGCATCAATACTTCAATTTATAAATTGTAAAGTTGTAATAGTGTGTGAATCCTCTTATTTAATTCTATATATGCATATTTCTCTTATGTGTATTTATTTTACTACATGAATAATTTATAGAAGTGTTAAATTGATGAATTGCTGGTTTGACTTGGTTTGGCCCGTGATCGACTCGACTAGTAATTTTCGAACTCGGGTTTAATTTAGTCTCATGCTCGATAAAATATACCCTCTCACCTCTCACAAAATATTTTCACATTCTTAAAAAAATATATCATCTATATCCAACATATTTAACATACTTTATTATTTATTTATTATAAAAAAATACAATAATACCTATATTTATCTTAATCTCCATGCATAAAGTTGAAACTTTTGTGATATGGAGGTAGTATAGTAATTATTAAAATATAATAAATTTAAAATGTATTAATTATTATAAGGTTCGATGAAACTAACTCATTTTGCTTAATGAACTAAATCGAATTCGAGTTCAATCTCTGAAGAATATATTTGAGATGAACCTAGCTCTTTTATAAGCTCGTTACTTCATCAAGCCAAGCTCAATACGATAAGTATTTGAGTCGAGCTCGGTATAATAAGTATTTGAGTCGAGCTCCGCTTTATGATATGTTATTATTGATAAAAGAATTAAAAAGTTGAAAATTTTAATATTAAAGAACTAAAATCAAATTTTAAAAATTTTTGGTGGAAATAATATAAAATTAGGAGAATTAAAAATATAATTAATTTTTAAATTGAATTTAAGTAATAAAACTCAACATCTATTAGATAGGTGACATGTACAAGAAATAAACAATTTGGGTCTCAAATTCTATATTTCAGGCCAGTTGATGCCCATTTTAGAAATCCCCATTTTCACTGTTATATTTTTGTTAATTTAAATACTCAAAAACTCAAAATTTTAGGGGTACAGATTAGGGGTCTAAAATAAAAAATAAAAGGGAGGTCCACCCATGTCCAAATAAGGGAGGGTGGAAATCTTGTAATCTTATCTTCTTCCATTTTCCAAACTGCCACAACACCCAATCCTTCCCACCAAAACACTACTACTCAAACATGGGGCTGATAATAATAACCCTAATTATTAAATTAAAAATAATAAAAGAAAGAAAGAAATGGCAACAATTTTTCTCTCAAATGCAAAACTGTTTCTCCCTCCTCTTCCATCCACATCCCCCACATTTCAGACACAGATTGTCTGTAGAGCAGCTGATGAGGCACCCCCCATTGTCGCCTCCAGAAGAACCATTTCTCTCCACCTCACCGCCACAGCCGCCGCCGCCGCCCTTTTTGTAGCTTCCGACAAGGCCAGAGCCGCCATTTTGGAGGCGGATGATGACGTGGAGCTACTGGAGAAGGTGAAGAGAGACAGAAAGAAGAGACTGGAGAGACAGGAATTTATCAAATCATCATCTAAAGAAACAGGTTCACTCCCCCATCCCCCAATTAAATTAGAAATTGTGTTTAAAAATGTAGTAGTATCTTTCTAAGACTGTTTAATATGCAATCAATTTCAGTGGCAATTGATTAGATTAAATTATGTTGTGTAGAATGTGAATTCCATGATTATGTGGAAACTATGAAATAATTATTGGAAAGAAAATATTTAAAATAGTTTAGTTAAATAAAGCTCTAATGGAGTTCTTAGTGACTAATTTAGGCTTTTGTGTTCCAATTCTCATGATCAATCCAATTCCTGTTGTAAATCAAGTCACATTTTCAGTTACAGATGTGATTTTAATTTATACTATCAGTATATTGACAATGGCATATTAAATAATGGATTTGTATTATCAAGGATAGGTGAAATATTATTTGAAATAAAATATTAAAATTGGAAACATCATAAGGTTGAGGATGAGTTGTAGTGCCAGCTTTCATTCATATCTTGAAAAAATTGATACCATCACTTAGTTCATGATAGACGAAAAGTGATCATTGTCCAGTGAACTATTTCGTGAACTATAAAATGGTGAGGCGGTTGTGTTGCTCTAAAATTAAACTCAGTTACATAGGAACAAATAACTTGCAGCCTCAGTGAATTGACTTCGGCAAAAATCTTGGGAGAGATGGAATTTTTTAAGACCAGTTCTCCGACATAATGTGATCTAAGTGGATGAATTTTAGGCGAACATCATACTATTTCTTTCGAAATCTAAGAAAAGAGACAAATGTTTGATGTTGCAGTGGAAATAATGCGTAAGAATTCACTAGAAATTAGGGGAGTGTTATATGTAGGGTATATAATGTTCAAGTTCATATTCAATGCACCCAGGTGTACGCATGCCCTGATACGTGTATTAATTTTTAGTTTTTATTTAATAGTGTGTGTTTCTTAATAAATGTATAAGTTTTTTGTATTCCGTTTTTCATTAAAAAAACTAAAAAATTCGCTAATAAAGTGTATAAGTTCTTATTCATTAGTGCATAGTATGTTTTTATTTATTAGTGTATACTTTTTGAATGTGGGTGCATCAGAGAATATACGTTTTGAATGTGGGTGCATCAGAGAATTTGCCATAATATTTATTGCTAGATTGTGGTTATAAGTTATTTGTATTGATGTGGAATGGTGCAGCATATTTGCAAGATGTTGTGTACAAACTGAGCAAAGTAGGGCAAGCACTCGAAAACAATGATATTTCTGCAGCCAATTCGGTTCTTGGCTCTACCGAATGGCTTCAGAATGTCAATTCTGCCCTCGTCAAGGTATTCCACTTTTTCTATGGTTTGGATTTCGAACGTTAATTTTGAGATACAAAAACTTTAGAACGATCATCCTGGGTGATTATGAAAACGTAATAACATTGTAGTAATGGCCAATTGATGTAAAATTAAATTAATTTTCACCAAAATAAACGTATTTTGTATTCATCAAGATTCAAAGTACTTGGTAAATTAAATTAATTTTCACCTCCTATTATGTTTGCAGTTGAGTTCAAGTGAGGAAGAAAAAAGAGAGGTGGATAACTTCAATTCGTCACTGGGCTCATTAATCTCATCAGGTCAGCTCAATTCTTTGGGAAAATGCTTTTTTTTCCCCAAAAGAATAATAATAATCTTAAGGGCAATACTTGCGAGACCACCGTGTTTTACGTTTTTTAAAATAGTTATCAATTTCTATTAAAAATATTATCATTTTTTCATAGAAAAAGTTACTCCATCTGTTCTATAAAAGTTTTCATATTCTTAAAATGATAAAAAGTCAAAATACTAACCTTTCTCTTACACTTTATTTAAAAAAATAACACTCTCACTTAATATAATTTATCATCTATTTATTACTTAAAAATATCAAAATACCCTTCAAAGTAACTACTTCATTTTTTTAATTTACATGCAAAAAAACATGAAAATTTCATTTTTTTTAAAGAAGGGATATTATTTTTTATTTATACTAGGAATTATTTCATGAAATAATAAAATGCATCACTATCATTCCTGATTAATAGATTAAGCAATTCTTGAAATTGGAGTATTTATTTAATTTAATAATAATATAATTCAAACAGTTTCAAAGAATGACGTGGAAGCATCAAAGGTAGCTTTCGTGGCATCTGCCATTGCATTCGAGAAGTGGACTACGCTTTCCGGGTTAGCCCAACAGCTCAAGGGCCTTTGAAGCTCCATCCAACGACGTCGTCTCCTCTTTTTTCCTCACTTCATTCTAACTCATTACAATTTCATTCTTTCTCTCATCAAAACTTGTAATGTATTTTGTTTTGCTCATACCCTTAGTGGCTGCGGATCCAGAGAAAATACCATTTTACATCGCGAATCTTTTATCGAATTCAATTTTAGTTTCGTAACTTTTCACATTTTCAATTTTAGTTATTTGTGTATCGATTTCAATCATCTATGTACAGTTCAGTCTTTTTAAATAATGTCAGCCAAAATTGGATATCCGATCAACCCTAA
Source organism: Pogostemon cablin (assembly GCA_023678885.1). Taxonomy (NCBI): domain Eukaryota; kingdom Viridiplantae; phylum Streptophyta; class Magnoliopsida; order Lamiales; family Lamiaceae; genus Pogostemon; species Pogostemon cablin. The sequence goes on along the minus strand of CM042978.1, from coordinate 16,437,998 downwards.
TGGCAAGATTATTTATGTTGCTCGTTATTTATGTTCTTGAATTAGATGTTAAATAACTCAAAATTGCTTGCTGATTTGATCTGGAATGAGTGCATACACCAATACTTTGATTTTTTTTTTCAATTATATTGTCTATTTTTTGAAAAATTTGTATCGGTATGTATCAGTATATTGGTAAGGAGCAATATTTCGGTTTTCAGTAAAATTCGGTATCGACAATTAGCATACCGAAATTTCGGTATATCGAATTTCGGTATACCGAAATTTTCGGTACGACATCGGTATACATTTTTCATTATTGAAAATTTCAGTACGGTATACGATATGCATAAAAAATTTCAGTATACCGTACCGTCCAGCCCTAGATCTACATGCGCCAATATTCCTACTGTAAAATAATTCATGATAGAACATGTACTACTGCTACACTTTATATATACTATATAAGTTGAATTTTCACGAGTATAAAAATGAAAAGTTCAAAGAAAAGAAAATTCTAATATTTCTTGATACATAAAAATATAATTTCAAACTAAAAAAAAAAGTAAAGGAAAAATATTTAAGTTAAAGATTTCTGAAAATTGAACATGTAATACAAAATGTTCGTTTTACTAAGTTAAATAAAAGGTTTACACAGAATACGAATGAAGGTGGCAATTGGGATGGGCCTAATGGGCCATGCGTGTACTCTGGCGTGGGCTGGGCTACAAATTACTCTATTGGACCCTGAGTTTCGAGATTCCAAAATTATTTTTCCTGTTTTACGGTCTTTTTCAGGTTCAAACAAGACAAATGTTTAAAAGTATTTTTAACATTTTTTTTGTTATCTTCAATTTAATTATATTATTTTAATTTTGGGATTTACTTATTAAATTTAATTGTAATGTACCCATATAAGATGCGCCATTTAAAATTTTTATAAATATCTTTGTATAATTATTAACTAATTTATTAATATTTAAAATTAATTTAATGGTTTTTGGAGTGGAGAATTCTTGCGTAGGACCGTCTCACGTGAGAATATTTTACACTTTTTAAATTTAGTGTATATTGGGTGCACCCGGGTGCAAGGGTACATCCATATGTGTATGACTTTTTATTCTATTTTGTAGTATGTTATTATATTTTGTATACGTGTTTTGTAATAATTGTATATTTTTTTCACATTAAGTTTTTCATTAAAAAAAAGTAACATTCATATGTGTATAACTTTTTATTCAATAGTGTATACATATTTTTTTAATAATTATATATTTTTTACACTCAATTTTCATTAAAAAAAATTAACAATTGAATTGTATACATTTTGATCATAATTATATATATTTTTGTTTATATTTGTATATGGATGCACCCTATCTTAGGGTGCATTTGGGTGCACACTATAATTAGCCTTTTAAATTAGTCATCACTTTCGTTATAAGATGTTGTCTCTGTTCATTTATATACTATAAATTGTTTATGAAATAACATTTTTACTTTTTATTAATTGAATATCACTTCTTTATTATAAAAATTATCACTTTTTTACACCTGTCACACAAGTCCTCGCCTTCTAAAGTTAGCATGTTAGTAGATGATAATTTATTTGAAGATAATATAATATATGAACGATTTTTTTACAATATTACTTTATTGACAAAAAAATTTATGAGTTAAAAAAAAGGCTAAATTATAGTGAACTATATATATATAGATTTACGGTAGAATTACTAATAACTTTGGGCAGTCTCGCGAGACCATGTCAAGGTGGAATCAATTTACACTCTCATATTTAATTATCACTTTTTAATAGTATCATTTTTTTTAAATGTTATTAATTTTTATTTATCTATAAATTGTTTTTAAAATAATTTATTGTAGCATTATCATTTTTCATTAATTGATTAACACATTTTATATATGCATTTCATAATATGGTAAGTTATAGCGCCTTGTTTATACTTTTTTTTATAATGGAGTATTATTATTTTATATATTTCATAATAGAATATTGTTACACTTTAAAATAAAAAGTAATACTTCTCCGTCCCATATATAGTTGTTTTTTGTACATAAATAAATGAATATAATATTTTAATGTGTAATGTGTTAAGTAATATACTAATATTTTTTAATGTGTAGTGGTAATTGTATTAGTGTTGTCTATGATCCCTATATAAGGATATTAATTAATTATTTATGTGAGTCTCATTTATAAAAAAATAAAAATATATACTTTGTATTAAAACAGATATAATAGAGTATTATGATATCAAACTATAATTCTCTAAAAAATAACACCCGACATTTTAAAGATTAATAATACATACCGATCTACTATTCTCTTTTAAAATATCAGCGGCCCCTAATTCTAATGTGATTTCATAAACCAAAAAGAAAAAGAAGATGATCCCATATTGAGTTTCCTTAATTGTTGGCGTTCGATCGTTTGGTTAACGTGAATCGCTAGGGTTCCATACGTTTCTAATATACAGCGGAAGCAAGAAAACATGAAACGTATTACCTTTCATTAGGGTATGTTGAAGAAAGTTGATTCTCGCCGGCAGTCTGCACAGTGTCACGAGAATGGCCATAACTTCTTCATCTGAATTCCGATTGGAGTGATCTACGTGCTCGGACGATTCTCTCTTCGGCTGCTTTCCGTCAGTATATGAAACATCAAATTCAGAGCACTATACGATTTTATATGAATTTTGTAAGGTGGCGGACAGCAGCAGCAAACAACCTTTCGGTCTTCTGCTGTATTCTCAAGTCCAATCTCGACGTCGTGTGGGCGACGATCCTTGAGATCTTCTCAATCTGTTGTTCCCTCACCCCCTCACAGTGTTAGGCGTGTAAAAAAATAGGGTTTATGGACAGTTGAGATGACTTATATATGGGCTACAGCAGGGACCAGGAGGAGAAATTGGATTGGGCCTCCATTGGGCTTAAGTATCCAAGCTTAGCCCAAAACTTATACTTAAGTCCAATAATAATAATATAGTCCACTGAAATATTATTACTGCACTACCTTTCTAATCCCAAAATTACGTTTTGGGCTCCTTCTTATTATGAGTCCGTTAGTCTCCCCATGTTTAAGATATACAATGTCCATTAATTAATTAAGTTACTGACAACTCCATTAATTAATATCTTATCCAAGGGTAGTACCACTCAACCTCAATATCATGCAGGGTTTACATGATAATCCTTATGAGCTCCTCAAGGGGACATCATCAACCTATAACGGACACAGATATCTTCTACAATCAACAGCACACCATAGAGACAGCACTACTTCCCAACTCACCGAGTTTCTTGATTTAATTACATGTAAATCTCACTCATTGATGAATCAAAGAAATATATATTGCCCTACGTGTCGAGATTATTTTATAGGGATTAAGAGCACGAACATCCATAATAACATAGATCAAGTTCTTCTATAAGTCAGTATAAGTCGAACGATCTCAAGCGGTCCTGCTCAATACACACAAGTGCACTAATGTGATTCTATAGCCAAGACAAGCTAATACCAAACTACACTACAACAATCCCGATAGAGAGTCCCCGCCTATCTCGGTTGTGAGCATCTGTTTATACTTTATAAGGAAACCGATAATATGATCTTCCGCGTATTGTCGCACAACATATTATCTACAGTATAAAGTAAGTGGATTATTGCATCGTGCATATAAATAAACTATAAGATGCAATCATTTGATCATATGATTCTCATTTCAAATTAATTGTTAACGAATTGTTCATACAAAAGCTAGACTTTTAGTATACAATCCAACAATCTCCCACTTATACTAAAAGACTATGTTGTGATGTCTTCTGCCATACATATAATTCTCACTCCCACTACACGACCATCAAAAGCTCTCACCTTAAGATCCTTGTAAATGGACTTACTTGGTTATCATTCGATGCAATCTAGACAACAACAACCTTCCCCTCATCATACGATTTCTCGTAACAGGTGGTACTCGCGCTTCATGTGTTTAATTGCTTATGGACTCGTGATTTGTTCAAGTTTGCAACTGCACCATTATCATCAAAATAAATTGTGATATCCATGGGCAAACTTAGAAACACTTCAAAGTCCATCATGAAGTTTTTATAGTCATACAGATACTTTGGTTGCCTCATAGGCTTCAATTTATCATCTTTCTATGATGGAGTCCGGAGTCGTAAAATATATTTCTATATAACACTCCTTCACATTATGACTCTACTTCCTAAATTAAACACATAACCTTTGAGGTAGATTTACTGCCGTCCCTATCTGATTTGAAAAATCAAAATCTACGTAACTCATAAGAAGCAGTGAATCTATCCGGTAAGCCCACATATAATTTCTAGTCCTTTTCAGGTACATAAATATATGTCTTACCACAGTTCAACATTTTTATTTCGGGTTACCTTGATACCCACTGTCTATGCCATTGGCAATACAGTTATATGTTCTCGTGCATAACATTCCTTAGATTAAGCTTCCTTATTCGCCGAAGCATAAGGAACCGCTTTCATCACCTTTATCTCCTTTTGTATCTCAAGACACATTCACTTAGATAAATTCACATGCTAAATGAGTAAGGATTGTATCATTTTGCGAAACTTCAGATAAGCATAACATCCTTTCTTATGATCCGTATTACCGTGATCAAAATGATATTTTTTTTGCTTCTCTTAAGTCCTTTATCTCATACCGCTTTATCAACCATACCTTTACGCCCGACAATACTCTTTCATTTTCTCCAATGAGCAATATATCATCTACGTACAATACAAGAAATACCACCACGTTTCCGTCACTCTTTTCAATACGCAAGACATATCAGAGCATTGATTAAATCCATATCACTGGATTTCATCATCAAAACAGATGTTCTATAATCTTGAAGCTTGTTTTAGTCCATCGATGGACACCTTTAAGCTTACATTCAAAATGCTCTTAGCCCTTTGTAATGAATCACTCTGGTTTCTTCACATAGATATTTTCCTCAAGACTTCCATTCAGGAAAGCTGTCTTGACATCTATTTGCTATCCATCATATTCCGTATGAGTAGCAACAGATAAAAGAATCTGGATCGACTTAGGCATAGCTACCGGCGAACATATTTTCTCATAATCGAACCCTTTCTTTTTTAGTATACCTTTTCGCAACAAGCTTTGCTTCCAAGGTTTTCACCTTACCGTATCATCCTCTTTTATTTTGTATGACTACTTCCAATGTCTTTTACACCATTTAGTGGTCCTACAAGCTCTCTGATTTGATTTAGAATCCATCGATTCTATTTCAGAAACCATTGCACTTGCTAAGATTCGGCATTTCGATCTTGTAGTGCTTCGTCATATTCGTGGGTCCATTCCATGTTTACTAGGGGTCAAGTCTCACGACTCTCCCAAAACATATATCTTACAGGTTGTCGAACAACTCTCCCACTATGATAAGGCACTACATGTAATTGTGTATCAGATTGAATTAGAAGTGAAAAGTTAATATTAGTGATAATAAAGTGATATTCTACGTTTTAAGAAAATAATAATAATGAAGAATTGCATAAACAATTAAAAAATAATCCTGTAAAAACCTGATATTTTGATTTAGATTTTCATTGATGTTTCCTCTTGGATACCTATATATAGGGGAATCTAGGCTAGCATCTAGTTTCATGATCCACATGTTCCTTTAATACTACATCATTTTGTGCTTCCTCCACTATAAATCTTACCCTTCACCCTCCACTATCCATGCATACATTATTTTTTGATGTAATATCTCGTGTATAGTATTATTACATAAATTTGTAGCTTATCGGTTGTGAGTTGCGAACTGCAAAGAAAAGAAAACGAATAAAAGTCAAAGGAGAGCTAAGAGTTGAGCACGAATGCTTTTCAAATGCTTAAAAGAAAAAAAACAATAATTGAATTTTGTTTTCCTCTTGCATATGAATAATATTATCAATGACAAATGAAATACTAACACGGAAATGATATAAGATCTCGTGTCGTTTCAAACCAAATTAGAATTTAGAAACACCAATTTATAAGATAGAGTATTTCTTATAATCGTTAATTATAAATTTTTTCACACCTTAGTGATTGATTTATGTTTTATTATACTCTTATAGTTTAATGTTTATTTTGATGTATTAATGTTAAATTGTAATTTAATCATAGCAGTTTATAATCTATCTTACCCTAGTGATTAATGATATATTTTATCATTTTGCTTTATAGTGTATCTTATCATTGTAAACCATGACATGATATTTAAATATATATTGTCATTTCAACTAATAATTAAAAATAATTTAAGATAAATTTAGTTTCACAAGACACCACTCTTTAAATTGAAAAAAAAATTAACTTTCTATACATACACACAGAGTTTACAACATAAATTGTCCCGTATCTTTTTACATTATTCGAAAATGTCCCAAATATATAGTTAGCCTATTCATATTCTGTCACACATTTCTTATTGGGTTGTCCCACAAAAATTAACATATTTTCTGAAATAGTAAAATTTTATTATCAATATAACATCTCAATTTTTAAATATTTAAAAAATGTGGCTCTACTTTTATATATATATATATAAACAAACAAAACAAATTAAAAAAATTAAATTAATTTAACATTAACCATAAAATTAATTATACTAACAAAACAAATGAACCCTAACCATTTTTCGATTCCTCACCCACCAAAATTAAACCTGTTATTAATAAATCCCTCAAACACTTCCTCACCTAGTCTCTATTCGCTTATTTCTATGCAATCAAAAGCTTTCCCTTAAATATAAGAGATCTATTGTAGTGTTCACACGTAATCAAGTTGAATATCGAATCTAAAGGATATAACAAATACTTCTCAAGCCTAATTAATTAAATTAATTAAGAGTAGTAACCAATTATCAAGTTTGTTGAATTATTAACCTACTAATAAACTGAAAATTAAATAACGTAGTAAAAAATCACTAATGAAAAGTAATGAGTGTTTCAAGAATAGAGATAAGATAGTTGGATGGAATCCAGTTTAAATCGATCAACTTAACCCTCTAAACAAAAAAGTTATAGAAACTATTTTTTAAAAATATATTTAGTTACAAGTTAAATTAAGATATCTAAACACAGATCTTTTTCATATCCTAGGATGCTGGAAAAATAATCCTTATTCTTTTACTAAGCACCAACAGTGTTAATATATTTTCCCCTTAAAAATTACTTATATCCTAACATGCATTTTCTTATAGGTACTGCAAGAATCAACTCTAATTTCTTGACCTATTTATCTAAGATGATGATCACAACATCTCAAATTCTCAGTTTTGATTAAGAAATTTTATATGGTCAAATTCCCTAATTAATCATAACATATGACACAAAAATTTTTACTTACAAAATCAACAATCATAAACATGCATCTAACTATGACATGATATAATCGAAAATAGTTACACGACAAAATCTATAAGTTTTAAATCAAAATCATAAATAAATTAATAAGCATTTTTTAGAAATCCATAACTTAGTGTAGAAAATCAGATCAACATGATTAGAACTTATAAAACCCTAGAACTAAAAAAAAACTAGTTCATAGTATTACAAGCAACAATCATGATTATAAATGATTGAAATCATTAATTAAAATAATCTGATTTTTTTTAAAAAAAAAATGCAAGTCAAATTAGGGGGCATTATTGTCAAACTGCACTGAAAATGGATAATTTTTTTTTCTTCAGAATATTGGGTAGTTTTGATTTTCTAATATTGGCGGGGGATAGAAATGATTATTCCCTTAAAATATTATTTCATTTATGAAAAAGCAATGACAAAGACTTGTGTACAATCTTCAATTGGTACAATCTTCGGTACAACATCCTTCCTTCACTTTCATTGTGTGTTTTCTTTTTCTTTTTTTTTAATGTTGCTGTACGTTACTTCTTTTTTTTAATTTTAGGGATATAATTGCAATTTTATCCTTGTGGTTTAGGGTATACTTTATCCCTAGTGTTTAGAGTATAATTGTAATTTTACCCTTGTGGTTTAGGGTATAATTATCCCCTAGGTTTAGAGTTTAGGGTATAATTGTAATTTTACCCTTGTGGTTTAGGGTATAATTATCCCCTAGGGTTAGGGTATAATAGTCATTTAAATAAAATTAATCTAAAAATAAAATAAAAAATAATATTAATGAAGGAGAATGAATTAATTAAGAATGGTGGGAACCAAGGTTGTACCAATTCAATTGATACAACCGGTTGCACCCTATTCCCTCTAAAAGCAATTATTCATTTAATGATGAAAAGAATAAATGTCCCAGGAATTTGATTCAAGAGTACTGGCTTGTATTATTCTCAACACTCAAGAAAGTAAAGCTAAAGAAAAAAGAACAAATCCTGAACATACTGCAAAATCTTTCCACTAATGAAAATATCAGCATTTCCAGCTGATCAATTCATCATAAAGAATGATCAATAGCACAACTCAGCCATAACAAATATGTGTGTATCTACATATATGATTGTGTGATGATATACTTTTTAATAAGTTTCACCATTATTCCTTAATTATAATAAAATTAAAGTGTATAGTGAGATTAATTTGAGTCTGAACTTATTTATAAGATGAAAAAAAAATAGTAAGTATGATGAGAAAATATCACTTTTTTATCTATTACGAATTAAAGTTGTCTAACTGGACGGCTATAATTTTCCATAGATTAACTTTCACATTTTGTTAAGAAAATTTATTATCTTTTTCACGAGCCTATTTTTGTTAGATTGTCTCATATAAGTTTTTGCTAGTATCTTTTAGATTTCATATGATATTTTGATGTATATGAATATATATAAGTAATGTTCCCTTCATCTCATGAAAATTGTCACATTTTCTTTTTGAGCTTATTTTCTCTGAACCCATTTTATGGTACACTCGAATTATACGTTACATAAAAGTTTACTCTTCATAGTAATGAACTAATACTCTTTTGAATAAAAAAAATATTATCTATCTTAATAGGAATATGAGTCATAACATATTAGAATTTGATTAAGATTAATATTTTCTAATAAAAAAAGTAACAATTCATTACTCTAAAGAGTAATTTTTCGTGTGTTAAGAAACAAAATCAAAATATATGTAAATCCAAATACAATGGGCAATTTTCCTTTTTCCTTTTTAATTTTGTATTTTTCCAACAGGAAACACACTCAAGAGAACTAGCATCTTCGTTTGTTTTAGTTTAAAAAATTTCAGTTTACTTTAATACCCCATTATACTTTACACTTTATTTATTATAAAAAAAATAATTCAAAACACTCCTAAAAAAATGCATTTTCATAATCTACGTTTAAAAAGAATGAGCCAATTAATTATTCTGGACGAAGGGAGATATATTAATTAGATAAAATAGAACAGATGAAAGTAATAATATCTTAAATAAAATATATATTCTATTTAAAATATCATGCAATTTTTCACTATGAAATGTTCTCCTACATAACTCGTTCATAGTTAAATGTTTCGTCGGAATAGTGTTTGATTTTTATAATAAGAAGATTGAATTAATTAAATGAATTAGGCGTATTAATAATAGTTGGGCAAACAACAAGATTGCGTTTTTTAAATGTAAACACTTGGTGGACTGTCTCACAAGACATTTAATAAATAATAAGTATTAATATTTTAGTAAAAAGTAAATTTAGGTGATGTTTGTTTTGGAGTTTTGTGGAGTTTGAAAATCTTAAATAGTAATGTTATGTTTGTTTTGCATTTTTGATAGAGTATGTTTTAACTTTATTTCAAATGAATGAGTAAGAATGTATTAATTTATGTAAAAAAGATGAGAGAGGAGAGATAAAAAGAAAATGTGTATTAACTGAGGAGAGAGAAGATATATTATAAGTATATATACACGTGATTTTTGTATTAATTTATGTAACAAAAAATTATGAGAGAAGAGAGATAAAGAGAAAAAAATGTATTAATTAAGGATAGAAAATGTATATAGGTATATATAGGAGTGATTTTTAAAATGTAGGTGTGGAATTTGAATTTCAATTCGGAGTTTCAAACCCGAAAACAAACATCCCATAAATTGGAAAAAAAAATGACAACAATTCAAAAAAATTTTATAGTATAAATAAAAAATGATAATAATTTTTAATAAAAAATAAATTAATTAATTTTTTTATATTTTTTTTAATGATATCACTCAAATGTTCCTCTCACTACAAAAAAACCTTGAATAGAGACGGTTTTAGATACGGCTTTTAATGATTTGAGACGATTTTATTACCGTCTACAATTTGTGCGTAGCTAAAATAGAGACGGTATTAGAGACGGTTTTATTTTGAGACGGTATTTGAGACGGTTGTAAACCGGACTGGTCGGTTTAATTTGAGACGGTATTAGAGAGGGTTTTTTACCATCTCGATTTAGAGACGGGTCTCTAAAGCCCTCTCTAAATGGTTGTATACTGGTCCGATCGGTTTAAATTGAGACAGTAAAAAATTATCTCTAAAGCCCTCTCTAACCACTAACTTTTCAAAAATGAACGAATCAAGGTTTGAACCATAGCTACTATGCCCACGGCTGAGGCTCAAGACCACTAGACCAACATCATCTTTTTTTTTTGCCAAAATTTTTTATTTATTTTAATGTATATGAATATTGTAATTTCAAGCCTTGAAGAGGATTCGAACTCAGACCTATAGGCATCGGGGACCTTATGGGCATCATGTATGTCAAGTTTGCTAGAAGTAATTCTTAATATATATTCATCACACTATATATGTATATATACACTTATTTTTACTCATTGTGGATATGGGTTGAACCTCGATTCATTAATTTTGAAAAATTTAATGGTTAGAGAGGGCTTTAGAGACGGTTAAAAACCGTCTCTAATTGAGATGGAAGAAAACCGTCTCTAATACAGTCTCAACTATAAACCATCTCTAGTTAGAGACGGTAAAAAATCGTATCTAATTTGAGAGGGCAAAAAACCATCTCTAATACCCTCTCAACTTAAAACCGTCTCTAATACCGTCTCAATAATTGAAACGGTCAGAAACCATCTCAAAATTACCCGATCCGGTTCTATAGCTTGCAGACACATTCCGTCTCTAGAACCGTCTCAAATAGAGATGAAAAAACTCCGTCTCTAATTGAGACGGAAGAAAACCGTCTCTAATACCGTCACAACTTAAAACCATTTCTAATGTCGTCTCAAATTAGAGACGGCAAGAAATCATCTCTAATTGAAACGGAAAAAACCGTCTCTAATACCGTCTCAATGTGAAGCCGTTTCTAATGCCGTCTCAATATTAAATTTGTTACTGTTGACCAATAGTCAACGAGAATGTCGTCTCTAATTCTAAAAAACCATCTCAAGACTAATACACCGTCTCTAATTTTGGTCTCTAATCAAAACTTTTTTTGTAGTGTCTAAAGACATGACAATTAAAATATAGCGGTATTTTTAGATATTTTAAATGCACCTATAATTACTCCAATATATTGCTTTCCTTGTTACATGAAGTATATATTTACTATAAGTATGTAAGTTTAAAAAAAATTATTTTTAATTTATTTTTAAATATCTTTTAAGTAATAAATAAATTATAAAATTAGTTATGTAAATAGTACAGATGACAATTATTATAAAATTAAAGTGTATTGTAAAATTATTGAATTGTATTTTATTTTCTTATTTTGAGCTATAAATTTGTTTATTGTAAATTTATTTATAGGATAGATGAGGTATATTATAAACACGATTTTAAACATTCATATATTAATAATATAAATAAATAAATAAATATATAATTATATTGAAAATAATAAATAATTAAATAAAATAAATGGCGAGAAGTCAATTAAGTATTCTAAAATAAAAAACTGGTAATATTTCATCCAAGTTTAACCATGTCTATTAATTCCCTAGATCCGAAATTCATATTCATGCAAATACTTATAAGAGGATCATATAAGCATGTCAAACCAATATTATCAAACGATATTTAATTATCAATCTTAAAGAACAAAAAATCTTAAGACCAAATAGATATTAATTCCTTTACCATACTTATGATGCTCAACGTTCTCTTACAAGGTAATTATGTATCACACTACAAAAAAAATTATTTTTTAGCAACCAAATTTACCAAAGGAATTCAATCAATGGAATTACCAATGGATTAGCAACAACAATGACATTTTTTGTTTCAGCAACGGAATGCTAACAGATTTATTCTCTATTTTAGTAATAGAATTCAATCTGTTGGTAATTAGCAACGGATTACCAAGGGAATCATTATATAAATTACCAACAGAATTATTAGCAACCGATTACCAACAAAATTTTTTATCAACGAAATTGATTTTTCGTTGCTAAAAATTTAGCAACCACCACTTTACCAATGAAATTTTACCAACGGATTCCGTTGCTAATCCGTTGGTAAGCCAATTTAACAATGGAATTAAGACTTTTAGCAGCGGAATATTCTGTTGCTAAAAATATTTTTTTGTAACGTAAACAGATTTTTCTAATAAGTACTAGTACAAGAATTGAATTTGTAAATACCCACAACATCTTATTCCCTATCTAAGCGATTCTCATGTAAAATTTCATTAAAGGTTAATGTATACCGATTCTCTATAGGTACTTAAAGGAATTGAATCTAGAGATTCCTAATTACTAAATATTTCTACAATTATATTTTGAAAAATTATTAGATATTTTAAATTGAATGTCTAAAGGTTATATGGACAAATTCCCTTCAATTACCACAGTTGACTAATGTAATCATTATACATTCAAATTTCAAATATCATGATACATTCAAATTCCAAATTATATAATAATTCGAGTTAATTTTATGCATCTATAACATAAATAAGAATGAAGAACACAATCATAAAACACTACAAGAAAATTGCCGAATTCAACGGCGAAAAATCGTTGGAAAATACAAAAATACCGTTGGAATTCATGATTCCAATAGATATTCCAACGAATTTTTCTATTGAAAAAGTGGTCGTTGGAATGTCATTTTTCCAACAGCATTTCCAACGATTTAAAAAATCCAACGGTGAATCCAACGACATCTTTTTGTTGGAAATTTTTTATCTAAAAGTGATTCAAAAAAATTTCCAACATAATTTTCTTTTGGAATTACCGTTGGAACAAATTCCAACGATCTTCAAACTACGTTGGAATTTTCCAACGATAAAAAAAAAATTATTCGGATTGCCCCGAAATGACCTGGACCAATATGGAAATCCCAACTCATTGGGCCTTTCGATACAATCAAATAGAAAGCCCCAAGGGCGCCATATTCTAGGAGCCCAAACTATGTGATTGGATAAATCCTCCTCTATCTGTTGCGGGTCGAGTACTCCTTCCCCCTTCCCTTCTTCAAACTCCGATTCGTATTTTTCATAGAGAAATCTCTGATCAAAGATAGAACAAGATCCATTTTGCATCGAACCCTTGACCTCTTGCGTATATCACCTTATCATTTACCAACTTGACTAATATGTATTATATGTTATTAATTGACATTTAAATATATTGAAGTCTCTTTTTTCGATAAAATTTTCATAGGAATTTTCCAACGGCTTAAGTTTAATTGGAATTTTTATTGAAAATTTTCAATGGTTTATCAAGCTATTAGAATTAGCATTGGAATTTTCCAACGATTTAAATTTATATGGGAATTTTTGTTGAAACTTTCCAACAATTTTAGGTTTATAGGAATTTTCGTTGAAAATTTTCAATAGTTTATCAAACTATTGGAATTAGCATTGGAAATTTCCAATGGTTTAAATTTCCATGGAAATTTTCGCTGGAATTTTCCAATGGTTTAAAGTTTCATTGAAAAATTCGTTGGAACTCTAATTTCCAACAGATTTGCTTTTCGTTGAAATTTTTCTATTAGAATTCGGCAGTTTTCTTGTAATGAAAGTCTTACAAGTTTGCTTCGAAATAAGAAAAATAAGAATACTAAATATGTTGTCTTGACAAGACATTATTTGAACATTTAAAACCCTAACACCAGCAAAAAGAAAGTTAGCTCGTGGTGTAACAAGCAACCCAATTCAATTCTATTATTATTGATGAATTGTATATGTCTTCATGAAATTTCCAATCTATTTACTATCTATTCTCCAACTGCAAATAGCGGTCCAAAATTTAGTTGTTTTTCTAATAATTGTGACCTTATTTGAATCAATTTTAATTACCTCAAATTTTTTTTTACTTGCAACCATTGCACCATGATATTTTATGAAATCTTCTGATTAATTCTTAAACTATTTTAATTATAGAATTTAATTTTTATTTTTAAAGTTTAGTGTTAATTTTAGGATATAATTATAATTTTATCATTCATATAATATTTTATTATTTTGGTTCATATACCGTTATATATGTACCAATTTAATATTTAATCTTTATGTTTAATGTTAATTTTAACGACATATTTATAATTTCACTTCTCATATAATTCATTAGAAAAATATTCTACTTATAGTTAGTGGTCTATTGAACACTATATTATAGGTTTTACTTTATATTATAGTGTTAATTATTAAAAATAATTATTTTTTCAACAAGGAGTCATAGGAATTTATTTTACATAAAAATTTATTTTGAATTAAATTATTTAGTAATACAAAATTATATGACATATCGTATGTTCTTGTAATAAATGTAATATTACAAAATATTACTTGCATTTGTGTTCAAGAATATATTTCAATTAAGCATATCATGCAATATCTTTCTATTTTAATTTTATAGTTTAGGGATTATATTTCCCACTTAGCCAGGGTTTTATATCATGTTATCAACTTTAAAAAAAATTATTGTGATTTTATTCATAATTAAAAATTTTAATTGTATGGAAGTACGATACGTCCCTTTGGTTTGGGACTTAATTATCCTATATCATTTGAATATATATAATACGTCTTTTTCTAAAATTTTTCAATGTCAATTAATTTAAAATTAATTAGATGTCAATAATTCTTGAACGTTATATTACTAAATAACAACTTTTTTTTTATACCCCCACAAGCTTTTTTCACGTTGTAAATTTTGAGACCCGCTTATAATTTTTCAAGCTATATCTCTTAATTTCTTTGACAGAAAATAAATTTCTAATTAATTCAAGATAGAATCAATGTTTACACAAGAATCAGACAAAGATGATGAGAAGAAAGACAAAACACCATTAAAAGCAATAGTTGCTAAATTATGTGCTAAAGAGTTTCCTTCTCGTCGAGTCCAATTGAACCAAACTTGTTTAAAAGAAGGGCGGAGAGAGAGGATGTCCTTCACAATGATATCGAAATATGAAAGATCTAGTCTGTTATTCACCAGTGCATTGTAAAGGATCTGAGAATTTGTTTCCACCATCACCTTCTTAAGATTTTGTTCTTTGCAATTTCTAGCCCTTTCAATGCTGCAAATGCTTCACTTACTTCCACAGAAAAATTAGAGTTCTTGAATTCAACAAAAGACCACTCTATCTGCCCACTATGCCTTCTTGCTACGCCTCCCAAACCAGTTCTAACACCCGCAATAATCGATGCATCCGTGTTAATCTTCACAACATCACCATGAGGTGGATCCCATTCCTTTTGCCTCGGAGCAACCTGTGGTGCAGTGTTAGTGATATGAGACTTTGCCTGCAAAAAATCATGCACGTCGCTATGTGCTATTGATGAGACATATTGTGGGTTCAAGTCCTTGTTCTGGAAATAAAACTGGTTTCTGACGTACCATTCACACTAAAGTAAGGTGGCAAATTCTTATTGAAATTTCATCGACTTTCCTTCAATAGAGGCCAGAATTCACTCAGCTAGAGGAGGAAGAGACATAGAGCTCCTGATATCCAGTTTTATGTACTGTGATGTCAACCCTAGTTTTCTTAATTGGTTCATTATACATCATTTGTAAGATTAGTATTAATTACACAAAATGGTTAATTAATATTCATAACAAAGTTGTAACTCAAGATAGAAAATATAAAGTAACTATATACTATATCTGAATCAGACAAATGAATTAATTTTGGTTTTGAGAAAGACTTGGATCGGACTTCTGGATTCCAGACGTAATTGCTAGCTTTTATTGAACAATTATACAAATCAATATCATATGCAATTATCACGTGTTACAAATTAAAATACTGTGTACTTGCAGTATATATATAATTGAAGTGTTGAATTATTGGATGCATTATTTAGATATAATATATAATTATAAATAGGTATTTTAGAGTTTGGTACTCACCTTAGGGAATTTGTACTGTGCTGGATATGGTGAATCGACTTAATTGTAGTGGAAAAATAAAATAGTTATACCTATACTAAAAAAAATTGTTTTCTACATTGGATTGATAAAAATCTTAATTTTATTGTTAAATTGATTTAACAACAAATTAATAACCAAATTCATTGGTACTTTTCAGTTGATAAGTAATGGTTGCTAAATTTTTAACAAAAAATTTAATTATCTTAATAATCCGTTGCTAATTTCATTTATAATTTATATAATTATTCTGGTAATCCGTTAAATAGTAATTAATATAATTCATTGATTATTGTTTTGTTAAAAAAGATTTTTTTTTCTTTTTTTAGTGTTAAAAGATTAACACATTATTATAATTAAAGCGGGTTCTGATTTATTGGGCCAACACATTAGGTCGAACGGGCTAGGGTTGATTCTTATTGAGCTTTTTTTTCTTTCTTTTTAGTAGCATTATTTTTTAAATATAGATTCAATTGTTTCTATATGCTTTTAAAATTTTTATCAAAAAATAATTTAAATCAACTATTTTAACATGTACTAATAATTACATAACTCAAATATCCAAGTAAAATAGGGAACTTATGTATAAACTGAGGCTTAAAATTAGTTTAGGAGAGTTATTTTCACATATAGCCTTAGACTTAAAGCTTTTGTCAAAATAAAATAGACCATGAATCAAGAAGAGTGAGGCTTGCGTGCACCTGGGCACACCATGCGCCTTTAGAATTTAGTATTATGGTTAAAGGTACATTATTTTGTTTTAAAGGGTATACACTTTAATTAGTAAAGATGCAATGTTTTGCACTAAAGGGTATACACTTTTTATTAATATTTTTTATTTTTTTTTAAAAAAATAAAGGGTTATATTTTATACTAAAGGGTATATAATTTAACAAAAAATTCTAAAGAGTGCGCCCAAGTGCACACAAGCTTTTGTCTAAAAAGAATGAATAATCTCACATAAACCAAAGAATTATATTATACAATCTTAAAATTAAAACTAAACCTCAAGAATAGAGATTAAAACCTAATGGTAAAATAATCATGATCACCATAAAAATTTATGAGTAGAAAATAATAGACCAGGTGCTAAGAATAAATTATTATATGAATAATGTCCAATGAAAAAATTATAATTATATTTAAAAATAACTAAAAATAAACATTAAATTCTATAATTAAAATAGTAACTTGGACAAGATTCAAGAGACACTTTTTTTTGAGACGGGTCAACTTATTACTAAAATGTGTTTATTATATAGGTAGAGTATGTTCATTGATAGGTAGAGTATATCAATAATAAATTTTATAATACAATAAAATCATACTTTAATTCATTATCTATTATACTTTAAAAAATATATTTTAATAATCATTAATCATACTTTATTTATACATAACACATCTTACAAAATAACAACCTTTCTCCAAGATTCAATAATATCATGATTGCATATAAAATTAGCTTATATTGCGGCTGGTGGTGAATATGATTATATGAGAGCAACCAAAGATGATATTTCCGGACAATATAAATATCCAAAGTTGTAAAGATAGAAATTATAATGATTGGAATAGAATTACACTCCGAAACATTACTCCAAATGTACGATCTGATGAACCATCAAATTTAATTTTTGACATTATTATATTTACCATGCAACCAATGGGGCGACTCCTATGTATGTGCCACATCATTTATTGCACCACACACAAAGAAAGACCTAAGATTAACTGCTACACTACTTTAGTGGCCATCCAATATATATTCCCCACGTACCACTCATCAAATGTTACTTTTTGCTTTTTGATCCTCAGACCTAAATGGTCATCTTTTTTTTTTTAACTATATAGGATCCACACATCCCCTCTAATACAATTAAAATATGGAGCTCATACTCTTATTAATATAACTATCCACCACACATTAAATAATAATACTCTTTAATCTACGTGTCAAAAAGTAAAAACAATCATTTGGACGAGACGGAGGGAGTACCTATTATGTTTTTTGATTTTCCACGTCTACAGCCTACCACACACCCAATGGATGTATAAATCGTGTACGGGATTTCTAATAGCTATAAAATAAATAAAATAAAAATAAAATTTTAAATATTATCTTGACAAACATTTGTGTGAGATAGTCTCACTTAAGCGGGCTGGGCAAAAAATTTGAAAACCGCAAAAACCATCCGCACTGAATTGTACCGCACCGTTATATACAATTATTTAGATAAATCGCAATTTATAATTTAAGGAAAAACTGAACCGCACTTTATGGTGCGGTTTCATTTTTATGGTCGAAACCGCACCGACCGCACCGTTAGTTTTTATTAGGATTATATTATATATTTAAACATGTTAGTATTTAAGTAGTTTAGTCATTACTCATTAGTTATTCACTCACTCTTTCAATAAAAAATAAATTATATTAATATTGTTGTCTTTATCTTCACTCTATAGATGTGTCCTAGCTTCTTTATCTTTATTATTTCTCTCATACATCTATTTAGAATCCCAATTATAAGCTAATCAACTAGTCTAACCTCCTATGTATTATTAGATCAAGGGTTGCAAATATTTTCGCATGATTATAGATTTCTGATTATATATTAATATAAATGAGATCACCTATTATATTTATAAATTTCATCACCTATTCTACATATTAAATGTTTGACATGTGTTATTATCATGGCTAAATAAATTATCGCCAAATGTACAAGGATGTAATGATCATTACTTATGGAATAGATTTTTTATTAGAAAATAAGTTGTAAAATACGAAGTGTAGTATAATTATAAAATAAGAGATACAAATTGATATTTATGTAGACTAATCTATTAATAAGACCCCCAAACCGCACCAAAACTGATCGAAACCGTTGAAAACCCCATAGTCAATATTACTTAAATAACAGCGGTTTAAATTTGATTACGAAACCGAACCGTATATGACAATGCAATTTAAATTATATAGAAAAAACTGTATAACCGCACCGTACACACCCCTACGTAAGCCCTTACGTGAGACGACCAGAAAGTGGTAACTTTTATAAAAGAAAGTGATAATAAATTAATAAAAAGTGATAATACTATTTCATGAATAATTTATAGTATAAATAAAAAGTGATAATATTTTATAGCGAAAGTGATAACATTTTATAGCGAAAGTAATAACTATTTTACAAAGTGAAAAATAGTCTCACGTGAGACGATCTCACGCAACATCTACCCTATTATTTTTACTTCAATGGCAATTTAATCTAAATATTTGAGATTTAATAAAAAAGACATAATTTGAGAAATTTATTGTAAATTGCACCGCATCGGGCAACCGCAACAGGAGTAGTTGACCTATAACACGTCAACTTCCACACCACCTAAGGTTCATTGCATAAAAATTCACTGCATTTTCTTAATTGCTGTTTAATCCTAATTTTTAAATTTTATGAAAAAAAATCAAATTATTTCCTTCGTCCCATGAAAAGAATTACATTTATTATTTGTACGGAGATTAAAGAATAAAATATTTTAATATGTAGTTAGTTGAGAGATATAATATTTTAATGTATAGTGGATATATGTATTAGTGTTGTGTGTGGACCCATCTACCAAAAAGAAAAATGTAATTCTTGTAGTGAGACACCTTAATTAGTATAATAATTACATTTGTCTTTTGCATGGAAAGTAAATAATATAATATTTTAATGTCTAGTGAAATGAGAAAAATAATACTTTAATGTAAAGTAAGTAGTTATATTAGTATTGTGTGTAGATCTTATAGAGATATTAATATTAATTAATTGTTTTGTGTGATTTCCATTTGCCAAAAAAGAAAACGCAACTATTGAAGTTTGACGCCCAAAATGGAAATGTTTAACCATTATTTTAGGATGAAGGGTATTTTATCTAAATTTAAATTTTCAAAAATGAAAATTGACGTGACATTGGTCGGCTATGTCAGCGATCGGTTAGCACTTGGCTTCCCAATAAATGGAAGGACACGACTATTTGCACCCACATAACTGCTGAACGAACCTCATTAATTTTTTAATTTAAAAGATGCTTATGTGAGAAGACGTAAATACCCTTTTATAAATAATAAAATAACATATCCCAATTAAATTTTTAAATGCACCCCATCATCAACAAAATATTTTCAAAATAGTGAGAAAATTTAATCTATGACGAACAACTGCCCCTTCCCATCTAATTTCTTCGACGAACACGAACTACTGTTCCCTTCAACCAGATCACTCCCTAATGGGGGAAATTACGTAGTACCTCTAATGATGATCAAGATGCAGGAATAATGGGGAAATTATATGTAACCCTAATGATGATGAGTAGAAATCAAGAAATTATATCCCAGAATGATTATTGCTACCAATCATCAGATCTGGCATAATAGAGAAATTGCTGGGGAATTCTCGCTGCTCTGCTGCTGCGAACACTAGTTTCATGGGATTTTTTGAAAATTGGGATACTCAAGTCACTTTGCAGTCATTAAACTCAAAATATTTTTAACATATTTTTGCTTGTTCCATGTACTACACGAATACAAAATTCATAAGTTTAGATTTCGGTTTAGTGATTATAATGATGGGGTGCATTCAAAAATCTAATTGGGGGTGCATTTAAAAATTTAAATGAGGTTTGTTATTTTATTATTTATAAAGGGGTATTTACGTCTTATCACATAAATATATTTTAATTTTAAAAATTAATGGGTTTCGTTTATTAAATTCCGGGGTGCAAATAGTCACCCCTAAATGGAATTTGCAACCAACTTCAATAGTGGATTTTTTTTGTTTTTCTAAATTTCAAAGATTGAAACTAAAATGTGCTATTATAGCAAAATTTTTTCGATTAACCCTTTCTAATATTGAATATTGCGTTACATTTTAATACTAACTAGTATTTTTCATCCGTGCATTGCACAGAAAGTATTTTATTATAGGATTGTTGGTTATTATTTTTTTAATAATGTTATATATCTGTATGAATATGTTTGAGCTTCTCTCATTCGATTTTGGTCTAATTTGAATTTTGTTGTAGCATTATTTTTTTATTTATATTTATAACTAACCCATATGCGTTTTGCACAGAAATAATAATATTTTGCAAATAATTTTTAAATATTTTATTATAGGATTATTGTTAATTACTCCCTCCGTCCCATCGAAATGTTCCTATTTTACTATATTGGACGTCCCACTCAAAGTTTACCATTTTATCCTTTTAGTAAAAGGGCCCCACATATGGCCCACCATTCACTACTAATACAACTACCCACTACATATAAAATAATAATACTCCTTAATTCAACGTGCAAAAAACAAATGGGGACCTATAGCCGGGACGGAGGGAGTATATTTTAGTTTTAATAATTTTATCTCTACGAATATGTTTGAGCTTGTCTCGTTCGATTTTGGTCTGATTAGAATTTTGTTGTAATATTATTTTTTATTTATATTTAGAATTATCCCATATGTGTTTTGCACGGAAATAATTATAAATATTTTTATGTATAATTGTTTTTTTTTTCTTATACTTTATATGTCCTCTCGGCCTTGTAGTTACATACTTCCAATTTGGAGATCAATTCCTAATGGTTTCATTATCCTTTTTGTTATATTGGACCTACACAAAATGATTAAACCATCTCCATGTGACCCACCTACCATTCTAATACAACTATCCACTATACATTAAAATATTATATTCTTTAATCAACGTGCAAGAAACAAATATAACCATCCTTCATTAGGACGAGACAGAGAGAGTATTATTATTTTTTCCTCCCAAAATACAGTTCCCCCCGAAGAGTTTGGTTGAATTTTCTCCATTTTCAAGCTGCATGATGTCTTTCATGATTTTGTCAAGAGCCTCAATGCATTATTTATTGACCATGGCGCTTCATCCCAAATAATCAATTTGCGAATAGAAAGGAGTTGAGCAAGATCACTTCCCTACCTCACATTACACGTTGAATCCCTGCACACTGAAAGTGGAATACAAAATCTCGAGTGTGCTGCTCGACCCCCTGGTAAAAATAAGGATGCAATTCTACTTGATGCCACATTCAACACTATATCCCCCTTTGATCTAATATAAGACAATATCGTCTTCCATAGGAATGTCTTTCTGGTGTTTCCGTATCCATCTACAAGGAAAACTCTGCCACTTCCAGAGACAACGTCTTCCATCATCCGGTGATACACCTTGTTCTGATCTTCATTTAATTTCTTCATCTAATTCAGACATTCTTTTTGTAGTGATGATCTGTTATACCTCAATTCACTTGATATTATTCTGTTAATACGCTGAAGATTCTTTTCAGGATTTGGAATGGGCATCCCTTCAAAATCTCTTAGTTTTGTATGCATAGATTTCAATGAATGATTAATCTCACACAAACACGTATTCATTATATCCGCCTTAGATATCAATTTGAAATAATATTAGAATCTTAATGAAAATATGTATTTCAAAAATAAATACGAAAAATATGTTTATTTCATTTGTTAATGTGTCATACCCAGGTATCTCAATCTTTTCCCCTTTTTATATAATATATCCTCAGATAATTCTTTCCAACATGTATCCCACACAGTTTTTGGCATGCTTATACTTCCAGACATTAATAGATTTACAAACATATTTCTCAATAGCTTACTGGAAGCCCATGATGCACATTTTTAATTACATCTATATATTTCTTGTCGTTTTCGAGCAATCCTCTTGCATAACATGCTTCTTAAAAAATATTATATGTCTCTTTCTCGAATTTACGAAAATCTTCATAATATGTTAGCCCTCATACTACATTTAGCAGAATTCTCAAATAATAAGATTTTTCGGCACCAGGAGGAACACAGAAAATCCTACCAACGTCCAATTACCAAATTTTCTTTTCACCCATTCTTTCTCTTGTTGCTTTTCCAGACAAAGTGCTATGAAAATTATGTACATATCAGTTTTCTTGCCTTGAGATATTTCTTATTTGCTTCAAACCAAGCTAAGAACATACTCTCCCTTATAAACTGTTAATTATTTATATATAATATATAAATGTAGTTTTTTTAATATGATGTAATTTTATATTTATCAATTAAATAGTATTGTATATACGCTTAGTTTTTCATAACATTACTTTTCGCTTATTTTTAGGAATGACAACGTATAGGTTACAAGCTTATGTAGAGATATCGTATCCGTTTAAATATCTACTACTCATATCCATAATTTTACAGTATTTATTTTTTATTCAATTTTAATCTTAAACGTCCATTTAATACTACTCCCTCCGTCTGTCCAAAATGGGTGCATTTACTTTTTGCACGTGAATTAAGAAGTATTATTATTTAATTTGTAATGGATAGTTATATTAGAGTTTGTGGGCCCCATATTTTTATTGTATTAGTGGGTATGTGTGTGGGTTTCATGTGTATAAAAAGGAAAATTAGACCCTTAGTGGCGGACGCCCAAAATGGGAAAATGAGACTTTTTGAAGCGAACGAATATAGATTTGATAATTAATAGAATATGACAAAAATATCACTCATATTTATTAAATTATTATATTTTTAATTAAAAAAATTATTATTAGCATAAATAATATTAATAGTTAAGATTTAATGTTTTAAATGGACTGCCAAAATTAAAACTGCATTTTTATAAATTTAATAAAATTAAAAAGAGGTAAAAAAATTGAAGATAAAAATAAAAATTTAGGTTTGTTTTTATATATGTATAGATAGATAGATAATTTATGATACTCTTAAAATAAAATATAAAGATATCCTCCCTCCGTCCAGGAAAAAGGTCCTCATTTACTATTTGAGCGTAGATTAAGGAGTATTATTATTTAATGTGTAGTGGGTAGTTATATTAGTAGTGAATGGTGGGCCATATGTGGGGCCATTTTACTAAAAGAGAAAAATGTGGACATTTGAGTGGAACACTCAATATAGTAAAATGAGGACTTTCGGTGGGATGGAGGGAGTATTAATTATATTGTGATTTTGGGGCACTCAATATTTAGGTTAAAGTACCGCAGTTGGACTCATTATTATAATATCGTACAAAAATTTTAATGGTAGTCTAAGTATACTTAATGAATAAATATAACTTAAATTATATAATATTTAACTATATTAATTTTTAAAAAATTAATTAATATTTTTATTATTTATTAAAATAAAGTTGAAACGTTATCTAATTAATTGCATCAAACAATATTCAAATTGGTTGCAATTAATATAAAAAAAATAGTATATCATATTCGGTTTATATAATAATAGGGAGATTAAGAAAAATGATAACTTTTAGGGGTATTATGGTATTTTTTGGAATAAATAAATGATAAAGTGTGTTATGTGTGTTAGGTAAGTGTGATTTTTTTGTAAATAAAGTATATGAGGAATGATGATTGAGTTTGACTTTTTACTTTTTTAGGAATGCGCAAACTTTTGTGGGAAAACCCAAAATGGAAAGTGTGTCATCTGAAATTCGACGGAGGGAGTAGATATTTAAAATTTAGGATTAATTATTAGGGTATAATTGTAATTTCACCCTTATGGTTTAGAGTATATTCACCCATAGAGTTTAGGGTTTAGAGTATAATTATAATTTTACCCTTGTAGTTTAGGGTATATTTTGCTCCAGGGTTTAATTGTAATTTTACCTTGTGGTTTAGGGTATAATTTATCCCTAGGGTTTAGGGTTAGCGTATAATTGTAATTTCACCCTTTTGGTTTAGGGTATATTTTATCCCTATGGTTTAAGGTATAATTGTTATTTTACACATAGAATTTAGAGTATAATTGTAACTTCGGCCTTGTGGTTTAGAGTATATTTTATTCTTAGGGTTTAGAGTATAATAGTCATTTAAGTATAGTAAATTAAAAAAATAAAAATAAAAAAGCATTAATAAAGAGGATAAATTAATTAAAAAGGGTGGGAACCATTAGTAAAAAAGAGAAATTAATTAAGAGAATGATACCTTAAACATAAATTATAAAGTGTAATGTTACTTTTAAGGAGAATGATTGAACCATAAAAATAAGAATAATAAAAAAAACTTTAAAGATAGAGTTTATGAAATATAAAGAAAAAACATAAATCAAAGAGAAAAAAATAAGATAACAAAAAATTAAAAAGTATAATGATACTTTTAAAGAGAATGATTGAACCTGCATAAGATCAAATAAAAGTATAAAAGATAAAACAAATTAGAGTAAATTATAAATAATACGGAAGTGAAATCGATAAAAGAGAAGAAAAAGAAGAAGCATTATAGAAAAAAAAAACAAAAACAAAAAGAGGACTAAAACGAAGAACAAAAGATAGAATATTAAAATATAAAAATAGGGTCATATAATTATTATAAAGCAAACACAGTTAGTTAAATATGTCAAAGATATCTCTCATATTTACCAAATTTATATTGTTAAATAAAAAAATAAAATTTAAATAACAAAATTCATTATTAGCATAATTAAATTTTATAATTGAAATAAAAAATATTAATTGGACAATTAAGATTAAAATTGAATTATTTCTGTAAAATTGAAATTTGAAAATAAAAGTAGAAATTTATAGATAGATATAGATAGATTAGTCTAAAAATATGCATGTCAGACTGAAAAACCACCGATTACCTTACGATTTCCATTCACTCTAAAATCATGGAAATTATGGAATCATCAATTCGCAACGATTTGCGTAAACACTGTTTTTATATAATGAGATTTGTGGGATACTAACATACTTATAAAAATTTAGCCTAGCGTTGGAATCAGATATGAACCGAACGCGAAAGACAATATTCGAGACGATAAAAATAATGGTTTACTTGCGTAATACTTCGAGACAATTTCATATTTCACAAAAACTCTTATAAACTCGATTTACATAATTTAGTATGTGAACTTGGATATTTTCTTACTCTAAACCCTGTGGTCCCCCTTCCAATTCTTTATACAGTATATATTGCTAGAATTCAAATTAAAGGGGAACCATAGGGTTTACACCATAAACCCGGTTCATATGAGACTAACTCTTCCTATTTTTATATTTAGTTGTCACGTTTTATTTAAGATGTTATTTCTTTTCATTAAAAATATTATCATTTTCTAATTTTACTTTTTCTTATATTTAACTACTCCCTCCATCCTAAAGAAATTGACACACTTTCCTTTTTGGGTTGTCCCATAAAAATTGACATATTTCCTTTTTAAGGATGTGGTACCTATACAAAAATAATTTATTTATTTACATGGGCCCCACATATACATCACACTCACCACTAATAAAACTATTCACTACACATTAAATATTATTTCTCTCACTTCACTTTACATTAAATTATTATACTCCTTAATCTCCGTGCCCAAAAAAAATGTGTCAATTGTTATGGGACAAAAGGAGTATCACTTTTTATAAAGGATGTTATCACTTATTATTAAAAATGTTGTCACATTTTTTTATAATACAAATTGTTCACTGTACCATCATTACTTTTTATCGATCGGGTATCACTTTTTATTAAAATATTATCACTTTTTATTAGTTTTAGAGTTCAGAATTTAGGGTATTAGTTAATATGAGAAATTAAATTGAAGAGGAGAGAAAAAGGAAAAAAAAGTTCATTTAGGAAAGAGAGTATAAAAAGTAGGTAAATTTTGAAGATAAAGTCTCTCGTGAGATATTGATTATGTGAGATGGTTCGAGACGTGTTAAAGTAAGTTATAGAGAAAATATTCTTAATGGTTGTTAAAGTATGTTTACTAAAGTATGATGAATGATACATTAAAGTATGATTTTAGGGTGTTATAAACTTATAATATAATTTATCATTCTTTAACTATTTTACCTATATAATAAACATATTTTAGTAATGATCGACTCGTCTCATAAAAATCCGTCTTACAAGAGAGTCTTCCGGTTCGTAGGTGTATAAATGAGTAATTTTATAAAATTACCAAAATACCCTTGAGTTTTACGAAATTTTGGGGCTGCTGCCCCCTCCCTTCGTATATGCGGACAGACAATCCTGTTATGTTTTGTAAATTTTATACTTAAATTTAAAAAAATTGTCATATTTGATTGCTATCAAATGTTAATTAATTATAATTGTGACCATTATTTAATTAATTTAACAATATTAATTTATGAAATTTTAAAATAAATTATTTTATTATTGTTAAAAATAATATATTTTTTTATTTTTTTCACAATTTGATATTACTCTTTATTTATTTAATATATTTTTATTGATCAAGTAATTAATTTTAATAAAAATATTATCAATTATTATTATTTATTATTAATTAATTAATGTTAATTAGATAATTTTTAAAAAAATGTCCCAATATACGTTTTCTTAATTTAAGTGAAAAAATTACGTCAATGCTTTCGGGGGTGTATATTACAAAACGATCACCCATGTATTAATTGGGAAAAAAAAAAGGCAAAAGAGGCACATTAACTCATCTTTAATTAAAAGAAGTCCTTCAATTAAATGATTTGACTTAGGAAGCCCAAATAAGATCCACGTGGCCTAATTACATATAGAGGTTTGGTATAAACGCAGCCCGTTTATTAATGGTGAATTTATAAGCTCATCAAGTAATTTTGAATTCTCAATCGTGTGATAAATATGAAATTTATGGTGACAAGAAATTTCTATTTTACAGAATTAATTAAGTACAATATTCATACAAAGAAAAGAAAGGGAAGGTATAACATTTTAAGACACCACTTCAATTATTACTTATTAGCGACTAGAAAACGAGTACTACTTCTCAATAAGTGGGGTAATAAATGGCTACTACTTTTTGTTGCAGTTATAAAACCACAAATTGTTTGACTCATAAATGTAAATCAAGAATGTGTTTATCATTATTCAATTAGTTTTCATTTGATTTGCAAAACCCACTTATGAACATAAATTAACCTACATAATACTCCCCCGTCCGCTGAAAGGTCAACATTTTGCCATTTTGAGCGTCGGTACCAAAGGTCCGCATTTCCCTTTTTAAACACATGGGACCCACACACATCACTAATACAATAAATTTATGGAACTCATACACTCCACTAATACAACTATCAACTATACCTTAAATAATAATACTCCTTAATCCACGTAAAAAAGTAAATGTCTACTTTTGGGGCGGACGGGGGAGTATATTTCACTTATTTATTTATTATTTTTTTTAAAGAAAAATAGAAATATATATATATATATATATATATATATATATATATATATATATATATATATATATATATATATATATATATATATATATATATATATATATATATAGAAGTATAAAAACATTTAACCAATGCAAACTTAAGAACTCTTCGAATTTTGTGTGGCCCTCCAAGTAAGATAAAGTCGTATATTATTGTATATGAAATAAGACAGATCAACTCATTATTGTTCATTATTGTATAATTAGTATGTTGAGATTTTAATTAGTTATAAGAATTAATTTTAATTAATTATCAATTAAATAATAATTAGAGTGATTGAAAAAATGATCACTTTATCGTAAGATTAAATTAGTGAGTAATTATGATGATCCAAATCACCACACGTGTGGCTTTGAACTTGGTAATTAAACTTTGGGCCTTGAACCCTGGTCCAGCCAATATAATTTTTGGAGGAAAATCGGACCACACTTGATTGGGCATTATGCATGCCATGAAGCCCGAATTCTCTCCGAAATAAAAACTATAAATTTTACTTTTATTACAAATTAATCTCTATTTTTTAAAAAATTACAAATAAGAATTTAAACCAATATATATTCAATTCTTTATACAGATTTACTAATATTTTGGTGACTTAAAAACACACACATGTTGTTTTTAACTTTTTGAACGAAATGTGTTAATATTCTTAATTATTTTAATTCATTAAGTAATTTAAGAATGTGTGATATTCAACACAAACTGTATGATATTTTAATTTTTTTAGAATGTGTGTAGTTAATAATTTTTAGAACTAGATGCATGGTTGATATTCCTAAGTACTTAATTCTTTTAACTAATTAAGAATATGTGATATTCTACACTAACATATGATTTTAATTTTCTAGATCTAGAATATGTGTACTTAATATTTTTTAAAATAAGAATACGTGTTGGCTTCTGTTTATAGAATAATTTTGTTATCATTTTCATTAATTATTTCAGCTTTCAACAGTGATTTTGAGTGAGTAATTCAACTTTTACATTTTAATGATTTCAGGTGGTTAACTGTATATGCTAAGATATAAGTTACACTGTTCAGGTGGTAAGTTACAACTATTCACTAACTTGTGACAGTGTAACGGATGCTTCCAACAATAAGGGGGGTTTTTGGTATTTCATTTGGAATGAGAATAAGAATGGGAATGAAAGTATTAAAGAATGAGAATGAGTATGAACATTATAAGTATAGTGTTTGGTTGAAATTTGGAATCACTATGATAGTCATTCATTTTGTTTGGATGGTTTCAAAAATCTTTGGGAAAGGAATTAATATGATGTGTTTTATTTTTTAAAATTTTTATTTTATATAAAAAAATTAATTTCATTTTTAAAATAATATTTAAATTAGAAAAAACAAAAATAGTTCTAAAAGAAATAAAGAAATAAAGAACAAATACAACATATAGATTGGAACGAAAGTAATACCCCTCAAAATCTAGAGGAATGGGGATTCCCAACATTTGAGATACAAATCACTGTACACGGTAATCAAAGTATTGAATCAAACATAAACTTAAATTCCATTCACATTCCTTTGATGGCAAAGTTGTAAACCAAACACCCCTAAATTCCAACTTAAAATCTATTTATTTATTTTTATATAATTAAAATGACTCTTCCACGAGAAATACATTTCGTAGATAGTGAAAAAGAGAATATAATAGTGATCACACATATTTTTTTTGGCAAAAATTTGTGTAAGATCGTCTCACGTAAGGGTTTAAGTGAGACGGCTAGAAAGTGACAACTTTTATACAAAAAAGTAATAATAAATTAATGAAAAGTAATGATGTTATTTCATGAACAATTTATAATATAAATAAAAAGTGATAACATTTTATAGGAAAAGTGATAACATTTTATAACAAAAGTGATAATTATTTTAAAAATGAAAAATGGTCTCACGTGAGACGGTCTCACGCAAGACCTCCCCATTTTTTTTAGAATAGTGATCACATTAGGTGACTTAAACTTTAAAATAATAAGAATATAAAAAAATAACCTAATATATATATATATATATATATATATATATATATATATATATATATATATATATATATATATATATATATATATATATATATATATATAATTTTCGTTTAATACTAATGGTTGTATTTTAGTACCCTTTTTTTTTCCAGATATTTTTAGAACACCATATTTTAAATATTTCAAAAATGACAGTTAAGCGCAAATCCCTATATATAGGGTGAATTTATCTTTTAAGAGCAAAATTTAATATTTAATGTTCAAAATTTGCTTACCAAGTAATAAATTGTTCTAAGATCGATTGCAAGCTAATTTTTTTTTTATACATAATACATGTAATGAGAAAATTACTATGTAGGACGGTAATTAAAGCTGGGGTTGTTGCACTTTTAGGATATTGTACTTAAACTGCGAATATGATATATAGATATATGTATAATCTGACTATAGCATCGACGGAATTACATCATATTTTTGCAGAGTGTTAGTAATGATATAATTTGACAATGCTTAAAAGATTTCTTTAAGGTGTCTATGTAACTCCGTCCCATTAAAATTGTAGTAATATTTTTTTTTACGGAGATTAACGAGTATAATAATATTTTAATAAATAGTGAGTTTAGAATATAATATTTTAATGTATAGTAGGTAGGTATATTAGTGGTGTGTGTAGAGTGTGTGTGGATCTCATGTGAGTATATTAATATTTTTGTATGGATCCGGTCATAAAGAAAATGTAACAACTTATGTGGAGCAATTCAAAAAGAAAAATATAATAACTTCTATGGAACGGAAGGAAGGAGTATATACTAATTAAAGTGAGTAATTTTATAACACTATATTTTTTTAATTTTATTTTATTATCAAATTCGGCCTACATCATTTTAATCGGGCTTAATTAGTTGATGTTTTTTAAACAAAATTTAATATTTAAAATTTTGCTAAAGAAACGCTCCTATCCGGAAAAGTTAATTTTTAGACACGCAAATTAAGAAAAGTGTAATTTTAATGATATTATAATTTTTTTAATAAATAAATGATAAAGTATTTATTCATGTTAGGTATGAGTGATTTTTTTACAAATAAAATGTATGTGAAGATTATTGTTTTGATTTTTTATGAAGACGAAAACTTATGTGGGATGAGCTTAAATAAAAATAAAAAAAATTCTAGGAGAATAGGAGCAATATATTTTCTTAAGGCAAAGATTTGTGAGATCTTACATAAATCTTTACGTGAGACAGATAAAAAAGTGATAAAATTATTATCTTTTTTGCTATATAATGTTATAACTTTTTATTTATATTAAAAATTATTCATGAATAAGTTCATTTCACCATTATCATTTTTCATCGGTTGATTATCACTTTTCATTAATAATATTATCACTTTTTAGAGTCAGTCTCTTGTAAACCGAGTTTACATCTAAATCATGTAGTCCCTCTTAATTTAAACACCTTAACAATACATAGGGTAATAGGATTGGAAGGAGGACTACAAGGTTTACACCGTGAACCCGATTTATACAAATATTTGTGCACTTTTTATTATCTCTCGTAAGAATTTACATGAAACAATCACACACTATGTTGCCTTTTTCTTTAATATTACCGTCCTGAGTTGAGGGTATGGTGTCTTAGAAAATCGCCGCTTCTTAGCTAGATAGTGTCTTAAATAAACCATTTTTACATACTAGCTAGTTTATAAGTCTCATACACGATATTTATATTTTATCATTTTTCCATTCGAATGCCCCCTTTTTCACTCTAAAAATGATAGAAACACTTGGTATACTGTATACATAACCCTAAACAACATATTACTAATATTACTATATTTTGTCATTAATTTTAGTCATCAATTTTAAAAATATTCATTTTCTCTTTTTAGTATAATTGTTCAATACATGGTCCATCATTCATTACTAATACAACTATTCATTTTATATAAAATAATAATACTATTTAATTCATATTATATAAGAAATAAATATCTAATCAAAGAAGGAGGGAGCATTTTAAAAACTATCATCTTCGCCTAGCATATATAATTTGATCTATAGTTTATAATTTTTTTATTCATTTATAACCTAAAAAAATATCATTACCCACAAAAAATAAATAAAATTGAGTAGTTACAATATTTTCTAATAGTATATTGAATTCAAAATAATAAATGTCCCACACCTTTCTACTTTATTGCAAATGGTTCCACGAAAGTTAAAAACACTCCCTCCGTCCCGAGTTAAGAGTCTCATTTACTTTTGGGCACGTAGATTAAGAAGTATTATTATTTAATGTACAATGGGTAGTTGTATTAGTGGGTG
Organism: Pogostemon cablin; assembly: GCA_023678885.1. NCBI lineage: Eukaryota > Viridiplantae > Streptophyta > Magnoliopsida > Lamiales > Lamiaceae > Pogostemon > Pogostemon cablin. Next base: position 16,405,080 of record CM042978.1, on the reverse strand, counting down.
TGGGGCCCCATGTTTTAATTGTATTAGTGGGTGTGGGTGGGTCCATGTGTCCAAAAAAGAAAATGAGACTCTTTTGGTGGGACGACCAAAATGGTAAAATGATCCTCTTAATCTGGGAGTATTTTTTTTTTTTTTTTGAGTTGTTTTGATTTAGTTCAAATTTTGCTGGAACTTGATTTAGTTCCTGAAAATGTGTGAGATTAAATTGATTTTTTAACTTCTATGAGATCATTTCAAATAAAGTAAAAAGGTATGTGACATGGTCACACTGGGATGGCACGTCATATGTTCAGTCGGAAAGCTCCAAACTTATAAATCACGCGATTGGCACGTGCATAATTCTAATAATTTTTTAAAATTTTAGTAAAAGTTAAACTAAATTGACACAATTTTCAAAAGGCGTGAAACTAAAAAGTGTACCATTTCCAATAATAAAATTATATGAGAAGTTTATTTATTTTAAACTCATAGTAAACGTGAAAACTCTCCAAGAGAGACTATACTGTACGCTTTAACGGTTCAAATTTTTGCCCAATCAGAATAATGACACTTTAAATTTTTAAAATTTAAAAAATGAACGGATTTAATTTTGTCATTTTTGTGTACTCTCTTCGTCCTGAACCAATGGTGCATTTTGTTTTTTCGCACGTAAATTAAGGAGTATTATTATTTAATGTGTAGTGGGTAGTTGTATTAGTGAGAGTGTGGACCCCATGTTTTAATTGTATTAGTGAGTGAGTGTGGGACCCATGTGTATAAAAAAGGAAAGAGAACCCTTTGGATGAGACGACCAAAATAAAAAAAAGGAGACCCTTGGTGCGGGACGGAGGGAGTATCATTTTTGTAATACTAATTGTATGATTGATATATGAGAGGACAAAAAAATCCAACTATATCAAGTAGAGTTGATATTTTTTTCTTTATGGTATTTTCGTTTCTCCAACATGTCATCCATTTAACGATACTACACATATTATTTCAAGATATTATACGAATGCGAATAGTGGATTCTGTATTCCAATACTTCAATTCACTTAAAGTTGATTTTAATACACACAAGCATAAATGTCTTTTCAATTTCACATATAATTAATAAATTCCTTATATATGTTGTCACAGTTTAGTTTGAATTGAACTTGATTGACTCCCATATGTTGGGCAGTAACCAAACATCGATCTTACATGTCTTTATCCACTATATATAGTTTTAAGGCAATTAAACTTAGTAATTGATGTAGATTTCTTTTGTCGTCTATCTTTCAACACATGTCGACTATATATATATATAGTAATTAATTAGGAAATGTAAGTGGCAAAGATGTCATTGCATGACTATATATATTAATTAATTTGAAAATGCAAGTGACACAGATATAATTGCATGACTATATTGGTGTATACATAGTAGTAATTAATTTAGAAATTCAAGAGACAAAGATATAAATTCTACCAAAATTTTCTATTCTTATTAGAAATTAAATTAAACATCATAACACAAAAATATTCATGTGTGGTTGAGAATTAAGTTTGTTATAATATCTTAATAAAAACATATGCTATCTTTGAGACTGATCATATGCAATATGACATTGTATAATATCAACTAGAATAAAATGTCAGGAAATAATTTACTTAATCCGTTCATTTAAATTGTGAACAATTTTTATTTTCGTTTGTCTCACTAAATTTTAAACAATTCTTATACTTTCTGTCGTAATAAAAGTACTCAATCTGTCTGTCGTAATACATGAAAAAACAACTATTCAAACAATTGTAAATACAAATGAAAGGTATTTAGAAAAAACAACTATTCAAACAATTGTAAATATAAATGAGAGGTGTAATCTTAAATGAGATGGAAGAAGTATTTAATTTGGTGAGTGAATCAAAATTCACGAAGAAAAGATGATCTGTTAAAATATAAAGGAGAGATACAATATTAAATGGTACATATAATAATAATAATAATAATAATAATAATAATAATAATAATAATAATAATAATAATAATAATAATTTGTTCCATGAAAATCTAGGTAACTAAAAATTAAGGTTACATTTTTTTTTGAAAAAAAAAAATAAAAAACAGCAAAGAAATACAGATTTTGTATTCCTACACTCAATTTTCTTAGCCTAAGAAAATAGTTAGATAAAATTTCTCCCACCTCGTCCGCTGTGTATGTATCAGAGAGATAGCTCTAAAAGGGGGTGGTCAACACTTTTATTTCTCACAAATAATTGCTCTCCCCAACCCACCCCACAAATTATTATTATTTATTTTTTTTATATATAATATATTGCTTAAAAAACTCTCATCTCCCTCATAAATATCCATTGTCCTTTCATTTACATAATTTCTCTTTTTTTACCACTAGCCCTTGATGAATGGATTCTACTACCCTAGTTTTATTATTATCATTATTATTTTCTCTTATCCTCACACAAAATTTAACCTTCTTTTTCAGGGGGGTCTCTGAAAAAAGTTGGGTTATTATTTTTAGCCCTTTAAATTCTTTAAATAGCTGCACCAGTTGTGCTCATTTGATTCATAACTCATCCTCAAAGCAACCCCAATTCTCTTTCTTCTTACAAACACTTTACTAATTTCTGTCTGAATTTCTTCCCAAATCTCCAACACTAATGGAAGTTCCGGAGCAGCTCTGTTACATTCCTTGCAACTTCTGCAGTATTATTCTTGCGGTACAAAATAATAAAAAATAAAATAAAATTATTTTCTATCTGGGATCTGGTTTTTATTCAATATTACCATAAAATATATTTATTTATACCTAGTTTTTTGTTTGTATATGTACATGGTGGAGTTCATTAGTGGTTTCTTGTATGAATTTCTATTATGATTAAAGCTGACTTTTGTTTTAGAAATTAGTTTTTTTTTTGTGCTCTTGTGATGCAGATATAATTAATTTTCTTCATCAGGGTTTTCTTGTTTCCTTTTTCCTGATTCAAATAGTCATGTCTACATCATCAACCCTTTTTCTTTTTTTTCTTTTTTTTTTTTCATGAAATAATTCTAATAAAACTCAAGGTGGATTATATTGTGTTGATATAATTGAAAAGTTATTGGGTTAATTATTTTAAAGGTGATGAAGACAAGTCTTCTTTTGAGCTGGATCAATTATATTCTTGAAACTCACCCTCTCCTCAAATTAAACTAGGGTTAATCTTTTTTTTTTCAAACACTTGTTTGTTTTTCAAAAAGGGCTTCATTGTTCTTCATCCTTTAATTTCTTTTTATTTTTTTTGGAGTTTTTGTGGATTTGAAAAGTAGGGTTTTGATGTGATATACTACATGTTGTTTGGATTCATCAAAATTATTATTATTATTATTTTTTTAATTTGGAAAAAATATATAAATATGCAGGTGAGTGTTCCATGCAACAGCCTGTTTGATGTGGTGACAGTTCGATGTGGGCACTGCTCCAATCTTTGGACAGTGAATATGGCTGCTGCCTTCCAATCTCTTCACCCCTCTTGGCATGATCAAATGGTATCTCTCTCTCTCTCTCTCTCTCTCTCTCTCTCTCTCTCTCTCTCTCCTCTCTCTCTCTCTACAAACATCTCAGCTCGATTTGTGGGCGATCATAGGCTTCTGAAATCTAGGGTTTACTTCTTTTGAGGGAATCAAAACACTTTTATTTTGTTTATTAACGTTTTCTTGTTACAACATGTTTCCTAGAGTTCTTACATCTGAAAACCCTAGCTACCTGCCCAACCACCACCAAACTACCTACTATTTCTGATTTTTTTTTTTTTTGAAATATATTGATTCTCTTATTTTCAATTTATTTTTTAAGTTAATTGTGTATTTATTTTTATTTTTACTGTTTTTGTTTATGAATTTTTGGGTTTCTGGGACTTGGGAACTTAGGGCAAATCTAAGATAAGCAAAAAAAAGAAAAAAAAAATGAAAAGAATATTAACATGAGGAAGCTGTCTGACGCAATAGAAACAGATTTATTTATATATTTATTTAATTTCATCAAAAATTTTGGATTGGGCTGCCATTTTTTTCTTTATCATTCCTAACAGATTCAGTCACTTCAATGTCGTTACTTCTTCTTTTATCTGAGACAACATCTTTTCAAAGCAGCCCCTTTTACTCCAGATCTTCTCTCTTTTTAATAATAATAATTTTAAAAAAAAAATCTCCAATCACAAATTGTGTAATAAAACCAAACAAACCATACAAATAATTATGCGATATTATTCCACTAAAGTCATACTATTTTTATAACTTATTTATCTGTGACATGAACCAAGATTAATTAGTGCTTTAAGGGATGTTCATATGCTAAATAAATCAAAAAAGAAAAAGAAAGAAAAAATTGTTATCAGTATAGTGTTACAGCTAACAGCTCAATTTTAATCTTAGATGAAACATATATATAATTATAAAAAATGAAAAATAAAAATTATTAATTTTTCTTGATTACATGATATATATATATCATATTCATGTCTAATTAATTTCAGGCTCCAAGCTATACTTCAAATGAATACAGAGTTGACATAGGGTCCTCTTCAAGATGGAACAACATGATGGCAATGCAGCCTTCTCTAATGAACAGACTACCCGAGCAGAGAATCGTAAACCGTCGTAAGTCTTTTAAATAAATTTCATTTTGTGTCGTGTTCGTGTTCACCACATACAGATTGATACATGATAAATCTTCCGTCGCAGCTCCGGAGAAAAGACAACGCGTCCCATCTGCATACAACCAGTTCATAAAGTAAAGGAACCCTAAAACTTATTCCACCATTATTAAATTCACTCTTTAATTAAGCCTACATTATTGAAGAAATAGTAGATACAAACATTAAATACGAAATTTATTAATCAGAAAATTATGCATTTGAATTGCAGAGAGGAGATTCAAAGAATCAAAGCGAACAATCCAGAAATCAGCCACAGGGAAGCTTTTAGTACTGCTGCCAAAAATGTAAGTAGGCATGCTAGTAATTTTAGACATAACCTAATTAAATAACTGTACAATTTTTAGAAATAGAAAATTAAATAATTGTACATGTTTTATTTATTGTCTGATTTAATTAATTGCACATTAATTCATGGTTTTTATTTTCAAACAGTGGGCACACTTTCCTCATATCCATTTTGGGCTAATGCTAGAGAGCAATAAACAGGCTAAACTTAATGAGGTGAGATAATTAATAGCTTTTATTTACTGATCTAATTTATTTAAGACTATCTTTTTTTTTTGTCTCATATGTTTTTTTTTCTTTTCATCTTCCTTATTTAATAGGTGGGTCGTGTTTGATTTAAATAATATGGAAAATTGCAGACATATTATGAAATTATCATATATGCCAAGAATTAGCTCTATGAGTTAAGAGAGAGTTTAGTTTTTAATTTACACCAAGCTATTAAAATTTATTTTATTTAATTTACTACCTAAGTTATTCTCACATAATTAAATGCAATAATTCAATATATGACTAGCATATATAATTTGTTCTATCATATCTCATTATGAAAAGCATCCGTTACATCCTTGTCTCATGTGTGAAATTAAATATAAAATCTATCCATTTTATGTTTATTTATGAAGCTTTATTTACTGTCATGCATGGGTTGTCCGGACTTCCAACTACATTATATATGATGTATCATCTCTCGTGCAATGAACGATTGACTTGTGACACTTAAAAAAAGAAAGAGCTAGTCTCCTGTGAAATGGGTTTACAGTGTAAATCATATAATCCCTTTAATTTATAATCTAACATTACATATGTGTTATAATAAATGTGGAAGGGGAACTACAGAGTTTACACCGTAAATCTGATTTACACAAGTATTCGCCAAAGAAAAATTATATTCAACGTGTCACTCATACAACTAATGGCATAGAAACTTATTCACGAAAACGTATGTGTTCGTTTGATGTATTGGGGAGGTAGCATTAAATTGATTGATAGGTGACCAAACAAATGTTGATAAAAACAATAAATAGCTAAAATAAACAAGAAATGTCTGATTTACATTTTTATGTGTATCATATATGGCAGGGTTCTGAGAAGCATCAAATGAGGAGGGCTGCAATTCTGAACAAATGATGGATGGGTAGCTACCATGATATTATAATAATTATATTAATATTTTATTTTAATTTCATATAGGATAAGTCTTGCATTTAATTTCACATGTCAGTACTATTGCTACTTCTACTGATTGCTCATCATTGTCTTTTGCTGTTATTTTCCAATGAAGTTTCCTGTTCAATGCCAATTGAACATTGTTTTTGAGTAAAATACTGCCAAACATATATATATGCCTCATTAATTACTTCACTCTATGTTGGGTTGGACTCATTAAGCCCATTTCTGCTACTAATTTAACTCCACTATTACAATATATATATTTTGGAAGCCAAATACATGATTTTGAATTTGGGGATAAGATACATAATTTTACAATATAATTTTATATATATTGTAACATAGGAGTGAGTTATGTTACAATATCATCTTAAACTAATAGAGAAATTAAGAGAATTTTCATGTCCATATCTTTTTAATCACATGCACACACTTTATAATTAATCTACTTATCAACTCCAATATGAACCAAATATTATTTTGGAAGTGTATATTCTTATTCCTTATAATTGTGGATTCATTTAAACTAAACGGGTCAATCCGAATTAATGTATGAACCTATAATACATACATTCAAATGTACAATTAAACAACTTGATACCAATATAAAGTCTCTTGATCAAATGGTGATTATGTAAGACATGTCGCATGTTAAAATATGTTTGTTATTGATAGTTAAAAGTATTTTATTTATTTTTTAAGTATGATGAATGAACATTAAATTATGATTTTAAAGATTACAATATGATTCACTACTACATACTTTTGATAACATAGAGAAAAAAGGACCTAGGGATTTCTTATGGACTTGCTTAATGAAATAGAATACAACAAAGAGTATATATAATTAGGGATTACAATGAAAAGTAAATAGACTAAAATACCCTAAGATAATAAAAATAATACAGCTAATATAATAATACAGCTAATATCCCCCCTCAAACTCATGATGCTACAGCGATAAGCATAGAGAGTTTGTCAGACAGGAAACGAAATCGCGAAGCTGAGTGTGCTTTTGTAAACATATCAGCAATCTGCAGAGAAGAAGAAACGAATGGCAATGTGATGGTACCGATCTGTAGGTGGTGGCGAGTGACATGACAATCAATCTCGATATGTTTGGTTCGCTCATGAAAGACTGAATTACGTGCAATCTGAATAGTGCTCTGGTTATCACAGTGTAGCGGAGTAGGGTGAGAAAGAGAAATACCCATATCAGCAAGCAACCTTCGTAACCAAACAATTTCACAGGTAGTAGAGGCCATGGCACGATACTCAGCTTCTATAGAAGACCGAGAGATGACATCTTGTTTCTTGCTCTTCCACGAAATAAGCGAATCACCAAGGAAAATACAAAATCCAGTGGTCGACTTGCGGTCCGTAGGATCACCAGCCCAAGTCACACCGAAAACACTTAATGACAGATGAGTGTTGGGTTTTCACAAGAGCTCTAAAATTGCTGAATATGGTAAGGAAGTCAGACCTATGTTTCATAAGATAAACCCACGTATAACGAGTGAAATCATCAACAAAAGAAACATAATATGTAGAACCTCCTTTGGTGGATACAGGAGAGGGTCCCCACACATCAGAATGCACAAGATCAAATGGTGCAATTGAAAGAGAAATACTTTTATAAAAAGGCAATGCGGAAAATATAGCCAGTTTACAACCACTACAATCAGAAATATCATGACTTTCCAAATGACCTAAAACTCCTGTAGACACCAAAAACTTTAAACGAGACCCAGACACATGACCTAAACGAGAATGCCAAAGATAAAAATCAAAAGACGAACGACTCAAACGAAAAGACGACAAATCCACAGTAGAGGCAGCAACATCTGATACTTGTAGCTCATCCAAAACATAGAGTCCCCCGTCACTACGGCCTGTCCCAATCACCTTCTGAGATCGCGGGTCCTGAACACAACAATTGGTAGAAGTAAAAAGAACTGTGAAACCAGAATCACACAATTGACCAACAGACGCAAGATTTAAAGTTAGACTAGGAATATGGTATACATTTGAAAGAGATAAATGAGATGTGTGAACAGAGCCAATTCCTGCCAATGGCATTGGAGTGCCATCGGCGGTCATGACAGACAAAGATGGAGCAGAATTAACAGATACAAAAGAATCGATATCAGGAGACATATGATGAGAAGCGTCTGAATCTAAGATCCACAGGGGAGACGATTTACCTGAATTATCAGACAAGGACAAACCTTTATGAGAGGAGGCTGACATGGCAAGAGGCTGTGAGGCGGGGAACTGCTGAAACTGCTCCAACATATGTGGATCCAATGACGGGGCAGCAACTGCGTTGTTGGTCTGAGGTGGGCGATATGTCCATGGAGCAGTCTGTGGAGGGCGTTGTTGTTGAGGTGGTCGTTTTTGCTGTGGTTGTTTGCTTTTACTCAATAATTTCGGACACTGAGCCTTCCAATGACCCTTCTGCTTGCAGAAAGCACATTCATCCTGAGAGACCTTAGGGGCAGGTCTATTTTGGTTGCGATGAGTAGAGTGTTGTGAAGCAGCAAAGACAGATGGAGTTGTAGGTGTGACAGACACCTTATCCGTGTTAGGCTTAAGTCGAATCTCCTCTGCTAACAGTTCATTAACCACAAAATCAACAGACGGAAGAGGAGAACGATGCAGAATTGTTCCACGCTATCCCTCGAAATCAATCCGAAGAGCCATCAAAAACTGTACCAGACGTTGTTCTTCTCTACGAGCCATATACGGTTCAAATTTTCGCAGCTCTGCAGACTCAGTGAGAGCCAACTGATCCCAGAGATTAGACATGGCAGAATAAAACTCTTGAACACTCATATCATTCTGCTGAAGAGCACGAATATCTGTCTCCAACTGATAATGCTTGGCGAAATTAGACTGCGTGTACAATCTAACAAGATGATCCCATACCTCTTTAGCCGTCTCATACTTAGCCAACTGAACACCAATGGAGTGGGTAACAGAATTGTTAATCCACGTAATGATCTTCGAATTATCAGCCTCCCAACTGTCGACCAAGGCCGCATAATTAGTCTCCTAATCATCTATAGGCTTAATCCGCACACATGTGACATAGCTCCACATAGATTTTCCACGCAAGAAATTCTTCATAACATAGCTCCAATACGTATAGTTTTTACCATCCAATTGAACGCTAATCGACTGAAGTGAATCATCCTTACGACTAGCCATGATGAAACAGAACTCTACGAGCACACCAAATCAAACTAAACAACAAAATCCAATAATCCCCAAAGTACCAAATCAACATAATCCAACCAAATCAATCGAATCCAATTCAAACCCTAACACCGAGAGCACGAACAAACAAAGGGAAAATCGAAAATACCACCATAAAAACTGTACGGATTATAACTTCTTCAATCAAGCAAAGAGAAATCGATGAATGGTGGCTCTGATACCATGATAACATAGAGAAAAAAGGACCTAGGGATTTCTTATTGACTTGCTTAATGAAATAGAATACAACAAAGAGTATATATAATTAGGGATTACAATGAAAAGTAAATAGACTAAAATACCCTAAGATAATAAAAATAATACAGCTAATATAATAATACAGCTAATAACTTTAACTACCAATAAACATATTTTACCTATATAATAATATATTTTAATAATAATTCAATACATCTCAAAATCCATTTCACATGCAACCAATCTTATAAGAAATTGCCCTTAGAAAGCTTTTTAACTCTATTAAGGCCATCGATGTAATATATGTTAGGTTTTCTTGTTAGTTGGAAAAATGAAAATTCATAAAGAAGTGGTAGCTACTCTGTTAATAATTGAATTGCTCCATAAATATTGTTTCTAGCCTATCTATGAAACGTGCAACATATGCTTCAAAGAGTTCTTACTCCACTCTTTATTTCACAAATTCTATTTTCTTCCATCTTTAAATTTATGCAAGAAGTAAAAAATCAAATTATATTAATATCTATACAATATCGGAATACTACAGAATTGTCAACTCCTTTTTATTATACGTAACTCAATAATTTTATATGCGCTATTTTTCTTATTAAATTAAATTACTTAAAATACAACCTCCTATATATCATATACGTCTTCTTGTACCAAAAAGAAATGTGTAATTTACTTATGTCCGATTTTGTTTCTAAGGCTTAACATTTAGGTTTAGTATTAATTTTAAGGGTTAATTGAAAAAAAAATCACGCACTTTATTCCTATAGTAAATTAATCATCACTTTTAAGAAATTGCAAAAAAGAACACTACTTTTAAATATTAATTTTAGCGCACCCAATTTCTCAAAAAATAATCTCATTTTTAGTCACAAATTGGGTGCGTTTTGCAACAATACTTAAAAGTATTTTTTTTTTCAATTTCTTAAATGTGGGAATTAATTTACAACATAAGTAAAGTAATCGTGGTTTATTTGCTATTAATCCTAATTTAAAATGTATAGGTGTAATTAATCATAGAAAAAAGATGGTAAGATAAAAGATTCACATACAATATATAGTTAATATTTAATAAAAAATTATACTTGAATTAATAAAAAGTGAAACTTTTGCAGTTGATTACTCCCTCCGTCCCAATCAAAGGTCATCATTTACTTTTTGCACGTGGATTAAGGAGTTATTATTTTATGTGTAGTATGTAATTGTATAAGTAGTGAGTGGTGATCCATATGTGGGGTCCTTCTACTAAAATGGAAAAATGATAACCTTTGAATAAGACGTCAAATATAGTAAAATGAGTACCTTTCGGTGGGACGGAGAAAGTATTTCAATGTACGAATATCATAGTATAAATTAAGAGTGATAATATTTTTAACAAAAAATGATGATATAAGAAGTGATAACTATTTAGTAAACCTTAAAAACGATCCCAAGACTTGCCCGTTATTCAATTTAGAATTTTTTAAATCAAGTAATTAGTTTTGAAAATTTTAATGTAAGATAATTATGTGTTTGGAGATGTTATATAGAAGAAGATGATTTGTCATGCATAATGAAAATTTTTCCAACACCTATATTAATAATGAGACATAGGGACAACATTAAATTCAAATCATTAATTGATATCTTACAAAGTGTATTGCTTCCAAATCATCCAAAACTGTCAAGTTGGTTTGATAAAAAATATTAGACCGAATTGAAGGGCGTAATTAATGAATTTGGAAATAAATATATGGATCCACCCAATTATTTTATTTAATTTTATCTTTTTAATTATTTTATTTAATTTTATCTTTTTATGTCGGAAGATCATTAAGTCTATATAGTAACAAAATCATTTTTAGAATCTAATAAATTTTATGCCTGGTAAAAGAAAATCACTGTTTGTTCGTGATTGTGGAATTAAGGCATTTCTATGTCTCACTTATATTATTATACACGTTTTTTAAAAAAATAAAAAAATAGAAAATTTATACTTTGAGCAACATATATATGTGAGAGTTTTATTATTAGTAATATTTTTTTATAAAAAATGTTATAAATTATTATTTTATTAAAATTTTTATTCCTTTTTAATTATATTATAAATTTTTATAAAATAATTTACTGTTTCGGTATTATTTTTTATTAATATATATATATATATATATATATATATATATATATATATATATATATATATATATCAGTGTGTTTGCCATATACTTTAGGCCCAACTTTCTAATTTTGTTTGGTAACTTTCGAAATAAACATCAATGATAGCTAGCTAGTTTGTAGTAAACCCCACTATCAATTACTTCAAGAAAAGTAATTTTTTAATGTAATAATTTTATAAAATTAAAAATTAATAATTGAATGAGATTAATAAATTGTAAAACTAATATTTGTAAATGAAAAAGGAACAATAAGTTATTGTAATTCACATTCATGTTTTACATTTTATTAGACCAATTGATTTTGAGTATTGACTTGAAAGAGGAAGAAGTCTAGATGAATGTAATTAATGTGTAACATATTTTATTTTTTTAACTAAATTTTAAAACACATTTAATAGCATTAACATAATATGAACCCATTAACCACATTTTCAAATATTTAAAATTTTATAAAAACTTGTAACTGGAGTACTATTCTACTCATAAAAATAGAGGGTGGGTCCATAAGAAATACTTCCTCTGTCCCGCACCAAAGGTGTATTTTGTTTTTTTGCACATAAATTAAGAAGTATTATTATTTAATGTGTAGTGGGTAGTTGTATTAGTGAGAGTGTGTATAAAAAAGGAAAGAAAACACTTCGGATGGAACGACCAAAATGGAAAAAAGAGATCTTAGTACAGGAGGGGGGAGTATACATTCAATTTGGTGGGTCTAAAAAAATTTATTAATGGATTTTTCGTTGAGCGAAAAGTTTATGGAGTCAGAGACTTTTACTGAAAATTTGAGAGATTAAGAGCTTCCAAGAAATTTAGTAATATAAAATACCTCCTTTGTATATATTTAAGAAATATACATTCATTTTCCGCGTTCACTCTAAAATACTCATTTTTTCTTTTTATTAAAATGACTCTATGTATGACTCATTATTCACTATTTATATAACTATATATTATACATAAAAATAATAATACTCATAAAATATTCATGTAAAAAAGAGCAAATGATCAATTTTGAAGAGAACGGAACTATTATTACTTTTAAGGAAAAATCAAGTGTAAAACAGTAAAAGGTTCACAATATGATAAAATTTACACAAGTGTAATATTTGTCATTTAAGAGAAATTTTAATTAATTACTTTCCAATACATAGAAAATTATTCTTAAAGGGATAATCGGAGTATACTCTTCTAAATAAAAAATACTTCCTCCGTTCCGCCCAAAGATAGCTATTTGCTTTTTGTGTTTTTTGTGCATAAATTAAGGAGTATTATTATTTTATGTGTAGTTGGTAGTTATATTAGTATTAAGTGGTGGGCCACATGTGGTATCTTTTTTTACTAAAAGTTGGAAATGAGAATATTTGGATGAGACGCCCAATATAATAAAATTGAAACCTTTCGGTAGGACGGAGGGAGTATTATTTTATAATTTTTGCATCCCGATTACCGATTGCTCTTTATTATATAAAAATTTACTTTTTAAAGAAATAAAATATTACTCTTTTGAATGAAAATATTACTCTCCAAATTTTAATAAGTATATTGTATGATCTTTTATATTCTTGTGGAAATAATTTCATTTAGATAAATGATTATAGTCTATCTCTTAAAAAAAAGGTTAATTTTTCACATATGATTTATAAAAAACATATACTTAATAAACTGAGTTTATGGAAAACCTCCTCTTAAGATAATAATTTAACTTTAAAAGAGTAAAATTTAAATGTATTGTACACAATTTTTTGTATTTTGAGTTTTATTTAGGGGGTGGGGGACCCAGGGTATGGGTAGTTGAAGATAAATGATATTATTGTCAACAAAAGAGAAACACATATATATAGGCATTGAAGGGTCACACCATAAAGCATAATTGTCTTGAGAAAGTGTGTCTAATCGTTTTTGTATTAACACATGATATATCCTTAGAAAAGTCCTGTCACTATATACACTCTCTCTTCACCTTTCCCATACATTAATATAATCATCATAATATATTTAACTTAAATTAATTAATCACTATTTGGCTCTCTCAAGCCAATATTTAGGCCATTCCATGCATCTATACTCTAACCTTCAAAAATTAAATAACTAGAAAAATATTGCTATGCCTATTATATTATTGAAAGAAATGTATCACTTAACCAACAAAATATTATTTTCTTATTAGTATTTTAAATTTTACACCATTAACATTATTAATATATATAGACAAATATTTGTATATTTTCGCGCAGCAAGGCATCATCCCGTATTTAAGTATATACTTTTTTTTCTTTAACACCCTTAAAAAAAATATCACCCAACATCACAAATTCAGAACACACTTATATTTAAAAATTTTTGTATATTTTTTATTGCTACATAACTTACTATATCCGATCTGATTCTTTGGTCAGCCGACACATTCCTACTCTAAAACCGTCTCTAATACAATCACAACTTGAAACCGTTTCTAAAATCGTCTCAATTAAAGACGGTTTCTTGCCGTCTCTAATTTGAGACGGAAAAAAATCATCTTTAATACCGTCTCAAAGTGAAGTTGTTTCTAACACCGTCTCAATGTTAAATTTGTTATTGTTGACCAATGGTCAACGAAAATTCTGTCTCTAATTCAAAAAAACCGTCTCAAACAGAGACGGCTAAAATTCCGTCTTTAATTTCCGTCTCTTTTCTTTTTATATTTCTAATTATATTTTAATTTTAAAATTACCAAATTTACATAATATAGAATACTAAATTTGAGCAATTTTTTTTTACATAGCTAGATAGTACTAAATTATTATTTTATTTGGGATATAGTTGAATATATCTCATAAACCCAATTGGATTCGGGGCACGAAAGTTACCGTGCGCATTTTTATATTCTTTTATATATGATGATTTGTCACTCTTTAGTATAAGTAACCGTGACTTTTAACATAAACACTTGCGAATCGAATTCACAGTATAAATCTTATGGTCTCTTTACGAGGGTTTATGATGTAAATCCAATTTACAAGAGACTAACTTTATTTTTAAATACAAATTACTATAATATCAATCTTATAAGTATTTGATAAGTTATTATTGTTTCTTAAAAAAATAGCAGTTTACAAAAGACTAACTCTACTTTTAAATACAAATTATAATATTAATCTTATAAATATATGATAAGTTATTACTGTAATTTCTTAGAAAAATAATATGATAAGTTATTACTGTTTCTTAGAAAAATAGCACTAAGTTATTTTGTATTAGAAATCGTTACTCTTCCATACAAATAGTAATCCCTCAGTTTGTAACAAGTTTCATTTTTAATATTCCACGTTTAAGAATTTTTTTTTTTACAAGTTTCATTGATTTTTTTTGGCATTTTTAGATAATAAATAAAGTGTAAGGTAATGTTATATACATGATGGTGCCACATTGGTGGCAAGGGGGACATCGGCCCCCATCAACTTTTGCTATTTTTTACTATATATGTGTTAATTATTAAGTAGAAGTTGGATGACTTAATGCACTACAAGAAACTGCCAGAATACCGACGGATTTACCGACGAAAAAAATTCATCGGTAATTACTGACGGTTTACCAACGAATTACCGACAGTTTATTTATTTAATAGGATTTATTTTTTAAAAAATCATCAATAGAAATTCCGACGGTTTTTGCGACGGATTACCGACGGAATTAGCGACGCATTTCTTTTTCGTCGGTAAATTCGTCAGTATTTTTGAGGGAATAAATCCAAGAAGATTACCGACGGAGTTAATCCGTCGGTAAATATATCAAATTGTATTTTTTTAGAAAAAAATTTTAGTCTTTACTTTTAATATATTAAATTTTTTAATTTTATAAAAATTAATTTTACATTTTAATTTACCGACGGATTAAATCCGTCGGGAAATAAATTAATTTTTTTTAAAAAAATTAATTTTAGTCTTTAATTTACCGACGGATTAAATCCGTCAGTAAATATATTAAATGTTATTTTTTAAAAAATTAATTTTAGTCTTTAATTCACCGACGGATTGAAGCCATCGGTAAATATATTAAATTTTAATTTTTAAAATATTAATATTAGTTTTTAAATTACCGACGGATTATATCCGTCGGTAAATAAATTATTTTTTTTAAAAAAAATTAATTTTGTCTTTAATTTACCGACGGATTTAATCTGTCGATAAATATATTAAATGTTATTTATTAAAAATATTAATTTTAGCCTTTAATTTATCGACGGATTAAATCCGTCGGTAAATCAAAGATTAAATTTATTTTTTTTACCGACGAATTAAATCCATCGGTAAATATATCAATTTTTTTAAATAATAAATTTAGTCCTTAATTTTCGACGGAATTAATCCGTCGATAAATAAATAAATTTTATTTAAAAAACAAAAACGCGGTTTCTTTTTTTTTAACGTAAATGTTTTGATAACCCAAAAAATCGTGAATGAGGAATTGAGATATCCTCCATACTTAGAATTAGAACTCCCAAATTCCTCTACCTTAAATAAATTGAAACACAAAATATTAATCTCCCAAATTCAACTCTCACATGAATAAAACCCTCGACGATGAACCTAGCCACCAACGAAGCACCGTAGCGCCGCCTGTACCATCACTCTCGCGCTCCGGTCGCATCCGCCGTCTGCTCGCTCCGGCCGCCGACATCACCCTCACCTCCTCGTTCCTGTTATGACACCGTCTTTTGCTCTCGCGCCGTCGTTCCTACTGTCGGCCACTCCAGGTATGTTGTTTTCCTCACTCAGTTCTTTCTAGACCGTCCTTATTAGAGTGTTTTGAAGTGCTCGGTCTTTTACTGGTAGCCTCAACTTGTCTTCAATGTCTAGGTCTTATAATCTTCCCTTAGCAGCTGCTCAAATCAAAGAGCATATTTTTCCGGCGAAGCAGCACGATTCTCTTGAGTTAGTTTTTCTCGATTCTTGCACGATAGTTCTTCCAGCTAATTGCAGATGCAATTCTCTCTTCATCTGGCGAAATGACAGATGTGATTTTATCGCTGAAGTATATCCAGAGAATTGCGGACGGAGAGAATATCCGGTGTGCATTTGATACTCACATAACATGTCTCTCTTCTATCCCCATCCTTCATCAGAATTTGGGCTAAATTAACTGTTATCTGCATAAATTGAAATTATAATAAACGTACGTATCAGTTTCGCTGAGTTGTATTTTTTTGTTGGCTTGAATTGAGCTCTGAAAATTTGTCTGTTACTTTTTAGATTGAAGTGCTTCTCATATGGATTTGCTTCTTCTCTCTCGCTCACTTTTGCGCAATTTTTTTACAGTTCAATTTCACTTTGAAATTCGTGTAAGTGAGGGAACGCTTTGTTTTTTCAGTGATTTTCTTTTACATTTGACTGTTTGGTGTTTATCTGTTGTTATTTCTTGTTGGTGAGTGTAACAGCCTGTCGGGTGGTACTTGTGTTGATGCATTGCAGTATGTTTTTGTGGATAATTATTGGATGATGGAGAGAAGGTAGTAGATGATGAGCAGGATGAGAGCAATAACAAGTTATTGGATCATCAATCCAAGAAACAAACAGCTGCAGTAAGTATAAGTATATGAATTTTGATGCATGAAGTTGTGTACTTCTAGCTATATATTCTCATGTATATGGATTTAAATTCCTACTTCGCACTAGTGAACTCAATTAATGTAATATGTAATCCTGTTTTTCTTACTGTTTATTCGTGTTCATTTCTAGATATCAAGTGATGAAGCAATGGAAACTACAAAGCAATTGGCTCTTTAAGAGGGGGTACTGGCTCAAGAATCTTCTCTTTATTTTGTTCAACATCGGATTTGTGGGTCCTTATGAAGAATTTCAGGTATATTTAAGATGGTGTACGTCCTAAGTTAGTGATTTTCTTATATCATTAAGTGATTTTGTGCATATTTAAGATGGTGTACGTCTTAATTTTTCAACTTACCCCGTCTCAGAAATTTAAGCATCACCCTGCTATCAGACCTTTGCTCGAAGGAGGTACAGTCTTTGAATATGGTGCTCGCACGTTAAATGAAGGTGGTTACCAGGTGAGTCAAGAAGTTTGATTTCCTTTACTTTTTAAAGCATAATTGTGTTGGAAAGAGATAAAGCAAATTGTTAAATAATTTCGAAATAGTACTCTGTAGTTTGTTACCATACTGGGAAAGTTCTACATATTGCTTCAGTACAATCTGTTTCGGAAAAATATGTGTTAAATCTAATACAAACAAAATATGATGTTAGTTAAATTGCAGTCCATACCATATCCTGTTTTTCCTGGTGGAGCAATCATTGGATGTTCAGAATGTACCTAAAACAAAAGGATCTCACACATGAAGTCAGGTATTGGTTTATGAGATTTTTATTTTGTTTGGCTAATTGTTACTTGGATTAGAGAAAATGGGGAAAATATTTATGAAAACCAAAATTTTCTTGAAATTAATTATTTCATTCTGGCTTTGTAATTTGCATCAATGGCCATTCCAAGGATAATGGAAAGATTCCCAGCTGTTGTGTTTTGCTTGTCTTTCATATTCAGTGGATGACTCTGATACTTGCCTTATGGGAGCTAGTTCCTTAAAGATTGTTAGGGAGTCTTTGTAGTGTTTTGTTGACTTTGGACAATACACTGGGTTCAATAAATTTAAACATGAAAATAATCAGGTTGAATTTTGATCAAGAGATAGACTAGGATATGAAATAGTTCATACAAAGCAAGTTATATCAGTATTATGAGATATTAACCATTGCTTTAGCTTTATTCATTTGGTGAGATTTTAGCTGGGGTGGCATCATCTAAGAAATGAAAGACTTGCAAGTTGCACCTTATGCTAATGCTAGAAATCTCATTAACTTATAAAAAGAAGTTATTTACCTAATTTCAGAAAATGAAACCATTTGATTGTTACTGGAGGCATTTAAATCATGATAAGTAACTCCCTACTTGTTGCTCGATCCATTTTGTTATTTATGGTTTTATGAAAATTGCTTGTGAAGTCACTTGGGCAAACTTGGTACTTGAATAACGAAGTAACCTGTAAAAGAAACATCTCCCTTATTATGGATTCTCCCCAGCTTTATATTTTATCGCTTGAAGGGTATGTGGAGAATCCTGGAAGCAGAAATGGCATGACTGCATTATACTTGTCAATTTATTAGACTAACTAACCAATATTAGACTTCTAGTGCAAAATTGATTTTAGGAAACAACCATATGAAATCAATTAACTACATTCTTCTTTGTCTCAGGAATGCTAGCAGCCGAATCTGCGTTCCGCACTCTACATGAGGATTCACCTTTAGAGGCCTTCTGGGACAATTTAAGAAGTTCATGGATATGGAAAGAACTTCACAGTCCAAGAAATTATCGTCCAGTGAGTACCATAATTTGCTAAATTTTTATTTTGTGAAAGTTGGCTCTATTTATTTGAACTAGGAAACATAACTTCTATGAGTCTGCAAGGAGCTGTAAATTCTTTGTGAATTTTGTAGCAACACTCTCATAGTAATATAATTAAGCTATTCTGCAGGCATTTGATTATGGTCTCGTTCCTGGTCTGACACTAAGTGCTCTAGAATGGTAATATTAGTTATCATTTGTTGGGAAAGCATGTGTATTACTACTACATTTTGTATTTTTCTCTTCATATTCGATATAATAAGTATTTTCATATGGTCATCTATGCTGCCTTTACCAGTTATATAATGAAAGGAAAATCTCCATGGACACTGAAGCATGGGAAACCCGATCACGAGGCAACTGATGTAAGAATTCCTCTTAATAATAACTCGATCGCATATCCTCCATCAATTTGTTTTTGCAATGTCACAGTAGAAAATCAAGACCTGTTTTTAAGAAGTGAAAACTATATCAATTATGGAATCTGAGGATCCTGTCTAGATTTCAGAAAAATGTGAAAATGATAAGGTGGACAGAACTAAAAAAAATAGAGGTTGTTATATGAACTCTTGTTTTTATATCAGAAGAAATATCATTCCTTGATGTGTTTTCAGATAATCTCTTATATATCATTCCTTGATGTGTTTTCGGATAATCTCTTAAATATCTTAGATCTGTTCAACTATATAGTATTGTTATCTAATAAGATCAAGGTACAGTCAATGTATTATGCTAATTGATGTATAAAATCGGCAGGAAGCACGACTGTGGAAGCCAATTGACTACCCAAAACCTGATTTGGGAATGATGTTGATGCAGATGATGATGCTGATTCGGGAAATTCGTGAGCATGATGTTGATGCAGATTTAGGAGATTCGTTAGCATGTTTAATGTATTCAGATATTTTGTAACAAGGATTTAGTAGGATTTGATATTTTGTGACGAATTTGGATCTTTATTTGAAATTGTGGAGATTTTATATTAAGTTGTGTTTTGAAGGTTTTTTCAATTACAATTTTTGTTTATTTTCAGGTATTAATATTAATTTAAAAATATAAATTACAAATATATAAATACTTTAGTGACGATTTTCCGTCGATAAATCTTACTTTTAACATTTTACCGACAGAAAAATCTGTCGGTAATATATTCCGTCGGCAATTTCGTCGCTAACATGGTGTTATAAGACACTATATTTGGAATTTACCGACGGATTTTTCCGTCGGTAATTCTATCGCTAAAATAAGAATTACATGACCCCATATTTTGTATTTACCGACGGATTATTCCGTCGGAAATTAGAGACGGAAAAATTCCTTCGGCATTTCCGTCGCTAATTTTTTTGCTTCCGACGAATTTTATTTGCATAATTACCGACTGATAATTTTAATTACAGACGGAAATTTCCGTCGGTAATTACCGACGGATTTTTAAATCCGTCGGTAAATAATTACAGACCATCAAAATAACGACCATTCGATTTTCGTCAGTAATCCGTCGGTAAACTGTTTAGCGATGAATTTTTCATACATTACCGACGAAAATTTCCGTCGGTAATCTGACAGTTTCTTGTAGTGATGGGATGTGTGTTCATTTTTCAATTGGAGGTCACAAATTCTAGTTTGGGGGGTGAAAACCCTTATTTTATATATTTTTCACCCAATTTTGCTTTTCAAACCTCATTATTTTTTCCAATTTTGCTTCTCAACCCTCATTATTTATTTTGTTTTGGATCTATTTTATTTCATTTTTTACATTTTTCTAAATCTACTTTTATTATTTTTTAGAGTAGTATTATTATTATTTGTGGAGTGGAAGGAGATGTCTTTTCTATTAATATTATTAAGTAATTGCCCCCCCCCCCCCCCCCCCCCATTTTTCTTCTAAAACCTCATTATTTTTTCCAATTTTGCTTCTCAAACCTCATTATTTATTTTGTTTTGGATCTATTTTATTTCATTTTTTACATTTTTCTAAATCTACTTTTATTATTTTTAGAGTAGTATTATTATTGTTTGTCGAGTGGAAGGAGATGTCTTTTCTATTAATATTATTAAGTAATCGGCCCCCCTGAATTAAAATCCTGGCACCGTCACTGGTTATATATGAGTGTAAAAAATGAGTGATAAATTTAACATTAAAATAACTTTTAAGGTTATTAGATAAAATTTTGTTTCCTTTTTTTTTTTGAGTGAAAAATATTGTGGAGCGAACGAATTAGGAAAATGTGAAACCTCTTATGAAAATGAGGAAGTATTATTAATTTTGTTATAATAAGTTATATGGAGTAGGTGTTTTCGAGAATAGTAACACTCAAATATTTCGAAGAATAATACTCGATGGTCCAAAGAGTACACGAACTTTCCAAGAGGAGTACATATGAAAGTATCTCTCATTAAAAAAAGATATTTAACGGAAAACCTAGCTATAAATTTAAAACATTGAAAACTAAAGTAAATAATTATATAAGTTTTGAAACTCTATATACTTCAATCCTTAAAGCATACAACGCAACAAATGTATTTTCATTATTAGTATTTCGTAACATTGTATTTTTAAGTTCTTACGAAATCGGAATTAAATATTTGCGTGAAAGTTATTTGGACTGGAGAATACAATAATTATTTATCATCATAATACTTCTAATATTATGGAGTAATAGTCATGAATAATGGGTGTCCAAGATCATTATTTTATAGCAAAAATTTAAAGTGAATCATGCACATTTAAATTAAATATTAATTTGATAGTGACATAAGATTGTATTATTAGAAATTATAGTTGTTATATATTTTTTTTCTTTTTATGAAATAATTATGGACTTGTGGCACTTCACAGAAGTACTCCATATGTCAAATTTTGATGTATTTGTCGTAATTATTGGTTATATATACACTTGGTATGGGAGAATCTAGTGGCAAAATATCGATTATATACAAAATTAATGGTGTAGTTAATATTAAAAATAACACACATATTATTGAATTAAAAGAGATTGTGTGGTATAAAACATTACTTAAATAATTATTTTTTATAATAATGAATTATTATTCTTATAAATGAAAAATATTACACATCTCATCAGAAATATAAAAATCACAATATATTAAAATTCCATCAGTAATAATATTTTTATTAAAAAAATAATATTTATTTTTCATATATTAAAGATATTATAGGGTGCAAGGTAATTACAGATACAATAAATACTTTATCAAATTAAAATAATTAACACAGTTTGTTATAAAAAAAATACTATATAATAGTAATATAATAAATAACAATAATAATAAATAATGCATAAATTAATACTAAATCCCTGCGTGCAATACAAAGGATTTAGCGCAAATTTTCATGATTTTTCTCATGGTTTTTGCGCTTATTATAAAGAATTATGTACGTGATGGATGAGGGAGTCTCTTGGACCTTATAGGTTCATCATGCAATATATTTTTTAAAATTATTTTTTAATACATAAAAAGTAAAAAAAAAATACATTTATAAAAATTAATTATTATTGTCAACAAGAATATAAAGATCACAACATATATCAAAATTTATATGTTTTATTTCTCATTTAGAAAAGTAATATTTCATCCCTTTAAAGAGTATTTTTTCATGTACTAAAAAGTAATCAGTAAATTAAAGAGTAATATTTTTCATTTAGAAAATTAATAATTCTCTCCCTCTAAAAAATAATTTTCAAGTAATCAATAAACTAACTAATTTGCATGTTTGCCATAATTTATTAGTCCTCCCTCTCCATATGTTCCATAATAAACTTCACACTTTTCTTTTTCATTTATTTCACGTTAAACTTTACTACCAAAAAGAAAATATTACATGAATCTCCAACCCTAAAAGTATATTTTAATTATAAATTTGTCACTTCCACTCAACACATATAACATATTTTATAATTTATTTATAATATAAAAATACTACATTATCTTTTAAAGTAAATAAAATTGGTGAAAAATAATTTTTTTAAATTCCATATTAATAATGGTGAATTTTATTATGGTAGAGTAACTGATTTAATAAATTAATAGGGCATTCAAAGTTGCATAGGGCGGCTGGTGGATATAGTAATGTCAAAATCAAGTCAGTAAATTGGTTTCAATGCATCTTAATCTTTTTATTTTTGACATTTTACATCATCACCCAATTTCAAACACCCACCCCACTAAGACTTGTTTTCTAATTACCTCTTAATATTTTTAATAAACTTAACAGTCTTTGAATAAAAATATTTTATATTTCAATTTATTTTGACTACCCTATTGAGGCTGTACATTTTCTGACACATTTCATGATCAGCTGACCATATATAATGGAAGAGTACAATAATTGATTTAACTGTAATGTATTAAATTAATAATTAAATCGAAATAAAACAAGTTGGAAAATCATCTCAAATTAAAGTGAGTCCGATGTCCTCAAAAATAGTACATGTATACTCCACATGCGAAGTGGTCGTCGTTAATAAATTTGAACAATATTACTGCCTCCAAGACTCCAAGTAACTTTTCACTATTTCCACATTAGTACCTACGTGCTAATACAATTTTCACCATCTAGGAGTATTAAAAGTTTAAAAATAAATAACTTCTTAATACATCATGTTTTCAAATATATCACTTTCACTATAACTTACTTTATAATTTATTTATTATTAAAAAACATCACATTTCCCTCCAAAAATTAATAAAATTTATTAAAAAATAAAATTTCTTAAATTCCGTATCTATAATATAAATAAAGAGTAAATCAAATCGGGACTATAAAATTAACACAATAATAAAACAATTTAATTATGATTCTTAGCTATATATATTTGGAGTTAGTCTCCTATGAATCGATTTGCATCGAGTTAGTCTCCTATGAATAGAACACTAAGATACTTTATTATCCATTGCAAGGAATATTTAATTTGAATATAATAATTTTAAAGGGAAAAAAATAAAAAAAAATAAAAAACACATTCACCCGTAAATTTGGCCTATAAATCCTAGAATGCATCGGCCCAACCTTAGAATGCCCTTTAATTATTGACTACTCTTTCTATCACTTGCGTATAAAAGAGAATTACATCCAGAAAATTAGTGGCAAACCACTTGATACTCAATATCACAAACAAAAAACGAAAAGAAGAAGAAAAGAGAAACTATAACTGTGAATCCACGATGAATTATGAAGGAATATTAAGAGTATTATAAATCAATCCAGAATCATAGAAAAGAGCTATCAAATCTAAAAATGTAAAAAAATCCGCATGTTAATAGCAGATGGCATCTTTACCAAAGGAACTAAAAGATAACCTAGTCTTCTTCTCTGATCCAAAATTAAATTTTAGATCAGAAGCATCGTGAGTTGCAACACTGCTGCTCGACGGAAACGAGAAGACAATACCTGGAGCTGATTTCTCCGCACCAAAAGAGTAGGAAGGAGTACTGCGTACAGCCATTGCCTGAGGGAGACTACCTACTGAAGTCGATGGGGTGATGGAGGGAGTTGGAGGTTCTGGGTTAGCACCTGAAGAAGCGGAGATGGGGAATGTGAAGCTCGGCCCGTTGTCGGAGGAAACTGCACGTAAGTTGGGCTTGTTGATCAAGATTGATGGCAGTGAAGGTTTGGCCTCCTGATTCTTCATAACATCCGCACCAGTTGTTCCGGCTACCGTTTTCCCATTTTGTCCGTTATTTAGATGAGGACGAGAGAACAATGAACTTGTATTGGTCTGCAGATAATTACTTGTGGTACAAGTGTCCTGCAGTAAGTAAATTATTGATCAAGGTTTATCCAAGTAGAAATCTAAAAAGAAGTCTTCTGCAGCAAACACATTTTTTTAAACTCTTCTATGAAGTGATACATCTCTGAATTAGAAATTTCATGCTTTTACAATAAGACCACCTCTAATTCAGGAGAATGCAATCATGCATATGTTCCCGATATAGTTTTGCACTTCAAAGGCCAAGTTAAAAGACCTCAACATGAGTTATGCAGATGCTAGCCATAAATCTTCCGTTTTTCAATACAATAGTAGCATATTACTCATCATAATAGCAGGTAATAGACAAAATCGAAACCGAATTGTAATTGAAAAGCAGCAGTGATGATTGTGACATAATGCAAATAAACATCAAATCATCATTCTAATTTGAAATGCCAGAAGCTATTGCGTCGGTTATACAAGAAAAAAATAAAAAAAGTAGTTTAATAAAGCTGTTACTGATATAATATATGTAAAAAAAATATGTCATGGTTTAAAATGAGATGCCCCATCAACAGGGTTGAAGTTTCAAGGACCTGTTGAAGTTTCAAGGATCTATTAGGGGAGATGTTTCAAGTCTGATGTATTTACAAATTAGACATAGGTCTGTATTGTTTTACCCTTCTTTTTTCATTTCAGGGTATCATATTGGTAATCTGCCCCCGATAGGCCACTCCAAAAGCATTGTTTACTAATTCATTACAATGATGAAATCTCTGCAATAGTTGATTATTGGAAACTTGGTTTATAAAAACATGATTCAACCATCCATAAAAGAGCAACATAGGGAAATAGAATGGGTACCTTATCTTTCACCACAGAACCAGAAGTTCCCGTAAGACCAAAACGAGGAGCAGCATTGGCATCAGGTACACTCTTAGAAAAAGTAAAAATTGAGCTTGAAGCCTTGGCATTTCGATTGACTGCATCTTTTGCCTCATCCTTTTCTTTGTCATTGAAATTCTCTAAGAAACTGGACTTGCTGTTACTTTTATTAAATACCGCAGGAAAGTTTGGGTTAGCTGTATCAGTCTTGATATGAGAAGAATCCTCAACAGGCGCTGGAATGGTATTTTCCACATTACTGACAACAGTTGCTTCAGGAGAAGATCTACTCCATCCAGTAGCAAACTTCAATTCGTCTTCTTTTAGTTTAGGGGTGGGTTTGGTTCGATTAAGGTGTTCCACTATTTGACTTAGTGCTGGACTACTGGATGTATTTGTATTTGAGATACCTCCATCAGAGGAAGATGATACCTTATCTCCTGACAAGTATTTGGACATGCCACTTGTTTCACCAGGTTCGAAATTCTTTTCTGCACTAGGCAAGAAACCTCCAAAACCTTGTGGCTTTACCAATTTAGGAGTTTCTTTAGAAGAACTCTGGAAAATAGATTCTCTGGGCCGGCGGACTTCGGAAGCAAATTTATTCCTGATACGACGTATAGGACCCACAGATCCATAGATATTAATAGTCTCACCCCTTGGCTTCACCTGAAAACCATTTTAAATCAATACAAACACCAACAGTCACACTATAAAATCATGTACATGTTCAAGCATGACCTCCCTACACTGTAAGTGATTATATACAGTATTAACTAATTAATGCCACTTGTAACCCTGAACATGAATACATGATCACAAAGCTGAATGGTTTGTTGAAACCTTGATAAACAAAGCATTCAGAACCAAACACAGGATTGCTGATGGCAAAAAGCAATAACAAAGCATGAAGTTACAAGTGAATTAAAACCAATACCTGACCATAAAATGATGTCTGAGATTGTTGAAAGGGAGATGACGTGTTTGTGATTCCACGATCAGCTTGTGACTGAGTACCAAAATAAGAAGACAAGTAACATGAGTAACCCTACAGAAAACCTGTTTGTCAATCATAATGGTTTATACCTTGGTTGTGGACTTCGAAAACAAGGTTCTAGAATAAGGAGTTCTTGAAAAATCAGGAAGTCTATGCCTCCCCCTTTGACTCTGTGGTGTTATAAATCCATGACGATCATGCACCACTGCACCAGGCCAGCATGTAGACTGGTTAAAGGTAGCAGGTAGTAGAAGTGGTGGCTTTCTTGCAAATTCGTAGTCTGATTGAGGTCTTTCCGCGTTTGACATCAAATTATGAAGATCCTCACCTCCGTCAGAGGCACGATTAGCCATATACGCACGAGCAATATCAATTGGGTCAGAACTAACTCCAACCGGAACCTGCAGCAATATAAATTAGCTCAGGACTAACTCTAACTGGAACCAACAAAATTTTGAATAAGTATTTCCACTCATATTAACTGTTGAAAAATAGAGATCAGACAGGGGAACAATTCTACAGTTGTTTCTGAATTCACATAAAGTACTCGAACAGAAAATTCAGAAAGTTGTGAAGAATGACGATACAGAGTCATGTACTCACATCTGAGTTTTCACGTGATGTACCAATCATAGTTCTGTCAACAATATGGTTTCCTCCAGATGGTGGTTTTGAAATTTCAGGTGTCCATGAAACCAGTTGGGCATCTCCTCCAGCACTTATCATTTTCAGTTTCTCCTGTTCATGATCAGCCCTTGAATTTAATATATCCATCAAATGGGTGATTTCCTCCCTGCATCACACCAATAGACTTGGATGACATTTTGAAGAGTGATTGCTAAATCATATACCAAATCTATGACCATTTACATCTTTCAAAAAAGATTATGCATTATTCGCACATTTCGAGAGATTTAAACAAATTCAGAGGGGAGTTTAATGATGACAAGATAGCCATGTAACAGTTTATTTACAATTTCAAGCAATTATACACTCAAAATACTAATATGTGTTGTGAAACTTTTCATATAACTTGACTTTCTGAGCCATAGTTTTCCATCTATGATGTCTCATGGAGGCTCATTATAAAAGTAGTATATACAGTACAAGAGGGGAGAGTCATGTCATGCCATTATCATCTGAGCTTTTTGGTATTCATTTTCTGTTTCTTTTTTTTTCTTATCCAAATTGTCTTCCTAGCCTCCAAGTTTTCAGTCATCCATAGAATACACTTGTTGCAATAAAATTATCCAGTGTCTATCCACTCTATCTGTAACCTCAACCTAACCATAACACAGATACAAAAAGCAGGTTCTGTGGCTGATAATATTATAGAGCCTAGATTATCATGCATTCAGTAGTTATACTCAACTAGAAGCAGCAAGCAGAAAGCTCAAGTGAAAAAATTGTAGCTGGTTCATCAGATCAACAACAAAAAGGTCTCTACATCTGATATAGACTGTTAAGGGTAAGAAGTAAGCTTGACAACCACATTGCCAAAAGCCGATAAAAATTCATTCAAGAGAATTCACGGATATATATTCTATTCTCAACTAGTTAAGAAAAGTTCCAAAGGCTCATTCTAATAATTGTACTCCTAAAAAATAAAAAGGTTAAACCACATGAAACTAGAGTAATGGAGAAAATGTGTTGAATAAATTAAAAGGAAAGAAAAAGAGAAATGTGTTTAAGATATTGTTTTCCATGGTTTTTATGTTGAATATAACACTATGAATAAAATATTTAACTGCATTTACATAATAAACTTAAATGAGTGCTCTCTCTTATTGCTATCCTCATTATCACATTGTGGAAAAAGAGTATGTTCAAAGTGGCAGAAAAACACATTCTTTTTTAGTTTTTCTTCATAATTACATAACCATTGAAGAATCCATATTCACTCTGTGTTAAGTATCTATATATCTTTTTTCATTCAAGAATGATGATGGGCTTTGATTCTCAGAACAGTTTTA
This sequence comes from Pogostemon cablin, assembly GCA_023678885.1. Taxonomy (NCBI): domain Eukaryota; kingdom Viridiplantae; phylum Streptophyta; class Magnoliopsida; order Lamiales; family Lamiaceae; genus Pogostemon; species Pogostemon cablin. The sequence goes on along the minus strand of CM042978.1, from coordinate 16,376,360 downwards.
ACCAAGACAGCCATATATAGAGAAAGATACAGTAGAAAATCATAAGGCTATCATGTAATCACGCCGTAGTAACTTGGAGCTCAGCAAATTCAAATATATACTATTAAAACAGTCGTATGAACTAGCACAAACTTAAAGCACATTCTAAGCCCAGCATACCAATGACAGCATTCTCTTATATTTCTCAATTACAAATAACAAGTGCCCTAATTAATCGCATCAACAATGTGCCAATAGACAAACCTAATGCCCAAATATTGAACTTCCAACACCAAAAAATTAGGGCAAAACTTAAGAAAGAAGAAAAGCACCTGGAAAATGTGTTCCCTTTGATCAGCTCCTCGATTCTAGCAAAAACGGAATCATATCGAACGCTACTCCTTTCTTCAGTAGATCTGGGCATGGGCGACTGCATAAAATCGTACCGAAAAAAAAAAACACAAACAATCTCCTTCAAAAGCAAATAAAACCTTCAGTAAAGTACGACGTTAAGGGAAAATCATAACTAATTAAGCACTTTGCAAACTTTTAAAAAAAAAAAAAGGGAGTATAATGAGTACTGGAGATGCAAGTGTAAAAATTGGAACCTGATTGGTTATGCGCAATTGAAAGTCTGAAAGGTTCATATTGTTAAAATGAAATTGAACATAAGATGCAGAGAAGAGTGTGCTGTAATGGCGGCTGACGTTCTTAACTGACAGCCATCATAATCGCAGATCGCTCCTTTATTTTCTGTGTTATGAGAAAATTTCATTCATTTAATTTTAGTCCTCAATTACACGTTGGTTTTAAATTTGACCCCTTAAAAGGTGGAATTGCGTCGTCGAACCAAAAATTTCACCCCTTTGTTTAGGGTGTCAACGAGTAGAGTAATAGCATTTTTTTTTTTTGGTATCCAAACTTGTATTTAATAAAAATATTACTACCCGTATCCGTTTTATTACTGTTTAAAATATTATTTGTAATACTCGTATCCGTTCCGTACTCGATTGTTCCTACCGTGGGTACCCAAACCCATCAAACTTATTTTTTTTAAACCTAAAATATTAATTTCAAGTCTCAAATATTTTTAAATAAATATGTCTATAACATTAAACATTCTTGGTCTCAACGTTAAATAATAATTATAGCATGATATAAAATCACCACCCGAGTTTTAAGATCTTCAATTCAAACTTCAAATAACTTACAAATAAAATAAAATGATAGGTTAGACTAATGATTTGTAAATTTATTTAAATACTGAATCATGTAATAAACATCACTTGTGTCTAAACGGTGAAGGGTTTTTTTTTTAATATGAGGTTAAGTGTTCGAAACTTCTATAAAACACATACATACAAGTATTAAATGGGATGGGTATATGTGATTACCCGCTACCCGTATCCGATTATTTATACGGGTATCTGAAGGGCTGAAGGGGGTGAATCCAAACTCTACCCGAACCCTAATAGAAATTTTTATTTTTTTCCAAACCCGTACCAATATGGTTTGGTCGGGTTGGATACCTGGAAAAATCGAGCAACAATGCTTACACTTTCTTTGTAATTTATAAAAGAATCATAAGTATTATTACTAGACGGAGGGAATATTTAATTTTGTTATTTCACGCATTAATAAAATTATTTCCCTCTTTTAAATTTTTTTCATGGAATTAAAAATTAGAAAAAAATTTATTAAACACCATCATATAAGTATGAGTTGATATTAGGTGCACCCGGGTGTAAGGGTGAACTCATATGCGAATAATTTTTTATTCTATTTTGTATACAAGTTATTTTATTTTGTATACGTATTTCTTAATAATTGTATACTTTTTTCACACGAAGTTTTTCATTAAAAAAACTAGCATCCATATGTGTATAACTTTTTATTCAATAGTGTATACATGTTTTTTAATAATTGTATTTTTTTTACACTCAATTTTTCATTAAAAAAACTAACAATTAAATTATATATATTTTTGTTCATAATTGTATATGTTTTTATTTATATTTGTATACGTTTTTTAAAGTGGGTGCACCCTATCTTAGGATGCACCCGGGTGCACAGTATAATTAGCCTATAAGTATACATTCATTCGGACATAATCTTCTCAGCATTTCAATTTTTTTCTAGATTTTTTTAAGACAAAAACTTGTGAGCAGCTGGGCGCACGGGGCACACTCCGTGTGCCTTTAGAATTTTGTGTTAAATTGTACTTCTTTCGTCCGCGAGGATCTTTTACATTTATCCATGCTGATTAAGGAGTATTATTATTTAATATGTAGTGGGTAGTTGTATTAGTGGGAGTGTGCCCATATTTTAGTTGTATTAGTGGGGATGTATGGGTCTCATGTGTGTAATAAAGGAACTGACCCTCTTTGGGGCGGAGGACCAAAATAGAAAAAAGATCCTCTTTCGAGCGAACGAAGGGAGTATATCATTTAGTATAAAGATATGTACCCTTTATTTTTTGAAGAAAAATAAAAAATATTAATGAAAAGTGTATATCCTTTAGAACAAAATGGTGTACCCTTATTAACTAAAGTGTATACCCTTTAGAACAAAATAATCTACCATTACCCATAATATTAAATTCTAAAGGCGCACCGTGTGTCCCAGGCACGCAAAACCAACTTTTTTTAATCCAATTTTGATCTCTAAATTTGTAAAAGAAACTTTAAATATTATTGAAATACTCAATTTTATTATTCCTGTGACTAGTTAGTTTATCACTAAGTGTCACATTTTATTTTAAAAAATATGTACTTATATTAATAAGTATATAATTTTTTCATTGACAAGAGTTCAGTTGTTTAACTAAGTAAATAAAATTTTTTCCCTATAAGTCAAAGGTATATGTTATTATACTAAAGAGTATAATATAAGAACAAAATTGGATATGAGATTTGTGTGCCCAGATACATCCCAAGTTTAATATATATATATATATATATATATATATATATATATATAACAATTGAGATTAAAACTAACTAATTTCCAATATTATAACAATCCAAATCAGGAAATTAATCTATAGCTATACATATTTAACAATTCGAAACGACTATGAAAAACCAACTATATGAGATCATATTCTAATTTGATCATCAACTCTTGAAATATGATTAAAATTATCACAAATATGGTTTATTGATTGTTTTTGTGACAATTACCAGAATTTCAAATAAAAATAAAGAACTTTCATAAACATTATAAATATAAACCACAACCAATCATTTGTACGCAAGGGTAAAACACACTTTGCTAGATGATCAATGATTACAAATTAAAATATTCAATTAAGTTAGTGCATTTGACGATAAAAGCCTGTTTACCTCTTTATTTCCCTCTTATCATGTTACCCACACATAAGAATAGCTTTGAAAAATATTATTACTCACCCTATTAATACTTGTTATGCTAAATACGATATTATCTCTGAGTTTAGTTGAGATACTCTTCTAACTTTATTTGTCAATCAATGTGGCTGTTTTCCAAAAATCCTAATATAAATTTATTTCTTGTAAAAAAAGATTAATAAGAGACGCAGAGAAACAAAATTACAATATTGCAAGCTAGCATTTTAGATCAGGCAAGGAGTGACAAAGCACTCAGTCGCAAACTATCATTATTTTGATTTAAATACGGTGTGCGCATTTGAAAATACCGAAATTAAATACTCCATGAATTAATTAATAAAATTATATTGAGTTTATTAAATTTAATAGGATTAAACAAGTAAATAGTGAAATAACCTAAGCATAAAGTAGAAAAAAATGTTTCTCATCTACTTGTTTCTTTTAATATAGCCAAAAGACTTGTATGAGACCATATTCCGTAAGACGGATAAGAAGTGATAACATTTTAATGAAAAGTGAAAATTATAAAAGATTGATAAATCAAATACTTATTTTGTCCTAAGTTAAATTTTATACTTTTTCGTTTTTTCTTGTTCCATAATAAACTTTACTAAAAAAATTAAATTTTTTCTAACCTATTCAAGGGTGGGAGGAGTAATTGATCAAATAATACAGTTATCAATACAAATAAATTAACTGAGTAAATGACATTTTCTAAAAAAAGTAAAGAGAATTCGTAAACTAATTTCACACACGAACTATCTATCTATCTATATAATTAAACAACAAATGTAGTCACCATATGGAAACTCATGAGAATAATTAAGAAAAAGAAGGAAAAAAAAAAGCCCACACACATATATGGACACAAGTAATTAATCAAACAATCCAAAACCATCCTATAAGTGAACCAGCAACCAGCCCCATAGCCAGCAGCACCGCCATAACAATGGCGGCGACTTCCGCCTCCGGCGGCGGCACCTCCTTGGGAGCCAGAATCATAACAACACTAGTAAGATAGCCATTGGAGAATCCCAACAACACCGTCAGCACCACCACCGGCGCCTCCGTCCTCAGCCACAGCGGCCCCCGGAAACAGCCAACAAACAGCGGATAGAACACCACCCTAGCCAGACAAGCCCACGTGGCATTCCCAATGCTCTTCATTACATACATAGCCGTCAACGACTTCCCCAAGAAATCGGACACGTTGTAGGTGGCGATCAAGACAATGGGGTACCAATCTTTGAGGAGATTGGACTTGATGTTCTCGGCTAAGAATCCAGGGAATATGGAGAGTGTGACTGTGTATATCATGAATATCCCGAGTCCCGGAAAACTTATCCTGGCGAAAGTTTTCCGGAAGTCGGGGGTGGAGGAGGTGGAGGAGGAGGAGGAGGAGGAGCGGCTTTGCATGAGGGGTGAGTTGAAGAGAAAATTGGAGCAGATGATGCATCCTAGGAGGATTGATGAGGCTGTAATGAAGTAGAATTCAGCACTTGCTTTTAGGCCTTGTGGGGTTTGTGGGAGGGATGCTTTTGTTATGATTCTTAGGATTGAAATCACTACACCTGCATGCAAAGCTCTTTAGGCCAAATAGATCGTTTTACTGGATAATTTTATGAAATGAATAAGACACTATAATATTTTTTTAATATAAAATATACTCGATTCATATGTCCAGTTTAACTACTACTATTTTATAAATAAAGGTTATAAATAAATGAAAAGTAATAATGTCTTTAATGAAAATTTAGTAAATTGTAAAAATAAAATAGTGAAATTGTATCTTATTGTTGGATTGATTTTGCCCTTATTATAAAATTATTACAACTTTAAATAATGGGAAAGACTTGTCGGGAAGTAATAACTTTTTAATAAAAAAAGTAATATTAAATTAATAAAAAGTAATAGTTATTCTATAAATAATTCAAATGTAAGTAAAGCCAAGTGAACATCCCTTAATTATAATTGATCCTATATCTGAATTTTGCCATTTGAGATCCCCTATTAATCCTAAGGGAATGGGTGAATGACACTATACCTAGATGTGTTATTGACCTATATATCCCCTTGAAATTCCAAGGGAATGGAATAGCAACAGGGAATTTGTTCTCGAGTTTTGCGGGAAGTTGAGGGATGAAATTGTAAATTTAAATTTATAAAAAGAGAAATGGGAGAGCTTCGAATTAATTAGAGTGGAATGAATGAATTTGAATGATGTACATGAACAAAGCTGGGAAGTTGACTACTTAAATAGGGTTGAACTTGAATTTAAAGATTTGTTATGGTGTCTTCTCCCGTCGAGATTGTCTCACGAAATGAGTTTTGTGAGACGGATAAGAAATGATAATTTTTATAATAAAAATTAATAATTACGATGTTGTGAATTATTTCAAAAATAATTTATATTATAAATGAAAAATATGAATTTTAAACAAAAAGTAATAACTACGAAAGCGTAAAATGATATACCGTGAAACGATTTCACACAGGATTATACATATTTTAATATGTAGTGGGTAGTTGTATTAGTTTTATATGTGGACCTTATGGAGATATATTAATTATTTTGTTTGACTCTCATCTACTGAAATTAGAAATATAACCAATTACATAAGACCGGATAATATGTAATTATTATAATGGAATGAAGGAAGTCGATTTTAGCTATATGTGTAAAATGTAAATGATCGATGGTTGGTCATTTGTGTAAGCTGAGAATATTAATTGAATTGAAGATTAATATAGGTGGTAGATAAAGGATTGATTTTCAAAACTAAAACAAATATCGTCTAAGTTATTTGATTCTTTGAATGACACAAAAATTTTGCAGATTCTCTATTCCATGATCTTAATTATTCCATCTAGCTAGCCTAGCTAGTATTCAACAAACTTTAAATTTCTTACGCCAACTTGATAAATATAAGGGTGAGATGCTAGGTGGGTAAAAATTTTTAAAAAATTTCTTTTTTGTCCATTTTTTAACAATATTTTTTTAAAATGTCAAAAAAGGCAAAAAAAAAAGATCTTTTTTGTCCACAATTGTATCAATATTGTAGAGTCAAGATCTTTTTTTGTCTTTTTGGACATTTTTAAAAATGTTGTTAAAAAGTGAACAAAAAATAAATATATTAAAGGCTGCAGGGCACTGTCCCTCGTTACTTCAATTTATAAATAGGATCTAAGCCACTTATATACATAGATTACTACAACAATTATAAATTAACACGTAATGTGGCACGAAGCATCCATATAGCTAGCTAGTTAATTAGTTTATTGCCACCTTGTGTAATAATCAAGAATGTTGGAAATCAAGGATATAGATCCTCTCCTGAGAAATTAATTACGTGTAATAAAACAATTATGAATTAACCTTCCGTATGGAAGAGGATTGAGAAAATCAGTTAATTACCTGAAGAGGCAGTGCCTGCAAAGAAGGCTTGCATGTATCGTTTAGGCAGCATTCCAGCAGCTCCAATCAAGCTCCCACCAATCAATCCATCAGCCAACCCACAAATCAAAACAGAGCAAACCACCACACTATACCCTTTGTTTGAACTCATAATCTTTGCCCCATTCTTGTGAAATGTCCAATTTATTACAGGTGTGGCCATTAAGGACACAACAAACATGGAAAATCCCAAGTGGATCCTCAATTTTAGGCTCAACTTCTCCCTACAATAACCCCACTTCAAGAGCACCCCCAACACTAGCAAAGATGAGCCCATGTACACCACCGAGAACACCTTCTCAACGTGTCGACTAGGGTACAGATACCCAAAGTAGTCGACAGCGGTGATCAAGGCGTTCCATGGGAGCAAATTCCCAGCTCCTAGAATGAAATGAAGAATGTAACCAATCTTGTATTTTTCTTCGGGTTCGGTTACTAACACATCCTTGGAACTCTTCCGACCCGCCATTTAAGTTTAAAACATAAATCACTTCGGCCGTTTGTACGGTCGGAAATTTTGAAATTAGGAAGAGGGTTGGTTTAGGTTGACAAGTCTATATAATTCTTGTCAATCTTATCATTTTAGGGGTAATTAGGATCACATATTCAAGAATATTAATCATGTTAGGACATGATCATATATAGTCACATATGAGGGATGATATGGAACATTATTGTATGGTACAAAAGTGTGGCAGAATGTCCAAACAATTTGATGCCTTGAATTCATGGTTCTCATCTTACTTCTTGTCCATGTCAAGCAAACTGCATCATTATAGCTAGACTTCATTCATAGCATCAAAAGGCCTTTTTCTCCTTTCATCTCTCACTTTTATTAGGGCCTAACGTTTGTTACAAAATTATCGTGCTTTCTTCAAAGTTACATGTATGGGCAAAAACTCGTGTGAAACGGTTTTCTATAAGATAAATGATATTTCCTCGTCCAAATTTATATGTGGATTAAGGAGTATTATTATTTAATGTGTAGTGGGTAGTTGTATTAGTAGTTGTGTGAATTTTATATTTTAATTGTATGAGGATTTGTATGGGACTCATATGTATTAAAAAGGAAAGAGAACCTTTTTGGTAGGATGCCCAAATAAAAAAATAAAATCCTTTGAGTGGGAGGAAGGTAGTATATGTACAGGCAACAACTCCTGTGAAACGGTTTTCTATAAAATAAATAAGATAACACTATAATAATTCATACTTTTTGCACACATCCAACATAATATCCACTTTCTCACGTATTACTACAACTTTATACATATTTTTTATTAAATTAATTAAAACATTTCTATTTTTTCTTACTTAATACATAAAAAAATAGTACTACTATTTTTTTAAACTTCGCACCCACAGAAATTCATGAAATACAACGAAAAATTGAGGAAGGCACATCTTAAATAAAAAGTAAAAAAGTCTCACATTCATACGATTGCTATTATATATAGATTATATATACTCCATATATCATCCTCATTTAATTATTTCCATCCCGTCATACGAATCACATTCCGTACGTCTTTAGAATTTCGTGTTAAATTGTATATTCTTTAGTATAAAGATGTATACCCTTTATTTTTTAAAGAAAAATAAAAAATATTAATGAAAAGTATATACCCTTTACAACAAAATGATATACCCTTATTAATTAAAGTGTATACCCTTTAGAACAAAATAATATATTATTTTTTATAATAGTAAATTCTAAAGTTAAATGTTGGTATGCTGTGTACATGAGCACACCAGCCTCACTCAATATTGGTATCATAAGCGCGTACACATATCTAAATTTATTTTCTCTCTCATTACGTCTTTGCATTTTTTTCATTTAGTTGTCTTGTTTTTTACGCCTGTAAAAATAGTAGAAGTTTCCAATAATAACTTCTGAACAAATTATTTTAGAGTCTAATTATGACCCTATTCCACTATTATTCAACTATTAGTTTGATATATAAAAATATTATACCTGCAAATAATTATAAAACTCTTAAATTATAATGTGGCATTAATTTAAAAAAAATCATGAGATTTTCAATTATTTAAAAAATAAAATACAAGAAGACACACAATATTGGAATATGTGATCCGATGTCATACCTGAGGTACATATACCTGGACGATTTTATCATTTTAAATAATAAATAAATTAATGTATATTATGTGTGTTAGGTAAAAATTGTAAATTTATAATTATATTGTAGTACTTTTAAAATTGAGAATTGATGTGATATATCTTTTTGAAGTGATAAAAAATTAATGTAGGATTGAAGAAAATAGAAATTGTGAAATTTAATATAGGACGAATGGAGTATATTCACTTAATATTTTAATGATACGGATAGATACCCAAAATAAGAAAATACTTTGCTCGTGGTTCTCCCTAACATAAACTAGAATACCCTATTTGTTCTATGAAAAGAGTTACATCTACTGTTTGCACGAAAATTAAATAATATAATATTTTAATTAATGTTTAGTGCATTAAAAGATACTATTAATATTTTAATGTATATTTGGTATGTATATTAGTGTTCTGTGTGGGCTAAATGAAAATATATTCCCTCCATCTCACTTTAACGTTTACATTTTCTTTTTACACGTAAATTAAGATATATAATATTTTATTGTGTAGTAAGGTGAGAGAAATAATATTAAATATGAAGTGAGTAGTTGTATTAGTGTTGTGTGTGAGTCATATATGAAACAATTAATTATTTTATGTAAGACCAAGTTGACATAAAGGAAATGTAAATCTTAATTTGGGCAACAAAAAATGGAAAACGTAAACCTTAACGCGAGACGGATAAAGTATTAACTATTTTGTATGAGTTTTATCTATTAAAAAAGAAAATAGTACTACCTCCGTCCGATTTTAAGGCGTCCGTTTGCTTTTTGCACTTGGATTAAAGAGTATTATTATTATATGTAAAGTGGGTAGTTGTATTAGAGGGAAGTGGTGGGCCATATTGTGTACTTTTTTACTAAATATGGAAAATTGATACCTTTGAATTGAATGTCAAAAATAGTAAAATAGACACCTTATAAACGGACAAAAAAGTATACTTCTTATTTCACCACTACTAAAATAGATAAATATAAATCTTGTGGAAGAGGAAGATGTAAATAAATATACTCCCTCCTTTCTACAAAAGTTTGCATGTCTCTTTCAGCACGGAGATTAAGAAAAATGATAACTTTTAGAGGTATTATGATATTTTTTTATATTAAATAAATGATAAAGTATATTAGGTGTGTTAGGAAAGAATAATTTTTTTATAAATAAAATATATGGAGAATGATGATTGTATTTTAATTTTTATTTTTTTTTAAAATATATAAATTTTTGTGAAATAATTTAAAATGAAAAGTTTGTCGTGAGATGAAAGAGTATATAAAAAAAGAGAATCCAAGGGTAGGGAGATGCTCAAAAGTAACATAAACAAAAGCAACTTTACAAGGAGAGGAGAGCGCTATTATTGTTTTAACTTTCTCTATCAAACGTCTGAACCCTAACAGCTGACTTGACACTTCAGTTGACAAAACTGTGTAAAATTTTAATTGGATTTGATTGACAGGATTTGATTGATAACTTTGAATTTCAGAACCTATAGTTTAGGTTTTGTAAGAGATAAAAATCATTTTTGTCCCAAAAAAATTTTTTTTTTGAACTTTTGTTCCATTGTCTTTTTAATTATACCAAAATGATTAAATTTTACTCCCTCCGCCCATTACAACGTATTCGTTTGTATTTTGCATATGAATTAAAAAGTATTATTATTTTATATAAATTGATTAGCTGTATTAATAAGAAGTAGTTGAGAGCGGTGGGCCATGTGTGAGCCTTTTTACTAAAAAGAGAAAATGAATACTTTAAGAGTGAACGACCCAAAATGACAAAATGGATACATTAGTGGTGGATGGAGGGAGTACTTTTGTAATGATGTCCGTTTTCGAGTTTGAAACTCATATTTTAATTTTTAAAATTCACATCTAAATTTTAAAAACCACCCCTATAGTATATACATACTACATTTTTTTTCTCAATTAATACACTTTCATCTCTCCTCTCTAATCTAATTCTTTTACATTTATCAAAAACCAAAAAATAACATAGAATCACTATTCATGATTTTCAAACTCCACAAAATCCCAAAATAAACATCATTCAAGTTTAACATTGAAATTAGATTTTTTTTCATTAATGGTTAATATTAACTCTAGCATCATAATTATGTTACTAATATAAGATCGTCCCACGGAGTGACTTTCATGAGATGAGTAAAAAGTGATTACATTTTTAAGAAAAAAATGATACTTACTTGATGAAAAGTGATAATAATGCAATGAACTATTTCATGAATAATATATAATCTCCCCGTTCCACCCAGAGAGGGTCTTTTACTTTTTGTACATAGATAAAGAAGTATTATTATTTAATATGTAGTAGATAATTATATTAGTGATAATGTGAGCCCATATTTTAATTGTATTAGTGGGGGTGTGGGTCCTATATGTGTAAAAAAAGAAGTGTGATACTCCTATAAACCAGATTCACGGTGTAAACCCTGTGATCCCCCTTTAATATAAAACTACCAATACATACGGTATAATAAGATTGGAAGGGGGTCATTTAATATAAACCCTAGCAATACATACGATATAATAAGATTGGAAGGGAGGACCACATGGTTTACACAATGAACTCAGCTTAAACAAGTGTTTGCCAAAAAGGAAATGGGACAAACTGGAAAAAAAATGAACTCTATAGAAGAGACGGAGGGAGTAATATAAATAAAAAGTGATAACGTTCTAAAAGAAAAGTAATAATATACTATATTTAATAAAAAGTGATGACTAATTACAAAATTGTAAAATAATCTCATTATGAAACGATCTCACACGAGACTACCTCTTATCTATTTCACACATTATACTTTTTTAAAAAATGTAGTATATATATTCAAAGTGAAACGGAATGCTTTCTCATAATTTAATGTTTAATGTTACATTTGCATGGATGTTGATTAACTTTGTATCAGATTGAAAAAATAAGAACACGTACCCGATGTAATCTGATTTCAAAACGCATGATTTATATCGAAATATTTTAAGTATTGCAAAAAAATTACATATAATATATAACTTCCTTCATCCTATAATAAAACACTTCACATTTATTGTTCCACATAGTTTAAGAAAAATTGTATATTTTAACTATTTTTGTTAATTTTAGAGGGTATTGTAGAATTATTAGGTAATAAAAAAGTATCAAATAATGATATGTTTGTGAAATAAGAAGTAACAAATTTAAAATTTAAATAATTTCTGAGGTTGAGGTTGTTGGATTAAGTGATGTTTCTTTTTATGGGGTATGAAGGATTTTGTGAGAAACAAATAAGAAAAATATGAAGGGTTTAATGATAAGGAGGAAGTATATTATAAGAAAACAAGTGAAAGAAATAATAAAAAGTTGAAGTGTGGGGACAAAAAATGGATGGGTTAAATTTGAGATCACTCTTTTAATTGTGCATCTCCACATTTTGCTCGAATAAATGGAGTACGAATTGGATGACAAAGAACAATACATCAATTAATGTTTTCTACTTTATAAATTTTTTTATTTTTTGGAAAAGGAATTACCCACAAATTTACAATCAAATACTTACAAATAGAGTTTGACCAAAACTAACAAGACTTACTACCATATTGAAAACCTAAATTAAACAATCTATAGGATTTTCACTTCATACAGAGAAAACAACACCATTTTTCAACACTCCCTTTTTCTTTTTTCACCAACTCCAGGTATGCAAATGAGATCACTTGTTACACAATAATGTTTCATCTCCTGTTACATAAATTAAATATTTGTCACGTGTCATAATTAAATGCCAAAATTCAATAGATGCCCCAAGGATTTAATGGTCATTTGTAGGGTATAGTTTTTTTATATGAGGAAACACCAATGAAACATGAGATATGTAACAGGGAATTCAACTTGCCATGTATTGGCTTTTATCTCCTCAATAACTTTCTGTAGGTCCTACCTTTCTGAATTAAAGACAATACCGTTCCTATTTTTCCATACTACCCAAATAGAACATAACAACACATCCAAAACAAGTTTAATTACATTCTTATGATAAGGGGAATTTCTAATTTGAAGTAGACTTACTTTTAGATCTTCATTTATCGACACCTGTCTTCTTAACCATCTTTTGCACTTTGTCATTACCTCTTGAGTTTTCGTGAAGCTTCCATTACATGCTTTATTGTTTCCTCCTCCTTATTGCATAGGACACATATTTTTGATGCGGTGTACGGGAGACAACTTCGTCGATATAGCTCTGATGTTATTGGAATGCCTTTGTTTATCACCCTCCATGCATGTATTTTGATCATCGTTGTGGCCTCGCTATCCCATATCAACCTTGAAATCTCCTTTAAAGTTGTTGTCTCTCTTCTCTTCCTTTCTTCAAGTATGTTGTAAACCTCTCCAACAATGTACTTTCCTTATTTATTGTCATTCCATCTCCACCAATTATTTCCATGTTGAATATGATACCTGTTGATCAAAGACAGAAACTCATTTACATGTTAGTCTCACGACTCCTAAATTCTCTCTTCCACTCCAATTTCCACACCCATAACTCCCCTTCCCAATGACTCATTTTCGACAATAGCTTACCACAACCTAGGATACTTAAAATTATTATTATCTCAATTAATCTTTGAGTTCAATATGTTTATATAGTGTTCAATGAAATATGCACCAAGTTGTACGGTTCAAAAAAGTTTGCCACTAATTAAAATTGGAATGAATTGTATACTTTTATTGGTGCCGACATGCCGATCATGTATTGGGCATAGGACACCACACATAGGTTGAAAAGACTACACGTGATGATATTAATTGAGTGATACTTGTATCCATCGATTTATGAATTTTTTTTATTTTTATATAGTATAAACTTTATTTTATACTTGTTCATATTTTATTATCATAGTAGTCTGATATATTTGCCGGAAGATATTTTTGTTGTCCTTATAGATTACCCATATCACGTAATTATTTACGGCAATTATTAGTATTAATTTTATATTTGGTAAATATTATATTCTCCATAGTCCTAAGAGAGATTGTAGCCCCTCTCTAATATATAAACCTCAATTCACTTTATAATTATTTCTCTAACTCATTATCTTATATGGTATCAAAAAGCCTTTAAAGCCATAATTTTTCAAACAATTATGGCTACAAAACTCACCACCACCATCCGAAATGCTGTTAAGCCTACAAAACCACTTATCATTTCCATTTTTCCAATGTTCTCAAATTGAATTCCACCAACTATAATGCAGATTGAAGCTACCTTTAATGGCTATGATCTTCTTAAATTTATTGATGGTACTCATCCTGCTCCTACACCTACTATCACTCTTCGAACAGTTACTTCTCCAAATCCAAAGTATATCTCATGAATGCGTTAGGATAAACTGCTATTTGATGCACTAGTGTGCTGTTCTTGATACTCAGGCCCCTGGCACAAACTTATGCCAAACCATCACGTGGGCATATAAAGCAAATTAAAATGTAAAAAAGAAATGTAAATTTTAATTTAGGACAAGTTAAAATGACAAAATATATATATGAAAAGAATAAGTCATGGAATATTATTTCCATATCACGATTTCTGGGGAGTTATTGCCTTAATTGAAACCTTATTGAGTTTTCTAAAGACATGGAACTCTTCATGGGCTTGGTTTTATAAACTTTTTAGTTAATTCCTTGTGTGAGAGATTTTAAATATTGGGCCCTTTATATAAATTTTAGTTGGGCTTTGTACTGATTGGTATTTTAATAAAACATTATAATAATGTTACCTAACATAGAACCAGGAAAATAGATGATGGGGTCATAAGATTTTTTTTTTATTATTATTACTAGCATTTACCCGGCCGCGCGTTGCGCGGATAGGGAAATTTCTAAAATAAAACTATACACATCTACACATTAAAATATTATTTCTTTTAGTTCAATATGCATTAAAATATTATACTACTCCACTTCTTAATCTCCGTAAAAAAAGTAAATGTATACGTAGTTTCTAGTTTCTAGTTTTAGGAAGGGGAGAGTACTATAAGTAATATTTTTTTTATTAAATATAGTATTTGGAATATCATGAGTTCGATAAATATTTTGTCATTAAATAAATATGGAGTACACTAATTATAAATCATCAAATTTAGAGTTATTTTGTGGTGCATCTGGTTTTATAGGATAAAATCAAGTGGTAGTGGGTAATTATTAATTTTTTTTAAATCATTTTATTTTATTGAGTGATGAGGATTAAATAAAAAAATGATCTTAATATTGAAGTGCCTCAGGTGTACCGATGCCCCCGATGAACTGAAGTTAGACTCTCGAATTTAATATAAAATTTTAAAATTTAAATCATTAATTAAATTTAAGTTAATTTTAATTAAATTTAAGTTAATTTTAATTATAATTATAATAATTAAATATTGGTTGGGAGTACACGTGTGCAGAGTCACCACTACAAGTGGCGACTCCGCTTATTCTATTAATCATTGCTGAAACAACCATTCATGGTTAACATAAATTCTAAACAACAATATTTTATTAAATTAGACATATACTCCATCCGTCCCCTTGATACGTATCAATTTTACTATTTTGGTCCGTCCAATTACAAAGTATTCATTTCTTTTTTTAGATTGATGTGACCTCTTATTGCCCCACACTCAACACTAATACAACTACCCACTACACTTTAAAATATTATTTCTCTCACCTCAAAATACAATAAATTATTATACTCTTTAATCCACGTGCAAAAAGTAAACGGTTACGTTTCAAGGGGACGGAGGGAGTATATGTTACAAAGCTTTATTTCATCTGTATTATTCACTATTTTAAGAAATTTGTGGAATACTATTTATTAATTGATTAAATATTGCAACTTACGAACGACTTGCATGAAATCTTGCATGGATAATCACTCTAAAAAAAGTTGTGTTTAGTTTTTTTTGATGTATTAAAAGATATAATATTTAATGCTAGATGATCATGAACAGAAGATCTAAGCAACCAGTAGCAAGTGCCTCCCTCAACATATTTCTTGCAAACTAGTGTCGGAATAGATTTAATCTCAATATTAATGAGAAATACTTTCATATTTGATTAGGTGTGTTGAATTGCACAGGTTGGTAGGATAAGACATACAAAGTATAGAAATACATCTATAGATGATGCAATTCAATATTTTATATTATACACATCAACAGAGAAAGGATATAGATGAGCACCATCTTTACATTGCTCTAAGTCATCCTTAGCCTCTTAGAGTTTAAGAGAATGACTTCATCTTGAACCTAAACACACTAGCACTTGGGCCACCATTAGAAACTTATCTCAATTAGTAATGAGCAGAATTGAGCACAGAAACAACAATATACTATTTAACAAGTAATGGAATATAATGAATAACATATACTCCATAAAATTAAAATAGCCACGTAACAAGATTCATGCAATGATAGAATATTTAAAGCATGACGATGACATGAAAGAGTGGAATGTGTCTTATTTGGTGACTTGAGAGAAAGTATTTTTCTCTAGAAGATGGGAATAACAATTAATTTCAATATAAACAAGAAGATTAAATGGGAAATATCCACAAATTCTTTCAAAGTTCAAATAATTAAATTCAAAAGTGGAGGTGGCCCTGTTCTATCTTAACCGACGACCTTTGGGTAGCCAAAGTTACTCTTCTTAAGCAAAGCATGTCTATCTGTATATTAATCTTTGAGTTCACCTACGAAATTCCACTCTTCATTTTAATGTTACACTTCCGCTTTATCTGGTCATTTGTTTTCCACATCACAAAAACAATTGGTTTGCAAAATTCGTCTGCCCAGAAGCAGCTTCAACATTCTCTTTTTAAGGTACTATTCTTGAATTTTCTCATGATCTTGTCTTAATATATTCATATTGCTTATGATTTTGAGATACTTATTTATATTTCCTGTTACTGAGAGGTTATCTGGGAAACAAATTTTCTCATGATCTTGTCTTAATACATTCATATGACTTATGATTTTAAGATGCTTCTTTATATTTCCTGTTACTAATTGGTTAAATGTGTTTCTCGGTCATGCTGATTTCTCCTTCCAAATATTATTGCACCATGTTGTTTGAAGTAATACAAGTTTTCTGGATTCCACAATGACTTTGCTTGAACATTGACATTAATTCTACGTTTCAAAAGAAACTCTTCATGTTTTCGGTATTGATCCTGCTCCCTCCTTCCCATAATTGTTTTCACATTCTCAATTTTCGTTGGTCCTGTAAAAGTTCACATTCATAAAATGGTTAAAAAGGCAAAACAATTAACCTTATTCATACACTTTATATACAAAAATACACATTTATCTACCACATTTAACATAATTTACAATTTATTTAGTACAAAAAATACTCCCCAAATCAAAAACTTTCTTAATTTACATGCAAATAAAAGTGAAAACAGTTATGGGAAAGAGGGAGCATTTATTTTATATTACCCTTGCTCATTTTGGTGAAAGAGAGTGATATATTTACAACCATATAAACGTAATAGCATATGTATGAGCTCTCTACTTTATCCCTCGAATTTGACATTCATATTTTACCCTCGTGTGCTCTCTATGGGGTTATCTTATGTCCCCCTATGCTTTTGCATTTTGCTTTAATTGTTTGGAGAATATTGCTAATTTCATCTGAATGGTTACCATGTGTTTTCTTAATATATAATTTTAAAGAAAAAAAATGTCTTAAGGTAGTACAGTCGATCATTACTAGAAACCTTAATACTCTGGTCTGCAAATTAATCACCATAGCTCCTTTTAACTTAATTTATTTAAGATTTGTACTAAAGAGAATTAGTAATCTGAGCTGTAGGTGTATTTGGAATCATTGTGCGGGCCAACGTTTGTATTTGCCATTAACAACATACTTAGTAGAATAGTAGTATCCTATGTCACACTATTTTGCTTGTTACCTCACAAAGTAAGGAGCACGTAAACTAGTATATTATAAAGTACTCCCTCCGTCCCGTAATATCCTTCACATTTACTGTTCCACGTTGTTTAAGAAAAAAAAGTTGTTTTTTGACTTTTTCAAAACACTTTTTTAGGGGTAAAATTGTCCATGTAATTGGATATAGAGTTTAGATTAACTTTATTATTAAGTTAATCCAAACCCTAATCTGTCTTTAAAAAAATTCCAAAAATTTAAAATTAATCAAAAATTCCAGAAATTATTTTTTTTATAGAAACAGAAATTTAAAAAAAAAATTAGAAATTTTAAAACACGTAATTTACAGAAATTTCAAACGTGAAAAATATACAGAAAACAAAAATTAAAAAAATACACAAATTATATAAACTACACGAAAATTTAAAAAATTACAGAAATCACAAAAAAAAAATTACAGAATAACAGAAAAAAATCCAGAAATATTAAAAAATACAGAAATGATATAAACTACACAAAAATTACAAAAAAATAGAAATTAATGAAATCAAAAAAGAAAAAAATAGAGAAAAAAAGGTGTATCATAAAAAATCCAGAAATAAAAAAAAACATAAAAATTACAAAAAAAAAATAGCTACAGAAATAAAACAATCCAAGAAATTACACAAAAAATTAGGGAAATTACACAAAGTACAGAAATTACAAAAAAAAATTATAGAAAACAGAAACTAAAAAAAAATTCCAAGAAATTAAAAAAACATAAAATACATAGATTACATAAAAAACAGAAATTGGAAAAATTATAGAATTTAATGTTATGGGCTTTTTTTCACTTTGCTCTCAGAAAAAATTTAATCATAGAGCATGGTCTCCGAAAAGGTTTCTTAAACCTATTGGTGACTATTTATATATCAAAGATATATGCATAGTCTCCTAAATAGGTAAGATACCTAATGGTGACTCCGAACACCAAAAATACCAGGTACAAGAACAAGTTCATCTGAGTTTTAGTATCAAGAGATGTACCGAAAGGCTTCAATGAACACTTAACCCTCAGAATAATATCTTCATTGGTCATGGTCTCCTAAATAAGAGAGAAACCTATTGGTGACTCAATGTAATTATTCATAGGTGCATGTTCATCCAGATGATTATCCGTGGACAACAACAACAATGAAGCCTTAGCCCACAGAATAAATTCGTCACATGGCTAATTTAACCCTGCATTTAACCCCACAATGGTTTAACATCATCAATACAGTCATACAACCAAGCATCATTAGCCACCAAATGCCTCACAGGGCCACATATATGTTCCAAAGGGTCACATGAACACAAGTATCATGAATTTAGTGCATCACAAGGCCATGTAAAGACCAAATCGAGCATCATCAACCACCAAATACCTTAGAGGCCCATATAAATGACTCAGAGCCACATAAACACATGTATAATCATTTCAGTACATCACATGCCCAAGTAAAGACAAAAAATCGAGCATATCAGCCACCAAATGCCTCACAGGGCCACATATATGCCTCACAGGGCTGCATACCAAGCATCAGTTTATAAAAGCATGAGTTAGGGATGTACCAACAAGCAAGTTCCGACGAGCTCCCTTTCAAACACCGTATCGAATGTGGATCTAGCCAGATCTAGAGAGTTGTCAAACACTATCTTGAAGGTGGTTCTGGAGCGCTCTCCTTCAAACTCGTGATATTTGACCACATAATCCAACAATGGGGAGTCAAGAACCACCGTGTCAAAGGTGGATCCGGCTAGATCTAGCTCCCTAACCATTTTTTTGCAACATAGCGCAAATAGTGAACCCCAACCCCCAGCTAGCCCCAACTCTTCTCGGATCTAAACACATAAAATCGATTTCAAGTTTAAAATCAAGATTTGGTTGAAATGGGTGTGAATGGAACATATATAGAGCATTTAGATTCAAAAGAAACATCGTAGTTATAAGAAAAAAGAAATCGGGAGGGCTAGATCGACGGAAGATCGAAGCGAGAGAATGGGGGCTAGGGTCACCTTTATACTCGGAGAAGTGATCGGCAACCATGGGTGAAGATTGAAGAACTAAGGTTTGTTCTTAAGAAGTAGCAGAGACTGAGAGGCGAGAGAGATATGAATGAGGAGGGTTTGGATTGAATGAAATGGATCAGGAGGTGTAATGGATTAGGTTTAGTAAGTTGAATGTTAATTGTGATATTGGATTATTTGGCCCAAATCTAAATCATTAGTGTTAATTGTTGTATTTAGGAGTAATAAACTGAAATGGCAAATTTGGAATTATTTGGTAAACAAGGGATATATTGGTAAAAAAAATTTATTATTTTTGGGGTGTGAAGGGTATTGTGGGACGTCCAAATGTAGAAAGTGTGAAGGGTATTGTGTGACGGAGGGAGTATTAGTTATGTTTGTTAGAGAATAATATATTTTTAATAAATTATTACTACTATATTGAGAGTCTATTTAATTTCAATTTTTTTTTAGAGAATAAAGAGGATTACTAGACAAAATGAGAAAAGGGATGTGAGCGTGAACCCTAGTTCATTAAATTTAATGAGCAATTCATTCATAATCAGCGAGGGTTCATTCAAATTCAATCTCTGCGATGGAACATGTTAGAATTATAGGGATTGAAGTGAGTGAAATGGGCAGATGCAGAATGGATTTTTGTTGTAATGGGAGTTCATTAGAGACCTCGAGTTGACACACCACACGCTAATTAGGATCAATTGCGGTCTAAGAAACGGGCCAAGAAAACCTGTGGAGGAGCCGAGTGCTCTCGACGGAGGCTATTCAAGCTGTTCAATCCTTGAAATTGGCGCAGAATTCTCCTGCCAAATTGAAGCAAGTGTTCAGCAGTAAGCTCACCAGGCTTTTGAAGGCTGATTTAATAGATGCTTTGGCTGAGTTGCAGAGGCAGAACCAATTGGATTTAGCCCTAAAGGTATGTGTGGTTCATTAAATTTTTATGCTCTGTAATTTCGTGAGTGGAGATTCTGTTTCTCGAATTCATACTTGTGTTTGATCATGTGTATCATTGAATGTGGATAGTTTCTATTTAGGGCAGATCAATTAGTTCAATCCCTTAGGCCAATCTGTTGCCCTTGGTTAAATCCAGAAATATATATATAGATTGTCACTTCAACAGAATGAGACCTTGTGATTCCATGCCCCTGTTTTCTGGCTGGTCTGGAAGTCATCTTTTTTGAATTTGAATGAAATTGCCAGTGGATTTATTGTTGGGTATATGAGGTAGTATTTAAAACGACTTATGAATTACTTTTGGTAAAGTCATGCCAAAAATTACACTATTTCTCCTTAAGACGAAATTGCTCCGTACTTCAGGTGCTTACGAACTTTAGCAATCGCCTCCAAGATACAACGACTTTGAATTTCGGACTTGTAGCACAACAAGTCCAAAATTATCGGCGAACGAACTAATATTTTAGAATTTTCGGACTTGGGTAGTATAATTCTAGAACTAGTGGACTAGAATGTAATATAATGCAAGATTGGAATGTGGGACTTGAATGATTTTCTATAGAATATGTTGGGGTTTATTTATAATAAGTGAAGAGGTGTGGTGCCCCTTGAAGAAGAGTTGCCTTGGTGTGGGCCTGGCCCGAGCCCACGGATCAGTTTCGGCCCGAGCCCGGGTCCGACTTGGCCCGAATATCCAACCTGACCCGGTGCATCCGGTCCACCCTATGTGGACCCAAGTCTAACCCATTGGACCCTAGTTCGAGTCCAAAATGAGTGCGACTATGTGCGAGCGTGGGTGTGGCTCGTGGCTAGATTGGTTGCATCATGCGGTCTACACATTTTATTTAATTCAATAATGTGTGTAGATAGTAATAAGGAGTTCAATTTTTCCTTCTTTTTCCAATGTGGGACAACTTTCCACTTCAACCTTTACTCTTCACTTTTCTTCTTTTTTTTTCTTGTAATTAAATTGCAAACTTCATGTATTAATTACTCATTCACCCGAAATTGGATTTGAGCAAACTTATACACTAAATTCATCTGCTCAAAACATAGTTTCCGAATATGCAACTTGTTTTCATTTTCTACAAACGAAAAGTTACAAGAACATTGGTCAAAGGTGGGCTTGACCCACTTCTATACTTAACCAATTCCAACAATCCCCCACATGAATGTAATTAATTCATGTAGACTCTATCGAAAGTTCTGACGAACTGCTATTGTATCAGAATAGGTAGCTTTCGGCTTTGAACCTTCTTTAGTAGAATGCCATCGGATTTACTTGTTGCTTAGTGAACATGATGTCTTGAACTAGTCAGCGTTTTGGGTATGTAAAAATCAAGGTTGAACGCTGTAAAACAAGTAATGAGTAAGCCGAAACATAACGTGGAAACTTATGAATGGGCTCCAAGTAAGTGAAACTAATAAAATATCACAAACTTAGCTTGCCATAATATTCAATATGATCAATCTTTCACAAAACATTGACATGAGGAAGCTCCAAGTGTAGCATGGTTGACAGCGATGGCATCAGACCACTAATATAATTTCTTGGAACATTGCAACGATGGGCATCAACTAAATGTATAGTAGTCAAATACAAAGTGGAAAAAATCATATATTCTGAAATAAGAGTCATAGTGGTCATAAGCAAATAGCAAGACTCTCATTCGTTAAGGAGATGAAAAGAATACCCTACGATTCAACTTCTTAATAAGTTTCATTATTACTCTCTTAGCATTTATGTGAAGAAGAAGAGTTCCACTTGGTCAGGGAAATCGAAGAGAAGATAGTGATATGCAATAATGATAGACAACATTCTTGAAGGACATGATAGATATTGTATGAAAATAACATAATCGCTAGCATCACAATAGAACTAAGTTGACAAGCATACAAAGAGAGCAAAAAAAGAAAATTTATTTTTCATTAAAATGACAAATATATTTCTCAATGGGTTTCAAGCATTATCAGGAGGCAACGAAAAATTGTATTAGGTTGCTCCACAGCTACCAACAATATCGATCTATATATTTTTAATCACACTTGGCTAATTGCTACTGAAATATACTGGAGTAACTTATGGAAAACACCAGAAAAATATTCAGTTCTCTTTCAATATTAATCGAAACACAATAACTTGGAATTGGAATCCCTAGATCCAAACACAACTTGAAAAATCATAAATAATTTTGTGAACCCATTCTTTCGAAAGAAAGCAGAAATATATGGTGGACATTTTGAATTGGTGATTAAAAGTTATAATTGGCCTATGTAATATGTTGCTTTCACATTTTCAAAGCAAGTAAATCAATTACTGAGAGTTAAGTACAGTGTTTAGAGGCCCCAAAAATGAATTCTCTTTACTGAAAAATGCACGACAAAAGAAAAGTCTGTATCAATTCATAAGATCATTCAGTATTCTAGTTGAAGAAGTGCATAGAGGCATCAAATTCACATTAACTTGCAAATAGAAGTACAAGAAGTTTGTAAAGGCTGATATCAAATTAACAGTAACTCGTACAGAGTGTAGGGAATCGCAAAGTAATACCAAACTCACCTTAAAGTCGAAGTCTAAAACACACTGGGAGGGGAAGTGGTAGGCCGTACATAAGGAAAGATTGAAGAATAAGAAGTATAGTAAACGGTTAATCAAGGAGAGGTGTGTCGAATTGAAGAAGCAGGGAACCTATGCTACGGGGGAGCAGGGAGGCCTTACAGTGAGAATTGACGGGGCGACGACGGGAAGTTTGCCACGGCGTATCCATGGAAAGAAGGGGGAGAGGAAGACCTAAAAGCCAGAGGAAAGGGAAGACGAAACTTACCTTATAACGCAAAGGCCAGGTGGAGGTAAAGGTAAAAGGAATTCAGAGTTGGTATGCGTGAAAGGAATGGTGGGCAACCGGTTGTCACCGGGTCATTTTACCTGTCTTCACGCTTTTTATATATAAGAAGACATCATAAATATATTCACATAAAAATTTACATTGTCCCAAAAGTCAATCTAAGTTTTTTAAAAATACTTTTAATAAATTTCATATCTACAATGTAAAAAAGTTCAATCTATAATTTACTGGTTATAAGCGTACAAACCTTGAAGTAAGGGGTCTCTACAATTCATCAAAAGAAAGTAATATTAAGTGATCGCCCGATAGAACTTGAGTCTGCCACTGCATACACAACGGTTGCTTTTCAGAAGAGGAAGAAAAGAACTTCTAAAATGTAACAAAACTAGCAGAAAAATAGCATACCAGCAAAAAAACCAGATAATTATAACTTCTATCATTCTATCTATAATAAATTGGAGCAAGTAATACTATGAGTAATATGACAAGTAGACAATTCCAAGTATTTTTTTAAAGAAATAAAACATGCAAGCCAACAAAAAGTTGTCTCTATACAAATGCTCTGTTATTTATCTTATGTAGTAGTAATTATTTTAGACGTACTGCTACAAGTTTCAAGTTTCATTTTATAAAATAATATTTCTTTTGTTTTTTTACGATAAAAAACTGGAATTGCATATTTGAACATCATAGTTCTACAACAATGTCTTACTAAAAAAATGCTTATGATAATATAATATACTGTAATTCAATTTGAAGAAATCTGCATCCATTACTCTATAAGATACTGATGGGCAAGCAATTCAAAACTCCATCAAAACAAAATAATGAAACACTGGCTTGGATTTGTTTCTTTGCTATTTCTGCGAGAAATCAGTTAGAAATTGATCATGCATCACTAGCTTGGTTCCATATGCTTGTACGAGTTGTAACACTATTCAAATTTGAGGATTTTATTTGGTGCTTAAATAAAGTTTCAAGACAGATAAACACTTGATGAAGGGAAACATATTCTCAATGGAATTTTGAATAAAACATAGTCTCTGTAAAACATAAAACACGTAAACTTTGTTTTGCTAAATTAGTAAATAGTAATACACATAGCAATCACTATAATCTGATATATTAAACTGTGTTGGATATTGTATGAGCATATTGCTTTGTAGCAGCATCTTGGATATGAGCACATAGATAATACCTCAAAAGACCTCTTACAGCAAATCAGGTACTCCTTATCTGCCCTTAATTAAATCTCCTGCATTCCATTTAAGTTGATTAGTCTGTTGTTAGATCTTATTAACCATTAATTAACGAAAGTTTATTTTCTAATTTATTTAATTAATTTTTTCTTTTTTTTTTAAATTTAATAACTCATTTGCTTCATAAAACTTAATTTAATTAATATAATGTAAAATTTATCAATAAATAATACTAACTAGAATTATCTTATCATTTAAAGTGAAATTAAATTTATAGCGAAACTTTGTGGATCATATCCATCAAATCAAATCGATATAACCGTTTTTGCTTATTAGTTTTTTTTTCTCATTTTTTATATACTGTTTTTTTAATATATATATATATATATATATATATATATATATATATATATATATATATATATATATATATATATATATATATATATATATATATATATAAAATGTAAGAAAAATATGGGTAAATTGATAATCTAGAGAGAAAAAATAAATAAAATTATTGGAATGAATATAGTTGTTGGGGATTAAAGTGTAAAAAATATGTGAGATATATAGTGTAATGTGAATAATAAGTGGATATTCAAAATGAAAGGTGCTAGTAGTAAAAAAAGAAAAATTAAACATATTTTTTAATTAAAAAAAAAGTAGAAAAAGAGAGAGAAAGGAGAGCAGAATTAGCATTAATTAAGGCTAATTATAGTGTGCATTCAGTGCACCCTAATATAGGGTGCACCCATATACAAATATAACCAAAAACATATACAATTATGAGTAATAATATATACAATTTAATTATTAGTTTTTTTAATGAGAAATTGAGTATAAAAAATATATAATTATTAAAAAAACATGTATACATTGAATAAAAAGTTATGTATATATGGATGTTAGTTTTTTTAATGAAAAACTTATTGTGAAAAAAATATGCAATTATTACAAAACACGTATACAAAATAGAATAATATATATACAAAATAGAATAAAAAGTCATATACATATGGGTGCACCTTGCACCGGCTGCACCCAATATACACTCAAGAATTAATGATGACTCCTAAATCTACACAGTTTATAACGAGTTGCCAAAATTTATGATCTTTCTCCATAACTCTAGTTAAAACCAGGGAATCGATCAACAAGTCTGTTCAAGCTCCGGTGATTTAATGTTCGAGAAACGGTATATATTTAGTGCTTTTTTTGAAAGCAGAAAGTACATGCAATTGTGTGGTGTTCATTCAATATTCGATTTTTGGGATTTCTGGCTGCTTTTTTTTGCTAATTTATGCTCTGGAAGAAGTAATCAGTTTGGACATTCCTTGCACATACGCGCGATCACATGATATGTGTTGCATAATAGGGCTTTTTAGTTTTTCAATTTCGTGATTGACTTTCTAGCGTTTGTTGTCATCACTTTGATTGTCCGATATTGGTGGAAAAACGAGGTTTACCCGAAAGTTTTGCTGTTGTTTTCTTCAATTTGATTGTAATGTTCATGCAGTTTTACTTGTGACCGTAACTGAGTTCAGATTGACTTTATATGCATTGAAACTAGTTCCCGTTTGTTTAAATAGACGGTTTTCTGGACTTCTGTGTGAAATGAGTCAATAGAATATGAAGGCAGTAAAGAGAAAAGTTGGAAAATATGAGCTTGGAAGAACAATTGGGGAGGGGACTTTTGCTAAAGTTAAGTTTGCGCAGAACACAGAGACAGGAGACAGTGTGGCCATCAAAATCTTGGCTAAGAGTACCATTCTCAAACACAAAATGGTTGATCAGGTATTTTTTTCCTTTTGTGGATTCTGTCACCAAATTTACTGTTGCTGGTTTCATAAGTTCATTTGTAAGGGGAACAATGGTTTTTGTAACAGCTGCTAATTCAGCTAGTGTTTTTTCTTCGCAAGTGTTAATAAGCTTTCACTGCAGAAGTAAAAATGTTATTTGTATGTGAGACTTGGTCATGTTGCACGAACAAAACTAGAACGCAAGGTACATGTTTTTTATACATAATTTTGTTCCTCTTCTGAAATTCACCTAAATCGCCTTAAAACTTAAAAGAATTTTTGGTTTAGAATTTAATTTCTTATCATTCTTTAGAAGTATTGAGCTATAAATTCACAGTGAGTGGTAATAAATTGAAATTTACCTGGGGTAATTGGGATTCAAGCTTGTTGTGCACCTTGCCATGAATGATAGCTGAGCACTTTCTTGGGGCTAATAATATCTTCCCTTTGCATTTCAATTTGCCTAATCGGTTGTCTGCCTGCATCCATCTGTTTATCCTGAGATTTTTCTCTAAAATTTTGAACTTCGATAATCCTTATAAACAGTGAGATGATGCTTGTGCTACCTATTGTCATGATGAAAAAATAGCGTGGAGGAAAATATTACTCTTGCCTTGAATATTGAAAATTCATGGTGCAATTGTGTGACTATGGTGTTTATATGAATCATGAAGACATTTCACATTTGCATGAACAGTAAAATCTAGGAGCTTTTCTTTGCTTTTAATCTTAGTTCTACTATGAGTAGTCATTGAATGAATATTTGATGATTTATAGATTAAACGAGAGATTTCCATAATGAAGATTGTCAGACATCCTTGCATAGTCAGGCTACATGAGGTATGCTTTAATAATTATGTATTTAAATTTAAATTGAGATTTGGATATAAAATGGATAGACATATTTATTTTACTCCTTTTGATTGGGATCTGCTTATTTTCTTGCTGACATTTCCTTTGTATTTTTCATCATCTGCCTTCTAGGTTTTAGCCAGCCAATCAAAAATATACATAGTTTTGGAGTTTGTGACTGGTGGTGAACTTTTCGATAAAATTGTAAGTACTTCTACAGTTTCGAAAAAATGAAGTTATATTTGCATTTACTTTGTTAATTCAAGGTTATTGAAGTCATATATAGTACATGGGAAAAGACCAAACTTTCATTTGTCTAGATATGCTGCATATGCACCTGAAAAATTATGCTGTGTCTTGCCTTATTTTCTCTATGTTTTTATATTTGTGACATCGATTGGGGACATGATAGCGAGCCAATTATGGAGAAACTATGATTAAAGTCATGCTACTGCTGTTATGTCCTCCACAAAATTTTCGTGTGGAGTGTTCATGCACCAACTTTTACTTTGATGAGTATATCCAGTTGGCTTTCATGTAATTCTCTCTGCTCAGGTTCACCATGGTAGGCTTTCTGAGAATGAATCTAGGAGATACTTTCAACAACTCATTGACACAGTTTCACACTGCCACAGCAAGGGTGTGTATCACCGTGATTTAAAGGTGTAAGTCAATCTTTAATATTGATTTTAGCATTCACCGTGATTTTAGCTTCTAATGATAAACTCTGCGTGTAGCCAGAAAACCTGCTCCTTGATTCGAAAGGAAACTTGAAGGTGTCTGATTTTGGACTGAGTGCATTGCCTCAACAAGTAAACAAAATGACCATTTTAAATAGAGATGGTTCTGGATATTGTTGATTTGAGTTATGTTACTTATGTGATTTGCCTTGCGTCTGTTTTTCTCTGATTTATTGAAATTGTGTGTAGGGAGTTGATCTACTTCATACAACTTGTGGAACTCCAAATTATGTTGCACCTGAGGTATGATTTTTTTTTTTAATGCTATATATTGTTGCTTTCCATGTCTAAAAAATTTAGTTGAGAGTGGGATCACTTTAGAGCTCATACTATAATTAAAAGTCATTATTCAGTTTAATCATTGCAAAGTAGCAATTACGGAAAATCTTTGGAATAAATATCTAGTGCTAATTTTATGCTTCTTTTCAATCTTTTGTTTGCTACTGATTCCATTTCATTGTTCCATCTTTGGTGGCATCTACCATTGCTTGAAGTGATCTGTCTTTTTGTGTGTTTGTACGACATGCCATTTATATGCTTGAGTCCTTCTATTCCTACAATTTTCCACCTTCATAACATAGGGGGTACCATCTGAAGAAAGCCTGTTTGAAGTTCCAAAGCAACCTTGTGAACTCTAAAGGAGTAGACTCCTAGATTCTTTGCCTCCTGGGATAGATAAAGTTTCACTAGATTAGCTGCATGGCTATCAAATAAGTTGAATATATATGGGCGATGTAGTCTCAGTGTTACTGAGGACTATTATAATGTGTGGCCTACTTAATATTCTTTGATATGTCTAATTTATGATGCAACGGCTTCTGGTTTTGTCTAGCAGAAATGATATAGATACGAAAAATATTGTTGAAAGACTGAAAATTACTTGATAGATAATGATTTTTATAGTTGTAAATCCATTGCTTGACTCTAGAAAAAAGAATGGGGCTCCATCTTCCAGTTGTCAATTGCTGTGCTGCTACGGATGTAAAATGATGCCATTTTCTCACAGTGAATGCATGAAGATGTGTTGGCATCATACTTTTAACAGATCTTACTAATCAATGAAACCTCTTATAATCTGTTAATTTCGTAAGCATTTGACGTATGTGCTTTGTGTTGTGTTGTGGGAGGAAGACTGTTCAGGCATCTGGGCACCTTAATTGTTTACATGAGATGCATTTTTCAGCTTTTCTCTTTTTGTATGTGCATTTGAAGATATATTTCTTTGCTGACTATCCAATGATCTTCAATTGGTAATCATGTTGCTGTTGTCCTGTCTGCATTATCTCAAGCATCTGAGGTTTATGCGTGTGTGGGGCATTAGTTGTGTCGATGTGATGAAAATTCTGAAAACCAGTAATTTACATATCCTTGTTTTGTATAACCTGTCATTGAATACAGATTGTTTTTGTCTTGTAAAGATCTTTGTTCTCATCTCTAATGTTTTTAGGTACTAGGTAACCAAGGTTATGATGGTGCTGCTGCTGATATTTGGTCATGCGGTGTGATCCTTTATGTTTTAATGGCAGGATATTTACCATTTGACGAACCGGACCTACCCTCCTTGTATAACAAGGTTAATCATCAATTTTGTACAGGAGCGTTTATTTGTATCATACTATTTATGGGTAAATATACATTTTCTTATTACGGGGAGTCTGAAGTGAACCAATTCACTTCTGATTTTAAATATTTTATAACGAATGAACCAGTCATGTAACCTCTGCAGTAATTCCCTTCACATGTATAAATATATTCTTATATAATGGACTGTAAGTTCATTTCCAAATGCATGAGTGGGAGGTTTGGATTAAAAAGATGATATAAACTGAATTCATACAGCACAGGTTAACTATTTCAACTTCCTGCCAATGTTCCAGTACTACATACTAAAACTAGATTATCATACGTTTATTTAGGATACCTTGTTAATGTATAGAAACTCTTTTTGAATTGTCCAGGATATCGTTGAAATATTCTTATCAGTTTCTTGTTTACAGATTAATGCTGCACAATTTTCATGTCCATTTTGGTTTTCTCCTGCTGTGACATCATTGATACATAAAATCCTCGACCCAAATCCTGAAACTGTAAGTACAAAGTTATCCAAATGTCAAAAGGTCATGTCATCTATTATCTGGTTGTTTCATATTTTGATTTTTGTCAAACATTTCACTGGGTTAACTTTTTTCAAAAGTATTAGCTGCTATATCTTCAACTCTCCAAGTTTCTGTATGTATTGTCATTTGTCATTTAGAGTAATTTAATAATATTAAGTTGAGTTATAGACACAGTTGGATCGATATTTCTATCATTTTTTATTGTGGAGAATATGAAAATATTCAAATGAGTTATAAAATTTATTGTTACCATGTTTTCATTTTTATCCTATAAAATAAGCATTGATGCATATGTTCATATTTGTCATTATTATCCTGAATAAATAAAGCAAATGTCTGCAAATCTTGCATGAGGTGTCTCACAAAATGTATTTTGTAAGGCCGAGAGAACACAGTACCTTATCAAGGAAAGTGATACCTCATTCACAATGTCCTTTTATACCGTTTTTAAACTGTCATTTTTTTTACCGTTATTGGTATCACATTTTCCATGAAAAGGTACCACTTTTTAATTTTTTATTTATTTATTTTTTTTTAATGTCATGTGAAACGTTGTCTAGCAAGGTTTTGCTAAAAAAAAAAAGAATAAATAATAGACTCTAAACATGACAGTGAGGAAGTATTTTTGGGTAACCATCCGCCCGAACCCTATTAAGATTGGTATGACTAGTGATTAATCGGTATTGTGAAAAATAAAAAATCCTTTGTGTGCAGGTAAAATACAGTTCATGTTTTGGGTACCTTTTTATGTAGTAGTTATACATTTTTTTAAGGAATTTATGTAGTTTGTACTTTGAATATTTTAGATATATATATTTGATTTTAATATGGTATGTGTGATTCTCATCAAATTACTTATTAGATAAACATATATAAATGTATATGAAAGTAGATGAGTATAAAATAGGCTTGGGTAGTATGGCTATTGATTGGGTTGGGGATGAGTGCAGTATCATAACTCATTTTCTCATTGAGTTTTCTCATGGGTTCAATTAGTATTATTTAATCAAGTTTTGGTATGAATGCCCCTCAGGTACTATATTGTTGCTATCCCCAATAAATACGAATTATACTTTCTGACATTAGTGTATGAGATCAAACCCAGTTTGTGCCATCATTGGATCTCTTTTCCCTTTATACTGATCCATATAGATTCGCCCCTAATATGATTTGGAACACCAGTCTGCCTTCTTGGTATCTGTACACATTTTTCTCTTTTGAAACATTTGCTATATGAATATAATGCTTCCTTTCAACAATGTTACATCAATTTTTACTTTTTAATACTCTTAGATTTCTTTATTTGCTGTTTTCTGGAAAATGTTGATGGTATTTCACTTTGACCTCATTAATCTTATCCTTGACGTGTTTCCTGGGCTTCACCATTCTAACTATAGTAGCATTAGCAGCGGATTAAAATTGATGGAATAAAAAGAGATGCATGGTTCCAGAGAAGTTATGTTCCAGTCAGACCTAGAGAAGATGAAGTGGTGAATCTGGATGATATTCGTGCTGTCTTTGATGACATTGAGGTTCGATGGTTCCCAGCTTTTTTTTCATATATTTTATTATTCTTTTTTATTGCTGATGTTGTGTGTGGGTCAATTTTCTCATTTTTCTTTCTTATTTAGACTTAGGAGATGTTTGGATGATCTTATTAGGTGTTTAGAGCTTATTTGGTAGAGTAAGAAAAGAAGTCTTTATTTCATTCCAAAATATGGTGTTTGGAGCTTGTAACTTTTTTTTTAAAATTTTTATAAGCAAAGAAATAAGATCTTAATTGACAAACTTTAAATTCTGTGATTTAATTTCAATAATTTTAATGAAGGCATTAGTACAACTTTAGCGAACGAACAATAGTAAAACAATTAATACTCTTAAAAAGTGATTGATCGATGCCCCAAGTTATATTTATTTTTAAAACTAAGCTTGTGAGAGCTTTTGAATAAAAGTTTAGCTAAATACCCTTTTAGAATACCAGTTAGTATAAATATTTCAAATTATTGAGATTAATTATTTTGCTACTTTTTGCATGCGAATTAACATTTAACATCAATGATTGGAAAGAGAAAACATATTCTATTTTGCATCAAATATTCAATATCTTTTCTCTCAACATAACACCCTTATTCTGTGAAACTGCAGGATAAATTTGTAAATGAGGAATCCCAGCACAATGATGATGGTCCTTTGGTAATGAATGCATTTGAGATGATAACCCTTTCTCAAGGACTGAACTTATCAGCCTTGTTTGACAGACGCCAGGTATGACTGTATACTTATTAAGAATATTTATTTATAAATGTGTATTTTATGCAAAGAAGAAAATTTTTGGAAATATATTTGATATGTTGCCAATTTTTTAGCACCACTTGTGACTTGTGATACAGTCTAATGTTTTACTTTTCTCATCACTTTTCAGTAATTATGTTATCACTTTTTTTTAGTTATAAAATCAGTTGAGTATGGCCAAGGCACATGATCATAATCTGAAGTTTTTTTTGTGCCATACTTGATTATTTTGTTCGATACATTACAATAATGGCCAATTTAAATGTGTAAAATGTATTTTTTATCCTCCTATTTTTTTCCTAGATGTTGGTTACAATATTTGTGTATATGCAGGATTATGTGAATAGGCAGACTCATTTTGTTTCTCGAGAGCCTGCAAAAATAATCATTTCAGCGATTGAGAAAGCTGCGGGATCAATGGGGCTCATGGTTCATACAAGGAGTTACACGGTCTGTGGGTATTTACAAGCATGATAAGCACATCTTTCAGCGGTTGTTTGAATTGATATGGATTTGAAATTCATCAATCTCATCTGAAATCCATCCTTGAGTGTTTTTAGCTGATTTAAGATCCATTCTAATATGGGTTGATCTGAATTCCATTAATCCAAATGCAACCTTACTGCTGTCAAAAAGACACTCTTTTGATTACTACCAGAGTAGGAAGCGATGTCATCATGTTTTCATCCTCCTTATTGATATACTTACAAAACTTTATATTTAAACAGACTAGGTTCGAGGGTGTGTCTGCAAATAGAGCTAGTCAATTTGCTGTTGTGCTCGAGGTAAACTTCAAACTCTCGATTTACTGTTGCTTACCAAACAATTGATGATTTTACCTTGTATTGTGTACCTGTCACTTCATTAAGGTTTTGGAAGTAGCACCATCTCTATTTATGGTGGAAGTACGTAAGGCAGCTGGAGACACCCTCGAATACCACAAGGTTGTCTTTCTTTACCATTCTAAATCGAATTCTGCTGGATAATCACAAATTGTTTATGCAACCAAAGGGGGGTGTCAATCTTTGGTCCACCTTTTCCCCGAGCTGCCAATTTAGCACCAACAACTAAACTAAGGTTCCTTTGGTGCAATTAAATTGACACAGGCGTATATGGTGGAGCAAGAACACCACCCTCATAAAATTCCCATTATTATCTATGTATTTGAGCAACCTATTAACTGTTTTCTTTCGGAATGGTTTGTTGCAGTTCTACAAAAATTTATGTACGATGATCGATATATCATATGGAGATCAAAGGAAGGTATGCCAGCTTCTACTTTATTTGGAAGAATGTCTTGCTGATCCATGTTTGCTGGGTATGAAGCTAGCAAATGAGTAAATTATTACGCAAAATAATATCGAAATACAGCATGAAAAATTAATAATGGAGTCATATCTAGTCTTGAGTTTGTGGGTGTAAATAATAATATCACATTATTAGTTGGAGCACTGGCTAGATTACTCCAAGTGATATGAAATCGAATTATTGTAACCACTGATTTTTGTTGCTCTAAGCATGAGATTGTCTTATTATTCCATCTTTATATTTCTAGCATGTGTAATTAGGGATGTCTTGTATGTAATCCCCTCATTTAGGGGCAGTACCCATAAAGGTTCAATCTGGATTTCTGTTTCACATATCCTGTTTGATCGGAGTGAAAAATTATATCCTATAAATGATCGTGAAATCCTTGTTTATGTAATGTTAAAAGTTAATATATTATATAATTCTTGATATCCGATGAAGAAGATTATCAATTATTTGCATTTCTCCAGTAACCTGTGTATATTTTTACTATGTCCAATTTTCTTTCTCTGTTAAAACGGGTATTATTTACTATATATATATTATGTTCAAAACAAAATAAAACCAATTTAATAATAATTAATGCTAAAAATAATCAAATTGCAATAAAAGATTTGAAAATTATGAAATAAGGATTCCAAAAGGTCGATGATAAAACGATTTTCTTACAGCAAACATTGTCATAGTAATATCAGTATTTAAAAGAAGAAATGATGTTCTTACAACAAAGTAGCTTGTGTTGTATGAATATCAGAATTTAAGAGCGGAGGTAGATTAAAGAAAATGTTTTAAAAAGTATGTTCTGTCATTTTGTTGAAACATTTCATTTAACAAATCACCAATATTACAGATTCAATTTTAACTTTCACTTTAAAAAAATTTCGGTATTACGAGCTTTTTACTTAGATTTCCTTTCGAAATAGATATTCTTACGTATACTTAAATAGACATCAAATATTTATGGCAACAATCTTTCTTCTATTCGCATGATATCCTAAGCTGTTTGGTTGGGGTAGTGAGGGAGGGTAATGAGAATAGAGGTATATTGATTCGCATTGTTAATGCTGCTTGGTTGGGGTAGTGAGGGAGGGTAGTGAAAATAGAGGTATATTGATTCGCATTGTTAATGCTTGGTTGGTGCAGTGAGAATCAAAATTTCTCAGTCACTCTCATTGATTCAATAATTACTTCCACTCTCCATTCCCATTAGATTGACTCCTTAATGATGCCCATTGTCATTCCGATTGAAGAATTTGTACCAAGCGGCCCCTAAGTCTTGTATTAATTCTTGCAGTTTAATATGCCGTGGATTATTCATGCTTTATCAAGCGCGTTTGGGTTTCATCCAAATATATTTGGTCCACTTTTTTTAAAAATATCCTACACAGAAAAATAAAGCTCAACTAAACTTATAAGAACAAGCTATTGATTTCTCATCCCTATTGTAGCTCAATCTTTGAAAAGATAGCATAAGAGATGTCTTGTTAGAAGGTGTTACAGAACTCCCAGTGAATCTTTGCTTTAACTTATCATTTAGTTCTTTTACACTCAAGTCAGACCAAATTTATTTAAAAATTCCATAAATCCAAATTTATTTAGAAATATCCATAATATTTCAATAAAAATTAGAAGCCTGCAAAATTATCACTGTACACGGCATGGATAAAATTCTTTTAATTTCTGATTTTTTTTTTATGCTCAATTAATAAAATCATAGGGCATGACAGCATGTTTGCTATAGATTTATATGGACGGCTTAACATGACAACAACAAATGGACCCTTAGCATGGACAACCTTGATATAGTTATAAATAGTATAATATATAAAAAGAAATTTAATTATTACCTTATAATGTGACAAATTAGAGTAAGAAAATATATACCTTTATTGTATTTACACGGAACGAAGAAGTATTTTCGAAATCAGGCTTAAAAATAAATTAATGATTATTCATACATAATATGCTAGCTAATGGAGAAAAGAATAATACATAGTAGTAATATTTAAAGACATAAGCTAATCCTCTTTAAAATAATAAAATTAATTATTGTCTAATAAAAATATTATAAATATGATTGTTTCCTTATTGCACGAAGTATTTCACGATTAGGCATACATTTGTTTTAAGGAATATCTTCACCTATTTGCAAAAAGATTTGTTTTAAGGAATATATCTTCACCTATTTGAAAAGATCTGGGTGAGATCATTTTATGTTTATAATAATAATAGTAGTAAATCAAAATTGATAACATTTTAAAAGAAAAATAATAACATATTTAATAGAAAGTAATAATTAATTATGAAAATGTAGTCTTACCGTGAGATGGTCTCACACAAGTTTGTTCACACTTGCGTGTTCCGGGACACTGTGCCCCCAAATCCCACATTTTTTTAAAAGTTATAATTTTAATATAATGAAGTGTATTATTACTTCTTTTAATCAAACATTTATACTATTCATATTTCAACTGGTTTTTTCAATGAAAAAATTATTCCCTTAGTATTAAATAAATTGTATACTATATACAACAAAATGTTATACCTTTACATTATGAATTAGACAGGAGAGGAGGAGATCTTGGCCAACCAGGGCCGACCCTGAGATTATGGGGGCCCTTGGCGAAATCCTGAAATGGACCCCAAAATAACATGTTTTTAATCATTAAGATCTTCTTTTGCTAAATTTTTATTTTATTTTCTGCCAACTTAAACAACTTACCACAAAAATAATACACCATCTTTGTACGAAAAAATATCTAGAAATTCCATTTTTAGGAAATTTGCGATTATTTTATGTTATAGAACATTTCTCCACCAATATGTCTCTAGTTTTTATTAATGTTATCACAAACTCATGGATTATATATATATATATATATATATATATATATATATATATCACGCACAATTTTATTATAAATTTCTTCATAATCTCTTTCGTTGTTTATAAATCACTCTCATACAAGTTATTTTAATTCTCAAATACAATATATTTTTTACATTCTTTCTCATTTAAATCATTATTATTCTCAACTTCCTAAGTAATTCACCCATTTCTCTCATTCTTCTTGCTCATTTTCATTTAATCCTTCTTTTTATTTTGAAGAATCCATTTGTATAAATAAATTTATTAAGAGCAAATGAGAATTAATCTCTTTTTCAAGTTTTTTTCATTTCTTCATTTTTTTACTCACCAATAATGCATAGTTTATAAGGAAATATGATTATAATACAAATTATAAAATTAAAAACACATTTAATTAACACTAAAAATTTATAAAATCTAATTGGTAGGAAATCAAATAAATTATGTACGAATTTGTATTTCCCCAAGTATACTTATAAAATAAAATAAAAAAAACGGAAGAGAAAAAATCCACAGCAACATCATCGAAAGTCATTCTCCTCTCTAACCAGTTCCTTTACCGTTTGTTTTTATAGCTTAACGATTTTTTTATAAAAAAAATTATAACCCATTCTATCTTATTAAATATGAAAATTCTTAATTTGGAAGCTCCTTGAGAATTTTTTTTTCTTAAAAGACTCTAAAATTTTGGAAAATGTAAGTGATTATTGTGGATTGTAGAATATATAAATTTATTGATACAATCAAGATAAGAATATTTATTTAGTTGTTATGTAACGTGATTTATGGACTATTAATTTTAGATAAACTTAAAGTCCAATCAATTTATTAAACACGATTTGATTTAAAAAACAAGAGTAGTATATATATATATACAGAAGTAATAAAAATTTGGGGCCCCCAAAATTTAAGGATCCATGACGAGAGCCCATCGGACAACCCACAGTGCCCGCCCTGAGGCCAACTCATAATTAATTAAGTTAAGCTGAGAGACAGAGTGTTCCCAAGTATATATGCATATCATTTCTACTCTTTATCATAATAATAATAATAATAAATAAATAAATATAAACCATGGAAAATATTTATGTACCAGGACAAGGTGACATGAGCACTATTGATGCATGGTGACTTTGATAAAGAGGGGGACGAGGGAAAGACAAAATTAGCCCTGGAAAGAAAAGAAAAATAGGAAAGGCGTAGGTGAGAAGCGGGCCCATAAAACAAGTGCAATGAATATAGGTACATTCATCGCAACAACCACTATTTCAATTTTGTGACTTTTGTCTTAACAATTTAATTGACTCTTTTACATGAGGTTATACTTATGGCATACCCTCACCGTGAGGGTCCCATCGTCCCTGTTCCGGGGATTGATGGAGTAGATAAATCATAGGATGTTCTTTAAGTAATTTATAGAGAGTACTCACTATTTAACTTGTGCTTGCAAGAGGTCAAATCCACACCAAATGCATGATTCGAATTCCCACTCTGCAACAACCAAGCTCAATTGGAAAGTCTTTCCACTCCATCTTTACCACTTTAACTATGTCATGGGAGCACATGGGGTTATACTTATATGTAGGGTTCGTATGTCTTCCCAATCCTCAACATCATCATAATTAATCAACCAACTAATGTACACTCTGCGCTTAGTATTTCAACGCTTAATCCTTCTTATTTAATTCTTGTTCTTATTAATAATTGAAAATATAATTATATTTAAAAAAAATTAAATTCTAAAAATAAATATTAAAGTTTAAACCCTAATAATTTAACATTTTCTCCATTTTCGAAATATATTTCATAAATACGTGCATGAAGTTTAAGATAATTTTATTTTTTATGTATATAAAATAATAAAGATAAGAAAAAATATTTTAATCAATTTAAAGAAAAAAGTATATAAAATTGTTTGAATATATGAAAAAAATGTGTATTATATTATGATGTACGTAGAAAGTAAATATTAATATAATGTATCTTTTAGTACCTGAATATATATTTTTATGACTTGGTGGTTCATATTTATAATTTGATTATATATATATATATATATATATATATATATATATATATATATATATATATATATATATATATATATATATATATTAATAAGTCGATTAAAATTGAAAAATTGAGTCACAAATAGAATCAAAAGTAATTTCGTAACCCTAACATTTTATCCCCTTACAAAATTTCCATGAGACAATTTTCACTCAATTATTTCCCTATTAATACATTAATTAAGTGAAGCTAGCTAGAAAACTATCAAATCAATTGCATGAATGGGAACATCTAAGACATCAATTATAGAGAAAGGATGAGAGCATTGTTTACTCAATCTATATTTTAGTCAATGATATTATAACTGGTATTTAATGATGTGTTACAAATATATAAATAGGAAGAAAAAAATCTCAACAAATAAATGTTTAACGACAAACTGTTCTAATAATTCAATTTAGTTTTTTTAGATCGCTTCACCTTCTTTTTATATTTGAGTTGTACGGGAATTTGGGTGCAAACGTACCTTCACCATTTTTATATTTGATTATATATTTATTAATAAATGTATTATTCTTTTATATACAAAGTTTTATTAAAAAATTAATAAAAAGTTCGCCAAAAGAACGTGTATAAGTTAAGTTTTTACTTTTTTGATTTTTTTTTAATTATTAGTATATAAATTTTGAATGTACCCAAAGAATTTGCCTAAGAAGAATAAATTCTTTAAAAAAAATTTAATTGTATGATTATATATATATATATATATATTATTCCCTTCATTCGTTGTTAATCTATCCGTTTATTTTTTTGCACAGATTAATTATTATTATTATTTTATGTGTAACATAGTTGTATTAGTGGGTGTGTTTCCTATATTTTAATTGTATTAGTATGTGTATGGATCTCATATATATCTAAAAAGGAAAATTTATAGATTAAGAGTGAACAATCCAAAATAGTAAAATGGATAAATTAAGTATTGACAAGGGGATTTTTTATTGATCATAATCATTTTTATTAAAAATATTAGTATTATTTTTAATTCGCCTCATGCAACTCATTATGTGAGGGGATCGTAGTAGGAGTAATTACTTTTTCCATCCCATAATAAACATTACAATTTTCATTTTCGTTTATTCCACAATAAATATCACCATCTATAGAAACATTACATCAAAATGTATCTTAATTTCAAATTTATCATTTTAACTAATATATAACAAACTTTATAATTTATTTATTATAAAAAAGATTATACTCCATATATATCCTCTAGAAATCAATAAAATTAATAATTTTTTTCTTTTAATTTCTTGTCTACAGTGACGTCAACCACATTTATTCCAGAATTGGGGAAGGATTAATCTTTCGAAACTAAACTAAAGCCTATGGTTCATGCACATAAATATGCAGATACTCCAATTATGTAACTATTTATTTATATATGCAGAGAAACAAATGCATACATGTTTTTTTTTTTAATGATGTTTTCGTATTTGCATGCATGCGCCAGTATTTCCGGTTTGATTCTTTTTTTCTCCATATTTTTGTACACATCTTCTATATATCCTAAATTATTAGTTGAGTGACATAGAAAAATAATAAAATCTATACTACTAATTAAAGATGGGTCAAATTTAAAATTTCATGCATTTTTCATGATTAATTGATAACATAATTTTAGAATTCAATTCTATAATAGACTAGTTATTAAGATACTACCTTATGAGATCACTTTATTGATGAATCGATAGATATGAAGACTAATTTTAAAACACAAGACACATTATTTATTACATACTATTAAGGAAGTGGTAACACAGTACAATCAAGAGATTAGGGAAGCTGCAAAAATAGGATTAAAGAATCCTACTTAAAAAAAGATACAGAACTTGGGAACTAACAAAAAACAGCTACTGAAAGCTGTCATGGCAAACCAAGGTGCCATGGCCAAGTCCTGATCCACCACAGACTACCAAACCCTACAATTACACCATGTCTACGACACACGAAAACGACACGAACACGATGACTTCGACTAACGACGAGTACAAGCATTAGGAAATGCTTTATTGAGACACTACAACAGCACGAAAACACCGACGAGCATACGATAGACTACAAATACCG
This sequence comes from Pogostemon cablin, assembly GCA_023678885.1. Classification (NCBI taxonomy): domain Eukaryota; kingdom Viridiplantae; phylum Streptophyta; class Magnoliopsida; order Lamiales; family Lamiaceae; genus Pogostemon; species Pogostemon cablin. Next base: position 16,335,347 of record CM042978.1, on the reverse strand, counting down.
ACAGCTGACACTACGTAAACTATAAATACCGATAGCTGATGCTATAAACGAACAGAACCACGAGCGCTGATTGCTTTGGAACTCTGGGAACCCAAGTGGAGCACCACGAGGGGTAGCTGATAGCCGGACTTGGTGACTGTATTCTCAAGAAACCGAAGGCAGTCATAGAGGCAGTCTCCAAAATGAGACTATAAAAAGGCTGAGCAACAGGCTTGTCAAATACAAAGAAGCCTGCAAAAATGGTAGGGGAAAAAAACTGATTCGCCTCGGTTTCCATGGAAAACAACCAAGTCCGACAAGCTAACCCTGGCATCGCGGTGCATTGGCAAAAACCTATGAAAGAGATTAGGCTTCTGTACGAGCTAACTGCATATTCTAATACTTCGGTGAGCTACTCTAGGAAAGGATGTCGCATCTCCATAAGGTTTCAGTGAGCACCTCAACACGAGTGCTGCTGATTGAGTTGCATTGCAGGAGATTCAAGCCCACCAGCGTCTTCCCGAGTATCTCAAGAGACGGGATGCTCTTATTGGAGATCATAGAGCATCCCGATAAGGATAGAACCTGCAAGTTTGATTGGATTCCATGAGACAAAGCAACAACACCAGAATCTGTGATCGAACACTTGGAAACATCAAGGTCATTGAGCAAGGGGCAGCTGTGCGCTAGAGCCGCCAGACTTGCATCAGTGATCTTTTGGCAACCGTCGAGATTCAGCAATTCGAGTGTACCACCGTGCAACCTAGCTAGGGCCAAGACGGTTTCATCAGTCAAGTTGGAGCACTCACTGAGATTAACCTTAACTAGTCCACCCTCGCAGCACTCGAGAAGAGGGAGAAGACCAGCATCGGTGATTCCACAAAGTCTGGTGAGATCCAAGTGATGGAGTTGAGGGCAGAGCTTCCCAACCATGGCCAAGCTAGTGCTTCCAAATCCAGGGCAGTTTCGGATGGACAAGCTTCGAAGAGATTCACATGGAGAAAGCATGGGAAAATCGGTGGAGAGATCTTTAATTCCCATGCACTTGACAAGAGAAACGGACTTCAGCTTCGAATTAGAGCTGGAAAGAGCATTCAAGATTCCAGTTTGTGAGATCCGGTTGCACTCCTCTAATTGCAAGCTCTCGAGCGAGCTAGAAGCTTTGGCAAAAGCTACAAGCCCATTGTCAGATACGAAGCAACACTTGCGGAGACACATGTGCTTCAGGTTTTCACAGCCCTTTCCGACTGCTTCAATGCTCAAATCAGTTATTCCCCTACATGAAGTGATGGTCAAAGACGATAGAGTCTTTAGACCTTGTGCGTTGCCCATCACCCAAAAGCCCTTCTGGCTAACATTTTGAAGTCCACAGAAAACAAGATTAGTAATAGCTTTTCCATAGTGCCCTATAACAGCAACCGAGTAGTCGGTGATGTTAAGAGCCTGAAGTTTCACCTTAGTCAAGACCGTGGAAGCTGACGATACCAAACTAGCAATACCTTGATCTCCAACAAGTGCACAATCCTTGATGGTAATTGACTGTAGCTTAGGACAGAACTTCCCAATTGCTTGCAGACTTTCATTGCCAATTTTCGGACAAGATTCAATGGTTATCGCAGTCAAATTTGGACAGCTCTCAGCAATTGCAACTAAACCCCTGTTAGAGATCGAAGGACATTGGGAAAGGTCTAGCTTCTCTAGTGAATGGCATTCTCTTGCTATTTCAAATAGACCTTCATCACCAATAGAGGGGACGTTCCACAATGAAAGAGCCCTGAGGGAAGGGCAACCACGAGAAATTACCGACAGACCAGCATTAGAAACACCCCTCTGAGAATTGCTTCCTCGGATCGAAAGCTTTCCAAGTCCTCCACGGCTAGAAGTACCAACTGCAATAGCCGCAAGCCTCACATCCGTTGCTTTCTTTCCTTCCACACACCTTGTAAGATATCCATCGCACTCCATTTCAATATCCTCATCAGCTTTACTTACATTCATTGAGTCCAGTTGTCCCTGAGAAGTCTTGCTCCGGAAAAACTCAGAACTACGGACACTGCTCAATACAGTAAGCCATCGCTTCGAAACACAAGCTGCAGAGCTCCTCTCCTGACCACCTGGCAAGCGTCTAAAGATCTCAAATAGGCATTCATCGGGTAGGACATCAATGGATGGCCTTTTATCTTGAAATAAGTCCCCTCCGGCAATGAACGGACCACTGATTCGAGACCTCTTCCTAGGCGGGCAGTAGATCTCCACATGTGAGCCAATGGAGAATACAAGACCGGAATCTCCGGTACGAAAATCATCATCACCTGATTCGCCACCGGATAAAGTCAGCTAAATTTTGTCCTCAATAAGAAAGATATTATACCAGACTTGACCAATCCACATCAAGATGCATTGCAGCTTCTTTGAAGAAGGTTAGAAAACTAAATTTTATTAAAGGAATTACTCCATTAGAACCTTTTATTCCATATTGTTTAGATTCAATTGAGCTAATAAGCATTTACCTATTACAATCAATGCAATACAAGATTTTACCCAAGCATCATACACACCATGTAAAACTAACTAATGGTGAAGCACTTATCACTAATTGAGATTTAAAAACTTGTATCAATCTAAAGATCCAGCAAACTGGTACCAAGTACAGAAAACAAAATCCACATATTTGTTAGAACTCAATTTCCATTATCAAAACCCACACATTTCGTTCAGCCATTCAATTACAAAGAAATTCTAATTTGTTCTCCATATTTAAGTGATCACACTAAGCAATCATTAGCTATTCCAATCAATTTCTATCATTGCAAGGACAGAACAACAAAGATAAATTCAAGATTCCACCATATGAATATTCAAAAGAAACATATGAAATACTAGAGATTAACCAAAACAAGATCTAATATCTACAAGAGACTTCATCATATCACCACAATCCAACACCAAACAACAATCAAGAAATAATCTTCAAAATCATTCAACTAAAAGACTAACAAAATAAAATTCAGAGGTCAAGAAAACTCACCCCTATAATTGACAAGAGCAGGCATGGCTGTTTCTCAGAAGAACCCCCAAAGAGAGCAAAAAGAATCAAGCTTTTCAACAAAATCAACACAACCCAGATCAAGATTTCAGCCAATTTTAGCATTCCAAGAAAAAGATCACCCAAGATCTTGTTGAACAACAAACCCCAACCCTTGAAGGGCAAAAAGAGAGAGAGAGAAGAGAGAGAAAAACGGAGCTGGTTTCCTTTGCTTTTCCAGAATAATTAAGCAGTGGTAATATATAAATGGGGCAAGATATGCAACATGCATGAATTTAGAAATGTAAATTATGTATGTATGTATTATGCATATGCTAAATATTTGGGTAATCAAACATTTGGTGAGGTGTCAAAAGTCTTTAGATACATGATGAAACCCCGAAAAACCTTGGCTCTGAATTCTTACACCGTTCAATGTATCCTGCCCTGAAACCGGCTTTGTCGGTTGCACCTCTTTATCCTCCCACTTGTGTTGTGTGCCCTATTTTCAGTAGATTCCATTATTAATTAATTCTTTCATTTTTTGTCTAATCATTTTTCCTTTTTCTTTTTTCAAGTCATTATGACGTTCTTAAATTTGTTTTATTCTTTGAATCGTCTATTTTTAGAATGGATCAAGATTTTGATATGTTCTACCGCTATCTTCGGTTTTCTTCAGACCGGTGTCACCATTTTGGTCAATAAAAACCGTTCATGATGGGTTCATTTTTGAATCTATTTCCTTAAGTTTTTAATCATTTATGTACAGTGTACTTGGTAGATTCTATGAGTATTTGCTATATTTGTTTCCATGTATTTGAGTTTTGATCCAACAGTAGTATAAAATCAATGCGTAAGGAATGTACTAAGATTATATTAGTAATTGACATGAGAGAAGAGAGAATAGAGAAGATAGATAAAGATAATAAATATCTGTTCCGCCTTGTTTCAATGCTTATATTTATTTTTTGGACATTGATTAAAAAAGAGTATAATATTTTAATGAATAATGAGTTAAAAGATATAATATTTAATATAAAGTATGTAAGTGTATTAGTGTTGAATGTAAATTTCATGGTACGTAAAGCTTAAAATGAGACATCTAAAATAAAAATTTATAAAGATTAAAATATAACGAATGAGTATTAACTAATGAAATATAAGCTTTTGAGAAATAAAAAAAGGCGTTTAAGTCTTAGTTTATTCTAGGGTGCACTCATGATTTATATGCTTAAAGGTGAGATAGTGGATAGTTTTTTATTTTTATTTTTTAATTATTTAATTTAATTAATGGTAGAGATTATATTAAAGATTGATCTAATGATTGATATTTTCTAGGTGCACCGGTGTACCATGTGCTCGAATTCATTTATTATGAAAGTATAAATTTAGGGGTAATTCTAGTATTTGGCTAAATTCAAATTTTTTTTTTGAGTTCATACAATATTAATCAGATATATTATCTAAATATTATCTTATCCAAGATTTGTTGCATAGTATATACGTTGTCATTTCTCATTAGCCTTGCATTTATTTTTCTTTTCTAGTAGTAATTTATTACGAACAATATCTTTTAGTTCGATTTAATGACTTTATTTATGGTATTTATTCATTTAAAGAAAATTACTATTATATTTATAATTTTAAAGAAATTAACCAACATATTATATGATCAATTCAAAATAAAAATTTGTTTGAAATCGTCTCAAAATTTATTTAGTAAAATATATAGATAAGAAATAACACACATCATAAATGAAAAAGGATAATAATTTAAGCTAATTATTTCATAACAATTTTAATAGAATTGATCTCTTAATCAGGCGAGTCACCTAACCACTGAGCTCCTCACTAACATGAGAGACCAGGTTCGATCCCAAAATAAATTTGATCACCTCAAATATTTTAAACCATAAGAATAAACAATAAAATATAACAATAGCATTATAGGACATAAATTAATTATGTAAAACTATTCGCACAAGTATTTGAAAAAAAAAAGTAAAATATAAGTATGTTATTCAGACATTGAAGTATATAAAATTTATTAATTAAACAATGCAATATGATTCACTGTCAATAATTATATTTTATTAAAACATACCATAACACCATAAAATTATAATTTAATATAATTTATCATAATTTAGTAAATGATTCTCAATTACTTTAACTATTTAATAATGATACTCAATTACTTTAACTATTTAATAATATATTTTATTTATATGAAGTAATAAATTATATATAAATTAATAATAAGATGCTAATGCGCAACCGAATTAGGGGTGTCAATTTGGTCCGAACTCGCGGGTACCCACCCGGCTCGCACGATTTGGGCCGCCCCAGACCCATCTCGAACTGAAATTTGGGGGGCCCGCCCCGAACCCATTTTGAAATAGGGCGGGTCTGGGTATAACTTCAAACCGCGGGTACCCGCCCCGGTGGGGCCCATATTAAATATAAATATTATATTTTTTATTTTTATAATCATTTAAAATTCTATATTTTGCTACTAATTTTATGAATATTATTATTATTTGAATTTTATTTTTATTTTTGTTACATAATTATTACTTGAACCTATGGAGAATGATGAAATGAGAGAGTTAGTGATTTATGAGTGTCACATAAGTCTTAAAAAATTTAAAAAAAAAGAGCGAGCGCGCGTTTGGGTCTGGGGCTGCATAATAGGACTGCGACGGGTCCGGGGCAGACACTTTCAAAATGGGTCAGGTCCGGATACTGAGGTACCCGCCCTAGACCCTGCCTGTTGACATCCCTAAACCGAATGTATAATGCACTTTTTTTTCAAAGTTTACCCAATAGAACATCGAGGGTTAGAATGCATAAAATTACTCTACTTGAAAGAACTCATTAGTAATAATAATACTATATTCGTCCCAAAAAGAAGTTTATAGTTACTGTAAATACGGAGCTTAAAAAAACTTACGTTTTACTTTACTTTTAGGGATAGTTTGATATTTTTAGGTAATAAATAAATTATAAAGTACGTTATATGAATTGTAAAGAGGTGTGTGTTGTGGGGTTATTGATTTATGTATATTTTCTTATTTAGAGTGTAAACTTGTTTATAAAACGGATGAAAATAGAAATGATGAATTTGTTTATGGGAATAGGTAGTATTATTCTTTATACATAATAAAAATTGACCAGACCTACATTATTTCAAAGAGTAATTCTCCATTATATTTTCACATTAGTTTTTGTAATTATTTACAGGTTGCTTACATACTTTAGTTCAAACTTCAAAAATGAATAATTTATTTTAATTTACTATACACACAAATAGATACAACAAACTTAATGCAAACGTCTTGAGGTTGGTGTGACAATAAAAAAGTTATCTACACATTAATATGAAGAAATTAATTTCTCCAAAATAGATAGATACATGATAGATATGTCCATAGTGAGTATACATCAATTTGCCTCATTATTATATAAAATATAAATTAAATAAATATACTAAATTGGCTCAAGTAGTAGATATAAAATTGACCAAGTAGTATACATTTAAAATCATATTCCCAACTATTTAATGTATTATAGTAATAAAATAAAGTAGAGAAAATTGTATAAGTTGTTTTGCATGGTATAGTTGGTGCCTTGGTTTTGGCAAAATACAAGTTGGTGTGGCAGTACATTGCAAGGGTTCAATGTACTGATGAAAAGCTATTCCAACTTGATTACTTTATATCTTCTTACATGCCATACTTTTTCATAAACATAACTGTTAACAGCTAGTTGGATTAACGTTCTAAATATATTTGTAGGAGTAATTATTTAGCATAATTTAAAGATAGTTTTATTTTGGGAAAATATCAAAATTATAAATTCGTTCTTTACAATCAATTATTATAATTATTTTTTATTTGTAATTCTCAATTTTAATTATTTTTATTCAATTTGGTCCCTTTGTCGAAATTAAAAGTCATTCTAATCAAATTTAGCGAGAAAAAATTGAACTAAATGTGATAAAAAAGACTGAATCAAACAAAAAATTATCAAAATTGAAAATTACATATAAAAATTTGACTTAATTTGACATCATTTATTTATAATTAAAAGAAGAATTTTGATATTTTTTCCTTTATTTTAAATGCCTATTTGTAGTATAAAAGGTGACGAAATAATTAATATTTATGCAAGGCAATTCCAACATTAATACGCAGTGAAAATTTGCCAATATTATACAGAGTCACGGGCAAGATGCCATATTATTATATTTTCGTATTATATCTTTTATTACAAGTATTGTGTATTAGGAAAATCTCAATAATTATTTTAGGACTGATATTCTTTTAGATTATAGATTTTTATTTGCCTACATGTCACTCATCCAATAATTTGTAATAGAATATATAGAGTTGATATAGGGTGCACTAGGGTGCAAATGTGCACCATATGTATATAATTTTTTATTCAATATTGTACATTTTTCTTAATAATTGTATACTTTTTTACATTCAGCTTTTCATTAAAAAAACTACCACCCTATATGTATAATATGATTTTCCATTCAATAGGTATACATATTTCATAATAATTGTATATTTTTTTACACTTAATTTTCATTAAAAAAACTAACGAAAAATTCACTAACAAAGTGTATATATTTTTATTCATAATTATATATATTTTTATTTATAATTATATACGTTCTAAAAGTGAGTACACCGTATCCTGGGATACACCCCTGAAGAATTAATTAGCCGAATATATAATACCAAAATATAATAAAAATTCAAACGTTTGATCCTTGATTCGGGTGCAATGAACATCTCAAATCAACACGAGGGAGTGTAACTGTTCGCGCCATGCCACATGAATTTTTTATTTTTATTTTTGAAAAATATTCACTATTAATATAATAATTCTATAAATTTAAAATTAATTTATTTTGATTTCATTAAATTTTATTTATTCTATAACTTTATTATAAAAATTTGCATATAGCATTTTGTTATCTTCTATATTAATGCATTTTTTGAATGAAACAATTACTAATTATTATTTGAATTATCTTCCAACTCCAACATTAATTATGCATTTTTTTGTTATCTTCTATAAAATTTATTTTTTGAGTTAATCTATATTAATGCATTTTGTATAAAAATGCTTTAGTATTTAATTAACCAGAAAAAGAAAAAATAAAATTGCAGCTCATTCATAATTCACTTTAAACTTTAAAGATGGGCACCTCACATTAAAAAAAACTCTCATTATAGTATATACTAATTATGTTCATTATTATGAGATATATACTACATACGAAATTTTTTTTGTGTGTCGGCATAGATAAGCAGGCAGCTACATTAATATAGAGAGACCAAAACTCATCATCTATTAACAGCACTTCCATTTTAAATCAAAGCTTTATGTTTTGTATAAACTAATCCTTTAATTAATTAATTGTTGATCGCATCCCATAAATCTTAAACCTGCAAAGATGTAAGTTCCACTTTAAAACACTTGAATCCTTATCACTAGGCCAATGTTGAGGGTCTATACATGACGTATTTAATGAAGAAATTATTTTATTTCTTTATATTAATTAATCCTACATTAAAAAATCTCAGCTTAAATAAATAAATCATGTTATGGAGTAGTATTAATTTTAAAAATAGCAACCTTCAATTAATCTATCATATTCGAATTTGCAGAAAACAAAAATTCTTCATTTTAATACCCAAAAATTAGATGATGATTACTTTTTAATACACTCCATAATTTAAAGTAAAACATTTGTATAAGATTTTTCATGGAATGAGTTTAAGAAATGATAAAATTTTAATAAGTGTACTTGGTAAAAAGTTTGATGACTTGGTGTTTCAAGGAAAATAGTTTAAAGCCTCGAAAATTTTCATTCAGATTAAAACAAAGATATGATCATGGTTAGTCGTAGATGGAGATTTTAAAATAAAATTTCTTTTGTTGATTGAAATGGAGATCCAAAATGTTTGGAGTTGATGAATAATTATTTTAGAATTTTCAGAGACACATTATAATGTAAGGGTTGAAGTACCCCTTGTACTTTAAATTCTTATTATAATTTTTTTTTACCGATCAAATAAAAAAGTAAACTATTTCATAAATAAAATATAAATGAAAAGTGATAATATTTTTATTGAAGTGTAATACTAAATATAAAAGAGTAAAATGATTTCATCATAATAAAGTCTCTCACACACACGAGAACTTTTATTGTATATATTTTGATGTTACATTTTTTAGAATGTTTGAAAAAAATCTCACCAATTTCTTTTAAGATTTATAGATTTTATCTAATTTCTATGTTATATTCATATAACAGTTCGAATTCGAAACAAACAATATAAAATTAAAATTCAACATGAGATTCAAAATGGTACATCTCAAGTATTTCTCATAATCTAAGGTACGTCTACTTAATTCTCATAATCTAAAAATGTTAGCTTTTAATTCATGCATATTGATGCGAAAACGAGTAAGTTGTGATAGTCGCATATATGGAATTAAGTGAATTTGGTTCATTTTTGACTAAATTTGCACACTAGTCAACATGCATTTTCCAGAGTGTACCAAGATTTCTGTATCTTAATTCTTTTGCATTCACACTCAAATATATTCATTTAATCCGCACTATTCATTGAGATTATATTATTTAATTTAATTGCTGGTTAACATCAAATGTTAATCATGATTTAACTATTTCCAACTTTTATTCCGTACTATTTTTGAGACTTGGAGTCTAGTAGGTAAAACACATCTCAAATAGTTTACATTCTTGGTGTATTCCAGTGGTTAAAATAAACGAGCGGGTAGAGAGCTCGGCTCGACTCGGTTCGTTAAAGCTTGAGTTCGGTTGGGCTCGTGACTACTCGAGCTCGTCTTATGCTCGTTTTCTTAACGAGTCGAGCTTGGCTCAACTCGATAAAGCTCGATTATTTTAATACTAATTAAAATTAATAATAATATTAATAAATATTATTTAATTATAATTTTTATAATAATATAATAAATTTTTTACTATATTCATTAAAAAGTTAGTTCGATAAGGTTCAATAAGCTCGATAAACTCAACTCGAATTGCTTAACGAGCCCAATCGAGCACGAGTTTGACTTGACTCGAAAATTACTCGAGTAAGCTTGAGCTCGTTCTTAGGCTCATTTCCTTAATGAGCCGAGCTCGAGTACCCACTACTCGGGCTTGCTCGACTCGAATAACAGCTCTATATTCCAACTCCCATCTGTTTTAAGGATGCAAAATTTATGGTGAATGCAGGATTTGAACTCCCATTCTGCGGCTGGTAGTGGACATGCATATTTTAATTGGAATCGACAATTCGAATAGAAAAATGGATGGTTCGAAGCAGAAACAACCAAAAAGAAGGCGAAACTAAATATATTTCTAAATCGATATTTATTATTATTTTTTTTTATAAAACATGGTTTTTAAAGGAATTTGGAACCACCCTAGGACTGGTTTGGTTCCGATTTCTAATTTTCTTGAATCAAAATCGGCAGTTCAAAATCAGAACTGGTGATTCCAAATTGGGATGCATATCTAACGGACAGCTAAATTAGAAGGTTTTTTTTAACCTGTGCTCTACCACTTGAGCTATATATACTTTGAGTGTAATAATTTACATTATTGACAACATAAAAAAAGGTAAAACTTGTTAGGAAATGGATGAAAGTGTAATTTAAGTGTTCATTGGTCCATTCATGTAGTTATATAGCTCTTAATTAGCTTACAAGTCATTATCTCTTAATATAAAATAATTAGAATAATTTTTGAAATTAATTGGACAACCTTATAGAAATAATTAGATTACTCTTTAAAATAAATTGGATCATCTATCAACCTCAGTGAAAAGGCTTGGGGAAGGAGTTCATTCTTTCATTCCTTCTTGCTTTTTCCCTTCTTCTCGGGCTCTTTCTTCTTTGAAGAAAATTCTTTTTCGAATAGTTTGGGAATGAGGACTGAAAAGCCTATTGCTCTTAGATTTTTCAAATCCTTCGTCCTAGTCTTTTACTAGTAAAGGATCTATACTTGAAGTAAGAAGTTCATTAAGAAAATTTTAGGAAATAGTAAAGAATAGAATGAAGGTTAGTCGATTGGGAATAAGAGGATCTTTAGTAACCGCAGCATTCCAGACTTCAAAGTCATCATCAAGAAAAGTGGGGGCAAGGGTGATGCATCCAATACTTATGATCTGTGTCTAGAATGCGTTGCTAGATCTCTGCTATAAAAAGTTTTACGTTACCGGCAACTTTTGTTCTCATAATTAATGAAATTCTAGTTTTTAGAGAGAAAAAATAATAAAAATAATTAGGTTATTATTTGGGAGAGAAATCAGTACTAAACCTAATATTGTGTAGGACTGATCTCATCTCAATATTTATTTTTGCCTTAATTTTTTTTTAAAAAAAAAACCACTTAATCTACATAGATATATTTTACCCTTTATTATTACCAAGAAAGTGTATTTTTTTAATTTATTTGATGAGGAAAGAAAAAGAAAAAAAAGAGTATGGAGTAATTAATAGTGGAAGCGTAGGAAGCATGATGAGTGATGGCATGCAAAGTGCCCGACCAGGCTGATGACGCCCCACCCCGCTTGCTTCAGAATCGCGTTTTTAGTGTTTTCTTAGTCCCTTTTTGACCACATATTTCAGTATTTATCCATTTCCTTTAATTTTTTATTTATATTCTCAGGCCAATATAAGATTTGGTTTCTATTCATTTTTACGTATTCTCATATGAGTGTATTTTTGTTTGAGTTTTACGTGAGTTTTGAAGATTATGAATAATGATAATCTATAGTATCAATTAATTTGCTCTAGGATTTCAACATTAGACCTTCCATCCCATCCCATATAATATTTCTAGCAACAGACAAGTAATACCAAGACCTCAACTTGAAATCTCACCCTTGCAAAGGACGAGCTATATCAAAGGCATTAGGTTTCGAATTTCGAATCCGACGCTGCATCAGTCAATACAACAAGGAGCGATATCACAGGCATTAGGGTTTGAATTTTGAACCCGACACCGTATCACTCATACAAGGACGAGAGCAATATCAGAGGCATTAGGGTTTAAATTTTGAACCCGACACCACATCAATCGTTCAACGGATGAACAACATCACGGGCATTAGGTTTTGACCTCGATGTACAACGAACACAAGCAACATCACTTGGCTAAAAGGCTAGTAGTATAACTGCAAGTAAATTTGTAAAGCAATAATCAAGAGAGCTAGCCATAGGCATTGTAAATTGTTTTAGAAATTGCTTAATTTTCCAAACATTTCAACCCCTACTAATTTCAAACTGTACATCAAGTTTAAAAACCACAAACTTAGTACACGAGTTAAGAAGATATACATAATCCGTGGCTCATTCAATCGTACATCCCTTCTTGGTCCCATATATCCACCAGAAAATCAACCATTTCCTGAATAGCACAGTGGATGGTTAGAAGGAACCTAAGCACAACATGAAAACGAAAGAAAGAAAAACGAAAGCGACTCACAGAGAGAGGAATTGGCTGAGGGAATCTCTTGCTTGTCCCCAGCAGGCTTTCATAGCTAGCATTCCAACTATATATGAAGGCAACGAGTTAATCCAAGAAAGACTGAAAGAAGACTGCGAGTTGCACTCCCACAGTATTCAAGAAGACCGAAAAAACGAGTTTCACATAACATGTAAACAATAAACAGTTGATTATGGATGTTGTTTGGAGGTTCCAGAAACCAGATTTGGGACTTCAAAATAAAAACAGTTTCAATTTTGGGATTATAAAATTAAATTTTACATACTCCACAACTCATAAACCTAATCATCTAATCATTACAGTCACTCACAGCAATAATATAACTATAAAGCACCATCTTGTGTGCATATATTTGACCAAAATTCATTCTCAACCAGAAAAAATCCCAAAACAAACACAAAATTGTACTCATCATGATCTAACCATCCCCTAGATTTTGAAAATTAAATTTAGAATAATCACTAAATCCCAAATCTAACATAGCCATCAAGTTTGACCTCTAAGCAACCACCCCTTTAAAATTTCTTTGATTACTCACTCCCCTTTATAGGCACAGTAAGTAAAATGGAAGCTAGATACATGTTATTTACCAACTTTATTAGGAATAGGTAAAGCTTGTTATGGTTATCATCCAGAGAAATAATCTTTGCAGAACGTATATATTTAGCTGAAGTCATTAGCAAGGAATGTTAAGAACCTTAATACACAGTCCTGAACTCTCCCTTTGGTTTGAGACCTCTTGTTTCCATTCCATTGAGCCCTGCCTTGGTTCCAGAGCATAAGACCTGCATTCAAGACCCAAACTTATATAAACCATGCAAAAACAAAGCGTGATCTGAATTTTTTTCCAAAGAACACTCCATGAGAGAAAACTAATATTAAGTCATGGAAAAGAAGCACGCCACCCCTACTTAGAATTGCATGTCCAATAGTATTTATCATGTTCGAGCATAATTAATCAATCTATTCTAAGAAAGATAGTAAGAAAGAAAGGGGACGACAAGAACTTGCCATGGTTCACAAACTCGGAATGAGTGGGGGCACCTCCAGAAGCACTACCTTGGCTGAGGCTCTGATTTGAGATACTGATTGATGAAAAGCTTCTCTGAGATGGAAGTGTGTTCTCCAAGTCACATGTACTGGTGCTCCAGAAGCCATCTGAAATGGTCGATTTCTTCACCACCTGGCCTTGAATTCTCAGCCCTTTTGATGGTTCGTCCACAGCAGTGATTGGTTGACATTTATCACAACAACCAATACAACCTCTGCTCTGTTCCAAATGATGTTTATACTCATTTTCCATAAATATAGAAGAGAAAATATAAATTTTATATCTATATATAATACATTAAAATTGAAAATATAGCCTCATAGATGTACAGATTTTTATTTATTTATTTATTTCATAAGTGTTTTAAAAGATGTGAATGCACGGTGGTTTAGCTACCTTAGGTCTTATATGATGTTCAGATGTTTTGAAAGGCATTTCAGATGAGTAAAGCTTTTAAATTGTAAGAGTTGAGGAAAAGCGAAAATTCAAACATTAGTCTTAGATGAAAATTGGATTTTCAATCTGCTATCATCAAACCTGTATAAAATTATCAACATTATTCCAAAAAATGGGGGGACCTAAAAACAAGAGTGGAACTCAACTCCTGAGGGTGCTGTACAAACTATTTCCTTTTGCTCCAAATAATTGATCAATAAGCTCCCTTTTCCAAAATGGATGATAATATTTTTATTCCGAAACTATCATATCAACTGAGTACACATCTAAACGAGGCAACAGAGTAAAAATCTACCAAAGTTGCATGTTTTGACCTCAACGCTAAACTTTACTAAGGTTGCATGTTTTGACCTCAATGCTAAACTAAAAATTGAGCCATATTTGTTTTAAGATTATAGTGCGTATAGGGAAATCCTGACATTTGAATATCCTGATAAATAGTTAAAACGTATGTTTGGTTTGAGATTTTACACGGTAGAAAGATGGGAAAGTTGATTGATATTGAATTATTATATTGTTGTTATATATGTTGGATTGTGTTGATTATTTTGAGTCCTGTTACCCTGTAACAAACAAGGGATTAAGATTGCAGCGTCCAAAGTCTGGCTGGGATAGTCGAGAAACAAATATACACGTACAGATTATTGCAGCCTTCCTCTAAGTATCAAATTATCAATGCTAGTTAAAATATCACCAAATTTTTGGGATAGCCCAGAAAGTCAATATTCTAGAGAATTAGAGGGTACTCTGATGAAGCTTCATTAAAAAAATAAAATTATTAATACATCAAAGAATTGATAGAGACAAGATGTTTTTAAAATATTCACACTTATCCTACAGAGTCATAAAAATTGAATCAAAAAACAAAATGATCAAATATATGGGTAATGTCAAAGAAGTAAGACACAACAATTGCACTTCTAATTAAAACAGTCATTACCACAAATAAATAAAAATTAAAAATAAATAAAAAAGCACAATTATGTAAAACACCAAAATGACAGGGCATGAGAAATACATTATAAAATAAGATTATTGAGATAAATTGTTAAATAACCACACACAAACTAATTTAAAAACAGTTTTATTCAGTTTTGCTTTATTTTGGCTTGTGAAGTCTAGACTTATAATATTTAATGGGAACATCATAAGCTATATTTGAGCAAATAATTTAAATTTCTTCCTATCTCATTTCTATTATCCCCAACTAATTATAACTCCCAGCACCATTCTTTCCAATAAAAATAAATCTAGAAGCATAAACCTCGTGAATAACAGCTAGGAGCATAAGGTACAATGATCAAGATATCCTTCATTTGGGGATTGATTTTGATCATCCACTAGTTTTTCATTCATTTATATGATCGTGTTGAAGACTGATTGTCTACATAAATATCTGAAGAAGGTGCTATGGATGGCTGCAATATGTGGATGGATGTGTTCAAGATATACAGCACAATATTCATAACACAGCACAGGAAATCAGATTGGTTAAATAACTTATCATTTGAGACGAAAAAGAACAGATCTCAGTTTAACCATAAACTTAATAAGTAAAATCTGTAAGATGAAAAGAATATCTTGAGATGCATTTGCCATGCTGATACAAGTTTCCTCGCTTAATCAATCACAACTTCTTGGTATTCTCGGCAATTTTTTTTTCTCAAGTATTTAGCTTATTCAAGACTTTAAAGTTTGCCGTAGTTGGTTCCAACAAAGGAATTATACACAAAATATAAATACACTATAACCCTGGCCTATTTGCCAGATATCCCTACAATTATCGTTTCTCGTAGTATTCTTTCCATACGTCTTTCCATTATCAAGAATAAACAACAAACAATTACCACCTGGCATGATTGTTTAATCAGAATCCATCAGGGCATTCAGGGTTTAATATAAACCATATTTTGTAACTGTCTAACCAACTATATCATGTGAGTTCTATGAAAGGTTATTTCTTTAGAACTCAATGCATGTTATAAAAGGAGCATCCCAAATTCATAATTTAAGATTATCCCAAATTCCAAATTTCCCTTCAAAAGCATATGCTTAGATTTTAATAATTCCTCATTTAAGATTGCTCCAACAATTGCTGATTCACCACGACACACTCACACCCAAGATCTAGAAACCTATCATACGAAAGGGTCATCCCAAAATGAAGCCAAAATCATTGTCTAACTGCAGTAATCAAGTTTAGCTATGCAACTTCTAAGTTGGTCTTCCATGTACTCTCCCCAACATGCTAGAACCAAAGTTAAGGTGCCATAACATCAAAATAAGGACCTTTCCAGTTAGAGATGACACCACAGCTATTTTAAATTGAATTCAGAGGACTTCTCCACAGAAAAAAATGTGAAGATACATTATACAAATGAGTTTACACAATTATTTCTCTTTGTAACCAAAGCTTGAACCAATCACTTCATACCTTAGTTCACAGTTTTCACTTCAAGATAAATTTTAAACTCCTATATAGAGCTCAATTTCATAACCACATAACAATTTTCACCATTAAGGAAGAGGAAAAATACACACACACAAATAGATCAATCAAAGTCAATGCATGTTTATTTCTATGGTGAGAGGGAGAAAACAAAAGATGGGTCCTTCACTAAGTAGTGAAACAATCAATAACATTAGCCAGAGATTATAACAAAATTTAAATAAAAAAAATACATAAATCAAGAAAACAAGAAAAATCGGATCAGATCACATACCCCATGCAAGCAAGGAAGTGATGGATCCAAGAACTAAAAGAACTGTAGAGCATCATATATCAAAACATAAACTTTCCTCCCAAATCAAGGATCCATCTCAACCATCAAATTCCAAAAGAAGAACACAAACCCTGATAACATTTCAACATATTCAGCAACAATTTAAAATAAATAAATAAATAAATTTTAATCAATCACACTTTTGTTTTACCCGGCGAGAAATCCCAGAAGAGAAACAGGGCTGCGCCGCAATCGTTGCTTTTTGATGGATTGAGTGAAGTGAATTAACAGTAATTAGTGTAATTGGGTAATTATAGTTATTACCTTATCCACTTTGGGACTGTAATTATGCCTTTGTATTAGTGATTGCAACATAAAATCTCTCCCTCCACAAAAGAGGAAAAAGACCCACCCATGGATTGTAATATTACTTGCACTCTTCTTTGGTTTATGAAACTGTTGGAGGATAATTAAATGTTACATATGAGCAGACAGCAGTTTGTTACGTGAGAAGATATTCACCAAATTACCTTTTCTTCTTGATAAATCCATTTAATTAAATTAAGAGTTGATATTAAGTGCATTTGTATAATTTTTTATTTTATTTTGTATATATTTTCTTAATAATTGTATACTTTTTTCATATTAAGTTTTTCATTAAAAAAACTGGCATTTATATGTCTATAACTTTTTATTCAATAATGTATAGTATATATTTTTTAATAATTATATTTTTTTACACTCAATTTTTCATTAAAAAAACTAACAATTAAATTGTATACATTTTTGTTTATAATTGTATATATATTTTTGTTTATATTTGTATACGTTTTTTAAAGTGAGAGTGCCGCACCCGGGTACACAGTATAATTAGCATTAAATTAAATTATGTTAAAATAAACAAACTATCTACATATTTTGGGATGTAAACATTTTTCTAAACACAATTCCACATCCAATGTATTTTGATGAAGAATGTACCCCCTCCATTCCTTGCAAATGGTAACTTTTGATACTTGGATTAAGAAATATTATTATTTAATGTGTAGTGAGTAGTTGTATTAATGGGTGTGTGGATCCATATTTTAATTGTATTAGGTGGGTGTGTATGAGTCTCATGTATTTAAAAAATGAAAGAAAATCTTTTTGGTGGGATATTCAAAATGAACCCTTTGAGTGGGACGGGGTTATCTAGAATCGACCCATCAGAGATTCTAAAGATCTTTCTATTGAACCATTCATGAGTGGCCACATGGTAATGTCAAATCTTCTAACTGATGGGCCCATTACGTTAGGCTTCCTATTTTCTCAGAAAAGTCACTTCTCGGTTATTTGGCCCCATTCTTATATGATCAATATCTCAGGTGAAAGGCTGCTTTAGTTGGGCTTCTACAACGGCCCAAACAGACTTGGGCTTAAGGCTTAAACTGGAATGGACCTAAGCTGACCTACACAACATATTTTTTGTGCGTTTTAAGGAAGATGATATAGTTACAAAGATTTATGAAACAACTCTTAATTGAAAAATGGCCCAAAACCCAAACACAATGAGAGACTGAGGATATCAAAGTATCACAGGAAATAAAATATACAGAAAGACAAACACCTAAGAAGCGTAATATTTTAATAAAAATTAATATTTATATTAATAATAATTAAAAAAAGCATTGATTAATTTAATGAATAATTTGTAGCATAAATAAAAAGTAATTAACTTTTTTTTTTGTGAAAAGTAGAACTCTCTTTGTCCCAATGAACATCTTTACTTTTTACTCATTTGTTTGTTCTACTACATTTTTCACCCTCTAAAATAGTAAAAATTTTAAAATAAATAATCACTCACTACTCCCTCTGCCGCTTTGAAGGGTATCATTTTTTCATTTTGGGCTTCCGCCCCCAAGAGTCTCATTTCATTTTTTATACATATGGGACTCATATACACCTACTAATACAACTAAAAAATGGGACTCACACCTAGGGGTGAGCATCGGATCGGGTTTCGGATATTTCGGGTTTTCGGATCGGGTACCCGAAATTTCGGGTTAGGAATTTCATTATCCGAACCCGATCCGAAATTTCTTAGATCCGATATTTCGGGTACCCGAAAAATATTGGGTACCCGATGCGGGTATCCGAAGTTTGTCCCCCTATTTTACTCAATCAAACTGTCATGTAAACAAAAATTTTAAAAAAATCAAGCAAGCCAACACTAATACCAACTTGCACTAAATTAAAACTTTCAAATACTATGAACATCCAAATATGCTACATTAACAAACCTTCAAGTCTGCACTACATTAACAAATCTCCTATAATCATAAGCTAACACTAAATTAAATTTGAAAACTAATCACATTTCACATAAAACTTGCAAGGGGGGAAACGTATACAGTATACTTCTAAGTCAAAAGTCAAAGCCTAGATAAAATAATATTTTAAAAATTAAAATTAAAAGGTAAAAGTTCGGGTACCCGATCGGGTATTTCGGATAGAATTTTAAAACCCGAGATCCGAACCGAAGTATTACAATCGGGTTCGGGTAATCCGAAACCCGAAAAAACCCGATCCGTTCGGGTAATACACTGTCGGTTCGGTACGGGTACCCGAAACCCGAAAAATTTTGCCCACCCCTACTCACACCTCTACTAATACAACTACCCACTACACATTAAATAACAATACTCCTTAATCCTCGTACCCAAAAACAAATGACACCCTTGAATCCGAACGGAGGGAGTACATCATAGAGAGTGTCTCTAATAAAAAATATCACCCTCATCTAATTCACATAACTTACTTTATCATATATTTATTTATTACTTAAAAATACCACAAAACTCCTAAAAGTAAATAAAATTGATCAAAATATCAACTTTTCTGAAACTTCATAGTAGAACAATTACTATAACGTATGAAGTAATATCTTTGATAAAAAGTGAAAACTATTTAAAAATATATATAAATAATAACTATTTAAAAATATATATAAATAATTTTACGTGAGACGATCTTATGAAAGTATTGCCTATAAATAAAATATATTCAATCAAAAACACTTTTTTAGCAATATTTGTGTAAGATTATTTTACTTATTTCTAATATTTAGTTATTATTTTTTATTAAAGATCTTTTTTATTAAAAATAATATAATTTTCAATTTTTTATGAATGGTTTCATTTAAATGATTACCGCTTCTCGTAATTATATTTCACATTTATCTATTTGTTCGTGTCGAATCGCTGACAATGAATCATATAAGCACAATCTCTTCAATTCATATAGGGAAATACACCAGTAAATTCACCTTCACGAATTGAAAAAAACTTAATTAAAAAAAAAAATGAAAAGAAAAGAAAAAGGAACCACGTAGATAAGTCCCGAAGATTCTATTAAGACAAGTAAACGATTAAGGCACTATACGATATTGGAAAAAGTAATAAGTATAATTAAGTAAAATATGTAATGGTCAATTGCTTTATATTCATAATATAATGTATTATTACTATATTATACAATTATAAAACATTATTATTATCATCTACATAATTATAATGAAATACTCCTTCCATCCCGCAAAAAGAATAAAAAATAATTGTAATTCTTTTTACAGGATGGAGGGAGTATGCTAAAATTTATTAAGGGATAGAATATATTTGTAATATATTTATAATCTTTGAGTGATTGTATTAATGGTGTCAACGGATCGGGTCTGTGGCGGGTAGTTAACTACTCGGACCCCACTCATTTTTAAGAGGCCTGCCCCCGAACTCGCACGGGTCCTATATTATATGGCTCGGACCCAGACCCGTACGGGGCAGGTCCGCCCCGCCCCATTTTTTTAAATAGTCATCAATCTCATAAATTTTGATTTAACATACAAAAAAATATCTATATATTTAAATAAATAAATAAACTATAAGAATATTAAATATAATTATAATTTAATATAATTTTATATATATAACATATAGTTATAAATAATTTAAATGTATAAAATATAAAATAATATACACAATTAATAGTTTAATAATATATATATATATATATATATATATATATATATATATATTAACATGTATAAAATATAAAATAATTCTTATTATATTATATATATGCGGGTCCGGGCGGGGTCCGGGCGGGCCTAAACTAATATCCAGACCAGCCCCGTATATTCATCAGTCCGGGTCGGGCCGCCCCATTTCTTCTACGGATCGGATCTGGACCGCCCCAAAACATAAAGGGCGGGGCGGGTACCTTGGTCGGGGCCGAAATTGACATCCCTAGATTGTATCATATCATTCAGATCCTTGATTGAGAGATTTTAGGAATTTGATAGCTATCTCTCATCCTATATATATTGTACATTCCTAGTTAAACACATTAAGAAATATTCTTATCATCTTATAAAATCATCTTTACGCATTTTAAAAGACGGTTGCACAATTATATTTCTTTTTTAGAGATTGGATGGTTATACAATTTTGTCTGTACAATTTTTTTTTGCATTCTGCACATTTAGTTTTGTGCAAATCTATCTTACGGGCATTTTTTTTTTGTTGCATATTTTAGCTTTATACAAATATGTCTTACTTACAATAGTTGTTTAGAAATATATCTTTTACATATTTTAATTTGGTGCATATATACCTTATGCACATTCTTTGTACACATTACGTTGTTTGAATTATAGGTAATTTTGAGACATTATTGTGAATTTGTGTAGTTAATAATTTATTTTTTGTTAATTAAGCTTTAAAGTGTATCTCCTAGTAATAAATTCATAAATATAATCTAAAAAAAAAAATAAGGATACAAACTTGTGTGTGAGAATATCTCAAGATGAAATATATTTTATACTTTCGTAATTAGTATTGCATTTTAAACTCCATTACTTTTCTTTAAAAATGTTAGTATTATTTTTTATTTATAGTATAATATTTTCATAAATAAACAACAATTTTATTATTACTTTTTTTATCAATTGTGTATATATATATATATATATATATATATATATATATATATATATATATATATATATATTTGTATTATAATGATTAGTAGTAATTCTCATCTATCTCACGAAATATGTATTTCAGGAAATGGAATCGCACATATTTGCCAAAACTAAGGAATGAGTGAAATCAATTTGGTATACTAGATTGCATGAGTTGATATATTGACATCTTAATGTCAATATATATATATATATATATATATATATATATATATATATATATATATATATATATATATATATATATATATATATATATATATATATATATATATATATATATATATATTTGTATTATAATGATTAGTAGTAATTCTCATCTATCTCACGAAATATGTATTTCAGGAAATGGAATCGCACATATTTGCCAAAACTAAGGAATGAGTGAAATCAATTTGGTATACTAGATTGCATGAGTTGATATATTGACATCTTAATAAATTGAGGCGATTATTAATATGAAAAATCATTTTAAGTTACAAACAATTTCAATAAAGTGTGTGAACTAAAAAAAAATTGCTTGAAATGATTTCAATCATTCAACTTTTATCATACATGTAGTATTTTCAACAACGTCTAACTTTTAAAATCTTACCGTATGATTTTTAAACAAAACATACTTTAATTATTATTTTTTATCACATCTATATATTTTTCTCTAAATTTTCAATGGCAAAATGAAATATTGGATTATATAATTTTAAATGAAATTGTTTCATGAATTGAGACGGTGAGATTATAATTTTTTAAATTAAATTCTTGAAGAAGAAATGATATATACCTTAATTAAAATTGAAAATAATAGTTTCAATGCAACATTAACAATATTATTGTTAATGAACTTATTTTATACAAGACCTGTCCTACTAATTTATTTTAGCAAATAATTAAACTCCTTTAATTAGTAGTCCCATATACACTTTATACTCTTGTTGGCCGAACGAGGAATTCCTTAATTGTTTAATTAAAAATGATATAATAACTTTAATTAGCATTAAATAATTGAATGTTGGATCTGCAATATATGGATGCTTACATCCACCAAAAAAGAAGACGTGCATTTACACATAAAATCAAATCAATATGCGTCATCACTACTAATTAATTAATGAAAAGATAGATAAAGAAAATTAATTAATTATCAATTGGTTAATTTTAATATTGTAATCTTATCTTCATGTTCACTTTTTTCTTTGTACTGCCGCCTCAATGTGTACTAACTACCATTCATCCATCTTTAAATATTGCTAATTAAATACTAATTATAAGCTACAATTAATTTGTATTTGGGTGATGATGATGGATTAATGCATTCTCTAATCTCTCTCCTCTTTTGTACTCATTAAGAATTCTAAATTATTTCGTGATATATATAATCGTATTTGGTATGCGCGTGTGTAATCAATATTATATACAACTCTTATGCATTTTCATAGCGGTAATAATGGTTATATATTTCTAATTTAAATGTTAATAATTTCATTTTTTTTATAAATAAAACTCAAATACAAAATAATTAATATATTTTTTTGAGTTGTACACACAATAATAATTAAAGTTTCGGTCATATACATTAAAATTTGTACCAATAAGCAAAATTAATCAAAATTCAATGGTTAAAAATCAATGCCAAAACCTTTTATATTATTATTATTTTTAATCAAATGATGTTTATGAGGACCAAAATATTCTTAAAGGGAAAATATTGGATGTAAGGAGGAAATCACAACTACCCCGTTGGACAACCGCCGGACTGCCGCCGGCGTTGCCGCTGCCTCACCGATCGGAACTGACATGGGTTCCGTACTGACATCAAAACCTACATCGGAATCGACATGGGATTCGTACCTATATCGAAACCAACATTCGTACTTATATCGGCATCGACATTCGTACCTACATCGGAACCTACACACATCTAGGTTATTATAAGTTTAATAGTGGGAGTATAAAAGTTCAAAATGTGTCATTTGATTAAAATTGATATAAAAATTATTTGTTGTTGGTAAATATATTAAAGTGTAAATTTTGGATGTTTTTTCAAATTCTCATAAAATATTATATTTCTTAAATCACTACATATTAAAATACTACTATATTATATATTATTTAATTTCCGCACTAAAAAAAATAAGTGTAATCATTACGAGAAATAAGTAGGGATGCAAACGG
Organism: Pogostemon cablin; assembly: GCA_023678885.1. NCBI lineage: Eukaryota > Viridiplantae > Streptophyta > Magnoliopsida > Lamiales > Lamiaceae > Pogostemon > Pogostemon cablin. The sequence goes on along the minus strand of CM042978.1, from coordinate 16,311,359 downwards.
GTAGGATAGGGTACGGGTTGGACAAATCCAAATACTATCCGCTACCCTATTTACCCTACACTTACCCTACTCTATTACCCTAAAATTAAATATCGGGTAGGGTACGAGTATACCCGTCGGGTACGTGGATAATCCACGGGTAAATGGATACCCGCAATTATAAAATATTTTATGAATATTCATCGTTTCTCAAACTTGTTAAATCTTATTCGTATTGAAATTAAAAAGTTTTTTTATAAAGTATAAATATAAATTTGGAATTAAATAACATACTTAAATACTCCATCCGTCCCACACTAAGGATAGTTTTTGTTTTTTCACGTGGATTAAGGAGTATTATTATTTAATTTGTAGTGGATAGTTGTATTAGTGAGAGTGTGGGTCCCATATTTTAATTGTATTAGTGGGTGTGTGTGGATTTCATGTGTATAAAAAAAGAAAGTGAACTCTTTGGGTGGACGGGGGGAGTATTATTAATTAAAAACTAAATAAATGATGTAAATATGTAATTTAAATATATATATAATTAATTTTTGAAAGTAGGAATATAAATATATACCCACATAATTAGAAATATATAATATTATAATATAAATATAAGTAAATATATTACTTTGGACATAATTAATTAAAAATTAGATAATATAAATATGAATACATAAATATGTAATGCAATTAAAAATGTATATCATAATATATTATATATATATATATATATATATATATATATATATATATATATAGTATTATATATATAATATGTATAATATATAGTATCGGGTAAACAAGTATAAAAGGAGAACCCGCACCCTACTCTTACCCGCAAAATTTTTATCGGGTTCGAGTATTACCCTACTCGTTACCCAATAAAGTTTACCCTACCCGTACTCACCACCTCGGGTATCCGCGGATAACCCGATCATGCAGATAAAATTGACATCCTTAGAAATAAGTGTAATCATTACGAGGCATGAGAGGGGTATAATTTATAGAAAAATGTTCCCTTTTGTGATCATTCAATTTTCTTGTATTGTGTCCAATGAAGTTTATTTATTTATTTTTTCAATTTTTATGTTGGACGTATGAAAATTGAGGGAATTACTTGCGCAACTCATGTCATCTATTACCTAATTTATAACCGACTATTAACGGTGACTAATCTTATACTAAATATCATTTTTTTTATTAATTATAACACATTATCCACGTCTTTATACTGTGTTGACTAAGATTCCTATTTTCATGCAATCCTAATTATCACATCAATATCCATTTATATTTCTTTGCACCAATATTATTAATTACTTTAAAAAATTGTTAATATTCGAGTATTCAAGGATTTCATATATTTTATTCAACTAAAACTTACGTGGCCTCCGACCATAGTGTTCTTAAATCCCGTGTTTTTTTAAAAGTGTAATATAAAAACTTGTACCATTTATTTTTTAAATTTTTTTTAATCAAACATTTATAATATTTATATTTCACCTGATCTTTTCCATAAATAAATTATACTCTTATCAATTAAAGTATATACTCCTTAAAACAAAATGTTATATCCTTAAACAACTTATGCACCCGGGGACACAAGAGATTAACTCATTTTATTTATAGGATAACAACTTTTTTCTATAGCCTTGTGTGAGTGAGACCGTTTCAGGACAAAATCATTCTATACTTATGTAATTACTTATCAATTTTTTTTATTAAAGATGTAACTTCTTTTTTTTTAAAAATCTTTAAAATATAGTAATATTTATTATTTATATTATAAATTATTAATAAAATAATTACTACATTATTATCACGTTTTCATTAGTTGGATTTAATTTTTCATTAAAATATTATCACTTTTTATTTATCTTATAAAAATAATTATGTGAAACAGTTGGCTTTTCTTTTTTCATTCAAGTTCACATCCCTAAACAAAAATATCAGATGACATCATAATTATAAAGTCCATTTTAATTTTAAAATTATCATCATTTTATTTCAAAATATTTACTCCCATCATCCGCCTCAAAAGTGGATATTTGCTTTTTGCACGTGGATTAAAGAGTATTATTATTTAATGTGTAGTTGGTAGTTATATTAATGGGGTGTATGAGTCCCATAAATTTATTGTATTAGTGATGTATGTGGGTCCCATGTGTTTAAAAAGGGAAATGTGGACCTTTGGTGCGGACGCCCAAAATGACAAAATGTCCACCTTTCGGGCGGACGGAGGGAGTATTTTTTAATATATTTATTTTTAAAAATATCACCCATCTAAAAAAAGTCCCACAACAAGGAGTGCATTTTACCATTTTCGTCTGTCCCAACACAAGATGTGCATTTCCTTTTTTAGTAAAAGGTACCCACACAAATTAACTTTTTCTCTCTCCATAACCCCACACTTCACACTAATACGCCCATCAACTATACATTAAAATATTATTTCTCTTACCTCAACTACCCCCAACTACCCATTAAATATCCCTTAATCTACGTGCAAAAAAGTTCTGTCACTCTTGTTGTGGGATGAAAGGAGTATTTTTTTATACTAAATTAATTTCTAATTAAATATTCCAACTTAAATAGTTGTCTTAGTTATTGTAGACATGAAGTTTAAGAAATTTTATTTTTTGACCAACTTTATTGAAGTTTTAGGAGTATTGAATTATTTTTAGGTAATAAATACTCCCTCCGTCTCATTTCAATATTTACATATTTCCAATTTGGGCGTCTCATTTCAATATTTACATTTTCCTTTTTAGTAAATGAGACCCACACAAATTAATTATTTCTCTCTCCATAGGCCCACACATCACACTAATACACATATCCATTTTACGTTAAAATATTATTTCTCTCACCTCATAACACATTAAAATACTACATTCCATAATTTACGTGCATAAAGCAAACTTAAAGTTTGAAACGGGACGAAGGTAGTAAATTATAAGATATGTTATGTGTGTTAAGTGGTAGTGATATTTTTAAAATTAAAATAACTTTTGTGGTTGTCGAGTTCTTATTCTTGGGGTAAGACATTTATTGTGGACGAAAGAAAACAGAAAGTAAGACATTTATTATGACACGGAGAAAGTATATGATATAGTATAATTAAAATTTATTTTTATTATTTTAAAATTTAAAATATTTTTGTGTGAACCCATTTTTTTAATGGCAAAAACTTGTGTTTACCAGGGGCACAGCGTGTGCCCATAAATTTTAGTATTAAAGGGTACATTTAATACTAAAATATATGAACGCACGGTGTTCCCATGAGCATAAAAGACCAACTCTTTTTAATTAGATACAACATTTTTATTTTAAAAGAATCTATCTATAAATGGTTCACAAAATAATTTATTAGATTAATATAATCCTTTTACTCTGTATTAAAATTATTATTATTTTTTTCATATTGAAATTTAGAGTTCAAATATAATACTTCAATGTAATTAAACCATTTCAACAGATTAAATTTTAATCTACACTATTAAATTAAATAATTAAAATTTTAAAAACAATTACATGCTGTACTTAATTTAAACTAATCACCATGAATTTTATTCCATAAAATAATTTGATGCATGACTTTTCAAATTTAAAATATTTTTTTATTAAAAATAATTAATCAAAGACGAAGATTTAAATAAATAGTTAATAAATAAAAAATAATAATTAAAAGATTGCAAGGTGAAAGGTAACGGGTTCTCTAGGTTTTATGCGGTTATTAACTAAATTAATCAAACGGTTCTTAAATTTTTATTAATATCTAACGTTGATGTGAGATTGGGTCATATATAACCAAGTTCACACAAGAATCTTCCGAAAATTGAAGAGTGGTTTCAGTCTTTCAAATAAATTCAAACTGTATGGTCGTATTCCATCGGTTAGTTAGTCAATTTTAAACTAATGTTAGATATGTCGAGTAAAATTGATCATACAATTTTAAATAATTTCAGTTTTTTTTTTTCAATGAACAGTTTTAATAGTCCAAAATTGAATGCAACAATATCACAAGAAGACAAGAACATAGTCTTCAATGTATTTTCCAATATATAAGACTACCCAATCAAATTAATATTTAATTAAAGGGATTACCTACGAACCTATATGTTTTTTTTAATAATCTTTATTAATGACACTGAAAATAAATAAGTCCCACCACACACAAAATTAGAAAATGTGAAATAGTTTGGGTTAAAAACGGTGAGATATCTATATATTTATATAATTCCCTAATCAATGGAATACACAACATTTCATACATCAATGTATAAATTTTTTTCATATAAATTTGTAGAGTGTTTATTTTTTAATCTTAATTTTTGTTGCTTCACTATGCCAAAACTGTGGAAAGACAACGGGGAATCCCCGTTGTCATAGCTTCTCCAGCTCCGTTGTTAACCCGGGAGTTGTTAAAGCTCCAAACTTTTAACAACGGGAATTAACCGTTGTCGTAGTACATATTTAACAACGGGGATCTCCGTTGTCTTAACTACAATTTTCCGTTGTTAAAAAATGGTGTTGGTCACGAAAATACATTTAACAACGGAGAATCCCCGTTGTTGTAGCCCTAAAGCTCCGTTGTCAATCCGGGAGTTGTTAAAGGTTCCGCACTTTTAACAACGGCGTTTGAACCGTTGTCATAGATATTCTTTCACAACGGGGTTTCCACGTTGTTGTTAGTACATTTCCCGTTGTTGTATTTTACTACGACAACGGGAATTTCCCGTTGTCATAGCCCTCAATGCTCCATTGTCTATCCGGCAGTCGTTAAAGGTTTTATTCTTTTAACAACGGTATTTGAACCGTTGTTGTATCTTATCTTTAACAACGGTGAATCCCCGTTGTCGTAGGCAGTTTCACCGTTGTTTTTTGAGTAGTTGTAAAAATAAGCGATTTTTAATCACGGGGAATCTCTGTTGTTGTAGCCTTCTTTTACAACGATGTTTCCCCGTGGTTATTGGTAGTGTTCCCATTGTCGAAGATATTTAAACTTTTTTATTTTATTTTTACCAGCTCAAAAAATTAATAAAAAATACGAAAAATATAATATATTATAGAAAATTTATCATCAATCCAAAGCATCATTACACATTTAAAATTTAACAAAAATTCTTTAACTAGTGTTGGACGAAATACAAAGCCATCTAGGAGATATATAGTTGCCTATTGTGATTGTCCCCAGCAGACTTGTAGAAAGAAAGTATTCTTCTCAGGGCAGCAATATCAATTCGAAGAATACTAGAAGATAAACCACACAAATCCAAAAGAAAAGCACATGATTCCACTAACACAAGTTCATTAAAATGCTCAATAGCATGAGGTATAACCTGCAAAACAGAAAGGGGAAATTAGTAGCATTACCAGATGGAAACATCACAGTTTAACTTAAGTTTTTAAAATCCAGCTACATTATGAATCTTTAACCAACCAAAGTTCTCATGGGAACATTATGAGATTGTTTCGCTCTGATTGATGAGTGGTAATGCACACTCTATCCTCATATCCAAGAAGAAAGGCTTTACGACACAGTTTTAATAACGAATCTTAAGCTAAATCCGTAGTACAGCAAAAAACAAAGTTCCCACTTCAGAAACACAACTGAAGCTCTTATTATTTGACATAAGGCAATCTATGCAATGATAAAGAAAAACAGACAAAAGTAACATGGAATTGGACCATTTGGTAGTCAAGAAATTAATCCCTCTGAAATTATTTATTTTTCTCTGAAATTAAAATTAGTCTTGAAATGATCCCTTATAGTATTAATAGACATATTTCGTGTTTACTAATTGAGTTCAGCACAAACTAATCATGGTGTCACACGATCTATAATGAAAAACGTGCAGCAGAACACAGTTGGCTTTAGGAGCAGAATTAACACTTACAGATGAGAGAAGAGACTCTTCATTCTCAATTATTGGGGCATGAAGGATTTGTACATCTGATTGAGACATTTGTTTGACCGCTTGACAGATTTTTAAGGTGCCTCTGATGCTTATTATCAGACTTTAATTTATAGATCCTTTCTGAAGGGACATGCTTTAAAGCAGGTAACGCATGCCGACAGTGCAAATGATGTTCAAATCCAACATTGGCTCCCTGAAATAGACCAAACAACTTCTGAAACAGGTAACAATAGAAGGAATATAACCCGTATGATTAAAGAAAACTTGGGCAATAGATTCATAACTTCATTTCATAATTATAGTATTAATTACCAAGAGAAGACAGAATATCATTTCAGAATTTGGAACCTGAAACTTTCACAAGGAAATGTGAAAATTCACAGATCAAAATCAAACTTCCACACGTGTGAAAGCTAACACGTGTCAAATTATACAGAATTTTTGCAAGAACAAATAGGAAATATTTATAAGTACCTCTGCAATGTGAACAGCCTGCAGAAGTTGAATTTGTATTCACTGTTTTGTCACAATTTCAACGGTTCTGTTATAATTTCAAGAACTTCATTTTAAGATCAATTTAGTTATGAATTTAAACTATAAAATTAATTTAAATCTAAATTACTCATCACGGATAGTTTGGATAGTCTTATGTTTGGATAGTTTCATAATTTGTTAACTATTTAATTATTTATCATATTTATTACCTTCATTTATTTTATACTCCATATAGTTTGTAAATAATTCATTGATCAATTACACTTAATAATCACTCAACTTTGTACAAAATTTATTGAATTTAGACCTTCTCACGCACATTTTTACCTCAGCAAAAAAATAATATGCGTACACATAAATGAGTAATTTAATTTATTTTTTAAAAAAAAGAGAGAAAAAACAAAGCTATGCAAATTTTTCTTGGCACATATCTATACACATATTCTGAAATTTGACCCAAACATGCAGCTCCTTAACCAAACAGCGCCTTATAATATGCAAGCTGCATGAATAAAAGATAATGAACAACTAAAGATTCTACTTACAGTTGTGAGAAAAGGAAATGAATAGTCAGTTTTATGATAATAAATGAAACGAGAACAAGTTGGTTGTCCAATTTTAGTCTGACACTAGGATGCAAAAGTTTCAATATGACATACGTCAAGTATGTTAATTTTCTAACCTAATGTTCTACTTGCCCTCCTAGTTTGTTAATGCTTTTGAAAATAAAATATTTAATAAGTTCTGTTAGAAAAATGTGCTGAAAACCAATAAATAAGTCAAGAGAAGTGTGAGTTCACTTACCATTAAAGTTTGAGTTTATTTGGCTAAGGCCATCACACTTCATTGTCCTCAAGTAGGTTAACACTTGATGATGTAGGGCTCGGGAAAGCCGCTGGTTTCCAGAATTCATCACTGCATATAGATGCAGGGCTTGGTGGCACTTCAGTAGAATTCTCCTAAAGCAAACATAATAAGAGATGCAAGCAAAACTATCAGCATCTGATATCCTTTCTTATAAGAAGTAATGAATGGATACAAAATTTAAGATCCTCACGTGTTTCGTAAGAACTCATTATAACTGTTGGTCCACTTGCAATATCTTTGAAGAGTGAATCTCCAACGTGATGCAATTCATCTACTGACTGAACTCTCTTAAGAACCAGCTTCCCTCTAAGGGTTAAACTATATTCAAAGCTAGATACCTTTTCCTTATGTTGAACTTATCCTTCAGTGTTTTTATACTCATTGAGACATTCTCAGCAACTTCATGCTTCATCCTAATCTGGGAACCAGTCAATATATGAGGATCCTCCAGAAGGAGCTTCCCAAATGATGTTCCTGACACTGTCGCAAACAAAGATCTAACAACAATTTGTAAGAATAAATAAATTTGCAGGAATTAACTTCAACGGAATAGGAAGCTATTGACATTCGCACAACAGAAAAACTTTACTCGCACTTAGTTTCACAAAAATGTAACAAAATCATATGAAAATGGAGAAAGAAAATAATGCTACTCAACAAAATAAAAAACCGAATGAGTGAGAGAGTTACAATGGTAGGTCGGCAACTCTCCTTTGTTGAATGTTGAAACTAAATTTACCCGAAGGCCAGTTATGTAGTTTCTAAGATCAGCAATCCAATAGCGCAGGAGACAGTCCTTCATTTTTCTCAATTACTCTATCCTCCTCTTAAATTGCTTCGAACACACTTGCTCTAAAGCTCAGCCTATATCAAAGAAAAATAGATACTTCAGCAAATTGTATGAGTGGCACATGCCTCACATCTTCATACTTAGGTCAAGAATATATATACATGCTGTGTAAAATTACTTGCAAGATCTTATTGGACAGATTAATAATAGCAAAAATATTTCGGTAAAAATAACAACACACGTTAAGAAACATGACTTTACTAATGATGGATGTCTTTCTATCAAATTTAAGACCCTTCACAAGCTTTCAAAGAGTAGTTGTGACACACCAAATACTAGAGTTACAAGTTTTTAGTATTCCAAGTAATGCCTCGCCCAGAACCAACTCCATAAATAATATATTCATTTTTTAGGAGTTTAGAGTATCATAAGGAAATAGAAGTATTAATAGGGTATCGCTACACAAACTCAACTACGCCCATACTTTATGGAGAAGACTTTATCTCTGTTTTAGCTTTCACAACCAGGCTTCAAGTATTGTTATAGTTCTATAGCTGATTCATGCACTATTTCACAGAGAAAAGTGACGTAAACAGTTTCAAAAATTGCAGCTTTTATGAAACCCTAACTACCACACGTTTATGTTTAACAGACATCATCAAAATGCATACTAATAGTAGAAAACAGGAAAGTAGGCGGATATAATGTCAAATATCATGTAAAGGGAGGATAAGACTCCAGAAGCTATAATATATTGCTCATAATCTTTCAAAAAGTAGTATGAGCATACAAAAAACTGTACAAGTGCTAAACAAATTGAAATCAAAGCATGTTGTTAACAGACATCATCAAAATGCATACTAATAGTACAAAACAGGAAAGTAGGCGGATATAATGTCAAATATCATGTAAAGGGAGGATAAGAGTACTCCAAACCTACTCCAGAAGCTATAATATATTGCTCATAATCTTTCAAAAAGTAGTACGAGCATACAAAAAACTGTACAAGTGCTAAACAAATTGAAATCAAAGCATGTTGGGGAATCTGAAAAAATCTATGTCCTCTACGAATAAGATCCCCAAGGTATTTAGCCAAACATTATTGCTTCCTTCACCACAATCTAATTAACACAAATGCCCGCAAAGAATTTAAGAATTTGAGATTGGATTTACAGGGTAAAAAGTGGTAAACTCACCTCAGAATACAGAGGGTGTTTGAGGTAGTCTGTTTCAACAGGAGACTATTGAGTAAGAAAAAATAATGGAGCAGCCATAAAAAGATACATGGTTGAAAATATAGATATCACTAGAAATATCTCAATCTTAATTTCATATCACAGAAAATAAGCAAGAAAATCATTTGAAGTTCGAAACCTGAATTCAGAATAAATGAATAATTGCAGATAATACTCAACAAGGTTGTGTTCTTTCACTAGGTAGCAAAAGTGAGTGCTAAAACAAAAAAGTTTGAAACCTAAATTCATGAATAAGCTTATTAAACCTAGTCTTTAACAAATACTTAACACTATCAAGATCATCCCGTGAAACAGACACTAGCATAGAGGTACCCATACTTAGATCTAAAGCATTTCAACCTTCATCTTCACCATAAAAGAAAGATGAACATTTCCTCCATAACTATACAACAACCAAGAAAAAGTTCATATCAGTAAATTAAAAGAATGAAAGAATCCAAAGGAAAATCCATTCTATAAGGTAAAGGAGTGAACTGCAATCTGTACATTGCAAGTGAACTGCACAACCAAAAAACATACCATAGTGGTTTTTTAAAAAAATGGATAACATGGTAGGCATCTCACATGCATCAATTAGAGATGAAAATCATACCTGAGAAAGAGCAACGGGAAGGTTGTTTGATGCAAATCGCCCACCAGAAACCTGTTGCATCTCGCTTGATGCAACGTGGATTTAGAAGTTGTTCTTCCGAGATGCTGCCCATAGAAGTGGAACATACATAAATTCAGAGCATATTTCAGTTTTTAAACTCATGAAAAAGAAATAAAAGAACAAGGTAACAAAATTAGCACATGCGTAACAATTTCACATTTATACAAGGGTGATTATTGTAAGCCTAAAGAAGGTCGAATATCATGTACTCCTAATATTTTTATCACAAAATATTAAAATAATAATAATCCTTTGTCGTTATGACAACTCAATGCTCTTTCTATACAATAAACTAAACTGAAGTGCAAAAAATATACAAATACATTCATCATTAAAGCTACTTCAAAATTAAGACAATGAATGTTACCTAGCACTTGAAGGAAAGGATACACACATCCAGTCCAGCGCTGCTAGCTGTAAATCATTGGAAAAAAAAAACAAAGAGTAAAAATAATTAAATAAATAAAATAATTGGGAGACTGATTTATTTACCAAGGGTTGGGTACAAAATCTATGTTTTTCTGAAGAACACTGTCACTTAATCCACAGTTGCAGATAAACTAACTTGCATCTGTAATAGCACATCACACAAGAAAAATGGGAATACTATTAGCAAAACTAGTGAGTAGAAGCAACCCAATTTCCATGCTCTTTTTAATTTCTCTCTCTCAATGTGAGTGTGTGTATTTTTTTCTAGTTTGCACAATATCTAGTTTCCAGAAATGAAAAGGAAATAATATATAAAATGCATCTCAAACTCAAGTAATATAGAGTGAAAATATATGTGAAATAATAATATTAATTAAAAAAAAAACGCCTAAGTTATTAAGGAAATCAATATAGAAAAAATGAATACACCCAAATCTCTAAAATTTTCAGATAGAACTTAGCGTATTACTTGAACTTATTCATTTTACAGGAACAGTGGCATATCACAAATAACAAAAGAAAAAGTGCATCAGAAAAGAAATTATTCTTTAACAATATACAAATAGCTTGAGAATAAATAATTAAACTAACTAATCCCTCCCTCTCCCTCCCCCAACTAGCAGTTCATATCTTTAAAATTTGGAAATTATTTTATATGTGAACGTGAATAACATACCTATAGGGATTGTTTGAGGGCAAGAATTCATGTTGGTTCATAATTTCTGGTGGCGATACAAGAAAAGAAACAAACCAGAATTTAAACCGCATCAAACTTTACCCATTTCCCTATTCTGTCTAATCTCAATTTCTTGGTAGACAATGGTGTTAAATGTTTACAACACAAATTACTTAATCTTTACAACCCTAAATCCATTTTAAAAAAAAAGAAAGAAATCAAACAAAAAGAGTAAATAGAAGTGAAGAATGACGAACAAACATACCATCGACGAGCTCGAGTCGCCGCTAAGAATTAAGGAAAAAGGTGAGCGCGATCAGAGGAGCAGAGTGCCGTCGTTCAATTTTGGAAGCCCTAGCAAAGCATCGTGCAGTGGCTGTAGTTCGCCTCAGGCTAGGGAAGGAAGCAATACCTTGTCAGTCGTCCCTGGAAGCAACGGGAGTTCACGTCGTCTCTGCTAGGGTTGTTCGATTTCGAAAGCCCCAGCGAAGAAGGCGGTGGCCGTCGATCGTCACTTCTGTGCCGTCTGCCGCCTCCGACTAGGGATGGAAGTACCTGGTCGGCATCTCTCGTAGAAAAGAGATTCAGTCGGGCGTCTCTCTGCTAGGGCTTAGGAAGAAAAATTTTTTCGAAGTCCTGAATTTATACCCTCAACAATTTATTATTAAATTTAATTTAAAAAAATAAATTATATTAACAACAGACTTACGACAACGAAAGAAAATACCCGTTGTTAATGTTCGCTTTTTTTTCAGCCCTTTTCTACCCTTATAACAACGGATTTTAAATTCTCCGTTGTTATTCCACAGTTTTGGCACAGTGCTTGTTGACCGAGAAAATACTACTATGTGAAAATTTTTTACAATCACACAGAATTTCTCTCTCCCGATCCTAATCCCTACACTCTTATAAATCTTTGACTAACTCACACCTTTCTCCCTATTCTCACAACCGAGAATCCAAGAAAGGGATTTTAACTAAAATCAAACACAAAGATTAAAGTGTACTTGATTGGTGCACTTGGCATAAAGTCCAAGATATAGCCTAAGAAATCCCTCCCCTTTTACTCTTCATCTGATGTGGGACAAAGAAATAAAAAAAAAAAACTCCTTTTATTCTTGACAAATCCTAACAATCTTCACCTTGTCAAAATAAAAGAAGACACATTATCTTCACCGACAATCAATTCTCAACCCCGAGAATCATACTCCACCATATGCGTAGACCACTTAGAATAAATCATTCTAAGAATTTCATGCGGCACATATCGAAAACACCTGCTGATATTTATGGTGCTACTTTAGCTGTTGGCTCCCCTAGAAGTCCATCAACCATCGATATACATCCACCACACACCCTACATCACCTGCCAAGTCAATGTCCATGTGCAAACTTGTGGACCAGCTAATATTATTACATCATTTTCCATAACAACTGAACATGTCATAAGGATCCCCAATAATATTAACTCAACATTCAAAGTTGTTGCCGCACCAGCTCCTCCTTGACCAGAAATGTCACCATTGCTCCACCGTAAGCAATTACCGTGTCATTGCTTCACCGCAATTACCGCACCATTGTTCCATCTTGAGCAAAAACCATCATTGTACTGACATGACGTCGCTGCCTTTTACCGCCAAGCTACACCAGGTTTGTTCGAACCCTTTTCCTACTGAAAGTGTCGTAACTTGAAGCCGATTCCAACCCTCCTGGGATTCACGATGCTTTTCCCCACTTGTCAGTTGAATCCACACTATTCTTTATCGATCTAGCGCCACCCGATACCAAGCCACTACATCGCCATCTTCCCCGTTGAATCGCCACTTCCCCACGCCACCAATCATTACCGAAAAATTTGTTCCTTTCAAACCTCCTTGAGCCGACTCCATGGAAAATTCCATGCCGCTGTTAAGCCAACTCCACCACCGGGAGTCCCAGCAATTCACATTGCTGCAGGTCCAAGAACTCCACCAAAAACTGATGTCCCCCAAATCCTACCCCTTGCCACGCCACTGTCACCATAGTCCGGCGCATTTCACCGCAAGAAAGGAGATGCCACCGCATCCGGCTGATATTCTGACCCCCTTGTGCTACTAGTTTTTCCCACTTCTTTCATGTCACCCTTAGCCTAATGAATAACTCTCTTCCTCTCATAAAGTCTTTTCTGATGTGGAAGGTCAGACTATGCTGCAACCACAGAGCATACTAAGAACTTTATAAGCGCCCGAACCGGGCTCTAATACCACTTGTTGGGATAGGCAGATCCTCATTCATTCCTAAGGGACATATAAAGAAGAACATAAAAAACACAACACAAGAATTTACGTGAAAAACTCCAAAATCGGAGAAAAACCACGGACCGAGAAAATACCACTATATAAAATTTTTTTTACAATCACACAGAATTTCTCTTTTCCGACCCCAATCCCTACACTCTTACAAATCTTTGACTAACTCACACCTTTCTCCCCATTTTCACAACCGAGAATAACACTATTTATAAGGAAAAAAAAGCACTACAAAGGTTTGAACCCTTAACCTTCTTATTAAAAGGTGTGACTTCTACCACCTTGACTAAACTACAATCTTACTTTTATTTTGAGTTTTTATTTTATTATACACTTCAAATTTTTTTATTTAATTTTTTAAAATATAACTTTTAAAACAAATTAATACATTTAAACTTGAGTGTTACTATACTAACTAATTTTAAAAAATTAATTAATATTTTATATTATACGATATAATTTTATTCAAAATTATATTTATTTAAATAATTAAAAGTAATCAAATTATATGTAATAAAAATCTATTATTATATAATAAATTTATATGAATTAAAATTATTTTAAAATAAATATAAATATTTTTTATACATTATTAATATTTTATATAATATAATAAATATTTTACATAATAAATATTTTATTTATATGAGTACATATTTTTTTTCAACTCTATAATATAAAAATTATTTAATAGTTCTTAATAGTGTTTAGTTTATTTAATTATTTAAACTATTTAAAATATTACATTATTATTTATATAAATGTTATGTATTTAAAATATATTATGATAGTATTAAATATACCATAATGTTACATAAAAAGTGTAACATATGAAAAATGATACTATTAAAATGTTACATAATAAAAAAGTGTAATCTAAAAAATGTTACATTTACAAAAGTGTACTTAAAAGTGTTACTTTCATAAAAATGTTATATATAGATGTTATATATTAAACAAGTGTTATATATTATTAAAATTTGAATAATGTTACAATTATGTGTTATATATAATAAAAATGTTACTATGAGGTGTAACATAAGGTCATTTATATTGTAGTAATTTTAACTAGAATCAAACACAAAGATTAAAGTGTACCTAATTGGTGCACTTGACATAAAGTCTAAGAACCTCCTTATATAACCTAAGAAATTCTTTCTCTATTAGTCATCATCCGATGTGGGATAAAAAAATAAAAGAAAACTCCTTCTTTTATTCTTGACAAATCCTAACACTAAGCAACCTTAATTACAACGGCCTGCTTCATATTCGACCGACAGCAGATACACGATCCATTAATGATGTTAAATTTTTATTTTTGTTTAAGATATATAATGAATTAAAAAAAAAATTCAAACATTACAATGAGAGAGAGAGAGACTCAGAGGAGTTGTCTGGTGAAGTACAAAAAAAGTGTTGGACAGAGAGAGATGGGAATGAGGCAAGAAACAAGATTAGCATGTGGGTCTTTTAATTTCCTTGTAATATTCACACTACTGCTTTAATAAAAAGCGACATACATAATATTAATATAATAAAAATAAATTATAAACAGTGTGACAATATAATAATATAATATAGTATAGTATTATTCATGTTAGTGGTGAACTCATCATATTCATATTCATATTCATAAAATGGAATTTGAAAAACATTGGATTCGCAGATGTCATGGTTTGGATTAATTAATTGGAATTTGGAAGCATGTACTTGTTTGTTCATTAATGCATTACTTGTCATGTTCCACTTCCTCCAACAATCTCTCATATTTCATCACTTCTACTTATTAATGGAATCTCACATCGTTACTGTTATATAAAATCAAATTTATTTTGGGAGACATATAAAAAGTAACATATTTTTTTTAATTTAAAAAAAAAGTGATTTTAATACTGTACGTGCTAGAGTGCACGTAAATATTTTGTACACTTATACGATATATTACCATTCAATTAACATCGTATTTAATTAGGTGTATTTTCTAATTTTTAAGGTTTATTATATTTTATTTCTTTAGAGTTGTTTCATGATGAAAATTTTCAGTTCAGAAGGCATTGACGTGTGATATTACCGTTTTTTTTTGGGTAAAGCTTATCATTTTGTTTTAGCATTTCTCTCTCTTTTTATAATTTATATATTTCTAATAATAAGTGATATTCATCGTAGAATTAAATAATTTTGCATGCCTAATATTATTAATGTAATTAAGTTCAAGGTTAGCATGATTTACAGAGCAATTCTTTAGTACTAGGTGTGTGTAATGTTTAGTTCCCCTATTTTCCCAAATAATTTGGTTACTTATTGAAACTATATATGTATGATGTATATAATTGGAATAATGTATTATTGAAAAGGACTATATTGCGTAACATGTTATATGTGAAACCGGATTAAATATTGTCCTCCATCAGCAGTCTAAGGATCCAGATTTTTTAGTACCGACATATAATAATAATATTATTATTTGATATTTAATATTGTATAACAAATAAACCAAAATTCATTCTATTTTAATTATTATTGACGCCTACGAATTTTAGCAATTTAAAATATGACAAATACTTGTGGAGAGGTCATGTCGTACACCTTAATTTAGTATTTTTTAATTCATAGAGATGAATTATTATTTTTCTAAATAAAAATATTAATCTTCAAATTATTCTACCTTAATTTACTAATTACTTTTTGTCACATGAAAAAATTACTCTTTAAATAACACTCAATTATTATGTATGACAAAGTATAATTTTTTCTAATAAAAAATAACCCTTAATATCTTAACTAATAATAAAACTCGATATTGAGGCAAACACTTGTGTAAACTGGGTTTCGGTGTAAATTATGTGTCCCACTTCAAATTTTATTATATTTTATATTTAAATGGATTATTTCAACTAAACTCTCTTTAAAATTATCATTAGAATATACTATAAACAAAGAATAAAAAAAATGCGCTCATTAAAGGTAGAACTTGCAACCTCTCAGAATCGTTCAACCAATCAAGCTACGCAATCTCATAAATTTATAAATATAAAGTTGAAAGAGGTTCTTGTGCACCTTTACAATTTAAACCATAATACATAGGTTTAAATAGAATAGGGATGAGGAGGATTGTGTTCTCATAGGGATACGACGTGTCCCGGGACGCAGAAGCTCTTGCCTACTAAGTTCATCATATTCCACTACCTCAAACTTTAAAATTCTAATTAAAAAATGTTTTTTACTTTTATATATAAGAAAATGTTTTTTGCTTTTATATATATTAGAAAATGGGGTAGTAAAAGTCTTGAGTTCTCTAACGACAATTATATATGGACGCAAATACATTATTTGAAATAATGTGTTAATTACGAATGTTTAATATTTCTAAATAAATACATTGGAATGTTAATTGTCACCTCAAATTAATTGTATTGTAAATGTCTTTTTTTCTTATGTGTTACTATAATTTAAAAGGTATCCGATTATGTGTTAAGTAAAATAAAAATGCTAGCATTAAATATGATTTCGGATTTCATCTTATATTTTTTGTTTTAAATGAGTGATAATATGTAAGGAGGAAAATTTTCAACATTTTTTTTAGGGTTAATATTTTTTTAGAATATAAATTTAATTACATCGTATATGTAACTCTAATTATTTATAACAAAAGATGTAACACAAAAATATTACAGTAGATCCAAAAATCGGTTAAATATAATGTTGTAGCGGTCATAGATTAAAGATGATGATGACAGAAATCCTATAATTGATTCACTCCAATTAACCTACAATTTCTAAATTAATATTCTGGACATTCTAAACCCAATCCGACACTACCATGCCAAATTATTGGCTTGTTTTTATCATTTTTCCATATCTGCACTTTGAAGACTAGGTCTGTCCAATAACTTATTGACACTTGTCACCATCTCTGAGGTTCTAGATAGTCAATCACTTAAATATTAATAAGTTGAGATGCATGCTTAGCCACCGGTCAATGCAGCCAAGAACCAATTCCCAATTATTAATCAAAATTTCTTTTATTCTATTTTGGTATATATCATATTTTAACATCTAGGTTTTTCATGTTATATATTTTTGTGTAACATCTTCCATGCCATTAATTAGGTGAACGATGCATAAGAGATAAGAGAAAACTAAGGAAAATATATACTCCCTCCGTCCGGTTCTAAGGTGTCCATTTACTTTTTACACATGGATTAATGAATATTATTATTGTTATATAGTATAAAGTAGATAGTTGTATTAGAGGGAAGTGGTGGGCCATATTGTGTACTTTTTTACTAAGTAGGGGAAATGAATACCTTTGAATCGGACTCCAAAAATAAATAAATGAACACCTTAGAAGCGGACGGAGGTAGTAATATAAATCTCAAGTACAATGTTTGAATTTTCTTCTCTTTCGTGTTAAATAAAAGACACGTCGTAGAAGAAAGAAACTTTGCTATAAAAGAATAAGTATAAATTTTACCATGTACAATCGTTAGGTTTTTTATCGCGTTTGTTTTACCAGTGATTGATCAGATGGTGGAAGGAGAGTGAGGGACAATTTTATACTATTCTCTAATTTGATATTTAAATAATGATAATAATGCAGGTAGGAAATAATATTACCAAATAGAAATGTGGTGGAGGATAAGACCTGATCAAACACTAATTTTGTTTATAAATAATAAGATTGGTAGACATTTTCATGTGATTGGGTGGTTGTTCTTGACCATTGAGCAGCCAAAGAAGATGCATTACGCAATTATACACATGCATTAATTTTTTAACTTAAATATAACTAAGTTTTCTAATTGAAAACCACATTGAGTAACGGAGTAGTTTTACTCCCTTAATACTTCATTAGTCTACTTTAAGTACCACACTAGCTAATTTTCCATCCAAATTGTACATATGCCTCAAAATCAAATCGAAATTATCTATTAATGTAGAATACTATTTTACTCTCTGCTTTAATTCTATTAATTAATGTCGACTTGTTGAAGCTATCTTCCAATCTAGGAAATTGAATGAAATTACTTCTATTTTGCCACTTACTGTGTCATTAATAAACGGTATATTCATAATGCCCTGACGCCATTAAATCGTTATAAAAAAACAAGCCCTCTACCATTAATAACTACAAACACGCCCTGTACAATTAATCACTTGAGGCTCATTCTGCTATATGTAAAAGGTCTAATTTCATGCCTAAAACAAGATTCGACGCTACTGCTACAAATTTATCGGAAAAAAAATTTCATCCTCCCATTTACCACTTTGATTGTGCCCAGGGCAGGTGTCATTAATAATAATTACATGTAGTATTATTATATGTATGTATAGAGTGGCTTTAAGTCTTTTTTATACCCATGTTTAATGGTTATTTTTTAAAATATGAAATTTGAAGCTAATATATACTCCCTCCGTTCCACTCTAAGAGTCTCTTTTTAACAATTTGGGCGTCTCACCCAAAAAATTCTCTTTCCTTTTTTACACACATGAGACCACACATATCCACTAATACAATTAAAATATGAGACCACACTCCCACTAATACAACTACCCACTACACATTAAATAATACTCCTTAATCCACGTGCAAAAAACAAAAACAATCCTATGGGAGGGACGGAGGGAGTATACATAACAGAGGAATTCAACAACTCAAACCAACCGTAAAGCCCTAATTTGTTGGGTAAAGTTAAAAATATTAAGGGCGTTTGGTATAAGTTTGAGAAATGTGAAGAATTGGTTTAATTAGATTTCTCATTTTTGAGGTTGAATTCATTTCTATTTCCTCCTTATAAGTTATACCAAACATTTACCTTTCATTTCATTTCATTTACATTCCTTTTCAATCAAAGTGCACAACCAATCATCCCTTAAAACTATAACCAACTCATTTTTTAACTACACTTAAAATAAGATTATTTTACTATAACAATCAATATTTATTCTACGAGGGGTTAGTATGTATCTTACCTTTGATCAATTGGATCAACTTTATGGAAAGATGACAAAGAATTCATGTGCATGAATCATGCTATCACATGCAACTCATTTTCTTACATGTAACTTCTTACATTCTGGGACCCTAAACTATACAAAATATATATATTCACAACAAATTCTTGTCACCTTGTTTCA
This sequence comes from Pogostemon cablin, assembly GCA_023678885.1. Lineage (NCBI taxonomy): Eukaryota > Viridiplantae > Streptophyta > Magnoliopsida > Lamiales > Lamiaceae > Pogostemon > Pogostemon cablin. The sequence goes on along the minus strand of CM042978.1, from coordinate 16,291,862 downwards.
AAATAAAGATAAAATAAATTGAAAATGAAGGTGAATTAATAAGGGACCTTGTGGACTCTATCTCTTAAGATACCATTGTAAAGGGCCACTCTATTTGGTGGCATTTCTTGAAAGTTCCCACCTTTGTTTAATGAATTTGAATGTTGTTTATTGCAGTGCAATTTCCTGTACTCATCACTGTTCCCAATTGGGTCCACCACATCTTCTGCAAAGTGCACCCTCTTCTTCTTTTTCTGTTTTTTCTTTTTACCTTCATATTCACACCCAATCAAATTTCTTAATTAATTATTTATTAATAACATATTTCTTCAAAAAATATAATTTGTGGTGTATGTGATCACCCATGTGTGTCAACCCATGTATGGCCACATCTAAAAATGCTGCCTAATGCCCCCTTCACAACTTGATCATGCAAATTAACTATTTTCACACACACTTAAATTAACACACACACACACATACATGTATATATATGTAACATATAACACCAAATTATGTATGATCATGTATGTATGAGGGTGGGGTGGAGGGGGGTACCTGTGATGATGCAAGAAGGTGGGAAGGGTTGAGAAATCTGAAGCAGAGGAAAATGGGGGGTCTTTTGCTGCCGGCGGAAGGCCAGAAGAATAACGGTGCCGGAAACCGCCATGGCGGTGGCCAGAACCACCCCCTGAGATGACATGATCGGAGACATGTATGATCAATCACTCTGTGTGTGTGTGTGTGTGTGAGAGAGAGAGAGAGAGAGAGGGGGGGGGGGGGGGTGTTGGAGTTGGTTTGTGTGGAAATGAAAGGGAGATGAATAGAATGATTTGTTTATTTAATGTGGCAGTTGCACTGCAGTTTCCTAGTCTCAAGAATATAATATGAATTTTTTTCGTCGATTGATTTTTAATTGTGTGGGTCATTTTATAATAAAGTGTAATTGTAAGGGTCAAATTGAAGGTTTGCTTTTACTTTTTCGAGGGTATATGATATGACCTGTGTATGTTCGACTTTTTGATATCTCAGTATTATAATTCAAAGTAGCCTATTGGGCATGGGAATGGCCGGGTTATACAAGTACTACTAATTAAGTCTTTGGTTTTTTTTTTAAGAAAATTAATGTTAGAAAATTGAAATAAAGAGATGTTTCAACTCTTACAGAGTCTAAATGAATTTTGACGAAGTTTCTCAATCAACACAATCGTATTTTGGATTTTGATTCCAATCTATAAAAAGAATTTTATTTTTTAAAATCTTTATTCATGAATAATCATGATAATATTTTTGTTTTGATTTCAAAAAATAATTTAAAGGCATTAAATTCTTTTCCTTGCATATCAAATTCAGTCATTCCCTTCCATATTGTCCAAATAAGAGTTGCCCAAATTATGGAAATTTTGGAGTTCATAAAATCCTCAAACAAGTTGCTACGTTGGTAAATTCGATTGGTAAAATTTTTTGTTCTACAAATTTTAAGAAGAATTATTTTATTTACCAATTTTTATTAATATTTTTCTAAAGATGTTGCCAGTGGCGGACGCAGGATTTCCGTCGAGGGGGGCCCAAATTTTCTCATACAATAGTTCGTGTTTTTTGTTCTACAAATTTTAACTTTTATTAACATTTTTCTAAAGATGTTGCTAGTGGCGGACGCAGGATTTCCGTCGAGGGGGGCCCAATTTTTCTCATACAATAGTTCGTGTTTTTTGTTCTACAAATTTTAAGAAGAATTATTTTATTTACCAACTTTTATTAACATTTTTCTAAAGATGTTTTAGTATTTTTAATTGTATTATGTAAGAGTAACAATTTTGAAACTAAAGTCATTAAAATTATTAAATAAATATGTTATTTAGAGGAAAAATAAATAAATAAAAGAAATAAAAGATGGGAAAAAAATAACAGTGCTGCATGAATCGAATACGAAACCTTTAAAACTAAAACATCTTCAATTTACCACTTGGACACAAAGGTATTTCAAGAAAATTTCTATATCTATACTAGTAATTTTTAGAAGTTTAGGGGGTCCCAGTGCCCCCTACCCCCTTCGTACGTCCGCCCCTGCTCGGCGCTGACTACGTTGTAATAATAAATTTTGTATTTCGTATGAATTTAATAAAAAAGATATGTAAATGAGTTAGAATTTTAATTAATCATCTGATTCTTCTCTTGAATCAATTTGACCTAGACTTTGACTGGAGTGTGTGTTGACTGTATGTTGACTGCGTTGACTGTGTTGACAGCGTGTATGTTGAGCCAGATCTTCAGATGAAGCTTGTCCGAGCTCGGATGTGTAGTCACTACAACATAAGTGACATCAAGTAACACCCAAAATGTGTTACTTAATACAAAAAAAAAAGTGTTATTATAGATCATAAGTGTTACACTTTTAACTTTTGATAACACCTCAATTATGAATATAACAATGGTAACATTTCGTTGTAACACTTGTAAAAATATTACATATACTCTTAATGTAACACTTAATTTTCTTAATATAACATTCTTTTTGTTAACACTTTTAAATATAATGTAACAATGCGTACAATATTTTGTTAATATTTTTAAATGTAACGTAACACTAATTATATTATTTTGTTAACACTTTTTAATTTATTGTAATATTACTCTCTCCGTTCCAAAACTAGGTATGCATTTTTCTATTTTGGTCCGTCTCAAAACAAAGTATGCATTTTCTTTTTTGTTTGATGTGACCCACACAATACCATTATTATATTCACATGACTGATTGCTATTTTCTATCACCCTTCCTCAAGTGTAAGTGATCGATTGTAGTGCGTGTGACCAAGAGAAATTATCGTTCCCATGAGATAGTTATAAACTTAATAAATAATTCTATATATGAAGATTCAATTGCAAGATAATCTGGGGGGTTTTTGAGATGATAATTAATTAAACTAAAAATAACTTAAAACTAAATAATCAAACTAATTATGAAATAAAATAAATTACACAGAGAAAATGATTTAGAATTCAAGAATGGAGAATTGGTTACTCAGGCAAACAACTTAACTATGTGACTAATTTATCTAGACCCAAATTAATTACCTGCAGACGTTTATAAGAGGATCACTAAGCCTAGTTAAATCACCTTAATAAGGTATGATCTAACACTTATAATGAGCTAAAAATCCTAGATCAATAAGGAATTAATTCTCTCTCACTCTATAGGTACTTCATGCTAAATTCCATTAAAGGCTAGATCACTAGACTTTCCTTTCTAGATACGCAATCACTAACACCTTTTGTCTCCTTATTAATTACCTAATAATGATGTTTTACCAAATAATTAATATTGCAAATTGATTGTCTAACACTCTTAAGAATTATATGCAAATACCTTAAGATTGTCAAAGGAAACAACAATTATTATGCAGAAATAAAGAATCCTATTAACTATCCATCAGTGATACCGTCAAGAATAATTAAAGGAATCAAAACCCAAAAACACAATAATATGAAGTCTCAAAATATGCTATTCAATAAGGAAATAAACATTCTGCAAAGTAATAAATCCAAGTGTAGGGCAATCAAATCACATAATCAAAGCTGTATTAACGTCCTAACATTACAACCAAAGAAGCTTAACCCATGGATTTACGAGGATAAATCACAAAGATGTAATAAACCCTAACCATTGTGCTAAAATAACAAAGATAAATAACTAAAAATAAATAACTCTTTTGAAGGATTCCGTCTCTTCAATTACGATCTCCGTCGGAATTTTCGTCTCCGATGAGTGAATGGATGGTGAGGAGTGAATGGAGAAATTAGGGCACAACTCAGGATGGGTGCGCCTGTATGAAATTTTGGGCGTGAGGAACTCTTCACGCCAGTGAAGAAATTCTCCCTTTATACTGCTGTAGACGTGCTGATGAAAGACCGGTACAGCCTATCTATAAGAAGTTATGGAGTCCATGGGCCCCTCAGAAGCATTCGTTTAGAATGTGGATTGCTGTGAGAAACCGCCTTCTCACCATGGACAGATTGAGATCCCCCGAGAGCCTGGACGAGTGTGTGCTGTGCGTAGGAACACAAGAATCAAGAGATCATCTCTTCTTCGAGTGTCCGTTCACGAAGCATGTATGGAACCGGGTTAGGTATGAGGTAGAGTGGAGAAGACAGATCACCACCTTGAAGGCCGGCCTTAAGTGGCTCAGAAAAGATCGACGTCAACATGTGCAGGAGAAGAAGAAACGGACGCTTGCCCTCTATGGAAGCGTCTTCCTCATATGGAAGGCTCGGAATGACGCAATTTTCAACGGTATTCGTCCTTCGGTTGATGGCTTGGTTTACTCCATAATTATGCATGTAATTACTTTTCAGCATTTGCTAGCTAGATAGGTTTGTTTTTCTTTGGTTGCTCCGGTTGTGGAGTATTTATTACTTTTCAGCATTTGCTAGCTAGATATGTTTGTTTTTCTTTGGTTGCTCCGGTTGTGGAGTATTTATTATATGTAATTGTACTGGCTTCGGCCTCTCGTTTTTCTATAATTAACATATCATTCAGGACGTGCTGATGAAAGAAGTGGGCTTAGAATAAATAAATAAAACATGTAGCCCACTTCGGATAAGCCCAACAAAGAACTCCATTTGGTTGCAGCAATTCATTCTATAGAATGCATTTGGCATTTATTCAAATCATGGGCCCACCACTATTAGTAATATAACTTCTGCATGATCCTTAAAAGTGAATTGCAATGCCAATTCATACACCCATTTAGCAATCACGTGGCTTCTACTTAGGTGACATGGGGCCCACCACTTCCAATTCAATCTTCAAATTGAAACACATTGACGTGGCAATGGCTTAGAGAACCCTTGCATCATGTGCCAAAACTGAAGGAAGTTTCACGTATACAACTGCACAATCTTACCGTTTAATTCATAACTTCCTCATTTGAATTCTAATAGAGGTGATTCTTGCGGCCACACGTTTCTCTCTTCCGTGACTTTTCAACCATGTCTCACACGACCACTTTGAGCCTCTACACGAACTCAAAAAACTTATAGAAAGTAGTCCTCTGTTTCCCTGCATGCTTGTACAAATTCACAATTCATTCCAACTTTATATTTCTTATCCCTTTTCCTATCAAAATACAACAAAATACATCTCATGCACTTTTTAGTCAATAATAATTAGAAGTAATAAGATTTGTGCAAATAATAGCAATTAACACTCTCAAAGAGATATCAAATCGGACTCAAAAGTACATGAATTTCCACTCTCATCAAACCCCCCAAACTTAAGATGTTTTTCGTCCTCGGACAACGAAACGACAAACCAAGAGAAATAATGAGATGTAAATTCATGTTCTAAGGAGATGATCAAAATATCAAACTAAGCCTTCAAAAGATTTGATCAATCTTAATTTGGTTCACACAACTTCAAATTCAAAAGCATCAATTTATTCAAAATATGCAAGTTAAGATAATTACTTCACTAATTCAAGTGTTCAATCCACCTATGCTCACAAGATATATATAGTGTCTCTCTTACGCTCATGGTGTATAAAGTGTACACCGTTTGTGTTATATATAAGTGCTCTCAAATTCAATTCAAGTGCATGCGTAACCATAAACTTGCCCATTGTCTCAACTCTCATTTTACTTGTAGCTAGCATATCATGAATCAAAAAGGTCTTTTTAATTGGTTGTAACGTAGACTCTTTGGACAAGGTAGAAAATTATAGATAAGTGACTCAAATTCGGATCAATCAAGTGGCCATCTACTATGATCTTTTTTCTTCCTCATCACTTTCATTAAAGTACAACTCCTCCTCAACTCCAAATTATTTCTTTCTTTCTTCAACCACATTAATGAGAGAGTATTTTTCTTCTTTTCTTTCAGCATCAAGGGTATGTACACTACCCCAGTAATATTTTTCTTTCTCTCCCTTTAATAATCTTTTTCTTTTCAACTCCTTCTTTTTTCAATTTTTTTCTTTTTCGACTCAATAGGATTTTTATAACTTTTTTCTTCTTTTCCCTTTTTACCTCATCCTTTTCAACTCCAACATTCACCTTCTTCTTCTAACCTCCTCAACAATTACTCAATTGATCCAAATAAAATAAGGAAAAAAATCAAATACTGATTAAATTCAATGGGCTATTCAAAGAATGAATTTTTTAAGGCTCAACGGGTTGACTAAGGATTTAATGAATTCAGGTAAAGTGTATGGAAAAGATGGGCTAAAAATCAAAGATGGCCTAATATTATTTCCATAATTCACTAGACTATTCTTGAATATTCAAGGAGACTCAAAGCAAGTTCTAGAATACACGCACAAGAACGATACGCTCAAGAATAATATTATGTATCATGTAACATGATTTAAAGGCTCAAATCTCACTTGGCTTTTTCATATTATGAACGAGCACTCTTCAAGGCTACGCATACATCATAACAAGTATGTCAAGAACTTCAAGTACTTAAGAATCAAAGCAAGTTCCCCTTATCAATCATAATAACCATCTAAGGAAGAATAGCTCATAGATCACCATGAAATTCAGGTCATAGAATTTAAAGCTCATGCTCCTCACTCATAAGAATTCAAGACTCACATAAAATTTTAGAATAAGGAAGAAGTAACCTGATTTCAATCTCCTTCATATCATGCAGGTTCCTCGAGTTATCCAATTCGATCAGGCGTAGGCCTCAGATAGAACTCACTTTGCCACTCCAATACCCTTCTCAATCGATAAAGCTCAAACACAAAACTCATCATCGCAGGAGAAATAAAAATATTGGAAAAATGAAAATTAATGACAAAGCACCAAGGGACAAACGAAATGAATAAAAGTACACAAGACACCTGGATAGTCGCAAAAAAAAATCGAAAGATCGAATAAAATTCGAAAATTCTAAAAAAAATCGACCTCCAAGCACACAGATACTAACTATGCAGAGTAAACATACTTGGGTGTGAATGGAACAAGGGAAGAACATCACACCCCCCAAACTTAGATGAAAACGTGAGTTGAATCTAAATTTAAAAGGATGTTATTACCTTAAGTGTAAGCACATACCTTGAGTATAATTCACCTAGCAAAAGACACAACAAACAAAACAAACTAAAAGCAATAAAACGGTGGGTTGCCTCCCACCAAGCGCTCTTGTTTAACGTCGTTGAGCCCGACGAAACAATGTAAATCAAGTCAAGGAATCAACAAATAGAACTTCTACTTCAATGTGATAATGATAATGCTTCAAGCGATGCCCATTAACCGTGAAGAGAGCTCCATCGTTCTTCTTGAGTTCAACCATTCCACTCTCATAAACTCGACTTACCTCATAAGGACCCATCCACTTTGATTTCAACTTACTTGCAAAAAGCCTCAAACGAGAGTTAAATAAGAGAACAAAATCTCCCACTTGAAAGTTCTTACTTCGAAGCTTTGCATCATGCCATCTCTTGGTCCTTTCTTTATAGATGTAGGAATTTTCATACGCCTTTACTCTAAACTCTTCAAGCTCATTCAACTGTAAAAGGCGACTACTACCCGCTGCTTTAAAATCAAGGTTATTCTTCTTCATCGTCCAAAAGGATTTGTGCTGAATTTTCACCGGAAGGTGGCAAGACTTTCCATACACCAATTGAAACGGTGACATCCCCAAAACAGTCTTATAAGCAGTTCTGAATGCCCACAATGCATCATCAAACTTACTAGCCCAATCCTTGCGAGTAGTACTCACAGTTTTCTCTAGAATCTGCTTGATTTGACGATTGGATACTTAACTATTCTTAACATTTTCCAACCCCAAATAGAAATATAATTGTCATTACGGAAGCCCAACTATATCAGATATTTTTGTACATGTGCTGAAATGAATGATGAGTATTTGGTTCCATTTCTAGTACCTATTGTTATAAGGACTTCGCTTACCTAGAAATGCCACATATCATGATATCACCACCTTAAAACAAAAGTGATTTATTACTATTTTAAATAACAACTTATTAGAGTATCGTTTCAATTCCTTCCACACATCCAACTTGATTACTTCTTCCAAGTGAATCCCTATTTTATTTTTTATTTTTATCATAGTATATAAAAAGTGGCAAGTGAATAAGAAATATTTTGTTCCTAAATTATCCCTATCATATTTTAGAATTTACATTTTTCAACCTTATTAGATTTAATTATAATATCCGGTAATAGCAATTGCATCCATGCATAGCACCATTTCTGTCCCCATCATTAGACATAGGCATATGTGAATTACAAAAGAGTTTAATGGACGTAGTTTATGTTTGTATAGTTACAATATAAAATGTATCAATTAATTGGTCCAATGTATAATTAGTACCCCTCCGTCCACTGTGTATCAATTTTACTATTTTGGTCCGTGCACTCTTAATATATCAATTTCTTTTTTTAAACATATGGACCCACACACATTAAAAATATGGAATTCACACACCCCTACACATAAAATAATAGTAATACTCATTAATTCAAATGTAAAAAACAAATTGACACATTAATAGTGGACTGACGGAGTACCCACACACCCCACTAAATATATATTTCATTTATTAAACTCCACCACTTAAAAAAAATATTGCATCAAATTTATAATATCAAAATATATTTTAATTTCAAAATTATTAATCAGCACACTAATATACTTTATAATTTATTGATACTCTTTAAATGCATACCTTTCTTTTATTAAATACACATCATTAATTATTATATAATTAAAATATGTATTTTTAAAAAGTCTAAATTGTCCTTAATTGATTAAATACACACCCCTATATATTTTATAGGGGTATAATGAGCTGTTAATTGATTAATTAACACGTTGTACACACTTCTATACTACATGCACTTCTATATATTATACATACCACTTGAGATGGAAAAAATATATTAAGAGCTTATTAGGGAGGGAGTAGTTAATTAGAGTCATGAATTGTTTCTCCTCTTTTTAAAAAATAGAATTTATATATAAACTTGATTTACACAAAACTCATTCTAAATTTATATATAGAGCATATATATATATATATATATATATATATATATATATATATATATATATATATATATATATATATATATATTAAAAAATTTGTTATAACATTATGAAAATGAAAATCAATCAATCTAATGTGAGGATTATATATATATATATTAAAAATTTTTATAACATTATGAAATCAATCATGTGAACACAATTGCGTCATTCAGCTTCATATTAATTTCAAAACCTCCATATTTTTAATTTTTTCCATAATCAGTGTTTTCAAATATTAAGAGTCAAACTTTTCATTTTTAATTTCCATAATCAGTGTTTTCCAATATTAAGAGTCAAACTTTTCAAATAGGAATTATTTTAAAGACTAATCTGGAAATAAAATTAAGAATGTTTGTGATCTCTATAAATAGTGCTCCAACAAAGTTGTGTTAGAATAATAATAAGTTAGAAAACAATTAAATATGCAGCATCTCAATTTATCAACCAAGGTTTTTGTGCTCCTTTGTGTTATGATGATTGTCCTACTCGAATCTCATGGTTCAAATGTTACGATGTTAACAATCTCCCACCAAGTTCTTTGATTACGGCTAAGTGCCATCACCTTTACATTTAAACTACCAAAGACCCAAGACTTTTCTGCAACGTGTTTTGGGGTTCAAAAGTTATATTCGGTGATCTTATTAGTGGTATTGTTTGTGAAACAGATGGCAAATGTTTTTGGTATTTTAAGGAAGATGGTGCTTATTTCTTATTTTCGAAAAACCACTCTCGTAAGCTATTCGATTGGCTAGATAAGTAGGGCAAACTGTATTTTTATTTAAATAATGTTTGAAATATCTTTATCTTTTGAATAAATCTTTTTTATATTTTATCTCTTAAACAAGAGTTGATATTGTGTATACTAACTATTTTTATTTATGTAAAAACTTGTAAGAGATCGTTTCACGGATCTCATTTTGTGAGACGAATTATATCCTACCAATTTCTCACTTAATTGAAAAACATGCGCTGATCATTCTATATACTTTCTTTGAAAGCTGCAAATTGGCAGCTCGATTTCTATAACTTATTATAGTATTTGTATACTAATTTACTCTATTTTTTAAAGGGTAAATACACCTTTTTGTCCATTAACTTTTTTCGATTTTGAAATTGGTCCATCAAATTTATAAAATTCGACAAATTCATCATCTGATTGACTGCAGCAGGGTATATCACCCAGTAATGCTGACGTGTAATTTTTTTTAAATTTTTATTATTATTTTAAAACAGCCACCTATATAGAGAACGATCAATTAATGGCCACCTCTGTAAAAATAATTTTACTTACACTCTCTTGTTGGAAAAGGAAAAAGATATCCTCTAAAAACGCAAAATGTAGTAGTATAAAAACGCCATAAGTGATGTCGATGTTACTTTTTAATTTTCAAAATGGCCTTTAGATGTTCAAACGATTATTATATTGTTTAAATAAAGAGTTCAAATGCTATACACATGGTGCATCGGTATACCTGGTCTATCCTAACTGTTATATTAATTTGAGTTGATATTAGGTGCACCCGGGCGTAAGGGTGCATCCATATGTGTATAATTTTTTATTCTATTTTGTATGCGTATTTCTTAATAATTGTATACTTTTTCACACTAAATTTTTCATTAAAAAACTAGCATCCATATGTGTATAACTTTTTATTCAATAGTGTATACATATTTTTTAGTAATTATATATTTTTTTACATTCAATTTTTCATTAAAAAACTAACAATTAAATTGTATACATTTTTGTTCATAATTATATTTGTTTTTGTTTATATTTGTATATGTTTTTGGAGGTTGGTGCACAGTATAATTAGCTATTAAATTTAAATTTAATCTAATTCATTAAATATAATAAAATAAAACAATAATAAAAATTACTATCAACTAACTTTTAATTTAAACCTATAAATTTAAATGTATCGGTGCATCAAGTGCACCTTAAAATTTTTACCCTTAAATAAAACATACATTCCCATTTTTAATTATCAATTTTAACCAAAATCTCAATGAAACAATTTTTTTAAAAAAAGAAATTAATGCACGTGGTTATATGCAACAAAACAATAACAAAATGAAAAGAATCACTGGGTACAACCTATCAATATGGAAAATTTTAATCTAAAATCTTTTATCTCCAATTATAGTATAATCAAGCAATTAATAACCCTCTATATATGTACTACCCAACCTTTCAATTAAAAAATTGGAAATTTACAATCTAAAATCTTTTATCTCCAATTATAATCCTATAATCAATCAATTAAGAACTCTTTTACCGTTCAATTTAATGATTCTCTAAATATACATCAGCATAGATATAAAGCTAACTTCATGAAATATTTTTTAATGATTTAAAAACATCTGTCAATAGAAAATTAGAAATATAAAAAATGGTTGAAAATGTGTTTTTTTTTACATTTTTATTACAATAACAATTTGCAGTACTTGCTGTTCTGCAGGCGCCATTATTTGCATCCGAGGTTGCCATTCACAGAGGTCTGAGATGGAGAGTGATGTTAGAACGTTGAATCCATGGGAAGCTGACTATCTTTTTCATTCCAAAATTTATTTAATAGAATGACATAAGTGACATTAAGTAACACCCAAAATGTGTTACTTAATACAAAAAAAGTGTTATTATAGATCATAAGTGTTGCACTTTTTTAATTTTTGATAACACATCAATTATGAATATATTAATTGTAATATTTTGTTGTAACACTTATAAAATTGTTACATATACTCTTAATGTAACACTTAATTTTCTTAATGTAACATTTTTTTTGTTAACACTTTTAAATATAATATAACAGTACGTGTAACACTTAATTTTCTTAATGTAACATTTTTTTTGTTAACACTTTTAAATATAATATAACATTATGTATAATATTTTGTTAATACTTTTAAATGTAACGTAACACTAATTACATTATTTTGTTAACACTTTTTAATTTATTGTAACATTATTTTGGTAACATTTTTAAATATAATGTAACATTAATTACATAATAATTGTATCATTTTTAAGAATGTAATTTAATACTTTTGTATAACAATTACATAACACACATGATAACACTTTACATTTTATTATTTATGGAATATTTAATAATAATAATTATAATAATAATAATTATTATTATTTATCCATACTAAACATGTAAAATCAAATAAATAATAAACTTAATTTATTATATATCAACAAATATTCAAAGTAAAATTAAATCTCAATAGGTCTAAAACATGATAAATATTTAATGAGGTCTAAATTTCATGTACTATGACACATTACATATTGATGGAAATAATAAAAGAAATTCTAGTATCTAGTCTCACTACAAAAAAGCGGAGGTTTAGCGATGAAATATTTTCATCGCTAACCCATGATTTTCGTCGCTAAGGTCTGTTAGCGACGAAAAATGCTCGTCGCCACGCTTCGACGCTGTACGTGCATAACTAACTTGGTTTGCAATGAAATAAATATTTTATCGTAAAAAGGCTTTTTAAAATCTATATTTTATTGTATTTATTAGATTAGCGACGAAATCATAATTTTCATCGCAAAGCTAACGACTAAATAAATATTTATCGCAAATTATGAAGTTTGCAATGAAATATAATTTTTTGCCGCAAAAATTAGCGATGAAAATTTATTATTAGTCGCAAATAAGTTATTAAGGTTCTAATTTTTTATTATTTAATTGAATTAGCGACGAAATATTAAATGTCATCGCAAATACTAGCAACAAAATTGAATTGTGTCGCAAATTCAGAGATTTGCGATGAAACTTCAAATTTGTGTCGCAAATATTTGCGACGAAAATATATTTTACGTTGCTAACTTGAAATTTTATTTAATTTTGAGAAATTCATCTACTTAGCTACGAAAATTTAAGTTTCATCGCTAAACAACTCATATTAGCGACAAAATAGCTTTAATCGCTAAAAAACCGCCGCTTTCTTGTAGTGTCTTCATCTTGCACTTCTCTTATTCCAAAATCAATCATCACTACGTTCAATTTCATCTTCTGCGTTTGCTTCATCATTCATCACTCTGAATGAAGAACATTAATGTTATCAATGGGTGTAAGAGTACATGTTTAATTTGACTGATAATGGGAGACAAGATTTAGTGAAGAGTGGATATTTAGTGCCTTTGTTACTTAATTCTCCACCAGGAATGAATTTTTCCTCCAATACCAAAAAACTAATTCCTATTAATGCAAAAAGTAGATCATCTACATGTTGAGTAAAGATTAATAGACTTACAAAGTCGAGTCCACCCGTTAAGGGAAAATATAATAAATTAATTATGTAAAGCACATTTTTCACCACATTCTAGGACACTGTCTACTCTCAATACCCAAACCAATAATAAGAAAATAATACTGTACAATCATTGTCTACTCTCAAACCCCAAACGAAGAATACGAGTGTATCCTACTCTCAATACCCCAACCACTGAATAAGTAAAGAGTTGAAACAATAAATATGGTGAGTGTTCATGTACCAAATGAAATATAAAAAGTAAAAATTAACTAATTATGCATATGATTACCTGACATGGCTCCACATGATTAATGTTTTTAGTAGAAATTCCATTGAGTAGAAAGTTGGATGGATCCTCAAGGGATGGGGCGACACGTGCAAGAATGTTAAGAGCGAAGAACTTCTTGCAAGACTTATTTCTCAAAGGTTGGGATTTATTTGCAATAAAATAAAGGTTAGGTTTTTTTTTTTCAATTAAACCTAAAATATTTTGTGTAATAAAACAATTTCCCTTATTTTATTCAATATCCCACGTTGGTTGCTTATTAGAAAAAAAGGGGGTATTGAAATTTTATATAAAGGCCAATCTTTCTCCTTCTTTTTCTCATCCCACATTGGTTATTTATTAAAGAGAAGTGAGTATTGGATCTCTATATATAAACTTCAATACTTTCCCTTCTTCATGCTTGTCTTGTCGTGATTGTAGGCTTTCAAATTAGTCGACGGCGGTTAAACTGATTATTCCCATTTGACTCGGTTCAAATCGGTTTTCCCAGTTTAACTACAAAAGCAATTTAGGGGGGTTTCGGATCGGTTCCGACTTCAGTTCCCGATCAAACCGGCCAATCATATCCGATTTTGAAGTCGGTGTTAACATATTACACACTATTCTATTTTAGTTACTCCTGTCCTACCTTATTACCCCTAAAAATAAGATGATGATATTATCGGGTACAGCGATAATATAATATATTTAATATAATAATATAAAAAGGCGTTAAAATTATTTCACGTGAGATAGTCTCACTCAAGTGTTACACATTACTATTTTTTTAATATTCTCCCTCTGTCCCGCTTAATAAAAACGTTTATTTTTTTCACGGAGATTAAGTAGTATATTTTAATGTGTTACTGAGGTGAGAGAAATAATATTTTAATGTGTTGTGGATAGTTGTATTAGTATTGTAAGTGGATCCCATGAAAATATTTTAATTGGTTTGTGTGGATTAAAAATATGTAACCATTGTATTGATACGGAGGTAAGTAATTTGGATATGTATTAATTTTTCTTGAGAAATGTAGAAAGAGAACCATTGGTTCATTAATATTATTATTTATTTTGACGAAGGAAATAGGACAAATTGAATACTTAATTAATTGTATTCCATTTAAAATTTTGGGTTCTCTCACTTCAACCAAAGTGAGTAAATTCAAGAAACGTGCGTGTTAATTGTGCGTTCTCTCAATTGATATTCTAGCAAAAACTACATCTTTGCTTGATAAAGTGGTGTTTCTTCATAGTTTCATGGACTATATAAGTATGCTATCTCAAATTAAATTTACATTATAACATCATCACATCCCAAATTACAGTTAGGACATTTCTCTCATCTTGATACAACTATTTGGATCATTATCCTCAAACACCTCACCAATTTCCTCTAAGCTCTTCCCTTTTGTTTCTGGCAACAAGAAATAAAAGAAAATACTCCCTAAAACCATTATTCCAGCCAACACAAAAAACGTGCCACCAAAACTAATCTTCTTTGAAATACTAAGAAACGTCATAGCGATTGTTCCACTCACCAATCTGTTCACTGAAATCGCCATACTAGTCCCTTGGGCCCGCAATCTCATGGGAAATATTTCCGAAGAGTACACCCACGTAATGGGGCCAAGCCCAATCGAGAAAAACGATACGTCCGCGCAAACTGTCACTACACACAGCGCTATAGCCCAACTTGGTTTGTGGGCCCGATTTTCTAAAAACTTGGACCCGAGGCCCAGCCCAGCAAGAGAAACCGCCATCCCCATTGAGCCCAGTAACAATAAGGGCCTTCTCCCGTAGTGGTCCAAAAAAAGTGCGGAAATCAGAACGAAGGAAGTCTTCGTTATGCCCATAATGACAGTCACTCCGACGAGACCACGGCGGCTGTGGATTCCGGCGGATTTGAAAACCTCCGGCGTGTAGTAGACAACGGCGTCGTTTCCAGATGCTTGCATGAAGAAATTAATCCCTAACGCCGCCACCAGAATGCGGCGGAGCGGTCGAGAAGGGCAGAGGAGCTCCTTCCAGACGCCTTGTCCACGCCACGCCGCCGTAGAATCAACTGAATTCTCCTGGATTGAAGCCATGGCAGCCTTCGTTATCTCCTCGAGTCTTC
Organism: Pogostemon cablin; assembly: GCA_023678885.1. Taxonomy (NCBI): domain Eukaryota; kingdom Viridiplantae; phylum Streptophyta; class Magnoliopsida; order Lamiales; family Lamiaceae; genus Pogostemon; species Pogostemon cablin. The sequence goes on along the minus strand of CM042978.1, from coordinate 16,276,172 downwards.
TCTCCGATTCTTCCTCACTCTCGGAGGTTCTCTGCAACACCTTCTTGGCTTCTCCGACGCGGCCTTTCATGACCAGCCACCGCGGCGACTCCGGCATTGTCAGGATGCCTGCGGCGATGGCGACGGCGGGGAAGGCGGCGAGGCCGAGCATCAGCCTCCAGTTTATCGTCGGAGAGAGGCCGGACAAGGCATAGTTGACAATGTAGCCCAGCAGGATTCCGACATTGATGAAGACCTCAGGGAGAGAGGTGAGGAAGCCGCGGGTGACGGCGGGGGAAACCTCCGCCGTGTAAACAGGCGCGATCATGAGAGAGAATCCGACGCCGATGCCGGCGACAATCCTTCCGGCGATGAGGAAAGGATAGGAGGGTGCCAGGCCCATTAACAGAGCACCGACGAAGAAGGTCGCCGCCGCAAGGACGATGGTGTAGCGGCGGCCGATCCAGTCGGAAGTCTTGCCGGAAGCCAAAGAACCGATCAATGAGAAGACATTGAGAGAGCCCACCATGATCTCCTCCTGAACTGACGAAATCTTGAGATCTTCCTTGATGAACAGAGCAGCTCCACTCATGGCGCCGATATCTAGAGGAAAAGGGAGATGAATGAGGGAGTTGGTGAAGGTAATTCAATTAATGGCGGATTAAGCGAAGAGAGAGAATTACCGTAACCCAGTAAGATGGAGTTGGTGGAAGCCAGAAGGGCACAAGCTAGAGCATATCTGTTCAAACGAGGTGTTCTGATTCTTCGCTGTTGAGCTTCCATTAATGGAGTTGTGATGGAGTCAGAGTGGAGATTTCTGTGAATTTAAAGGGAGTAGATTAATGGTGGTTTCATGGAGAAAGATGGGAGAGTTTATGGATTTCAAGAAGGATAGTGCCACGGGGAATGAAAGATGTGGAAATGATTTACAAATGTCTTGTAAAAGGCGTTGTTATTACATACTCCTATTCCATCTCGGGAAGTTTTTTTTTATACCGAAATTAAGGGTATAATAATTTAATGTATAGTAAAGTGAAAATTTTTTTTATGTACGAAAATTAAGGGGTCTAATAATTTAATGTATAATAAAGTGAGAAAAATAATACTAAGTATAGTTGATAGTTATATTAGATGTGTATGTGGCTATAAAAATAGAGTGAGACTTGCGTGCGCCTTTAGAATTTAATATTATGGGTAAGGGTACATTGTTTTGTTCTAAAGGGTATACACTTTAATTAATAAAGGTACACCATTTTATTCTAAAGGTATATACACCATTTTATTCTAAAGGATATACCATTTTATTAATATTTTTTATTTTTCTTCAGAAAATAAAGGGTACACATATTTATAATAAAGGACATACAATCTAACACAAAATTTCAAAGACACACGGAATGTGTTCTCATGCGCCGGCACACACAAGTTTTTGTCATGAGTATACATCTTTATACTAAAGGGTATACAATTTAACACAAAATTCTAAAAGCACACAGAATGTGTTCCGTACGCTCGAGCACACACAAGTTTTTGCCATAAATATAAAGTATTTGTTTTTATGTGGATCTCATATACTAAAAGAAAAGTATCTTTCCACAAATACATTATTTAGATTTTCTAAATTTTATTCATCTAATTATTTAATAAAAATATAACACCAAAATATAATTAAATATTTAAATGGCTTATAAAGGTTATGTAATGACATTCTCTTGCAAATACTCCTCCGCATGTAAAACCTTCATATTTATTACCCCATTTTATTATTTCACGTTATTTGAAAAAAAAATATTTTTTTTTATAAACATTGTTTACTCTAAATGGTATTATAATATTTTTAGTTGATAAAAATGTTAGTATAGGCGTAAGATAAGAGTAATAAATTTAAAATTTAAGTGACTTTTAAAGTAAGAATAAATGAATTATCTCGTCACGATAAATATAAAAAAAATGTGAAGAAGTTAGTTGGTCTCTCTTATGTATATAGATTAACAAAATGTTTAAAAATAATAGTGTGTTTTTCATTGAAAATATCAATTGAAATATGAAGTGTTTGAAAGTTTTATTATTATTATTATTTTCCTATTACATTCGTGAATAAGGTATAAAATTGGATTTGACGACCTAGATCATGAATGTCACTCCTCTTATCGATATGCACAGCCGGTTTGGCGTGACTTGCATTACAAACGTTTCATCTTCAACTCACTTTTTATAGTTAGATCGAGTGGCGCTAATATTATGTTACTTTATTAATTATTTTATTTTATTTTATTTTAAATGAGAAAAATGCAACGGAGTTTATATGTTCTACAAACTTTGGAGAGTGTACCGTCTTGAGTGTTTCTTCAATTAATTAGTTTGGCAAACGATCGATAAAGTGAGTGTCTCATAGAACAATTAGCAAAATTTTAATAAAAAAGGTATTCTAAATCAATAAAAAAGATGATAATAGATATTTAAAGAATATTTTATAATATCAATAAAAAGTAATAATATATTTAATTAAAAATTAATTAAGAAATCTCACCTGCATGTATTGCTCCTTAATTTTTATGTTTGTAAGCACATAAATAAAATGAAAATATGGAGGAATTTCACATCTAGCAAGAATCAATTTTTATTTAATTACCATCAGCAAACATGGAATCACAGAAAATCATTTAATGGATTTGAGAAGTTGAAGTTCCAAAGCATTCAGATTCAGTCCAAGTTTAGAACCAAACTTCCAAAGCATTCATATTCAGATTCAGTTTAAGTTTAGAACCAAATTTTCAAAGCATTTACCATCCTATCCGTGCAAAATCCTAAAGAGTTAAAGGTCATGTAAGCTCCCACGTAAGACAAATAAAAAATGATAATATCGTTAAAAGAAAAGTGATACTCAATTAATAAGAAATAATAATAATGCAGTATATTATTTTATGAACAATTGATAATACATAAATAAAAAGTGATAATATTTTATAGCAAAACTTTTTTTATCAGTCTAACATAAGGGCTTACATTAGATAACTTTGTAAAAAAAAAAGTTAAATTTAAAACGGTTAGAAGAATTTGATGGAGATATATATTTGAAAAATTAATATTTATTATTTCAATATTTGAATTTACTTATTTAATTTCAAATAATTCCATTATATTTTTAATGGTAATTATAATATATCAATTAAAAATGATAATTTATTATAGATAGAAAGCAATACTAACCATTTTTAACAAAAAAAAATTATTTAAAAATGTGAACAATCCCAATACACTTTGATCAATTTAAAATTGAATGGATTAGATCTCAACCCTATATTTCAATCTCTAAACCTTGATATATATCAATTTTTTTTTTGGGAACGAATGGTTTCGCATAAATTCACATCAACGCTATTTTCTTTTTTTAAATTATAATAATTCAAAAACAGTATTATTACCTCTCTTCCAACCGAGCCATGGCATATGAATCTCCATAAAAGCATCGATCGTCACAGAATTCTTGCTCGTCTATTCCATCTATATTTCAGTTGATATTTAAAAAATTAGACAAATTATATTAAATTAAGACCATACTTAATAATAGCACTCTAAATTAAAATCGCATTTCAAATGATCATAATTAACTCGTTATTATTATTGTGAATCTAAATTTGTTTTCATTTACTTCTTGGATTCACTCAAAGTATTCAATTACATCAAAATAAATATATCAGTACTAATTCCTTTACTATTCCTGAAGAACTCTACAAGGTCGACCCAATCGATTGATAAAATAAAAATAAAAATAAAATCATATATATTACGTATTAATTATGAAATAATTCATACAGAAAAATAATAAGTTACGCAAATTAATTTTATCCATAGAATTGAAGAAAACAATAGCACTAACCTAGAGAAGAAGTAGAAATGAAGTGGTTGGCGTGAAACTTGCTTCTTTGCCGTTAAAATCATCTTCATCTCCATCATCTAATCGTCATTAATTATTAATAAATAGAAAACGAAAAAAGAGGATATTATCATTCATATACTAAATTCTTTCATAGTTATCATCATATACTATTTGAATCTTTTATTAAAATATTTGTTTGCTTTTTGGATAAATCCACATTAATTTCCTGCTGCTTTGTAGGCAGCATGATATGGTTCATAGTTCACACTCATACAGCCTATCTTTGTCCTATCTGGAACATTATTTTTAGGAAAATTATAATAATACAAAACCTTTTATCCCATAAAATATGGATAATTACAAAGCGACCCACAGAGACTATAATAATTCACTTGAAGGAAAATTTTGCATAATTGTTATAGAAATTGCACCGATTGAGTTTTAAATATCCTAATAATTTTGAATCAAATAAAATTAATAAATCAAATGATGAACGCAAAACGAACAAGAAATTACAACTGAAATTAGTAATAATTTTGAAACATATATATTGCAAATCAATTGAATATTAATTTTGAGTTTTTTAAAGGATGTGTATTAAATACTATGTAAGAAGTGATATGGAATGTGTCATAAAATATCAATTCATGCGAAAGAAAACATGAGAAATGAAATATAGTAAAAAGTTCTCACTATCTTGAATGTTCATTATTTTCGTATTGGTTCGTCCTAATTCTTCAACCCCCTCGCTTCACAAAGAAAATATCATTCTAAATTAACACATTGATTAAAAAATGACTAAAACTTGTGTCCCTGGAGCATATCGTACACTCATATATTTTAGTATTAAAGGGCGCGTACGGTGTGCCTGGGGCATAAGAGATTAACTCTTAAAAAATATCATCTTTTTTTTCTACACATAATATACTATTACACTTTATTTATTATCTAAAAATATTACATCACCCCCTAAAAATTAATAAAACTAATTATAAAATATTTTTTTTATGATATAGGTGTGAACAATCAAAGACGGAGAAAGTATTAATTAATTAAAGAAAAAAATTGCAATGAAAGGTAGGTGAATTAAGAATTAATAGGGTTTATAAATAAATTTATAAAAGGTGATTTTAAAACCTTGATTTAGAGAACACAAGCTAGAATATGATTTCAAAATACCTTTGAGCAGCAGGATTAAAGAGTACACAACTACAAAGAGTTACATACAGTCACCAAATAGTGACAATTTTAAATCAGCTTAAATTATGATAAAGTTAGCACCAGTATTCTATCACATAACCTGAATGTTATCAACATAATGAATTACATCTGAAGCTACATTAGAGAACCAATTCACTGTGGTGCCAAAAAATAGTTCCCAAAACCAGAGATCCAGAGCAAGCACTGAGGAAAATATGAGCAATGCTAGCGTCTGGTACCGGTTCAGAGGCCATCTGGATATGCCGGCTAGTTTTTTCAGAAACGGAAGCGAACTACTTGTAACAATCTTGTTTTTTATGGACCATGCCGTTACCCATTGTACCTGAGAGGGAACAAGATCAAACTCTTCCCGCAGCCTCCTTCCCAAATCGGGCATGTGGCCGCCACCATACAGGATTGCGATCTTATTGTTACCATCATCTATTGCTCGACGTAGAGCCTCCACTGCAGCTTTATTTCTTTCACCAATGATAACGGACTTCTCTTCTACATCAACTGTCACCTGTGTGAACCTAGAATAATAGAGATGAATTTTAGTACCTCTGCGGAGGAGTTGAATGGAGATAATTAGTACTATAATTTACACATGGCTTCATGTTTATTTAGACGAAATAGTTTGTCATGTGGATAAGTGACCAATCACATATACTTTTAAGTTATGTTTAAGGTTGAGGATATTAATGAAGGAATAACATAATACATTTCTATTATTCAAGCACTTGAACACTTACTCAGTTGTCAGCCTCTTTGCTAGGAAAACTTTCATTGCTGCACCAAAATCGAGCTTTGACAAGGCTTCTAATTCAGGATATTCAGCTTGATTTCCAACGTCTGCACAAACACCTCCAATGATGAGAAGGCCAACAAGAGGCATTGGCACAACACGTGATGCCCATAAGAGGTTGGATCTCCAGGGACCAAGATCTTCTCGAACAGGAGCAGATTGAACCATAGCTTTAGTTGATTTAAGTGTCATATCTCTGGCAAATGTGAAGAAACTCTCACCTTTTTCAAGCTGGAACAGATCAGGTAGAAATTTAAAAATCACTACATGATCATCAAATCATATGCATAATAAAAAACAAAGATATCAAAGAAAATGTATCGAAAAGATGCAGTGCATTTAGTTATGCTTTGCAAGAAATCACAGTTTTGGTCTCAAAACAATGAAACTAGTCAACCAATACCCACAATGCATAGCAATGATCTTACCTTCAATCAAACCCAACAAGTTAAGCTTTCCAAATAAATGTCAGTCTTAATATTTGAAACGTGTAGCTGTTGCTTCAACTATATTAAATGAACCAAGTATATGTGATATTAAGTAATTACAACTCAATTATATTAGTAAGAACTAGCTTTTGCAATTTTACATTTTTTAGTTACGTCAATGAGATGATTGTCTAATAGCAAATAAAGTAGATTTTGAACAACACAATATACTTCAGGAGATCTGCAGGCAACGTTACCTGGAGTAACTTAAATGTTTCAAAGTCAAGATCTGCATGATACCAATTTTCTGCCTGGTAGTCAAGACAATCTAACTGAAAATCGAGCATAAGTAGCTTAGCCATCTGTCGCTGAATGAATCCAAGAATATTAAATCCCCGTAAATACGAGCCCTTTAGATTCTTTTTAGCCTCGGGATTTCTTCTGTTTTCTAAACTCTCTCTGCTAGCAACCATCTCATAAAGAACACAATCATATGACTCAAGTACTTTCTGTAGTGTTGCAAAGTACCTGCAAATACATGCAATTAAGAGATTTCCATTGTAACAAGCAAGAACATTGAAAAGAGAATTTCTGAATAGACTTTATAGAACGAGAAGATAAGAAATTTTTGAGGTCATTTTTATAAATAGTTCCACAAAGACTCATAAAGATGTACCTATACATTACTGACCATTATAGAAAATGATATCTTATCTTATAATATAAAAATCTGAAAACATTAGACCACTTTAGATTAAGAAAAAGAATTTTAGCAGCTAAAGATAATATGTTCCATCAGTCTCAAAAATAAAAAGTTCTCAGAAAGTTCAGTTCCTGAAACCTAAACTAGCTTCAATTTCATTGTCCATAAATCCTAATCACCTCACCTCCATCAATTCTGAATGTGACAGAAAATGCTAGGTTTTCAGCAACAAAATCTATTAAGAATTCATAATTCAAGAAAACACAAGAAACATCTAGCCAAATATGGCGTAAATGATACATCTCACACATATGATGTCTACAATTAAACCCTTAATATTGCATATATGGTCAAATATTCCATCTGCTGATACCAAGAGAGACCATAGGTTCAGATTAGTGCTGCACATGTCCAGAGTAATGAAGGGATTTCAAACATAACCAGCATTGCAGAATTAGCAAACAATAAATCACTATCACCATGGTGATCATATCATTTGCCAGTTACAAGTCAAGATATCATATTGTCGTAAAAACGAAAGCCGATTTTGTATTGAAATATATTTCTGTTTAGGTAGTCTTGGTTGAAATATGCTATGTACTGACAATAAAATGAACAAGATTCATAAGGAGGAAAGCCAGGATTGTGAATAAAAGATCTTGGCTAGCATTAATGATTTTTTCCACTAATGATTTCATCTTATTAATCAGAAACAGAACAACATAAAGTCAACTGCACTAGAAGACAGGAAGACACTTGTATACATTTTGATTCATATTATGGAAATTTTATAGTAGAATTTATCCACTTTTAGAGCGACAAAGAAGGTCTCTTCAACAATCAAAATTTTAAATAATGAAAGTTAATTCTCATTTCTCATGGAAACAACAATACTACCATCCCCAACTCCAAACATAACGACCAACAGACCCAAATTCACCACAAATTCTTCAGAAAAACTTACTCCTTATCAGCAATATGAATCGTCGAGACCAAATCCACCTACAAACGCAACAAAAAATCTCATCCATTTGAAAAAGAAGAAGAGCAAACAAAAGCGAAATGGAAACTTACTTGCAGAAAGGGTTGAAGAATGGACCAGGGGAACTTCTTGCGGTAGGAAACAAGAGCAGTTTGCAATTGGGCATGATCATCCCTCTTGAACCTCATGAAATCAGCAATGGAATTGTTGCGCAAAAACTGGTCGGCCGAGGCATCATCAATCTTGGAGAAAACCTTGAATCTGGGGATTGGGGAAGAAGGTGGGAAGGAGCATGTTAATTTGGGGGTTGTAATGGCGAGAGAATTGTGGAGCATAGCGCTCTCTGTGGTGTGGCGTGGTAGATAGAGGATGTGTGTTCAGTGGGAAGACAGGTGAATCGATTACTCCTTGTATGCGTCTCACCATTTCTTTTCTTTTCCTTTTGATTTTTTTTTTTTTTCCTTATAACATTTGTCTATTGATTTCTCCTGCTATTTAGGGGTGGTATTCCTTTCAAGTGGTTTGACGGAATATTTTTTATTTAGAAGTACTAATACTTGATCACTTTATATAGTATAATTTTACATGTATTAAAAAATAATTTTGATAAAATCAAAATGCAAGGTGACCATAATTTACACAAGTATTTGTCTTTACATATTTTTAGACTTTGATTTTTTTCTTGGTATTTACATTTTATTAAAAATATTGGGAAACACTTGTATGAATTGGATTCTATTGTATGATCCTGATTTACCAATTACTCCTACTTTTTAGTATACTAGAAATTATTTTAAAAAGAGATGAATTATTATTTTTTTAAAAGAAAATATTACTTTTTAAATTCTTACACCTTAATTTAATGGTTTATTCTTTAGTCTATAAAAAATTATTCTTTAAAGAAATAAATTATTACTTTTAAAATAAAAAAATATTATTCTTCAAATTTAAATGTGTAGTGATTTTTTATGATCTTAGTTGAGCAAAATTTTAGGAGTAATTATTTTTATTTAAAATAATAATAATTCATATTTTTAAAAATTAATTTTTCCATGTGTTAACAAAATAATTTTAAAAAATATATGATTCATGATTAATTGGGTTAACACCATCTTCACTCAAAATATACTACTTTCCATTTATCTTATAAATTACTAATGAAATAATTTGATGGATATAAATAAATAAACAATATATATATATATATATATATATATAATATTTTTTATTAAAAGTATTAATGTCATTTAGTATTGAAGTTAAAATTTGCCATATACAATACCTCAATTACTGATTTGTCCTTCATAACTCAAATCAAGTTGTTGTGTGAGAAATAAGGCACTTCAATTAAAAGACAATTTTGTATTTTTAGATTTATTACAATGATTATCTTATATTATTTGTAGTACCAAACAATAATTTTATAATTATCTCACATTGTATTTATCATACTAAACAACAAGCCAATCAAAATATTCTGGCTACTATGTAAGTATTATACTAATTTATTTTATGTATCCTACCAAATTAATCTTAAATATATACTCCCTCTATCCTATAATACTTTTCACGTTTACTATTCCATGTTGTATAAGAAAATGTGTACTTTTTGATTAACTTTATTGACTTTAGAGGGTATTGTGGAATTTTTAGATAATAAAAAAATATAAAGTAATGATATGTGTGTGAAAATTTAGTGACAAATTTGAAATTAAAGGAACTTTTGAAGTTTTTAGATAAAATAATGTTTCATTTTTTGAGGTGTGAAAGGTTTTGTAGGACAAACTAATAAAGAAAGTGTGAAAGGTTTTATGGGACAAAGGAAGTTTTTATTACTCCTTCATCCCAAATTCATATTCACATAATTATAAATATTTAATATAAGAGACAAGAAATTTGAAATTAAAATACGTTAAAGAAATATCAATTACTCCCTCCGTCCCATAGAAGTTGACACATTTTCCTTTTTGGTTTGTCCCACTAAAGTTGACACATTTTCTTTTTAATACATGAGACCCACACAAAAATAATTAATCTATTCTCATGGACCCACATATCATCCCTAATACAACTACCCACTACACATTAAATATTATTTCTCTCACTTCACTTTACATTAAATTATTATACTCCTTAATCTCCGTGCCAAAAAAATTATACCAACTTCTATGGAACGAAATAATTAATATTTCTTGTGAAGTTAAATTTGAAATTGATATTGACAGTGTGATTTTAAAATTAAAATAGAGAGAACATCACTTTTCATTCATTAAATATAAGTTCACCCTATTGCCACTCAAATTTATCACTTAAGTCTATTATTATAATTATATTTACTTTCTTAATCTTTTAAGTAATCGGTGCCCTTAACATAAGTTTAGATAACCATAGTGCCGCTATTAAATATATCACATTTTATAAAACATTCGAACGAAACTCATTTCACTAACCCAAGTGTTAGCCAAAAGACTAGAACAACGTTTTATTACAAAAAATGTAATTTTAACCTTTTAGATTGGATGCAAACATGGGTTCTAGAAAACATTCTTTCAGAATCCTACTTTGACTTGTACACCTCACATTCCCCTTCGTAGCCCGCCACCCCAGTCAACATTTGAATTCTTACAACCCAAAGCCCTTGTACGGTTGTACCACAATTACATTTCTTGTTTTAATTAAATATTTTTTCACATATTACTATTTTAACAATCATTAATCATGTTTTACCTATCATACTTTAATTAATAATAAATATATTTTATTTATAATATAATTATACAAGTAATGATAAGAGACTTGGTTTTTTACCATTTATTTATCTCTAAATATAGACATTGAAGTCTCCGAAAATTCTCATGATCATTGTCCATAAAAAAATAAAATTGTTGTACACAAGAACCTATAATTAAAGAAGAATAAAGAATAAGATTAGAGAAGGAGAAAGAGGGTATGAGAAGAGGGAGGGAAAATCTTTTATTAGGAAATACTTATGTGAAATTATCCAACATGAAATCATTTTTATATTTTCTTAAATAATAATTGTTATTATTATTTTTATCAAATACTCCCTCCGTCCCCTTGAAAAGTATTCGTTTACTTTTTGCGCGTGGATTAAGGAGAATAATAATTTAATGTATAATAAGGTGTGAGAAATAATATTTTAATATGTAGAGGGTAGTTGCATTAGTGTTGAGTGTGGGGTCATGTGTTGTGATTGTGGGTCACATCAATCCAAAAAGGAAAATGGATACTTTGTAATGAGAATGACCAAAATGAAAAAATTGATACATATCAAGGGGACGGATGGAGTATATATTATTATCACTTTTTATTAAGTCAAATACTATTATTTATTTATCACACCAAAGTTTTTTTAATTGACGATATAATACGATACTTCTTATTAACTTTGATTCTCCCCCAATGGCAAAACCAACTTTTCTTTTTTCTTAATCTCATTTGATCTAATAAAAAATTTTAATGTCCATAAACCTAATTTAATATTGTGAACAAATTATTGTAAAAAAGTTGACCAAATTAACAAATATCACCCCATGAAAATAAAATCTGACTTTTATGAGTGTTTCACCCATGTGGTTTAGTAAAGTCGCGTTTGCTCCCACGGTTCCTTCCGTTCTACTCGGACGTTTTTTCTTGGAAAATTCACTCAAACACGCCTCTTCGGACTTCCAGGCTGGCCCACCCACCATATCCTCGCGTGAGTGTATATATATACACATTTCTCTCTTCTTCTCAATTATAATCTTCTTCTGTTCTTCTGTTAAATCAATTCATTCGCACAAAATCTTCTCTGAGATCTCTCAATTCCAGTTTTTATCGATTTTTAAACATGAATTCCATGGGTATGAGGTACTTCTTCGGTCTCCAGATCATCGGATTTCTACTGGTGGCGCTTGGCCAATTCGCCGCCGGACAGGGCGTCTCTCCTTCACCGGCGCCGATCGCGCCTTCCAACGACGGTCAGTTGATTTATGCATTTTTTTTCACAATTTTTGTTTTTTGAGAATTTGAAGGGGCAATTGCTAAAATTGTGTGTTGTGGTAATTCAGGAACGGCGATTGATCAAGGAATTGCTTATGTTCTTCTGACGCTTGCACTGGCGATTACTTACATTATCCACTGAAACCAGAAAACGCTTTCTTCTTCTTTTTTTTAATTATATTTTATTTTAATTTTTTTATTTAATTCATTTATTATCATACAGTGAAGAAAAAATATTTGTTTTCTCATGTTAATAGAGAGGGGGGAATCATTGGTTTTCCATTCATGATTCATGTAGCTTATAGGTGAATAAAATTAAGAAAGATATTTTAGATTTCACGCCATGTTTATATCATGTTTGTCAATGATTAGTGAATTTGTATCAACGCAAATTACATATTGATTAATTTATAAAAAAGAATCCAAGTTAAACTCATTTTAGTATCATGTTTATATCAGAAAAATTTTTATCACCTCACATCAATCATATAGTTTGTCAATGATTTAGTAATTCAATTAGTTAAGCCGAACACTATAAAGTTTGAATATCGTTTGTTAAGAAATAATTAAACATGAGTCTGAGTTCGAACTCGTCGTGAAATATATATATTGAACTCGAACTTAATGTCAATATTAATAAAACATTTTTATTTATAGATAGAAACACTAATGGTTAATTTTAAAAAAAAAAACATTACTATCATTGAAAATTAATTCCATTTTTAAGAAATTGCAAAAAAAATAAAAAAAATAAAAATCACCTATAAACATTATTGCAAAACACACTTATTTCTAAAAAATAAGAATCAAAATCACCTTTAATTAATACTCTCTCCATCTCACATCATCATTCACGTTTATTGTTTTATGTTGTTTAAGATTTTTTTTTCAACAATAATTACTTTTTGGGATTGATTGCAAAAAAAGAAAAAAGAAAAAACCCAACATTTACTTTTATTGCAAATAAATCCCAACCTTTTAGAAATTATAAAAAAAAACTATTGAGTATTTAAATATTATTATTATATTTATCAATATTTAGATATTATAATATTATTTAGGATATTTTCTTTTGCAGAATTATTTCTTTTACGTAGTATTTATCTTTTATTAGTTAGTTCAAAATTGGGATATTCCCCTGATACTTAGAATGTCAGCCTTATAAGTATATTCTTGTAAGCGTAAGAATGAGATATCAACAATTAAGAAAAGTAAGTTAATTCTTTCGCAACATTGCTTGCAAACCCGTTGACTTGTTGACATGAGCCAGAGTCTTGGTTTTTATCGTCATAACTCTGGGCCTAAGCCAAAGTTTCGATAATTACCCTTTAATTTTAAAGGGTAATTCTTATCATTGGTGCTTTCGTTACGAGGTCGTTGATATATTAAAAAATTATGGTAGGAACTCATAAAAGGATTCGATTATTGGAGATGAAATTTGACCAATTAGAGGCAAATCTCACAGACTTTGGTCAATCCGTGAGAAAGATGGAACGCATACTGAAAAAGTTGCTTCACAAGAAGAAAGACTGCAAGAAGTCGAAGAAAGACAGCAAGAAAGAAGAAATTGGAGGAAGAGGCGCAACCGCCTCTTCATCCGCTTCATCTACGGAAGATATTTCATCGATGGAAGACTCTGCTTTATTTTCTAGTGAGTATGATATTGTGTTACTGATTTTTTATGAGGAAATTGATGAAATTTCTTATGGTGACTCACCGATCATTGATAGGGAAGATGATAAAGTTTACGATGGTTCACCAATTTTCGACGAGGAATGTGATGAGGAAGGTGATAAAGTTTATGATGGTCTTTGATGAGAGTGATAATTCACATATTTTGAGCACCGATTTGTGTGGAATTTGAGTATGATTTAGTCTATTATCAAGACGAATCGGGATGTTTATAGAAAATCCACGAATCAGATGTTACTGAGGCTATTTGAGCGTATTTGTACAGGAAAATAGGTCGAAAGTGCTCGAAATTAGAAAATACATTTTTCGAGGCATAGTTCGACTAGAGGGACGCCGTTCGATCAAACTCAACCTGGTCGAACTACACAAGTGAGGTCGAAGTGGAGGGTTTCAGTTTATACAGAGGTTGTTCGACTAAGGAGGTCCAGTTTGACCAAGTGAAGCCAAGTCGAACTACACAAGTCAAGTCGAACGACAGACGTGAGACGAAGTCCAGTTTGCAGACACGCAGTTCGACCGTGGTTCGACCATGGGTGTCCAGTTCGACCAAGCAAAGTTTGGTCGAACTGGGATACATCAGCTCCGAAACTTTGAGATTTCACCTCCAGTGCGTGCATGTGCGTGTTTTCTACAAAAAAGTCCAGTAAAGGTCCATGAGGAGAGATTACAAGTATAAAAAGGGATGTCGATCATATCAAAAGAGAGTTAGATTCCACATCCATCCTACACCATAAACAAACCCTCACTTCATCTCCACAAGACGTAGAGAGAGATTCTTGCAGCAAATCAGGTGAGAACCAAGTGAAGATTCAAGAAGGAGCGAGAAGCGACGACGCCCACATTTAGGGTTTACTTCGTAACTTAATATTTCTTATAATTTTCAAGACTATGGGTAAGATCTATCCAAACACCATGAACGTTCTTCGAAACATTATGGGCTAGAACCGCTTTGGTAGTTCTAGGGTTTATGAAGGTTTTATCTAGTTAATTGAACTTCCGTGTGTATACTCCGTATAACACTACTTGTGGATTTATTTTATATAAGACTATACTTATTAATTCATACTCAGAGTTGTTTTGTGCATCATTAACTGTTATGTAGAGTTTGAATACATATTTTGGTTATTGATTAAGTGCATTCACTGCTGAGCAGAATTTTATGTTATGATTCTAAGTGAGGGGACTCTGAAACTTCATTAGAACTATCTCATATAAATACTTATTAATTGAATTGAATTTGGGTTGGTAAGTAGGATAAAGCGGAGAATTATATAGTACCTATAAAGTGAGATCATATCGGGTTAGAGTACTTAGTGTATGGGAAATAAATGATACTGATAGTACCTAGAAAGGGGGTGTAATTATGTTCTTGCTCCGAGGTAATTCACACATATTTCACGTTTATCTGCTTGTGTTTATAGAGTATATTTGCATGATTTAGTGATGCGTCCATATTCCACAAGGCAGAGTCGGACATTGATACATGGAAGAGAGAATTAGTGAAACTGGATGGCCCAAAGAGATACCTATCTTCTCACTTGTCAACTCTCATTTATTCTCTACTACCTTATTTTATTATTATTTAGTTAATTTATTTATCAGTTTAATAATAATTCTCCAATTCAATTGCCAAAATAATAGTTTTAGTTAATTTAGATAATAATAAATTGATAACCAACTGTCCTTTGGGTTCTATAATAACTTAGTCGCTATAATCACATCCTTCATAAAGATATACTCCCTCCATCCCACAATACGCTTCACATTTACTATTCTACGTTGTTAAAATTGTATTTTTTGACCAACTTTATTGACTTTAGAGGGTATTATAGTATTATAAAGTAATAAAAAAATATAAAATAATGGTACGTATGTGAAAAATTAGTGACAAATTTAAAATTAAAGTAATTTTTGAAGTTATTTGATAAAGTGATTTTTCTTTTCTTGGGGTGTGAAGGGTATTGTGGGACAAACAAATGAGGAAAGTGTGAAGAGTTTTGTGGAATGGAGGGAGTAATATTTAATGGAAGTGGATAAGTATATTATTATTGTATGTGGGTCCCATGGTAATATATTAATTATTTTAGGTGGATCATATGCCAAAAAAAAAGATAAAGATTGAAATGAGACGTCAATATATATATATATATATATATATATATATATATATATATATATATATATATATATATATATATAAAGATTGAAATGGGCGGAGGGAGTACATGAAATTTAGTTTGTATAAATTAAAACTTAACTAATACTATTTTTTGTCCGTGTAAAACTATGAGTTTATAAATTAAGTTTACATAAATTATAAACTATTTTTTCTATAAATTTTTTTGTCAACGATATATATATATATATATATATATATATATATATATATATATATATATATATAGTCATATTAAATATAACATAAAATTACGAACAAATCTTTAGACAAATTCAAGAATACTTTGATTTTATAAATTATAAAAAATTTATAATGCATAAAATATTTTAAAAACTAAAATAAATTTATTATTTTATTTAATAATTTTTTAGAATTTAAATTTTAAATATAAATATAATGGGTACAATTTTAAAAAAAAATCTGATTGTCTTTTTTGCCAAAATTTCGGAGATTGGAATTAATTAAATCGCAATTTAAGTAAAGGTTAAAATTTTTTTTGCAATAAATTCAAAGCTGACGTAGTAAAGGCCAACGTCACGTCAGACGTCGGGCAACATTCTCCTGCATGTTGGGTGCGCTTTGCACGAAATCTAAAAGTTGAAGTTTTTTTTGCAATTAACCCTAATAGGGATATAGCCAAGCCGAACACTACAAAGTTTGAGTATCGGGTTAAATGCAGGATTAGTCCCATTGGAGGAGGGCACTTGCAGAAATGATCCCGTAGCATGCAATTTTGGTCCCGTTGAAGTTTTTCTTTAAAAAGTCCGTTAGACTTAACAGAATATTCTGGTCTGTTAGCGGGACCAAAAATATTAATTTGCAATATTGACCTCAAAATGTGCGAAACAGTCCCAAAGCAGAATTTATATTATACTACTCTACGCCAGATTTATCTCTACTTTTCACACTTCAAAATGGTATCAGAGTCCTAAGTTTATTTATTTATGAATGAAAAAAATTATTATAAACTTATATTACTTAACGAGAGGAGAGTTTCAAGAAATATGGATCCGAAGGAAAGTTCGACATCCGAGAGTGACAAGACTATCAGCCATCTTCAAAGCTAGAGCAACAGGGACTTCTGGCCTGTTGGATATGACGAAATGGGTAGCTCTATACAACAATACTATAATGTGTTGTATAGACAATACGCCGAGAAAGAGTACGAGGACACCGATCGATTTTGGGATAATCTCGATCGAAGGTGGAAACTGGCGGATGCCCGTGCTAACCACACCAAGGAAGAACACCTGGAGGATATCCGTCAGGATCAAATGAGATACTCAAAGGAGGTATCAAAGAACATAGTGGAACTCCGAAGTTTCACCGAGATCCATGGACATATTCCCAAGTGGAATACCTGGAAACCAAAGTAACCGGGAGAAAATCAAGAGGAATGTTGCCATCAACCTTCAGAATAGAACCCCTTTTACACCAAAAGGGAAAGACAACGGAGGTCAAAAGGCCAAAGTCGGAGAGTAAAAAGATGACCGCTATCCTTCGAGGAGAATCCACATCCCTGGATGGAAAGAGCGAATCTTGAAGATATACAAGATCTATATGAGTCCTTCCAAGGACTATCGATTGTAGATCTAAAGATGAATGTGGGGAAAACTTCAAACTCTCAATAGCAGTCTCAGGCTCCTCATAATATGAGCCAAAATGAAGGTACTTCTGGATCACATAGAGACCGTGAAGAAAGACAAGAAGAGACATTCCAAAACCCAAAAAATTTCAAAATGAAGACGATTGGACTGTTAACAGGAGCAAGTCGAGTTCTAGGATCTAATCTACACAACACCCCATATGGTCAGTCTCACATTGAATCGATAAATTCATACGGGTTGATCTTAAACCTCGACACTCTCGACTTCTAAAACAGAGAGACATTGATCGACGAGTGGACAAATGCAATGAAGATTGCAGGAGGTGCGCTAGAGCAGGACAAAGAAGGTTCATAAGATACCTAACTATGAGCCTGGAAGGATCAGTAAAGTGCGCTTGGGAGGTACTCTTAGACGAAGTCAAGAAGGAGGCCATGGAAGAAGACCTTGGCAATATTGTTGATCGCATGGCCAAGATCTTCAAGATCCACTTCATTGGAGTAGGTTACTTTGAAGGAATAGAAGAAAAAAAGAAGAAGAAGTATAGGAATGCCCTATACAGCCTAGAACTACTTGACATATGTCACGTAGACGAGTACATCAAACTCTTCACAGAGTATAGATGGAAGTCGAAGATCAAGGAGGAGGAAATATTCCACATATTCTTTACAAAGATTCCAAGCCCATGGAGGGAAATGCTTATCAAAGAGTATGAACCATGCAAGCTGGATTCAATAGCAAGGAGGATGTCTTTTCTCAAAGCCAAGATTGCGGAGTGGTGTTATCAAGCATCGCTACACAAGAACTACAAGAGGTTAAGGGAAATCAATAAGACGGTACCTCTATGCTGCGAAAGTAATGATCTTCCAACCATTATTAGAAGAAGTCCAAGGAAGCAGAAAATGATGAAGAAATATCATCCTTACACTCAAAGGATGGAGGTCTAGAAGACCAAGGTCCTTTTGGTCTAAACCAAAGGCCCGAAGCTATAAATCAGGGCAAATGTCTGGACCATCCAGATGGAGTTCAAGAAGTCAAGCCTCATCCTTAGGTTTAAACCAGAGGAGTACAGGAAGAACTCCCACAAGAAAGACGTTCCGAAGAGTGGCTACACGAGCTAACGAAAGGTTCAAGGATTGTAACTGCTACACTTGCAGAGCTAGAGGGCATATCTCACCTGATTTCCCAGATAACCAGAGAAGGGGAGTACGACAGTTCGAAACAACTCCAGAAATGGAGGAAGCTATTTACTTCCAAGATCTGGTGCAGGTATATCAATTCGAAAATATACCCTCAGATGAGAGCATTTATGAAGAAGAGTTCTTCAGTCAAGACAAATACTCAGAAGATGAGTCGGAGTGTAGAAGAAAGCTTCAGACAGGAGATGCAAGAAGATATGTCTGGATTCTTTTTCCAGACATCCATTTCTCATAAGACCCTTATGAGAATTATGAAGAAGGATCCAAGGCTCAACCTATACGATGGATTAACTGTAGGAAGGCTGGAGAAATTTCTCAGCTTCAAGAAGAGAAAGCATAACATCATATATAAGGTGACCGAAGGGGAAATTGTCATCCCAATGGAGCTCGTGAAGAATGTGATAGAAATTCAACTAGTTCATATTGACGAAATCAAAAGGGAACTTAGTAAACTCAATGAAGGAATGGCTAAGACCATGTCTTGGATCCATATCGGAGCAATTAGGATCCTCATCAAAGCAACTTTCAAAGAAGGTATCGACACACCAATCGATATTACCATCTTTGATAAGAGGATCTAGAATACAAGAGAGGCATGACTGGGAGGAATCTCAGTAAACCTGTATGCAGGCAAAGTGGCATCCTACATTTACCCAAGGATTACCTATAATCTGGCAGACAAAGATTTCAGTAGGGCACTTATCCTTCATCAAGATTTCAAATATAAAGATTTGATGAAAGAAAGGAACCGGCCGTACTCTATCACCTACAGTATCTCGTATGCTCTATCCAATACTCATCATTCTGATTTGTTCCAAATGAAGCAGTATATTGAGATACCAGAAGTGTTCGAAAGGGTTGCATGCGCAACCAGGCCCGAGATAATGGAGTTGCCACCAATCCACGACATGGATTTGCGAATTAAGGATAAGCCTGTCTGGAGCAGGCAAGACAGCCTTAAATTTGAGCAAAGAAGGATTTCTTTCTAAGAAGATAGGATGATCAGTGAAAAATGGGGAAAGAAGCCAAATCGTAGAGGTAATCCAGGAACCAGAGAAGTTCACAACTAAAGGTGAACTAAAATGCCCAGAAGGATGGAGAGGAGTCGAAGTAATATTTGATATTACTAAAAAGAAAAACTCTATTCCTTGTGATGTCTTGTATATCTTCAACCACCAACAACTGGAGATACCAAGGACAGCTCAAATTAGGTGATCTTGAGCTAATTATCGAGGGAGTTGCAGGTAGATTCCCAGAACAACTAGTGCTGGGATTAGAGTTTCTCGAGGATCACAAACCTTGGGAACATTTACAAGATGGAATGGAGTTTATTGTCAAGGGAAAAAGATACAAAGTTTACTAGAAGGGGCTTTTATAGGTTCTGCTCTACCCATGACTATAAGCCCATTCTCAATATATATCACCATCGGGATGATATATAAGGAACATCGTGCGGAGTATTTTGTGGCATACATTGATTCAGGAGCTGGCATCTGTACAGCAAAAGAATGAGTCTTTTCTAAAGGCTCAGGCGAAGATTTTTCTACAGTACTAAGAAAAGATTTCTCTCAAAGGGTGCTAATCCTTAATAGAAGAATCAAACAAGCGAAAATCATGATCGGAGGAGCGGATCGTCCCCCGTGGTACAAGGTGAAAACTCCACCGATATATTTTCACAACACTGGAGCGGATATTCTGTTAGGAAACAACTTCCTACAGACATTCAAGCATTTTACCCAAGAAAACGCAACAAGAAGACTTATTTTCACAACCCTTTGTGAACATAAGATCATCGCACCAAGACTGCGCAATGCATTTCAAAGAAAATGCCAATCAGATTTCACAGCATGCGTGGTGATGATGAAGGAAAACTTAGTCATCCAAAGATGAATGATTGAAGGAAATATGGCGAAGCAGTACTTCAAATGAGAGCCAAGACTAGAGGATGATGGAAGATGGAGAACCTAAAAGAAAATACAATCCACCTTCTCAAGGCAAGCTTGGGAGAAATATTATAGAGGGATGTCACGATCGAAGAACAAATATCTTTGGAGGACGTCAAGAAAAAGATACAGAGGAACTTCAATGAGGATCCTCTAGCCTAGTGGGACAAAACAAGCTCAAAGCTTCACTTAAAGTGAAAGAAGGAAAAGAGCATGAGTTCGTGAGATACAAGCTTATCCTGATGAACCAAGAGGATCGAAAGGATATGCAGCTAATACTTGAGGAACATCTGGACCTTAAGTTGATATCACCAGGGGTTTCTCCTTATAGCAGTCCAGGATTTCTGGTTCGAAATCATGGAGAAGTCAAGCAGGGAAAGCCGAGACTTGTGATCAACTACAGAGGGATCAACAACATCTTGGAGTTCGATGGATACTACATACCAAGTAGGGAACACTTGATCAATTGTATCAAGAATGCCAATGTATTCTAAAAGTTTGATTGCAAATTTGGGTTCTATTAGATTATGATGGAAGAAGGAAGCAAGAAGTTCACAACCTTCTCCACACCACAAGGCTATTATATCTGGAATGTCATGCATATGGGCTTGGCAAACGCACCCCAGGTATACCAAAGGAAGATGGATAATCTGTTCAAAGATTATTTCTCATTCATTTTCGTTTATGTGGACGACATCGTCACAGCCTCAAAGAACATGAAGGAGCATTTGACACATTTGGAAGTATTTTCAGAAGTATGCCACAAGGAAGGATTGGTGCTTTCTGAAAAGAAAGTAGTAATAACAACGAGACAGATCGAGTTTCTTGGAGTAGAGATTGATGAGTTCGGAATTATTCTACAACCTCATATTGTAGAAAAGGTTCAGGGATTTCCTGAAGATCTCAAGGACAAGAGGCAACTCCAGAGCTTCTTAGGAGTGGTCAATTTTGCTGGAATGTTCATCAACAATCTAGCACAATACAGGAAGGTGTTCAGTCCTCTTTTGAAGAAAGATGCCGAATTCAAATCGGAGGAATCACACCAAGAGATGGTTAAACAACTAAAGGAAGTTTGCAAGAAGCTCCCCAAGTTAGCAATACCAAAGGACGAGGATAAATTGGTACTCCACACAGATGCCAGTGACCACTGGTGGGCGGCGGTTCTAACTAAGCCACACCTGAAGAAGAAGTGTCATGCAGATACTATAGCGGACTCTTTACGGAGAATAAAGCAAAGAGATGGCACATCAATGAAAAGGAGTTCTTTGCTGTTCTGAAGGCGTTCAAAAAAAGGCCGCTATTTCTTCTCGGGGAAGAAATTTATCCTTAAAATTGATAACATAAGCGTCAAAGCCTTTTTGAAAAATAAAATTTAATCTAAACCAAAAAAGGCTAGACTTTTAAGATGGGAAGCAGAATGCCAATATTATGATTTTAATATTATTATTATTAAATCTGTTGATAATGTTTTAGTAGATTTCCTGACGAGAGATGGAAGGAGCTAAAATAGACTCTATCTTGACTGTATCAAGGCACCTGATGGAGAACCCTGAGTTGCTCCAAAGGGAATTCGAGAATCTGGCACTCAATCCAAAACGTGCTGGAAAATACAAGAGGGCGGTAATACCAAAGTGTCGAATCGCATACGAGATTGTATTCACAATAATGCGAGTCTATTCGAGTCATTACGAGAGCCACTCCTCCGAGCTGTTGATGGCAATAGCAATCGACAAAAAGAGAGTAGTCGACGGGGCTCTAAACCCGGAGCAAAGAATTCAAGTACCCTTAGTACGAGTCCTAGATTGGAACTTCCAAAAGAGGAACTGGTCGAAGAAAAAATCGAGGCTCTGTCAAATCTAGAGTCAACGAGTCAACCCAGCACCTCTGGGGTCAAAGAGGGAGAGATCAGCCTTAGGCGTATGACGGGCACTGCTAAGGTTGATATTAACTTAACTGATTTCTCTTATTGGCAGGAATATCAGGCCAGCTGGGAGAAATTAATATCAGACAAGGAATCCGACCGGAGAAATGGCGGGTGGATATATCTGTGGAATATCCCCGAATTTGGATGCGAGAAGGCTCAAATCCAAATGATATAAAACAGTGGTATGTTTTTGGGGCACTAGCCTCAATTTATACTGTTGCACCAAGCTTCCCAGAACTTGCAAAACTTCCAGATTGGCTGGGTAAAATAGTTTTCAAGGCATGAGAAAGCAACTCGACTCTATTTAGAGGAGATGTATTGGAGCTCTATTTCACAAATGCGGCCCCAGAACCAGTTGGGAAAGGCAACCATGAAGCCTTTCACTTCATCAAACTAAGAAGACCCGATATTTCAGCTTCAAACAGAGTTAAGGAGTCTTCTGGAAAGGAACCAGTCCTGGTTTCTACATTTTCTGAAGAACAGATCTCTACGCGTAGAGCGAGGGGTTTGTACACCTGCATTAAAGCAATAGTGAAGGTGAAGTTCCCATTTAAATTCGAGCACAAGTCTTTGAATGAGTCTTTTCTGTTGAATACTTTAACAGGAAAGAAGACAGTGTTTGTTGAGAAGGCCTTCCAAGAAAAACAAGACATTCTTTGGAGAAACAAGATTCCGATGAGTAAACAAACCCATCGGAGATATTGTAACATGGCCCATTTTGGGCAATGGACGAACAAAGTATGCACGAGTTGTTCCACCCAAACAGAACCAAAGTTTGGAAAAGGAATAAGGTTGGGCATAGGGATGATCCAAGTTGCTGAACCAACCTCAGCAAAAGAGACATGTGGAAAGAAGAGGGTAAAATTTCTTCAGACTACCCAAGAACTAGGAGAATCATCAGGCACCAAAGAAGACAAATGACTCTTCAAAAAAGTAAGAGCCAGATAACTTTTATGAAAGGGTAAGGGACATGTGACCAACAAGTAGGATGGCCCACTAGAAGGCATCCAATAAAGAAAAAGGACCAGCCAACTGCTAAAGTTGGAATCCAATGAGAATGACGTAAGCGCTGACATAAGAATAATGATGTAAGCGGTGACGTCATAAGATTAAAGAGGCTTTGAAATTCGGATTTCGGGTCCGAAAGCCTCTATAAATAAGGAGTTTTGAGGAAGCAGAAGACATCAACCATTCCCCTCTGTTTTCTCTCTCTAAAATAAATATTGTATTCCTTTATTTCTTTTGTATGAGTGTTTAGAGTGCAGCTACAATAGGTAGCTAAAAGAGTTATCTCCTCTTGTTCTGTGAGGATGAGTGTGTAATAAATTCTCCATTCAATAAATAAATAATCTTAGGCTACTGCCCATATGTAACCTTCCATTATATTCTACAATTTTAATCTCTATACTTTCCGACAAGAAGCAGTAGCAGCATCCTGTACACTCGGCGTAGGAAACGAAGCAGGGTTGTGCTGAAGTCCGCTGAAGGAACGAGATTGATCCATCACATTGCGGGACGCGTGGTTGGCTGTGAGGAGCAGCTGTAAAACCTCCCGGATACCCGGTGGATTGATGGTAAAAAAAGGTATTGTTACTATTTTAAGTTGGTTAGTTATGAGATTAATATTGTTTAATTAATGTACGGAAGCATGATGGGCCTGATATGGTTATAATGGACTATGTCTATTTTGAAAGATAGAAAGAAGATGAAAATCTTGCAATATAGATATGATATAAGTCTATTAGGGATGAAAATTTTTGTAAAAACTATATTTTAAATATCTTTTGGGACTAAAAGTGCAATTGCTAACGGTTTCCATCCATATCTTATGGAACAAGACCGAAAATACGACTTTTAGGACCAGAAAAAAGGTTTGGGATCAAAACTGCAACTGAGATACTCCAACGGGATCGAAAGTGCAATTTACTCTTTGAGTATCGTTTACTAAGAAATAATTGAACTTGAGAGCCCGAGCTCAAACTCGTCGAAAAAAATATATATTGAACTCGAACTCAATGTCAACTAAGTAACTTTCAAAATTTTTGTTATTTAAATATTAATTTAAAGATTTTTCTACAAATGTGAGTCAGGTCATTAATAAAATATTTTTATTTATGGATAGAAACAATAAGGGTTAATTTAAAATTTTAAAAAAAAACATTACTCTCATTATAAATTAATTCCATTTTTGAGAAATTGAAAAAAAAAATTCACCTATAATTTTTTTTTTGTTTTTAATCTGATTCTGCTTTTAATTATACTTTCTGATTAGTTATATTTTTTTTCTAATATCATAATATTTATATAAAATATGGAAAAAATGAAAATCTTCCAAGTTTCCAAAATCTTCGTAAAAATCAAATATATAAATTATTGAAATTATTGTGATTTAGAAGGTACAATGTTATAATGAAAAATACATACTAAAAGAATTTTCTGCAAATTAAATTAGTACATACAAAGTCAAGTTTACCTCTTGTCTACTCTAAACTTCCAGCGGCTCATGATGATTTTGGTTATGATAAATAGAAATTTTAAAGCTTATGAATTTTTCTTATCAAGTTGTCTTATTGCATGGTAAATATTTGCATGAAACCGTTGTATATTAGATTTTATGTAAGATAGATAAAATATGGTAATATTTAAAAAAAAATAACACTCAGATCAGTGAGAATGACTAATGTAATAAATATGGGGTATTTTATAAATAATTTATAGTAAAATTAGAAAGCAATTTGAATAGGTTTGGCACTCAACTAGCCCTTCTAACCCTTACACGTAGTTGGGCTTTCTTTTATACTGGGCCTGGGCCTGAATTATTTTAAAATAAAATTAAAAAAAAAACCATACACATTGATTGAGCCATGATGAAAAAATAATAATAATGAATATAAATACATATAATGAAAAAAGAAAATGAAAAAATAAAGTAGGTTTTATGTATTTGATGGAAGTTGGATTTCACCCATGTCATAGAATCAGATCTATATGATGATCTTATATTAATTTACACTAAAAAAATTACTCTATTTTTTAGTAATGGAATTTACCGAATTCATTAGTAATTATTACTAAATTAGTAACAAAAATGACAATTTTCTTTTAGCAACGTAATGACAACGAGTTTATTCCCTATTTTACCAAGTAATTACCAACGGATTTCCAAGTGAATAATTATATAAATTACCAACGGAATTATTAGCAACAGATTACCAACAGAATTATTGCCAAGAGAATAATAATATAAATTACCAACGAAATTATTAGCAACGGATTACTAATAGAATTATTTATCAAATTAAAATTTCATTGTTAAAAATTTACCAAACAGCACTTTACCAACAGATTTCATTGCTAATCCGTTGGTAAACCAATTTAATAATGGAATTAAGATTTTTACCAACAGAATATTCTGTTGATAAAAAAAAAATTATTGTTATGAAAGATGCACTATTATATACTCATTCACCGCATCTCAACTTTAATTTCCCAATTTTTCAAGTTTCGTTTAAGTACGTCTCAACTTCAACTTCATATTTTTATAAAAAGAGAGATGACATTTAATTGAATATAAAAAGAGAGATGACATTTAATTGATATCCATACGTGATATTTTAATTTCAAAGTCGTTATCTATTTTTAACACAAACTACATAGGTTTAAGTTCATTTGTTAAACATATATTAAGAAAAATAGTACTCCATTTGAAATGAGCAGTGGATAGATTTAAAAGACATTTATAATTTAGGGGCAGTTTTTGGTGAGATTGTCTCACAGTTAGAACATTTTACACTTTCTTAATGTTATAATTTTTTATTAAAAATGTTATCATTTTCCTTTACAAATATTGTCATTTTTTATTTATGCAATAAATTGTTTATAAAAGAGTTTACCGTATCATTATTACTTTTAATTTAAAATATTATCACTTCTAGAAAAGAATATTATTTTTAATAAAAATTGATAATATATTTATAAAAAGTGATAACTATTTATAAAAACTTAAAAATGGTCTCACCTCACGAGAGACGTTCACGAAAGTGTTCATCATGAAAATATACTTTGGAACATAAGTGAAGATGCGCAAAATTTTCCGTGTATTTTGAAACTTCAAAACAGAGTTGTTACATCTTGCTCATTTTCATGACAATATATACTTTGTTACCATATCTATAACTTCGTTACTTGGGGGAATTAAGGGGGTCCATCACATTTTTTAGGATCTAAGAAGTTGTGAAATTATTAATAACTAGTACGGAAACCCGCGTAACACGTTACGCGGTTTTTCTACAGATTTAAACCAGTTCTATTTGGATCTAAGACTATTATTTTTAAAATATATTAATGAAATTGAAAAATATTAAAAGTTATAAATTATATTAATAAAAGACAAAGACTTGCGTGAGACCGTCTCACATAAGGGCTTATGTGAAACGGCGAGAAAGTGAAAACTTTTATAAAGGAAAGTGATATTAAACTAATGAAACGTGATAATACTATTTCATGAACAATTTATAGTATAAATAAAAAGCGATAACATTTTATAGCCAAAGTGATAATGTTTTATAGCGAGAATAATAACTATTTTAAAAAGTGAAGAATGGCCTCATTTGAGACGATTTCACGCAAGACCTAACCTTAATAAAAATATCTAACTTTACAGGTAGAATAAAGATTATAATAAGGCAAAAATTGTGTGTCCCCGGACATGTTGTGCACCCATATCTTTAATATAATTTTTTTTATTTATCTCATTTACATAAAAAGAAAATTAATAGTACTTTGTAATGGGAAAGATCATAATGACAAAACGAATATTTAAAATAATAATGAATTATCTCATGCATTCGAATACACGCGTACACCCATCTATATTAATTTTATTCAATATTAATGTATATGTATTTCTTAATAAATGTATATACTTTTTTTATATTCAGTATTTTATTAAAAAATTAAGTAAAAATCTGGAAAAAAATTATTAACAAACTTTATAAATTCTCTTATTCATTAATATGCAATAGGATAGGTCTTGCATGAAACAGTTTCACATAGGATCATTTACACTTTTTATAATACTTATCACTTTAACAATAAAGTATTATTACTTTCGATATAAATTGTTATCACTATCATTTATATCATAAACTGTTCATAAAATAGCACGATCATTGATTTAATATCATTTTATTTAAAGTACTCGCGGGTATTGTGGTATTATCCGTACTCGTTCCAAACCCTAATGTGAATTTTACAATTATTTGTATCCATCTCAAACCCGTTTACAATTACTCATACGTGCCCTATTAAGATTTGAATAGAATTGGTACTTGAAATGCCCATTTCATTACCATCCCTAACTATTATCATTTAATAAATAAAATTAATAAATGTATATAATAATTATAAATTATTGTATAATTAAAATTAATTATTAAAAATAATAAAATAAATATAAAATAAATAATTAACTATAAAAAAATTATGAAAATTAATTAATATTAAATTAAGATTTATTTTTTCATGAAATTCCTCATTTAGAATTTTATAATTAACTAAATTTATTAAACTTAAAATTCTAAGGATAAATAGATTAAATATATTAAATAATTTCTTACTCTTCTAAAAATATTTTATTTATTAATATATTTTATTAAAGAATATTTTACAATATAAAAATTGTTATTAAATTTAAGAATCTATTTCTCCGATCATATATTATTAGTATATAATTAAAGATCATGAAAAAATAATTAATTTGATATAATTTTTATATAAATCCTATTTAAAAATAAAAATTTTAAAACACTTAAAATTTTAGGTAAATTTTTAAATAAGATAAAGAAAAATGAAATATTTTGATTGATTATTTAAAATAAAATAACTACATTATCTTCCTTCCTAAGTAAGTTTATTATTAAAAAAAATTCAAAAATCTAGAAAAATGACACATTACCTAAATTGCTCACATGATATCACATAATAAATCCAAAATCCCCCTTTAGTATATATATATATATATATATATATATATATATATATATATATATATATATATATATATATATATATATATATATATATATATATATTCCATGAGCATCTATTTTTAAGCGTCAAACTCGAAAGAAGGATGATATAACATCTTCATCTTCATTTTCATAAAATTATAGAAAAAATATTCTTTATTCAAATAATATTTTTTAACTAATATAAAAGACATATGAGACTATTTGATCGAGATAGAGTATTTATATCTATTTGAATGGAATCTAAGGAATAGTTGTGTACAAAATATAATTAATTTAACTCATATTTATTTTAATGCGACCACTTCATGATTGCAAGATGCCAAAAAACCAGAAAGTTGCATGTCGGGCATCTGATCCCATCCCCTTATAAATATACGGATCGATATTTTAATAGCTATTTTGACTAAATACAATTTTAGGTAGCTACATCCGTTAAAAATAATTTTCACTAGTCACAATTTAGTGGACTCCTCAAATTACCCTCAATAAATGTCGCTTAAAGTACGAAAATAAAGAAATCATATCATGTCAATTTTGACTGCAGTAAATAGGATGGGTGAACCACATTTAAAATTGTACTTAGTGGGTTGGTGGACCACATTTAAAGTTTTAAAAATTTTCAAATTAAAATTTTGGATGTAGGTTGGTGGGGTATATATCATATTATTAACGTCATTTTCATTCCAAATACGCAATATTTCTTCTCTCTCATCTTTCGTCCAACATCCTCTCTTCATCTCTCCTTTTCGTCCAACATCCTCTCTCTTCCTCTCTCCTTTTCGTCCAACATCCTCTCTCTTCCTCTCTCCCTTTCGTCCCAAAGCACAAAGAGCAGCGCCACCCATTTGTAGTACACATTTCTCAGTATCTCCTTTTCATCTGCCGGAATAGGCGTTTCCGACGAGGTGAATTTAGTGAATTTTCGAAATGACAAATTTTCGAGTATGTATGAAAACAGTTTTATTTGCATTTTTAAATTGTGAGTTATTTGTTTATAATGTGTCCTACATTGAGTTTGTGGTACTCGTTTTCGAGGATACGAAGTACATTTTGTATGGTTTTGTTCATATGTGTAAAATGCGAATTCATTTTGTAATGTGATGAATGTGACTTAACTGTGTATACATCATGTTTAGAATTTTTTGTGTGGTGTCGTTAATTTTATTTTATTTTTGAATTTTTTGGTAATTTTTGTTGGCCAAATATAGTTTTTTTGAAGAGCGAATAGAACAAATGTGTAGGCCGAATAGAACAAATTCTAGGAGTGTTATTTTTTTGAATTTTTGGAAATGTTGGTTGGCCGAATAGAGCTTTTTTAGTAGGCCGAATAGAACAAATTTGTAGGCCGAATAGAACAAGTGTAGGCCGAATAAAACAAAGTGTAAGAGTTTTTTTTTAATTTTTTGGAAATGTTGGTTTGCCGAATAGAACAAATCTTAAGCCGAATATAACAAAGTTGTAGACCGAATAAAACAAGTGTAGGCCGAATAGAACAAATTGTAGGACTTGAATTTTTGGAATATTTGGAAATGTTGGTTGACCGAATAGAGATTTTTTGTAGACCGAATAGAACAGATTTGTAGGCCGAATAGAAGAAGTGTAGGCCGAATAGAAAAAAGTGTAGTTTGAATAATGTCATAACACTGACCTTGGCCGAATAGAGCAATATTCGTAGGCCGAATAGAACAGTTTGTAGGCCGAATAGAACAAATGATTGAGTGTGCCAATATTTGTTCAGTTGTTGCGGTGAACTTATTGTTATTTGATATAATTATCAGTTATTATCTTATTAAGTAAGCTGGTTGAATTGATGCAGAGTACATCTTTTTTGATGTGTGTTACATATTATTTAACAAAAAGTTAAATTTGTGCAGGGTGAATGGAAGCGTCCAACCATGCAGGGGCAGAACTGCAGTGTACATAATTACTGCAAACCTGGGGTTGTTATGGCACTTATCCGTAAGCAGTTAACAACGGTTGGGTGTAATGCGAAGGAGATGTTCAGGCGATCTTGTTTTGGTCATTACTGGGATCTTCACGACGATTGGATCGCGCATGCTAATCTCCACGGTCTCATGACACGGGAGATCATACGTGGCGGGGATGATGTAATCGCTAGATATTTTCAAGTTGGGAACGAGCGTCTTAGCTTTAGTAGGGTAGAGTTCATGCGGATAATGGGGCTCTGCTTTCGGGACAGAGTGAGGTTTGATCCGAATTTATCGTATCATATCCCGTCTGGTGGGGTGTACAATATGTATTATGGTTAGGGCGAAAGACCACTAATAAGTGAGATTGCCCGTGACTTTGAGGGTACAAAATTTAGTGGTGTTAGCTCCGAAAACTCGGTTAAAATTGCTAAGGTGCTGTTGTTGTACTATTTTCTCCTTTGATCGGATGTTACCAAGAGTGTAGACAAATGGGTTTGGGTCCTAGTAGAGGACGAGCGTAGATGAGATTTATTCCCTTGGGGCCAGGTCAGTTATATGACTCTACTGCACTTTATGGACCACATTTTGACCAAACTTCCTAAAGGAGCAAACCCCAACAAGTACAGATACCACTTTTATGGGTGCACATTTGCGCTCCTGGTACGTGTTGTAGTAGATGACTTAAAGTTATAGTATATTACTAGTTTCAGCAACAGTAATAATCTAACATATGTAATTTACGTGTGACAGGTTTGGGCGTACGAGCGTCTACCTGCCCTTGCTGCACCGTATGGCCATGTCCCTACCGATAGGGAGGAAAATAGGCCACTTTGCTTGCGATGAGTTTTTCGTAAGGTGAAGAAGGTTGACAGGAATCTGTTTTTTCGGGTATGAAATCTAAATTTTTATGAATCATTAATCCATGTCGGTACAGACAAATCAGTGATATTGTGTTTAAATGTATTGGTTTTTTTTAATCAGGATCTTATAGTGGTGGATTTTCCGCGGGTGCTCTCCCAGAAGCACAGAAAGATTTATTGGATTGGAATAGATGATGATCTTTTGCAGGGGTTGATCATGAGGCTGTACACAAAGGCATTCTCTAACCCCAGACGAAAGGTCGTCTGGGGGCCTGATTTCACATATGTGGAGCAGCAGACCGCGGCGGAGGCAAACGATCCTACTAGTAATCCATGGGATCAGCAGTACTATTCTGGTGTGGCTATTGAGGATCGGTGGACTGGCCAGCGCACAGATGATCCTTCAGCTTGGGTAACAAATTGGGATGAGCATTCTTACCGCCCTCCCTATACTCCTAGTCCTGACCACAGTGGACATCATTCAGGGGAGACGAGGTGTGCTGAGCGCAGTTCGTATGATCCCACATATCATGTTCCTCCATCCTCCACTCGTAGCTGGCATGCTCGAGCCATTGCTCATCATGGAAGTGGGATGAGAAATTCCCACGGATATGATCAGCAAGATCATGGATATGATGATCAGGAGACCACGGGTATGGTCAGCAGGATCACGAATATGAGCAGGACCACTACGGATATGATCAGAATTTCAAATATAGGGTCCTCCATAGGCTGGATCAGCAGGATGAGTTGTTATCCCAGCTTGCATGTCAGATGGTGGCTGAGCATCAGACACAGCATTTATTTCGACTTGCGCTTACACAGAAGTTCAGGCGCCTTCGAGCAGATATTTTGAGGAGTCGGGGGTCTGAGTATGAGCCATCTAGCTCGAGGTCAGGGATTAGATCTACCCCTCCTACAGTGGTGGATCCTGTGAGTCCGATGGTTCCCACACCTGATGTCACTCAAGATGGTTTGATGCGTGCTAAGACTATGAGGCCGGACTGTACGCCACATTCAAATCAAAATCAAGTCTAGCACTAAATTGTGCCCTCGAACATAGATCATTGCTCGGACCACCACTTCCGTCATTATAACCCAACCCTAACTCCAAACTAAGCCCTGAACCTTGTGCAGGAGGTTCAACGAATGCATTGCCAGCGACAGAAACGAGTGTCACGTACACCATTCCTACATCAACACAGTTGAAAATTTCTGTCACACGAGCATCATTCTTTATCTTATATTTAGACATACGGCCACTGTACTCGACGAGAGAATGAACTTCATAACCCCAATTATCCAAATCAGCTTGTATTATGTTATGAATTTCTAATAGCAAACTAGTATAGTACAGATTGTCATCCTGCAAGTATAACCAGTGAACCTGTCCACCTTTGTATAGTAACACATCCCAATATCCACCCCAACACATCCCAGCTTGTTTATAGATCATCTGCATATTTTGTCAAGAAAATATAAATGACGACATCATAATTAGTTGCAAGTATTCTATTCGGCCAACAATGTACTCTATTCGCCAACGTATTATTTTATTCGGCCCTACACTGTTTCACTATTCGGCATACCTTCAGATGCCTTTCAAATTCTGTATGTTTTTCTTCTATTCGGCCTACGTCTCTCTTATTAGACCTATAAGGTTGTTCTATTCGGCCAACCAAAATTCTTCTATTCGACCTACATATTTTTTTAAAAATAAAAATCAAATGTAGAAATTTAAGTTCTTCTATTCGGCCTGCGTTTCTTGTATTCGGCCCATAAGATTATTCTATTCGGCCTACAACACTTGTTCTATTCGGCCTATTTTTTTATCGTAGGATATATGTTTTTGGCCTTTTCGGCCAACGTTTCTTCTATTCGGCCTTCAAAGTTGTTCAATTTGGCCTACAAATCCTGCTCTATTCGGCCTACGAGTTGCTAATTTAAAAAAAAATAAAATTTAATGTGGATACATTTTACACTTCACATACACTATTCGGCATACTATTATTTCTATTATAAAACGTTGAAATACATAAAATACACTCATGCAACATGTAAAAATGATCAAATTAATGCATTCATAGCTGATAAAACAAGTTTACAACATATCTTGTATACTGCTCCCCAAATTCTCACGCCTCTAAAAATTTAGTTAAAATAGTTGCTCCCCAAATGCTCAACACTAAAAAAAAAACTAATACAATGAAAATGAATATATGTGTATGATGCAGCACCATGGTTGGACCGCTATTACATATATACCTCATTTTTTGTAAGCATATGAGGGAACACATGCCTACATAGTTGTACTTTGACATCTTTTTCAGAAATAGGAAGAATTTGATTCCCCTAGTGTACTTTTCGTACTTTAGGTCATAAAAGTGAGGAATCTAATTCCTCAAACATGTAAAAAAGTGGGTCCCCTCAAGGGTATTTTGGTCTATTCCATAAAAAAATGGCTAGATTAAATTGTATATAGCATCTGTGTCCACTTAAAATTACTTTTAAGTAATAGTGGCTACCTTTTGCCATTTTCACATAAATATATACTCCTAATTATTAGGCAATTATTATAACCATCAATCTTCCATCCTAGTTATTTTTTTTCAAAATTTTATTAAAAAAAATAAATCTTCCATCCTAGTTATGATGAAAAGAATAAGGTAAAATATTCGGATACAATGCAGATAGGTTTCATAAGACGGATTTTTTGTGAGATAAGTGTGAGACGGGTCGACTCATCACTAAAGTATGTCATGTATAATTAAAGTATACTTATTTATAGTTCAAGTATGTTAATAATAAATCATATTATAACACACTAAAATCATACTTTAAGGATAAGCATAATTTAGAAAACATACTTTAACAATCATTAAACATATTTTATTTATACAATAAGCATACTTTAGTGATAGGTCGACCCGTCTCACAAATAACTCATCTCATAAAAGACTTTGTTTTATTATAATTACATGTATATTAGTAAATTAAAATTAATATATGAATTAAAATTAACATACTCCCTCCGTCCCCTTGATACGTATCCATTTTTCTATTTTGGTCCGTCCATTACAAAGTATCCATTTCCTTTTTTAGATTGATTTGACCATGGCCCCATACTCAACACTAATACAACTACCTACTACACTTTAAAATATGCTCTCACCTCAAAATATATTAAATTATTATACTCCTTAATCTACGTGCAAAAAGTAAACGAATACATTTCAAGGGGACGGAGAGAGTATTTATAATAAAAAATGCATAACAAAAGTAAAAGTAATATATATTATATACAGGGAACACACATAAAAAGTTAATATATTCTAAAATGTAATAAATTCATTAATTAACAAAGTATACATTATCAAACTAAAACTAATACGGGAGGGGGGGTGGGGCGGGTTTTGAATTTAGAAATTAATACACCAAGAGATAGAAGATGATGAACGTGTATTCTATCTTTAGTTGTCTATTTTTTTAATAATTAAAGTATATTTTAGGCTAAAATTTGTGTGTTTTTGGGACACTATGCTCTCAAATACCCTTTAGTATTAGGATAAGTCTTGTGTGAGACTGTCTTACATAAGCCTTTATATGAGACGGATAAAAAATGATAACATAATTATAACTTTCGCTATAAATTGTTATTACTTTCACTATAAAGTGATATTACTTTTTATTTATACTATAAAATGTTCATGAAATAATTCACCTCATTATTATCACTTTTCATCGATTGAGTATCACTTTTCGTTAGTGATGTTATTACTTTTTATCCGTCTCACGTAGTGATGTACGTGAGACGGTCTCACACAAATCTTTGCCTTAGTATTAAATAGTATATTCTTTAGTATAAGGATATGTACCCTTTATTTTTTGAAAAAAATAATAATAATGAAAGTATGCACTCTTTAAAACAAAATGTTGTATATTTATTAATTAAAATATATACCCTTTAAAACAAAATATTGTAAATTTACATATCTTGTGCACCTGGAACACAAGAGACCTATTCTAATTTTGAAATAGTTCACGTAGGATTCAACTTAAGTACGATGATAAATGATTTATTAAAATATAATTTTAAAATGATTAAAATATAATTTATTGAAGTATAATTTTAAGAACTTTGTTATAGTATAATAATTTAATTAACTCATGCTTTAATGAATCACATTATAGTTTAAGTGAATCATGTATTAATAATTGTAAATCATACTTTAACGAATCATACATATATCAATAGGTACTTATATTAATGAATGATACATATAATAATCACATTAAAAACATACTCTAATGAATCACTCATCATACATTAGCTATCTTATAATCATATTTTATCTATCTAAAAATCATACTTTAATAATAGATCAAATTATATATTTATGGATATCTACATTTGATATAAATATTCTCACAAGAGCCCTTCATTTGCAAAATTAATTTTTTTAAAATTTATAGAATTAATTTTGCAAATAAACATTTTATAACCGACTTGGAGCCCAATCCAACTTGAATTGAATTCGGACTAATCGCATATCGTGTAATTGGTGTCCACAAATTTTTGCACGTAATTAAATTGACAAAAAATAATTATTATTGTAAAATAAAAAATAAAAAGGATGCAATTCAAGTCAACATCATGAAAAGTTTTTTGAAATCATGAAAACTTGAAACACAATTTACAATTCAATTCCATATTAATCCAAAGATGGAGGAAATATTTAATAGTAGAGAACACTATTTAAGAAAGAAAACTAAGGGCAAGATTTATTTATTATTACGAGTGTAAATGTTATTTTGTAGATGATTACTAATAAATATGCAATTCAATACATCAAACCTAGTTAGTCTACTTATATTAAGTGTCAATGGTGGAAAATACGGTTTTTCCACTGCCATCATTTTCATTCAAACATTATCAGTTTTACCATTTACTAAAATTTTAGACAATTATACCCCTCACACCCCACTTACCCTATCCATTCCACACACCCCCAATCTACCCTACCTCCACCACCATGCAGCGGCGACTCCGGCGACCCTCCAGCGGCGGCGATGACTTTCCGACGACTGATCCGACGACGTCTTCGGCAGCGGTGGCAACTGCTACGGCGTCATCTCCGACGATAGTGGCGACGGCGGCTCGAGTGATCGGCGATGCGCGTCCGCTGGTCACCGACGAACGTCAGGCTACAGCGGCAGTCCGGCAGATCTCCAATGGAGGGGCGGCGGCAGTCTGGTAGTCCGGCGAGTCTCTGGCTGCCGGCAGCCGATGGTGGCGGCAGTTTCCCAGCTGTTCACCGATAAGCCGCAGTCGCCGGCAGGCCACAGTCCGTCGGCCGACGATAGCTTAGTGGTGGAGGAGGGTTTGGGAGTTGGAGGGTATAAGGATTTTTCCAAGGGCAATAGAGTAAAAAAAATATAACTTTGGTAGATTTGATAACTTTTTAACAAAATTGTTGATATTAATTTTTAACTTGAAATTTTGTAAAAAAAAAAAAGTCACCCTTATATTAATTACACATATATAGTAGTATCATTTCATTTGCATAATTGTCAAGTCTAATTTGTTAACTTTTGCAAAGTCTAATTTGTTAACTTTTAACCGTGAGAGCTGGTATATAACTACCTCTAGTGAGTCTATTCATTAAGTTAATATATGAATTAAATAAATGTGAAATTACAAATATTTCTTTAATAATTAATTTCTCATTTGTTTCATGTTATGTTGAAATTCACCTTTCATTAGTTAATATTCTATATAAGAGCCTTATTTTCTATTTAGGAAGTTAGAAATAATTAGTTGTAAAGTTGGTGATTTAGGTTCGATTCTCTTTAGGAACAAATTACAATATAGAGTTATAAGGAGATTTGGAGAAAAATGTTCGAGTATAACTAATTTCTAATAATCACTAACAACTAACTAACGTTTACCGATAAAAATAAATAAATAATTAATAATGTATAAAGTTTCATATTTTTAATAGTAATTTTTAAGCCTACTAAGTATTAATAACACAATTTGACTTAAATACACACTAAATGTTACTATTTTTTTTAAAAAAAAATACTTACATTTAAATGGTGTACCCCATTAGGAGGTCAACGCCCCTGTATTGGGATACAATACGATTCTACAAAACCTTTTCTTTTATCATGTTTCTCCAATGAATGATAATGCCCTATACATTTTTGGATCGGGACTAATTGAAAAAAAAAATATTTTTATCAACAGAATATTTAGTTGATAAACACCTTAACTCCATTCTTAAATTGATTTTCGTTGATAAATTTTTAGTAATGGAAATCCAAGCCTATTGATAAATATTTATAATGGTGATCTTTATTTTTTTTTATCAACAAAATATTCAGTTGGTTTACGCTTTAATTTTATTGTTAAATTGATTTACCAATGATTAACAACTAAATCCATTGATAAAGTGTTAGTTGGTAAATTTTTAGCAACAAAAATTCAATTTCTATGGTAAATAATTTTGTTCTTAGTTCGCTGCTAATAATTTTTAGGTAATTTATACGATGATTCCGTTGATAATCCATTTGTAAACAAAATAAAATTTATTCCATTGGTTAAAACTTAATAAATTCCATTGGCATTGTTGCAAAAAAGAAAATGTAAATTTTGTTGACAATCTATTAATATTTATTTGGATTTTATTGGTAAATTTTATTGCTAAAAATGAGTATTTTGTGGTGAGTTTAATTTTCTTTAAAGAAAATCTATGATTATTTTCCTAACTAGTGTTTATACTAATATTGTCTTAAGAAAATCCGAAGTTGTTTGGATGAGAATAATGAGTAATAGATTATAAGTATAATATACTCCATTTGTATGATTTAAAGAGTTTCATTGTTTCTACACGTAAATTTAAGGATTATTATTATTTAATATATAGTAGGTAATTATATTAATGGGTATGATTTAAAAAGTTTCATTTGTTTTTACTCGTAAATTTAAGGAGTATTATTATTTAATATATAGTGGGTAGTTATATTAGTGGGTATATGACCCCTAATTTTAATTGTATTAGTAGGTCTGTGTGGGTCACATATATGTAAAAAAACATTTGGAATGGATGCCAAAATGAGATAAGTGACCATTTAAAGTGGATGAAATATTAATTTCTATTATTAATGTTAGGTTAAATAGAATTCCTTAAACATTCTTAATTTCATAGTTAATAATCTTATGTAGTAAAAAATGCATATTTTTCACTATTGAATACTTTTATTACTATTTTTTTATCACATAAAGAAAAATATATACTCCTAGAAGATTAAGTCCCTAATTTAAAAGTACACTTAATTATAAAAGTTAATATACTAAGCATATCTGTATACAGGAGAGATGGAATATAGTATATTAATTCTATAACTCAATAAAGTGTGAAGATTTTATTTTATAATCAAAAACGGAGAAGGTATAAATTTATGTATACTAATATTTTGAAAAAAAATATGACAAAACTCTCCTTTAACGGATCAATGCATCATTAAAATAATTATTGTATATAACTAAAGTATATTATCAATTAAAATGTGTTTTTATTAAAGTATACTCCCTCCGTCCCGCCCATATTGCTACGTTTACTGTAGCTTTTGTGAGAGCTTTTTACAGTCAAACGATGCAGTTTGACCGGGACAGAACGAGTATGCCTGATCAAGTATGTTTTGGAGCATTATAGTATAATTATTGAGTAGTAAATTATAAAAAATCATATTTTAATATATTACTCCCTCCGTCCCGAAATTTTTTGTACACTTTCTTTTAATTACAAAGGAAGTGTGCAAAAAATTTCGGGACGAGGAGAGTATTAATTATACTTTAATCCCTTGATGATACACTCTACCCACATGATAATTATACTTTTATAATAAATCAATTCATTTCACAATTTGTCCAACATATAACCTCAAATGTATCCACTCACAAGAGGGTGTAGCTTAATATATTTACATTAACTAATGCACGAGTATTAATGACTCACTGTTATTATATTATTGTCATGAACAGTATTTGGATGCCATTTTCAAATAATTTCAATACTAGTTGAGTATTATATTTACATTAAACCATTATTTAATTCTCTAAGTCAAGGGAAGATTAGTAAATTTTGGAGCGAAAAAAGGCGTCACAGTGATTCACACAGGGAACCATTGTACCGTAATTAGGCGCCAACGCTGACACACAATC
Organism: Pogostemon cablin; assembly: GCA_023678885.1. Taxonomy (NCBI): domain Eukaryota; kingdom Viridiplantae; phylum Streptophyta; class Magnoliopsida; order Lamiales; family Lamiaceae; genus Pogostemon; species Pogostemon cablin. The sequence goes on along the minus strand of CM042978.1, from coordinate 16,236,602 downwards.
TGTTTTCTTTTCATAAGTCTCTGCGTCGCACCTGATCATATCTCCCTGCTCTCGTTTTCACACGTTTGAAATATAAAATGTGCATTATCTTTTCAACTTATAGGAGTATTTATTAGAGACGTTGAAAGTTACTCAAATCTATGTTTCTTTAATCATATGTCGTTATTTTATTAAGTCATTTTTAATTAAAAATCTGGAGGTTTTGACTTCAGATTTGTCATATAATAGCGTGGGGTACTTCTATTTTTTATATTAACACAGCCATTGGTCCCAAAAATATCAGATCTATTTTACAGACTATGATATTTTGCTTTTAAATCAGTGTAACTTTTTGCATGTTGTCTTGAAAATTTGTACCTCTCTCTCCTGTTTCAATGTTTACGTTTGTTTTTTGCACGTTGATTAAGAAGTATAATATTTTAATAGATAGTGGGTAGAAAAATATAATATTTAATGTAAAGTTGGTAGGTGTATTAATGTTGGATGATATATTAATTATTTTAGGTGGGTCCTATATTTCAAAAAGAAAAATATAAACATTGAAATAAGACGCACAAAATAGAAACGTAAACATTGAAACGAGATGGAGGGAGTATAAAGTGTTTAATACTGCAAAATTTACTTTTATTTTACACAAACACTCTTATGAACTGGTTCACATAAATTTATTATGTGAACCTTGATTTTTTTTCTTTTAAGCTATCTTCTTCCAATCTTATTATACTTTATTACATTGTTAGTCGTTGAAATTAAAAAGAAAAGGAGAATTCACACGGTAAATCCAATTCATAAGAGACTAACTCTTTATTTTAATGAAGACATTATCATACTAAAATACTCTAAAGACACTCCATAAGGGCAACAAATATTCTATAATATTCAGTATTATATTTTATCTTACACACTTTAGAAAAATCACAATCTTTTAACTTTTAAAATTTATATTTTCCTTTTAAAATATAAATTTGGTTTCTCACCTACATATCAATTATCATTCATTTAACTATTCATAACAACAGAAATAGATATAAATTTTCTCTCACCTACATATCATTTATTTAATTATTCATAACAAGAAATGCAACACAAATAGAATATCCAAAGCCATAGATATAAGCAGGATTAAAAAAAATTGAAATGTAAAAAACTATAATGTTTTATTTTCAAAAAAAAAAATGTTAAAATAAATTTTACACTTAGTTATATACTCCCTCGACTCATTACAAATATCACATTTTCTCATTTATTTGTCACTAGACATTTTTCACACTCAGAAAAATTAAATTTTTAATTCATCTTCTTTTATAAAATATTATTACTTTTTAATTGCGAATCTTCACACTAAATAAATAAATAAATTTTTAATACAATTTCTTTTATAAAATATGGTAAAATTTGTGTGCCCCGTGCGCCCAGATATCTTTTAATATTAAATGGTATACCCTTTAATATAAAGATATGTGTTTTTTGAAAAAATAATAAAAAAATTAATAAAAATGTATAGCCTTTAGAACAGAATATTGTACCCTTATTAATAATATATATATATATATATATATATATATATATATATATATATATATTTATAACAAAATAATGTACCCTTACCATCTTTTGCACCTGGAACACATGAAAACAACTCATAATATTTTACTTTTTAAATCACCATCATTTTATACTTTTTTTTAATAACTAAAACACATAGTTCATTTGATGAAACTATGGAAATACAATTGGTACGGTATAGGAGTAGATTTTTAAGTGTGATACACTTAGGGATATAATTGAACCGAATCAAGTCAAACACTACTAGGTTTGAGTATCGTTTGTTAAGGAATTATCGAACTCGAGCCCGAGCTCGAACTCGTCAAGAAAAAAAAATAACAAACTCGAGCTTGAACTCAAACTATTTGCTAAGGCTCACCAACGTGTTCACGAACACATAAAATAACTTGTTTATGAACATTTTTTCATGAACATTTAAATATTTTTGTTCGTAAATATTAAAAGAACATTTGGTTTATAAACATCTAATGTTATTCATAATATTAAATAAACAAACTAACAAAATATAATAATAAACGTTACAAAAATATTTAAATATTTAAATAATAACTTAAGTTATTATCATATTTGTGTGGTTTAATATAAAATATTTTATTATTGAATATTAATAAATAAATATGTAATACTAAAAAATAATTATAAAATTTACGAACACGTTTGCGGGGCATTAACGAGCTCATTAACGAATATGTTCGCGAGCTTTCGAGGCGAACACCTTTATGCTTGAGTTTGGTTTGATAGACTATTCGAGCTCAAAATTTAAGTTTGGTTTGGTTTGTTAAGATTAACGAACGAGCTTGAATGAACACTTTATCGAATAGAAACCCGAATAGTTCACGAACGGTTTGATTCGCTTACATCCCTAGATACACATACACTAGTAACTATGGGAATACGTTTTGTATGGAGGACGTACATGAAAGAAATTCCGCCAATGAATAGAATTTTCTTTTTACTCAAACAATATATGGGAAAAGTTCATGCGCCTCGGGGACACGGAGGGATACTCCGTGTCCTCATGTAAATACAACTTTCCCCTTCAATTTTATTTAAATCTATATATTGCTAGGGGTTTAAATTGTAAAGGGGCATGAAAATTACAAAGGAGCACAGAAAGTGCTCCGTACACCCGAGTGCACAAAGCCTCACTCAAAACATATTATGTTCCTTTGATGAAATTGACCTTCAAATAATTAGAGAATCAATGCTCATTCAATTTTTCTATAATAGTTTTTTTTTCTTTTCTTCTTCAATGAACTACTTTTTTTTTTCAACAGAAGAACTTTATAATTAATTTTTAGAGTAATTTTGAGTTGCATCTAATGTATCAATAAACCTTAGAGTTTATATGTTAAACTTAGAATATAATTATAATTATAAATTTTGTTTTAATGTTTTATATTTAAATTTAAAGATGAGATCTAATTAACTTAAAATCTAATTATATTTAATTAAATTTTATAAGTACACCTCCATCATACTCTTTAGTACCGTTAGTTCAATTATAAAAACATATTTGATCTTATGTCATTTGTAACTTAAAGAGCTTATAAAGATTCAATAAATAACTAATTTAGGTTGTCTTAAGGAAAATTAGTTTTAACTTTTAAAAGACACTCCTCTGGGTAATTTAAGTTTTGTAAAATTTTGATTTTACTTTTTTGACAAACAATAATTTTTATATAAAAATATTTATTTCGAAATAAAATTATACCCCATAAACCCAATAAAAGAATATCATGTTTTTAGATGAAAGAGTTATTTTCGATTACTCTCTGTAGACTACTATATACGAATTTATTTATTGTATTGTTTTAAGTTGAGTGAGAGATAAATGGACTAAATCAATGGTAAAAACTTGTATAAGAAGTAGTATTCCTGGTAAAATCGTACTTATATTATCAAGTAACTAGTTTTATGTGAGGATCATATTTATGGATTTTAACTCTAAAACTAATAGACTACAATACACATAATACTCTTCCGTCATTAATGAGATACTCCCTCCCTTTGATATTCTTCCGTCATTAATAAGATACTCCCTCCGTCCCCTTGATACGTATTCATTTTTCTATTTTGGTCCGTCTCATTACAAAATATCTATTTCCCTTTTTGAATTGATGTGATCTACAACCATTACACATGACACACACTCAACACTAATACAACTACCCACTACACAATAAAATATTATTTCTCTCATCTTACTATACATTAATTATTATACTCATTAATCCACGTGCAAAAAGTCAATGAATACCTTTCAAGGGGACGGAGGGAGTATATTTAATCTTTGTATGTGTAGTACGGATGTTATTATCTTTGTATGTGTAGTACGGATGTTATTATCTTATGTTTAGAGATATGTAATATGAAATGATATCTTGTGCATTCAGATGCACCCTTGTATTTACATGTGTAGTTTAATTTTTTATTAAAAAAATTAATAGAATACAAAGTGTATATTTTTATTTATAAGAATATACGTTTCATGTTTTAGGTGTTCAGATAATTTGCGCCTTGTATTAATGTGTGTATAGGTTTATGAGTGGATTATATATATATATACTTCCTACGTTTCACCGAAAAGTCCCAATTTTATTATATTGGACATCCCATTCAAATGTCCCATTTCTTACTTTTAGTACAAAGGCTCCATATGTGGTTCACTACTCACTACTAATACAACTATACATTACACATAAAATAATAATTCTCCTTAATTTACGCACTAAAAACAAATAGCCACCTTTGGACGGACAGAGTGAGTAAATAACTTCATCCTTTTAAAATACTTCATCCGTCCGCTCGAAAGGTCTTTTTTTCATTTTGGTCGTCCGCTTCAAAGAGGGTCATTTCCTTTTTTATACACATAGGATCCACACACCCATTAATATAACTAAAATATGGGGTCCACACTCCCACTAATACAATTACCCACTACACATTAAATAATAATGCTCCTTAATCAACGTGCACAAAAGTAAACACCCCTCTTTCCGGCGGACGGAAGGAGTATTACCTTTACTGTTTACACAAATGAGAGTTGATAGAGAGACACCTTTATTGCCAAATTCATCTTCACATTTACCGTAAATACAAAGTTTAAGAAAAATCATATTTTGACTTACTTTTGAGGATAATACGGTATTTTTAGGTAATAAATAAATGATAAAATATGTTATGTGTGTTAAAAAGATGATAATAAATTTGAAATTAAAGTATGATGGAGGGATATTAGTTAGTTGCTTTTTCCTTTTATGGAAGTGTAAAGTTGAATTTGAAACGGATCAAAACGGAAAGTGTGAATTTGAAGTTGAGATAGAGGGAGTAATAATATGTATATTGGGCAATCGTGTGTGACCATGAAATTGTGGCGGTGGTGGAAGGAGTAATTTTAAGTGAACACAATAAATGACAAGATGTACACTTCATTCGTCCCGTTTCAATACTTATATTTATTTTTTACACGTTGATTAAGAAATATAGTATTTTAATGAACAGTGGTAGAAAGATACTCCCACCGTCTAGAGAAATGTTTACATTTACTTTTTGCACGAGAACTAAGGAATATAGTATTTTAATGGACAACATTTACATTTATTTTTTGCACGAGAACTAAGGAATATAATATTTTAATGGACAGTGGTAGAAAGATACTCCCTCCGTCCTAGAGAAATGTTTATATTTACTTTTTGGACGAGAATTAAGGAATATAATATTTTAATATGTATTGAGGTGAGAGAAATAATATTTAAATGTATTGTTGGTAGTTATGTTGTGGGCCCATTGATATATTTAAATGTTTTGTGTGGGTCCATCTACTACAAAAAGAAATGTAAACATTTTTATAGGACGTTCAAAATAAAAATGCGTAAACGTTTCCATGGGACGGAAGAAGTATAATATTTGATGTAAGTGAATAAAAGTATAGTATTGTATGTGGATCCTTTAAAAATTGAAATGGAGCGCTCAAAATGGAAAAAATATAAAGACTAAAATGAAACTTCTAATGATAGAGGGAGTATAAAATATGAATAAAAATAAAAATAAGAAAATTAATTTAATTGTTAAAATAAAATTCTGGAAACTCTGTCCCTCTCTCTTTCCCCATCTATTTAACAGTCTTCCTTCTCTTGTAAACTAAGCTCTATAACAGAACAACATCATTAGGAGTGGAGTAAACACCAGAATCATGACGATAGAAAACGGAATTGGGGAATCTCACATCAAAATGCCCAAAATCAAGTTCACGAAGCTCTTCATCAATGGCGAATTCGTCGACGCCATATCAGGTTCTGAATAATATACACACATATGAACTCTTTGTGCGTGTTTTTTTCCCGCTCTGTTATAGATTCATGAATCCTCATCGCTGATTGGATGCTTCGAATATATTGTTTCGCTTTTTGAAACAATCTTTCCGTTTCGATAATGGAACGTGACCTCACATTAATCTGCATCTACAGAGTTCGTCGTTTTCCCAACCTCTTCACATTTTTTATATCGAACGAAATTGTTCTACACCAATTTCTGTAGCTCATTGATCAACGAACGAACGCCTTAATTTCAGTTCAATTTAATCGATGTATGTGGAAATTTTGCTTTCAAAACGTGTGAATTCGGTGTTTTCGAAGAGTGTGTTATTGGTTGGTTTCTCCACCGAAGGGGTGAAAAGATTCTCTCCAGCTGTCCGTCTGTCTTTTCGTTGCTGTACATTTTGCACTGTAAAATTATCCAATTACAATTAACTCAGAGAAATTACTGGTGGTGGATCAAATTAACGATTGGAATGAATGCGAACAGGGAAAACGTTCGACACAATAGATCCACGAGACGAAGAAGTGATAGCGGGTATTGCAGAAGGTGATAAGGAAGACGTTGATTTGGCGGTGAAAGCTGCTCGTCAAGCTTTCGACAATGGGCCTTGGCCACGTTTACCTGGATCTGTAAGTTGTTTTCTTCATCTAGATTAACTGGTAATAATTTAATGTAAAGTGAAGTAAAAGAAATAATATTTAATGTGTAGTGTTTAGTTGTATTAGAGGTGATATGTGGAGTTTATGAGAATAAAATAATTGTGTTTTTGTGGGTCCCATTTATTAAAAAAGAAATGTGTCAGCTTTAGTAGGACAAATCAAAAAGGAAAGTGTGTCAACCTCTATGGAACAGATGAGTATTATGTAACACGTCACACCCATTAGACGATCTTTAATTTATGTTATTAAATCAATCACTTGGTATAAGTTAAGTGGAATTAAGAAAATGAACCCTCATTAAGTTCATAACTCATTTATAGACTTAGCCTACGTAGGCCATTTGAGTTATAAGCTGATATTTACCTAATTAATTAATTCTGAAATCAGGCTATGAGTTACATATATGTTCACCTAATTAATTACTAGTAATTACGAAGTTAGGCCATTTGGGCACAGAATCTTCTCACATGACATGAGTGACTTATACTCCCTTTGAACATTGAAAAGGTCCATTCATTAGGTGTTCAATTCAAATGCCCTCATTTTTTTTTTAAAAAGCCTTGTATATAGCCCACAACTCCCTACTAATATAATTACTCAATACACATAAAATAATAATAACAATACCCATGCTCCATTGCTCCTTAATATACGCCCAAAAAGTAAATGAAGACCTTTGCCTGAGACAGAGGGAGTACTTCCGGAGAATCCAAACCCTTATCTTGAAATATACTCCCTCCGTCCCGCATTAAGGTTTACGTTTTCCATTTTGGGTTGTTCCAACTTAAGGTTTACTTTCCTTTTTTGTCACACACAACCATTATTTATTCCATGTAGGCCCACATACAACACTAATACAACTACCCACTTTACATTAAATATTATTTCTCTCACCTCACTACACATTAAACTATTATCTATTAATTTACGTGCAAAAAGCACACGTAAACGTTAATGCGGAATAGAGAGAGCACCTTTTCTTTTTAAGGTATAATCTAACCCCTGACCCCGAGCTAGATGGGTCATACTCAGACCCCCGACTCCGCAAAATATCAGCTCGAAGGCGCTTGAACTCCTGTGTAAGCGCAAGTTGAAATAAATACTGTGTTTGATGCTCAGCCACCATCTGACATACAAGTTGGGATAACAATTCATCCTGCTGATCCAGCCTATGGAGGACCCTATCTTTGAAATCCTGATCATATCCGTAGTGGTCCTGCTTGGTCGTCCTGATCATCATATCCGTGATCTTGCTGATCATATCCGTGGGCGTCTCCCATCCCACTCCCATGATGAGCAACGACTCGAGCATTCCAGCTACGAGCGGAGGATGGAGGAACATGATGTGTGGGATCATATGAACTGCGCTCAGCATACCTCGTCTCCCCTGAATGATATCCACTGTGGTCAGGACTAGGAGCATAGGGAGGGCGGTAAGAATGCTCATCCCAATTTGTTACCCAAGTTGAAGGATCATCCGTGCGCTGGCCAGTCCACCGATCCTCAACAGCCACACCAGAATAGTACTGCTGATCCCATGGATTACTATTAGGATCGTATGCCTCCGCCATGGTCTGCTGCTCCACATATGTGAAATCAGGCCCCCGGACGACCTTTCGTCTGGGGTTAGAGAATGTCTTTGTGTACAATTTCATGATCAACCCCTGCAAAGGATCATCATCTATTCCAAATTCCAATCCAATAAACCTTTCTTTGCTCCTAGGGGAGCACCCGCAGAAAATCCACCACTACAAGATCCTGATTAAAAAAAAATCAATACATTTAGATTCAATATCACTGATTTGTCTGAACCGACATGGATTAATGATTCATAAAAAATTAGATTTCATACTTGAGAAAACAGATTCCTGTCAATCTTCTTCACCTTACAAAAAATCCATCGCAAGCAAAGTGGCCTATTTTCCTCCCTATCGGTGGGACATGGCCATACGGTGCAACAAGGGCAGGTAGATGCTCGTACGCCCAAACCTGTCACACGTAAACTACATATGTTAGATTATTACTATTGCTGAAACTAGTAATACACTATAATTTTAAGTAATATACTACAACACGTACCAGGAGCGCAAATATGCACTCGTAAAAGTGGTATCTGTACTTGTTGGGGTTTGCTCCTTTAGGAAGTTCGGTCAAAATGTGGTCCATAAAGTGCAGTAGAGTCATATAACTGACCTGGCCCCAAGGGAATAAATCCCATCTACGCTCGTCCTCTACTAGGATCCAAACCCAGTTGTCTACACTCACCTTGGTAACATCCGATCCAAGGAGAAAATAGTACAATAACAACACCTTAGCAATTTTAACCGCGTTCTCGAGGCTAACACCACTAAATTTTTTACCCTCAAAGTCACGGACAATCTCACTTATTAGTGGTCTTTTGCCCTGACCATAATACATATCGTACACCCCACCAGACGGGATATGATATGACAAATTCGGATCAAAGCTCACTCTGTCCCGAAAGCAGAGCCCCATTATCCGCATGAACTCTACCCTACTAAAGCTAAGACACTCGTTCCCAACTTGAAAATATCTAGCGGTTACATCATCCCCGCCACGTATGATCTTCGGTGTCATGAGACCGTGGAGATTAGCATGCGCGATCCAATCGTCGTGAAGACCCCAGTAATGACCAAAACAAGATCGCCTGAACATCTCCTCCGCATTACCCCCAACCGTTGTTAACTGCTTACGGATAAGTGTCATAACAACCCCAGGTTTGCAGTAATTATATACACTGCAGTTCTGCCCCTGCATGGTTGGACGCTTCCATTCACACTGCACAAATTTAACTTTTTGTTAAATAATATGTAACACACATCAAAAAGATGTACTCTGCATCAATTCAACCAGCTTACTTAATAAGACAATAACTGATATTATATCAAATAACAATAAGTTCACTGCAGCAACAGAATAAATATTGGCACACTCAATCATTTGTTCTATTCTGCCTACTTTTCCTTCTATTCGGCCTACAAACTGTTCTATTCGGCCTACGAATATTGTTCTATTCGGCCAAGGTCTATGCTATGACATTATTCAAACTACACTTTGTTCTATTCGGCCTACACTTCTTCTATTCGGCCTACAAATCTATTCTATTCGGCCTACAAAAAATCTCTATTCGGCCAACCAACATTTCCAAATATTCCAAAAATTCAAGTCCTACAATTTGTTCTATTCGGCCTACAGCTTTGTTATATTCGGCTTAAGATTTGTTCTATTCGGCCAACCAACATTTCCAAAAAATTAAAAAAAAAACTCATACACTTTGTTCCATTCGGCCTACACTTGTTCTATTCGGCCTACAAATTTGTTCTATTCGGCCTACTAAAAAAGCTCTATTCGGCCAACCAACATTTTCAAAAATTCAAAAAAATAACACTCATAGAATTTGTTCTATTCGGCCTACACTTGTTCTATTCGGCCTACACATTCGTTCTATTCGGTCTTCAAAAAACCCTATTCGGCCAACAAAAATTTCCAAAAAATTCAAAAATAAAATAAAATAAACAACACCACACAAAAAATTCTAAACATGATGTATACACAGTTAAGTCACATTCATCACATTACAAAATGAATTCACATTTTACACATATGAACAAAACCACACAAAATGTACTTCGTATCCTCGAAAACGAGTACCACAAACTCAATGTAGGACACATTATAAACAAATAACTCACAATTTAAAAATACAAATAAAACAGCTTTCATACATACCCGAAAATTTGTCATTTCGAAAATTCACTAAATTCACCTTGTCGGAAACGCCTATTCCGGCAGATGAAAAGGAGATACTGAGAAATGGGTACTACAAATGGGTGGCGCTGCTCTTTGTGCTTTGGGACGAAAGGGAGAGAGGAAGAGAGATGATGTTGGACGAAAAGGAGAGAGGAAGAGAGGATGTTGGACGAAAGATGAGAGAGAAGAAAGATGGAGTATTTTGAATGAAAATGATGTTAATGATATGATATATACCCCACCAACCCACATCCAAAATTTTAATTTGAAAATTTTTAAAACTTTAAATGTGGTCTACCAACCAACCCACTAAGTACAATTTTAAATGTGGTCCACCCACCCCATTTACTGCAGTCAAAACTGACATGATATGACCCCTTTATTTTCGTACTTTAGGCGACAGTTATTGAGGGTAATTTGGGGAGTCCACTAAATAGTGGCTAGTAAAAATTGTTCTTAACGGATGTGGCTACTTAAAATTGTACTTAATCAAAAGTGGCTATTAAAAAATCGCTCCGTATTTTAATTATTACTTGCCACAATTTTACTTATTTAGTCCAATTTTCTATTTATCTTGCACTTTTAATAATAATAAATATGCTAAATAAGTACATCCCTATATATTAATATTTCAAAAACCCCACATATTTCTTATATTTTTTTTATCAATCTCAATCATTTTATTCATCTTTTTTTATAAATTATTAAAAAATAATTATTTTATCTATCTTGCATTATTCATTCAAAAAGATGGTACATTTTATTAATCTCTATGAAAAAATATCTCAAACAGAGGGAATGCTTACTTTTCCAAATAATGATTTTTAGCCCCCAAGCTACCTACTAGTTATTCTTATAAATAATTTAATCGCTTCATTTTGAATCAATGGAAATAATCGTCTTCATTTTTCTTAGTTTTTGTCATTGACTTTATAATTCATTTTGAATGAATAGAAAGAATCGTCTTTATTTTTCTTAGTTTTAGACGTTGAGAATGTATGAAAATATTTCTAAATTCTTTTTGAAAGTTAGTCATGCTTTTATATTGTACCTCATATTATTTAATGTTTGAATATGAATAATGATCGACATGTTTTTTATCTCCCGCCCCCAAAAAAATGTCTAGCTCCACTCCTGGTTTTTACTTTTTTTTTAAAAAAAAAATTTTCAAGCAACAAGTTTGACTATTATAAAGAAGAGCTGTGATCAAACAAATTGGGTAGACCTATGCATTATTTATACTCCATATTAAGACAAAATCTGTTATACCGAATGCATGCATTATAAAATAGAACTGTGATGAAATGCATGCATTAAAAAAATGGGCAATAAAGTGTGCAATTATTCAATTTTCTTGGACTAATACTAATAGCGTTGAAATTCTAATTAGTGGTTATTACTTAGCCTACTAAAGTCAATTGTACAGTGCGCCAGAAAATGTGTCTAATGATTATAGAGTTTAATATTCGTTCCAGAGAAATACTTTAAATCTTTAACTATTGATCATAAGATATAAACGCTCAGCTCACCATGAACAACAAACATCTTATCATGAACAACACATTGAATATCATAGGGCTGAGAATTTACTGAAATAGGTTTTATTGGACAGAGAAACAATTAATTGGGTATTTGTGGAGTAGGTACAGAACATATACAATAAGGAATTGCAACAGAGAGGGAAGTGTAATAGAGATCACCAGACACTTAAAAAGTAGTTTTGGGAACAGTTGTACAAGGATATAGAAGCTAAAGGATTCAAGACAAATGAAGAAAATAGTATGAAAATTAATGTTATTCACTATTGAAGGATTACAAAGAGACTATAAAAGTACACAATAGAGAATAATACTTTGAAGAGCATAACCCTTGATTTTGGGCTAATTTGGACTATAACGGGTTCGGACAAACATGGATTCGGGTCCTAACAATATCTGCGGGTATGTAGTGTTTTAAGTTTGATCTAATCGGATCTAAACCAGATACTTGTCATCTGTTGGACTGTAGTCAAATTATGACTGATATGGAAAATATTATTGTTGGTTGGTCTATAACAAAATAAGTTTCATAAAAGTAGTTAGTGGTAGTATGAATAGTTGTGTATTTATAATTGTATGACCAGAAAAATAAGAGAAGATGAAATGTATATATGGAAGAGAAAATTATAGTAGGATGTGAGTTCAAGTGAAGTGTAAATATTGTGGCATAGGATTGAGTGGATTTTGATAATTTGCTACCAAATCTGTCATCATAAACAAGTTTTCTATATGCAGAGTAAAATCTTGCTATCAAACCTGATAACAAACAAATCCTAGCTAGGAGTGTTATAGTTGAAGGAATTGATATTACAGTACCTCTAAATCTAGTTTTCCAAATTTCTATATAGACCACCTCTATCTGTCTATACACTATTATATATATAATGATAATCTGATCAACTTAGTTACATTGATGGTTACACCAGGAAAGAAGAAGGATAATGCTAAAATTTGCAGAGTTAATCGACCAAAACCTAGAAGAGTTAGCTGCCCTGGATACGATTGATGGTGGAAAGCTTTACGTCATAAGCAAGACAGTGGAGGTTCCAGGTGCAGCAGATACTATACGTTATTATGCAGGTGCAGCTGACAAAATCCATGGATCGACTCTGAAGATGTCGAGAGAGTTGCACGCATATACATTGCGCGAGCCCATAGGTGTTGTGGGACACATCATTCCCTGGAACTTCCCCTCTTTAATGTTTGCCATGAAAGTAGCCCCGGCTTTGGCTGCTGGTTGTACCATGGTTGTTAAGCCTGCTGAGCAGACTCCTCTTTCTGCTCTTTACTATGCTCATTTATCCAAGCTGGTTAGTGCTAACACTTCCGTTCTTTCATTCTCTATGCATGATTCTATGCTATAACACTATTTCATTCACCAATGCACGAAAGCTTAAAACTACCATGTATAAGAGCATGATGTCTTTACAATTTGTAGGTCTTAGGATGTATGGAAATAGACAGAGTGTCTCTGCCTCCATCTGTTACTGAGTGAGCTTTAATGAGTGTGTATATGTTTGTATATAGAAATATTATGAGTTCTGTTATATCCCACTTTCTTGTAATGCAGGCTGGCATACCAGATGGAGTGATTAATATTATAACAGGATATGGTCATTCTGCTGGTGCTGCAATTAGCTCCCACATGGACATCGATAAGGTGATCAATCAATGTCTTAAAAATGCATTCTTAATCTATCAATCAGGAGAAAATATTTTGTTGTTTCTAATCTCAAATGGCGGCTTCTTCTTTTACGCCTTCAGGTTAGTTTTACAGGGTCGACAGAAGTCGGCCGCCTAGTGATGCAGGCAGCTGCAGCTAGTAACTTGAAGCCTGTTACCTTAGAACTTGGAGGGAAATCACCTTTTATCGTGTTCGATGATGTGGATGTTGATAAAGTCTCTGATCTTGCCCTACAGGGATCATTTTTTAACAAGGCAAGCTTACTCATTTCCTTTCCACACTCCTCTTAGAGTGAACTGATTAAATATTAAATGACACTCTTCTCTACAAGTTTAAACTTTTAGACAAGGCTATTATTTCTTTAGTTTGTATATACGAGACTATGAGTTCAAGCTAAACGAAGCTCTCAATTAATATAGGGGGAGATTTGTGTAGCCGGTTCGCGTCTTTTCATTCAAAAAGGGATATATGATACGTTTGTGTCTAAGTTGGTAGAGAAGGTGAAGAATTGGGTGGTTGGGGACCCTTTTGATCCAAATGTTCATCAAGGACCCCAAGTATGATCTTATCTGATTTTCATCTATATATTTTCTTTTTAGATTGTTTTCAGATTTCTTATCTATTCGACATTCATACTTTGAACAGGCTGATAAAAAGCAGTATGTTAAAATTCTTTCAATGATTGAACAAGGAAAGAAAGAAGGTGCCACTTTGTTAACAGGTGGTAAGCCTTGTAACAGAAAAGGGTATTACGTTGAGCCCACCATTTTCACAGATGTAGCTGTAAGCATTTTTTTACACAATATATTTTTTTTCTTCCTAAGTTATGCATAATAACTTATATATACAGACGTTTAATAAAAATAAATCTTATATATGATCATGTTTTGTCAGGATGACATGACTATTGCAAAGGAGGAAATATTTGGACCTGTGATGTCAATTATGAAGTTCGAGTAAGTTACTCTCTAATTAATACTCTTTCGTCCCAAATAAGTAATTTTTTTTAGACAATTGTCCTAATAAAGTGATTAAACTGTGACTGAATATGTAGAGATTCTTCTAGAATGAAGTGCAAAATCATTCAAAATTTGAAATAATACCTTAAAAACTGTTTGTTAGCCATATTGGGTTTTCAAATTAAGATGAGGTTTTAAAAATCACTTATATATACACTCATAGATCCTAGTAATTTTGCATGCATATGTGATATGACTTCGCACATTCTCTCTTTTTAATTATTAAATTTTGATTCTTGTGTCTCATGTCTTCTCATAAATCAATTGATATTCTCTTATGTATATCATAACACATCTATTACAAATTGATATTTCCTCCATCCTAACATGCTTCCTTTGTAAAACACTTATCATAATGTACATTTCAATGGGAAGGAGGGAGTATAATATATGAAGTTAAAATTTATCAAAAATAAAATTCAAAGCAAAACATGAAAAATCTCAAGATTTTCAAAACTCATGGAAACTTATACAAAATATACCCCTATTTTTGCTCCCTACTGGGATCAAAGTTATGAAAATTTCCTTTAATAAAGTCTAATCATTTATGTATATATAACAATTTAGGAGTGTGGAAGAAGTGGTGAAGAGGGCAAACTCGACAAAGTATGGACTGGCAGCAGGGATAATGACGAATGACGTGAACATAGTGAACACAGTATCGAGGTCGATTCGTGCAGGGGTAATTTGGGTAAATTGCTATTATGCGTTCGATAGGGACCTTCCGTACGGTGGTTACAAAATGAGTGGTTTTGGTAGGGATATGGGAATGGCGTGTCTGGAATCGTATCTCCAGGTTAAGTCTGTGGCCATGCCTATTTACAACTCTCCTTGGTTGTAAATTTATTTTGCTGATGCATGAACTGTGAATTATACGTTGTATTTTGGAGAAAACATAACCCACAATCTGTTAATAGTTTGATATGGGGAAGATTCCACTTCTTCTAGGTTCAAACATGTGTTTTTTTTTTCCTTTTTTTTTAAGGTCTCGCCAGAGATTGTTTTACACTTTTTAAAATAGTTTTCATTTTCGCTATGAATATTATCACTTTTGCAGTAAAATGTTATCATTTTTCATTTACACGGTAAATTATTCATTATATTGCATTATCACTTTTCATTAATTCAGTATCACATTTCGTTATGGAAGTTATCACTTTTCATCCGTCTCACGTAAGGTCTTACGTGAGATAGTCTCATACAAGTCTTTGCCTTTTTTATTTCAGGGTTGTCCTTTTAAGACAATAATGATTCGTAATAGGGATAAGAAGTGATAACATTTTTAACATTAGAACCAATTGTTAAGCCTAACCCCCATCTTTTTTTCTGAAAAATGAATACTAGTATAAGAAAATATCCATCCCACCAAAAGATGTCTTTTACTTTTTGCACATGAATTAAGAAGTACTCTCGCCATTCTAGGAAAGTATGGACCCATCTTTCCGGCACGGAGATTAAAAAAGTGATAATTATAGGGGTATTATGGTATTTTTTGGTAATAAATTAAGGATAAAATATGTTAGATATGTGTGATTTTTTTTAAAATAAAGTGTATGGGGGAAGGATGATTGTGTTTGACTTTTTGTTTTTTTAGGAAGGTGCAAACTTTTGTGGAATAACCTAAAATGGAAAATGTGACATCTGAAATGGGACGGAGGAAATATTATTATTTAATGTGTAGTTGTATTAGTGGAAGTGTGGACCCTATATTTTAATTGTATTAGTGTGTGTGTGAGTCCCATATGTGTAAAAAATAAAATGAGACTCTTTGGGTAAGACGCCCAAAATAGAAAAAATACCCTTTTGAAGGAGACAGAGGGAGTACACTATTGAATAAAAATACATATAGCTGCATGCGTAAATCCCCAAATGGAATCACTTATTCCACAATAGTCTTGCATCTGCTATTCCACGTATTAAATGTTTGGCACGTGTCGTGATTAATGCTTAAATTATCTTCATATGTAAAAAGGTTTATTGGTCATTAATTAGAATATGAAGTAGTATTTTAATAAAAAAATAAATTATGAAACAAGTGAAACACCATTATAAAATAAAGGATTGGAAATGAAGAGAGCATGATAATTACTTACTCATTTAGGCAACTTCCTTTTTTGTTGGGCTTGAGGAATTTAATTGGTTAGTGAGGATTAATTTAATAAATTAATCACTAATTAAATAGCAATTAAAGTGAGTGAAATTAATCTCACATGTGGAATTTATCAAATATGGTAGTGATCACTATCACTAATTAAAATAACAATCATACCATATGAGAGTTGTCTCTGGAACCTATAAATAGGGTCATTCTGCATTCATTTAAGATACATAAAGAACACAAAACATCTGCTTACACTTGCATAGTGCATAGTCTAGACGATCCAGTTCTCCATTCTCCTTAGTTCGCTGGAGTTCCTTTGATAGCAGTGCTGCTTCGCCGGAAACGAGAAGTCATTTTACCTTTGGAGAAGATCCACCAAGACCGGAGCACTACCGAGGCGTATTTTTTGAAGAGTTCTGCTCGACTCAACTTCGCCATCATCCCGAGACGTTCAAGATCCAAGATCCTAGATACAGATCTGTAAGAAAGGTTAGTAATTCTCCTTTCTATTTCCACATTCATTGTAATAGTGATTGATTGTTATACCTATAAAGCAACAATCGCAAGAAGAAACACCTAACCTCCACACCCTACAATCACTATAACTAATCCAATGGATATTGACGGAGTTGAAACATCCAATGCTAATAACTCCCAGAGAGTTAATGCTGAGATTCCTATTGGGATTGATTCCTATAGGATGTATCCTGTAATGGGGATGTCAAGAGCATTTATGGTTCCGGCTCCAATGAAGAAGCCCGAGAAGTTTAGGGGTGCAAACTTCAAGAGATGGCAGCAAAAGATGCTATTCTACCTCACTACGCTGAATCTGGTAAACTTCTTAAAGGAGTCTGTACCAGTGACGGATGAGAATGAGACTGATACGCAAAAGTGTATACCTTTTGATCAGTGGATCTCCGCTGATTACTTGTGTAAGAACTATATCCTCAGTGGACTTAGTGATACACTATACAACATGTATCTAAATATAAAGACATCCAAAGAACTGTGAGATTCTTTGGAGAATAAGTACAAGGCGGAAGATGCAGGTACGAAAAAGTATGCGACATTTCAGTACTTGGATTTCATGATGGTGGACTCTAAATTTTTAGTTGAACAAGTGCAACAGTTCCAACTGATAGTACATGAAATTCTCTCCGAGGCGATGATGATTCCAGAAGCATTCGTTGTCTGCTCTGTGATTAAGAAGTTGCCTCAAATGGAAGGTCTTCAAATGCTATCTCAAACACAAGCGAAAGAAGATGTCTCTAGAAGACTTAATTGTCAAATTGAGAATCGAAGAGGACAACAGGAAGATGGATGAGAAGTTTGACCAATCCTCAATTGAGGTAAAGACACACTTAACTGAACATCGTGCGGGACTCTCCAAAAAGAGGAAGATATCCAAAGACAAGAGCAAGAAGCCAATGGAAAAACCCATATATGCCCAATACTTGGTGTTATCTTACCCTAGAAGTCATTGAGGGAAGGTAGAAGAAAAAAATCACGTTTTTTAGAGAATCCTGTGCAGTAATATTGCAGAGGCAATAACTAAAGTTTCAACCATCAGATCGAGCTGAATTTTAGTCAAAACGTTCAAAACTTGTCGAGCTTTATTCTGAATAGTAGAGACCGTGTTTGGAGCTCTTTGTTGACGGAAATAGGCCAAAAACAGAAGTCAGGTTTTTGGGCGATTTTGTTCTGCACAGTCGAGGGGAAAAAGTATTTTCTCACAAACCAGCCGTACATTGGATCGAGCTGTAATCTGAATAGAATGTTTAGGACTCACAAAGGTAGATTCTGGACGATGAGATTGGATTTTGAGGTTCCTATAGTTGCGAACGTTGAACATAAGCTGGTGTTATTAGTGTGTGTAGAAGAAAAAATGACAAAACATCCATTTTCAATAACGGAAAGGAGCACTAAACCTCTAGAGTTGATCCACACTGATACGTGTGATTTAAAACTTGTGTAAACTAGAGGGGAGGAAAAGTATTTCATTACTTTTATTGATGACTGCACAAGATTCTGTTATGTGTATCTCTTGAGAAGCAAAGATGAAGCTTTAGAAGCATTCAAATGCTACAAGAATGAAGTTGAAAATTAACTTAACTCACGAATTAAAGCAATTTAGAGTGATAGAGGTGGCGAATACGTAGCACCATTTGAACAAATATGTGCTAATATGACATCATACATCAAACAACGACTTCTTATTCACCTCAATCAAAATAGCATTGCTAAGCTCAAGAATAGAACTCTGAAGGAAATGACGAACGCAATATCAATCAGTTTAGGGTTGCCTCAGAACTTGTGGGGAAAGCTATCCTGTCAGCTAACCACATTCTGAAAAAGATTCCACACAAATCTAAGGATCAAACTCCTTATGAAATGTGGAAGGGACGTAAATCGTCATACAAATACCTCAAAGTGTGGGGGTGTTTAGCTAAGATTGAAGTGCCTCTACCTAAACAAATTAGAATCGGACCTAAAATGATTGACTGTATATTTGTAGAGTACGCATTTAACAACAGTGCTTATAGATTTCTGATTCATAAATTGGAAGTACCTGACATGACTGAAGGCACTATGATAAAATCAAGGAATGCAATATTCTTTGAAGACATATTTCCTAGCAAAAGAAATAAACAAGTGACATCTTCTAAGAGACCACTTGTAGATACTACTGTTGTTTAATCTACACAAGAGAGTGTAGAACCAAGACGTAGTAAGAGAGCTAGAGTAGAAAAGGACTTTGGTCAAGACTTTTTCACCTACGCGGTTGAAGATGAGCCCAAATTCGTATCTGAAGCTCTGTCTCGTCCAGATACATCATTCTGGAAAAAAGTTATAGATAGCGAGATTGATTTCATTATGCAAAATCATACATGAAAATTGGTAGATTTACCGAAGGGTTGCAAGACCTTATGATGCAAATGGATCCTTAAAATAAAATACAAAGCTGATGGGTCAATAGAAAAATATAAAGCTCAGTTGGTGGCGAAAGCTTAGACAAAAAGAAGGGTATGAATTCTTTGATACCTACTCACCAGTAACACGAATCACGTCTATTCGTGTGTTTATAGTGATTGCTGCACTACACAATCTAGAGTTACATCAAATGGATATAAAAATGGCCTTCCTAAATGGTAAGTTAGAGGAAGAAATATACATAGATTAACTAGAAGGCTTTATTGTACATGGTAATGAGAAAAAGGTGAGCAAACTTGTGCGGTCATTGTATGGACTTAAACAAGTTTCAAAACAATGGCATGTGAAGTTTGACAACACAATGATGTCAAATGATTTTCGAATCAACGAGTGTGACAAGTGTGTGTATGTGAAAACTATGCCAAAAGGATTTGTTATTGTCTGTCTTTACATATATGATATGTTTATCATGGTAAGCACTCATGACATAATCGTTGAACAGATGTTGAATCAAAACTTTGACATGAAGGACATGGATATAACAGATGTGATCCTTGGAATCAAAATTCAAAGAACATTTGATGAAATTGCATTGTCACAATCTCATTACATTGAGAAAGTGTTGAAGAAATTCAATGCATTAGATGATACACTAGCTAACCCATGGATCCAAGTGTACACTATAGTAAGAATGAAGGTGAATCGGTGGCTCAATCTGAGTATGCAAGGGTTAAAGGGAGCATAATGTACATAACTAATTGTACGCGTCTTGACATAGCGTGTTCAATTAACAAACTGAGTGGATACACGAGTAACCTAAGCAATGAGCACTGAAAAGCATTGAGAAGATTGCTGATACCTGAAATACACTCTTGAAGTCGGGCTACACTACATAAAATAACCAGCAATACTCGAAGGGTACAGTGATGCAGACTGGATATTTGATATAAAAGACTCATTCTCTACGAGTGGATACCTGTTCACTATCGGAGGTGGAACAACATTGTGGAGGTCTATAAAACAGACCTGTATAGCCCGTTCCAGAATGGAATATGAGTTTATAGCTCTAGCAGAATGACTTCGTGATTTTCTTGAGGACATTCCATGTTGGAACAAATCGGTCCCTATGGAGATGGTACATTGTCACAATCAAACCACAATTGGAAGAGCTCTTAATAATATGTACAACGAAAAGTCTAAACATATCCGCAGGCGACACAACATGGTGAGACAATTGATCTCAAGTGGTGTAATATCAATTGACTACGTGAAGTCAAAAGACAATATAGCAGATCCGCTTACAAAACAATTAATCGAGATCAAATAAATAAATTGCTAGAATGAATGAGGCTAAAATCCACAAAGTAATGAGCCAAAACAGTGGAAACCCAATTATGATGACTTGAGATCCCATGAACTTAGTTCAAAGGGACAACGAAACTATAGAGGTTCAAGTGAAACTTGGTACCTAGTATAGAACCCATATTGTGATCATGAGGTTAAGTCTTTGACTTTTAATAATTCTTAAAAAGGTAAAATAATGGCTGGTTGAGTATAACGGGGTACTCAAGATAGGAGATCACCTATGTTTTGACATTCGATCGTTTGGTTAACGTAAACCGTTAGGATTCCATGCGTTTCTAATTAAGTAGAAACAAGAAAATATAGAAACATAATATCTTTCACAAGGGTATGTTGGAGAAGATGAAATTTCACCAGCAGCCTGCGCAGCCTCACGGTTTTGGGCATAACTCTCACATCTGATCTCCAATTTTAGTGATCTACACGCCAAAACGATCATCTCTTCAGTGGCTTTCCAAAATTATATAATACGCCCAGTTCTAAGGTATATAAAATTTTATAAAACTTATGGAAATTGAAGTACAACAGCAACAAACAACCTTCCGATCTTTTGCTGTATTCCTAAGTCCAATCTTGACGTCGTGTGGGCGACGATCCTCAAGATCTTCTCAATCTACTGTTCTCTCACCCTCCTCACAGTGTTAGGTGTGAATAATTATTATTAGGGTTTCCAGACAGCTGAGATGACTTATATATAGGCTATAGCAGGGACCAAGAGGAGAAATTAGAGTTGAGCCTCCATTGGGCTTAAATATCCAAGTTTAGCCCACAACTTATACTTAAGTCCAATAATAATATTATATACCACTAAAATATTATTACTGCACTACCGTTCTAATCTCATAATTACGTTATGGGCTCCTTCTTATTATGAGCTCGTTAGTCTCCCCATGTTTAAGATATACAATGCCCATAAATTAATTAAGTTACTGACAACTACATTAATTAATATATCATTCGAGAGTAGTACCACTCAACCTCATTATCATGTCAGAATAAATCCACCTGCAGGGTTTGCATGATAGTCTTTATGAGCTCCTCAAGGGGACATCATCAACCTATATCGGACACGAATTCCTTCTACAATCAACAGCACACCATAGAGATAACATTATTTCCCAACTCACCGAGTTTGTTGATTTAATTACATGTAAATCTCACCTATTGATGAATCAAAGAAATACATACTACCTTACGTGTCGAGGTATAAATCAAACGATCTCAAGCGGTCCTACTCAATACACACAAAGTGCACTAATATGATTCTTTAGTCAAGACAAACTAATACCAAATCACACTGTAACCATCCCGATAAAGAGTCCCCGTCTATCTCGGTTGTGAGCCTCTATTTATATTTTATAAGGAAACCGATAATATGATCTTCCGCGTGTTGTCGCACAACATATTATCTACAATATAAAGTAAGTGGACTATTGCATCGAACATATAAATAAATTATAAGACGCAATCATTTGATCATATGATTCTCATTTCAAAATCATTGTTAAACATTGTTCATACAAAAAGCTAGACTTTTAGTATACAATCCAAGAAAAAATATCAATTTTGGTCCTCTAGAGTATGCCAAATCTATTTTTAGTCCTCAAGTTTGGTAATTTCTCAAAAGTGGTCCTTTTTGGTCCATTTTTGGTCCTTTTGGTCCGCTTTTTATCCTTTTGGTCCACTTTTGGTCATCTAGGATAGGCCAAATAAGGACTAAAAGTGGACAAAAAAGACCAAAAGGACCAAAACGGACCAAAAAGGACCACTTTTGAGAAATTAACAAACTTGAGGTAAAAAAATGGATTTGGCATATCCTAGAGGACCAAAATTGATATTATCCCTACAATCCAACAATCTCCCACTTATACTAAAAGACTATGCTGTCATGTCCACTGCCATATATCTGATCCCTCTCCCACTACACGACCATCAAAAGCTCTCGCCTTAAGGTCATTGTAAATGGATTTACTAGGTTATCTTCCGATGCAATCTTGGCGACAACAACCTTCCCCTCACCATACGATTTTTCATATAAGGTGGTACTTGCACTTAATGTGTTTAATTGCCTATGGACTCGTGATTTCCTCAAGTTTGCAACTGCACCATTATCATCACAATAAATTGTGATAACCTTGGGCAAATTTAGAAACACTTCCAAATCCATCATGAAGTTTCTAGAGTAATATAGATACATAGGTTGCCTCAGAGGCTCCAATTTATTATCTTCCTATGGTGGAGTCCAAAAAATATATTTCTATATGACACTCCTCCATATTATGACTCAACTTCCAAAATAAACACATAATCTTTGAGGTAGATTTACTGTCCTCCCTATCTGATTTGAAAAATTCGAATCTATGTAACCCATAAGAAGCAATGAATCTGTTCGGTAAGTCCACATATAATTTCTGGTCCTTTTCAGGTACATAAGTATATGTCTTATCACAGTTCAACATTCTTGTTTCGGGTTACCTCGATACCCACTGTTCATGCCTTTGGCAAAACAGATATCTAATCTCGCGCATAGCAATCCTTAGATTAAGCTTCCTTATTCGCCGAAGCATGAAGAACAACTTTCATCTCCTTTATCTTCTTCTGTGTCATAAGACATATTTCTTTTGATAAACGCACATGTTAAAACAAGTAAGGATCGTATCAATTCATGAAACTTGAGACAAGCACAACATCCTATCTTGTGATCACCATGATCGCAAGGATATACCTTGCTTCTCTTAAGTCCTTCATTTCATAATACTTTATGAACCATACCCACATGCCTGACAATACTCTTTCATTGTCTTCAATGAGTAAGATACCATCTACGTATAGTATAAGAAATACCACCATGTTTCCATCACTCTTTTCAATACACAGGACACATCCACGCATTGAATAAATCCGTATCACTGGTGAAGAATAAATTGATCTAGGTTTCCCCTTCAATTTCTACTCCAAGTATTTTCATTCATTCATCAAGTTATCCATGACCTCATGCCTTTCTAATTTACTCAAGTATCTGAAGAGACGCATGAGACCATCATATTTCTATGAACCTCTCACCTCTCCACTAGAGACTTAAATATGCATTAGAGAACATCCTTAGTGAGAACACACATTTATATTTTCTTAAGTAGTAAGAATTAAATCCAAGTTTCATTTTTAATCATCTAATTTTGGACCAGTAAATAGGTTTTCTTTTAGTAAACAATAAGTGAAATAAAACATTTGAAAATTCAGAGAATCATAAATAATTACACCGATCAAATACTTTGAATTTATCTATTTTTATTGGTTCCCTCAAAATAATATAAAATATAATTCACCGACATCTCGATCACCATGAGTCTGCATGCCAAGTTAGGATGGACGTATACAAACCTGAACATTTATAAGAGAATATTTTACCCATTAATTTCATTTGTCAACCCAACATTATGACAAAATAATTAATAGTCGGTTTCTCTTAGCCATGCAAATAATAGCAGTAACTACGTTGGGGATGATACTTATTATTTACACCTAAGTGTATACCATTATTTGATCCCAAGTTTGCTATCGAAACTTATGTGCCTTTCTATTGGAAAAGTACACACGCGCTCAGATAACTTCCTACAATCATCAATTATAAGTTTGTACCAGTGAACCGCATATACACTCATCCATTAGGGAGGAAGGTCTATGCCAACACGCAAGTTCATGTGCATTACATTACAAACAATAATTATTTAATGAAGTCTGTACCAGTGATCCATGAATAAACTCATCTGTTAGGGAGGAAGGTACTATAGCCGACCACATCACTTACAAACCAATGATGGAGGCCGAGAGAATTATTTACCAATCCCCTCTCCCACTTAGTTATTTAACACCGAGGGTTTTTACCTGTATATAATATTGAATAATAAAGTACACAACCTGGCATGCTTCTACTACGGAAAATAAGGCAGTAAATCACAGAGAACATGCATACATATATAACAATGATTAAATAGTTAAATCAATTATAAACAGTTATATATCAGGAATTAAATCGTAAGAAGGAGCCCAGCAAGCCCACGGATAACACCTGCACGACTCATGCAGGGTATCAGCACGAGACGTGCCTCTATTGCAAGCCTTCTGCCTATCTGTCGTGCATGAAGTCGCGTGCTTTGCCTACCGTGAGCCAACACTTCTGCGCACTACGCATGCCGTACACCAACATCGTGCATGAAGTCGTGCGCTACGCCTGCCATTCGCCAACACTTCCGCACGCTACGTCTGCCTTGCGCCAATATCTTCTCACCCGCCAATCATCGTGTGCATCACTCGACATCCAAAACCCACATTCATTGACGAAGATCATCATACAACGATCACCCGACGCTGAGTGCCTCAAGAATGCCTACCAACATGCAACCCATACGGCAGCCAATGAGTGCACCAATATCCTGGCCTCAAGCTCGCCAAGCAACCTGCAACTTGAAAACATGCACCAAAAGCTTCTTGCCCACCAACGAGCGTGTGAGCTTGCTCGTAACCTAGCACGCTGCCTGCCTGCAGATCTCCTACGCCCGGCAGACGTGTACGCCATCATGCATAACGTGCTTGGCAACGGGCGCTTCACTCTGCGACAGGCACACCACTGTGCACACATCCAAGCATCTAATCGCCCGTTCAGCCTCAAGCTGCCATATGCACCATCGTCCCTTTCAGGCGTGAACTCGATATATAGGTTCCGTCGATTCTTTCACCATGAAGCAGCCGCCGTGTGAAGTCGTCAACCATCAAGTAACAGCGCCGTGTGGTGAACATGTGCTTTCGTGTACAGTTAGGGTTTTCACCAAAAAACCAAGTTCTAAAACTCTAATCACAAATAAAGTACATAAACCCTAGTCTAACGTTTCATGCTTCACCACGAAACTGAAGCTCTGATACCAATTGTTGGCATTCGATCATTTGGTTAACGTGCACCATTAGGATTTCATGCGTTTCTAATTCAGCGGAAGCGAGAAAATATAAAAACGTATTACCTTTCACCAGGGTATGTTGGAGAAGATGAATTCTCGCCGGGAGCCTGCGCACCCTCACGGTTTTGGGCATAACTCTCATATCTGATCTCCGATTTGAGTGATTCTATTGAGAAGATCCTCAAGATCTTCTCAATAGTGTTAGGCGTGAATAATTATTATTAGGCTTTTCGGACAGCTAAGATGACTTATATATGGGCTACAACAAGGCCAGGAGGAGAAACAGAGTTGGCCTCCATTGGTTTTAAGTATCCAAGTTTATCCCAAAACTTATCCTTAAATCCAATAATAATAGTTTATACCACTAAAATAATATTATTGCACTACTGTTCTAATCACATAATTATATTATGAGCTCCTTCTTATTATGAGTCTGTCATGTTTAAGATATACAATGCCCATTAATTAATTAAGTTACTGACAACTCCATTAATTAATATCTCATCCGAGAGTAGTACCACTCAACCTCATTATCATGTTGGAATAAATCCACCTGCAGGGTTTGCATGATAATATTTTTGAGCTCCTCAAAGGGACATCATCAATCTATAGCGGATACAGATTCCTTCTACAATTAACAGCACACCATAGAGATAGTACTATTTCCCAACTCACTGAGTTTGTTGATTTAATTACATGTAAATCTCACCTATTGATGAATCAAAGAAATACATACTACCTTACGTGTCGAGGTTATTATATAGGGATTAAGAACATGAACATTCATAACAGAGATCAAGTTCTCCTATATAGTCAGTATAAATCGAACGATCTCAAGTGGTACTGCTCAACACACAAAGTGCACTAATGTGATTCTATATTCAAGACAAACTAATACTAAATCACTACAACCATTCCGATAGAGAGTTCCCATCTATCTCGGTTGTGAGTCTCTGTTTATACTTTATAGGAAAATCGATAATATGATCTTCCGCGTGTTGTCGCACAATATATTATCTACAATATAAAGTAAGTGGACTATTGCATCGGACATATAAATAAATTATAAGATGCAATCATTTGATCATATGATTCTCATTTCAAAATCATTGTTAAACATTGTTCATACAAAAAGCTAGACTTTTAGTATACAATTAAACACTAAGTGTGAAGTGAGTGGCCGCTTCAAAGTAAAACACTTATGAATCCAAAGGCATCATGTCTACTAAGCCACCGGTATACTCGATAGTGTTGGACTACGGAAGGTTAAAAGTCCCAAGCTACCTATCTGCATACATTATTGTTTCACGAGAATAGGATTGTGTGTCTGCATTTTATAGGCGCCAAATTCCACTCATATGGGATTGTTGGGAATTTAATTGGTTAGTAAGAATTAATTTAATATATTAATCATCAATTAAATAATAATTAAAGTGGGTGAAAATAGTCACACATGTGAAATTGATCAAATATGGTAAATTTGATCAAGTATGGTAATTGATCAAATATAGTAGTGTTCACGATCACTAATTAAAATAAAAATCTCCATATAAGAGAGTGGTCTCTGGAACTATAAATAGGATCATTCTGCATTCATTCAAGATACACGAAGATACATAAAGAACATAAAGCATCTGCATACACTTGCATAGTGCATAGTCTAGACGATCCAATTATCCATTCTTCTTAGTTCGCTGGAGTTCCTGTGATTGATTATTGTACCTATAAACCAACAATTGTTTCCATGATAATTACACACTCATTTAGGCAGCTTCATTAGGCATTGAGCATATATATAAAACCAATCTGCTAGCTTCACTGATTTAATAGAATCAGTTTTGTTCTCTTTTGTTTTCTACCGTTGCTTTTTGCAACAAAGTTATACGTACTCACTTTTTTTTTAAAGAATGGAGTATATATAATTTAGAAAGATATATCTAAGATTAAAAATAAGTTTTAGTAATTAAATGAAACATTCATTTCTTTTTTATTTAAAGAATAAACAGTGACGGAGTCAGGAATTAAATTCAGGGTGCAAAATAGTATTGTAAAGTAAATACCTCACTCGTTGCAAAATTATTTGCATATTTTTAAAAGAAGTTGGTACTTATTCATGAAGGATATTTAGATCTTACCTGTATTTAGATCAGATGGACTATATATTATACTCCCTCCATCTCGGACTTATATTTACCGGTACTGTAGATACGGAGTTTAAGAAATGTTGCTTTTTGACCAACTTTATTAACTTTTTAGGGTTATTGTGGTATTTTTAGATAATAAATAAATTATAAAGTATGTTATGTGTGTTAGGTGGGAGTGATATTTTTGAAATTAAGATAACTTTTGAGGTTGTTAGTTGATGTGAAATTTCTTTTTTTGGGTGATGAACATAAATGTAGAACGGATGAAAACGGAAAATATGAACATAAATATGGGACGGAGGGAGTAACTAACATATAATAACGAATGAAATAAAAATCAAACAATACCAAAAGAAAAATAAAAATATTAAAAGACAAAATAAAAAAAACTAAATAAAACAATGTTAAAAGATAATATAAAATAAATAACAGGTGAAGAGAAAAATTTATAAGAAAATTATAATATGAATAAAATTAATATATAAAAATAAATAAAATAATAAGTAACTAAAACAATGTAACAAAATAAATAATAAAAAAATTAAAAGACTAAAAATAAAAAAAATTAAATAAAACAATGTTAAAAGATAAAATAATGAAAAGAAAAATTTATAAGAAAATTATAATATGAATAAAATTAATACATAAAAATAAATAAAATAATAAGTAACTAAAACAATGTCATAAAATAAATTGAAGATAACGCGCTACTAGGAGGAATCGAACCCTTTAACTAAGGAAGGAAAAAGAGGTCCTAAACCACAACACTGCATGTATAATATTTAAACATACATATACTAGTTTTTGAAAGCAATTACCCCCTGATAATGCCCCTTGTCCTCCCTCCGTCACTGAATATAAATAAATACACTGTAGTGGAAGACTATATATGTATGTACTTGTGAAAAAGTGCACGAGCAAAGGGTTCTCATTTGAATTTTTTTTTAATTAAATCAATTTCCAGTGAAAATAAATTAACATTTTAAAGATAAAATTTAATCTTTCAAAAATATTATTAACAAAACTTATTTTAGGCATTTAAGTAATGCATTTTCTTTGAAGTACTCCCTCCGTTCTACCGAAATGTCATCATTTTATTATATTGGGCGTCCTATCTAAATGTCACAATTTTTCACTTTTAGTAAAAAGGTATCACATGTGGCCCACCGCTCACTACTAATACAACTAATCACTATATATATATAATAATAATATTCCTTAATTTACGCACAAAAAGTAACGGTGACCTTTGAGCGAGACGGAGGGAGTACATAAAATTTTAACAAAAATTTTAATGTGAAATACAGACCCCCTTACTATAAACTTATGGTTCAAAGAAAAATAAAAAAATTCTGAGATTTTTTTAATTATTATTAATATTTAAATGCAAAGATGTCAATATATATTGTGCATCTGTTTATTTTTTCTTAAAAAAAAAAAACGTTTGTCATGAATATAAAAGTAGTGAAGCATTTTCCATTTAGCTTTAAAGCGAACATTCTAATTACTAGATATTTTAGACGTGCGATCATCATCTACACATTTTTATTTTGTAATACTTCTTTTTTTTTTATTTTTTGCATGATAAAAGTTGAAGTTACATATTTAAATATAATTTTACACAAAATCTATAATTATCTTTAATTTTTAATTTGTGATGGGGACAAGGATGTTGATGCACTTTTATAAAGTATGCGACATATATACATATAATTATTATTTAGTACAAAACATAAAAATAGAATAGAAAAAAAATGGAAATAATTATGCTGGGGGGTTATAATTTTATTACATATGAAATTTAAATTGTATATTAACAACGTACTTTATAATATTTTTATTAACGAAATAATAATATTTGATGACCTCATATTCAATTTTTTTGATAAAAAAAATTACTTAAGACTGTATCACTATGAGAATACTTTATTTTTACATAATTATTTGTTATTTTTTAGTTGAAATATTATACATATAATTTACATTATAAAATTATTCATGAAATAAATAACTTAAATATTATCGCATTTCATCAATCATTTTAACACTTTTGTTATTCTTCTTTCGAGAATCATTTGGCAAGATGTGATGTTTAATTTTCTCTACACTCTTTTTTTCATATTCAGATTCCACAAATAGTGATTATAAAAATAATTGACTATTCATTTTGAGATAATAACATCCTACTGCAGTTTTACATCATCAAGATGCCATTAAGTTAAGTGCACTGCCAAAATCATTGATATATCAACATCACTCTTTGTTTGAAGAACAATGAACTTTTGAATTTTCTCTATTCTAAAATGAAGAAACTCTTCCTGCTGCAACATTAGCTTTGACCCTCAAATGATGTTTGGGTAGCAGGAGAAAAATGGAGAAGATATGGTAGCCTGTCCAAAATTATACATTTTTAATTGAAACATAACTGCAACAATATTACCATATCATTGGAATTAAAGTAAGTCTCTGCCACCAGTGGGAAATCCTAAACAAATTATTCAATGAATCTATTGCATCCACAGTTTCTGTGGATCCAATGAGTTTCGAATCGAGGAGCTTGAGAATGCCATCGAAAATTCCCATGGAAGCTAAAAGAGAAGAAGGAATCAATCAATAAACTCATAATGTGAAATGGGTTCAAAAACCTGAAAAGTCCAAGCAAGCCTCGTGTATTTGGATTAATTTCACAGTAAAAACCTTTGGATATTTCTCCATGTTGGAGATGAGATGAGATGTATATACTTCTCTGAAAAGAAAGTCATAAACAATGTTATTAAGATGCCATTAGATGCGGAATATATGAAGGGAATAAAGAGGATGTAAAATCACTTACCTCATCATAATTAATGTCTCCGCTCCAACCAGATAAACACTGGACAAAAAAATAGATAAACACTCAAATAATGAAAGAGAATAGCTACTCAAAGCTAAAAGCATAATAGGATTTTCTTCCAAAATAATAACAAAATCAACCTTGTCTTTCTTTCTCTCATTCCTCTTGGCAGTTTCATTTCCACCACATATCCTGGCGGTACCTCTCGAGTGGCCGCGATCTCTTTCTTCCACTGCAACCATCAAAATCGACAACAATAAAAAAAATTCAACAATTCAAGTTATGATTACTCACAAGTGTGCACTTATCTGAATTGGCTTGCGGAGAGCAGAAGTTCAAGAGTTGGGTGTGAATGTGAACAGATGATTACATATAATTGCGAGAGTGAACCGTCTATGGCACTTGGAAGGGAGATCAATGGGCATTAGAATACAATTGTAAATAATAAAATAATTAAGGGACAAAAGTGTCCAGAAATGTTTTTTATATTGATGGTTATTAAAAGGAGCATAAACTCAGTTATTACTAATTAATAATATAGTATATGTTTTGATTCAAACGAGCTCAGGTGAGTTCATTGTTACAATCTCGCCTCATCTCCATTCAACTACACACCTTCCAATCATCTTCCTAATCGTCGCTTTTTTTATTTATGCATATATTCTGAAAATAAATTCCAATACTCTAATATATGCGGCATATAGTTTAAGAAAATCAATTTTTTTTTTAATGATATAAGAAAGAATGAGAGTATTTTGAATAATTAAATAGAATAAAGTGTATAATTAATTGACTTTGACTAGATTGTGTGAAAAAAAAAGTATAATATTGTAGTATTGTAAAATTATTGATATTGTGTATTATTTCTTCCAATTTAAGGGGTGTACAAATATTCTTAAGACATACCAAAATAAAAAGTGTGCAATCAATGTTTTAATAACTGAACCGGAGATCGAACCGGTTGACCTAACGGTTCACGGTCGGACCAACGGTTCAACCGGAAAAAACGAAAATCACATATTTTTAATATTATTTCATTATTTTATATATTATTTAATATTTTATTATTTTATATATAATTCAATATTTATATATAACTTAATAATTTATTATTTATATATAATTTTACATTAACATATTTAATTTACATGTGTATATACATCTATTAAAAATAATGGATCAAAAGAAAATTAATTATGAATATTGAAATTAAAATAAAAATGAAAAAAAATGTTAATTCTAATATAAAAAGATAATAATTGATTCTAATTTTAATCAACATTTATTAAAAGTAATTTATTTTTATTTTTTTTGTATACAAAGCAAATAAATTTATTTATTTCAAATTTAAACAAATAATGAATTAGTATTAAATTATTGTTATAAATATTTTGTTTAATAAAATGCTTCCCCCTTCTTTTACTCAATAACCCACATTGGTTACTTATTAGAAAGAAGGGGGTATTGAAACTCTATATAAAGACTAATGATTTCCCTTTCTTTTCTCATCCTACGTTGATTTCTTATTGGAGAGAAGGGGTGTTGGATTTCTATATATAAAGATCAATACTTTTCCTTCTTCACACTTGTCTTGTCGGGATTGTTGGCTCTTAAATTAGTTGACGATCCAAGTTTCAAAGTGAAAATTTAGAAAAATAAAAATAAATAAGAAAAGTTGAAAATTAAAAAAAAAGAAGGGAACAGCCGGTTACCGGTTTGACAGGTTCAGTCGGTTATCTCAATTTGAGCCGGTTCAAACCAATTTTTCCCGGTTTAACTATGAAAGCGGTTTTAGGGGGGCTTCCGGACCGATTCCGACTTCGATTCCCGGTTGAACCGGTCTGTTCGGTCCAATTCTGAAATCCCTGTGTGCAATTATTCTTGTACCAAGGAAGTATTAATTTAGAAAGCTATGAAGCATCTCAATTTATCAACCAAGCTCTTTGCCCTACTTTTAGTTATTCTGATCACCCTACCAGAATTTAACAGTTCAAAAGCTACCATTTATATTGTTAATAATCTGCCCCCAAATTGTTTGATTACAGCTCAGTGCAAGCCTCATGGTATTCATTTTGTTGGGGGTTTATGTCACAAAACAATGCAAATTACAGTGGATGGACAAACTGAAAAAATTACAAAAATAGAATGAAAGAACACGGTACAGCCTTAGGTAAGAACTTCAGAAAAATAAGCTTTTTATAGCAGTTTCAGTTCTAGCACGGGCGGGTTTGAACGTCTATCAGATTGTTAAATCTGACCAATTTCCTCAAATATGTTGAATTTCAATTTGAATCTGAGCTTCGAAATGTGTTGAGATCGAGTTCTGACTTGATCTTCCAAAATCAGCAACTTCCAGTTCTTACACGAACAGTGTTGTGTGAATTTCAAGAACAAACAAGAAGATCGTTAGATGAAAATTATGCCGAGTCAAGTCCAGGATTTTACCCGCAAAATAATCACGTCCCGATAGTGCTCACGGCTCTGACGTATTGTTCCCAAAGGTAAACCGACTTCGTCTCTTGTATGAGTTGCATCCCACATACGAGAGCTCCGACGAACTAAGAAATGATTAAACTAGGTTGCTCACTATATGACACTCACAATGATATGCACAAACTCAAAGGTTTTGAGAAATTTTGTAAGAGCATTCAAAGAATTTTCAAAACTTTTCATGTATCTCATCTATTGCAATGTTTTTCACAAAAAGATTTTTTGCAACAATGATGAATGACCTATTTATAGGCATTACTCCACTCATATTTCAGGTTCCTGCAGCAGTTACAACTGCATTCAATAGGCTAATAAATGCTGGCCTTTTCCAGTTCTTACATGCAGTTACAGATTGACTCTGCCATATTTGAACTCAACCTTTACACATCCAATTTTGAATTTTTAACTGAAGGTTAAACGTTTCCAATTGTTGTGAACCATGTAGGCCTCACTTTTAGGTAGAAATAATATGGAATGAGCCCACTTAAATGACCCTCCTTCATTTGAGTTCTTAAGCCATGGTCCAAAAATCAAATTTTGACTTTAATTCTCCATAAAGCCTATAGTAATGGCTCTCAAGTAGTGCTAGAGAATTTTAATTCCCACACTAAAATTCTATAATGACATTGATTTATGTTAGCTACACAAATGTGCATAATGACATTGATTTATGTTAGCTAACATAAATGTCCATTATGTGGGATTCAAACAATTTGAACATAAGAAATCCACACATAATTTCCATTCAACCACTCAAATTGTGAATTATTTCTCACTTACCATGACTTGGTTTTGAGATTATTTGCACACTAAAATCATATATTCAAAATAACCCTTTTACATATTGTTTGTTAAATAATCAATTAAATTGAATATTAATCTCTATACTAATATCTCTAACAATCCCCCACATGAGTAGAAATTAATGCATATAATATGTAGACTCACAACCTAGTTTCTTGAAATAGTATTGCATCCGAATAGGTAGTTTGGGGCTTTGAACCATCCGTAATTTAACACTATCGAGTATACCAGGGACTTAGTAGACACAATGCCTTGAACTACTCCACCTTAGTGTATACCGAGTCAATTATGCAAACGCAATAATGTCTCATCACCTCTTGTTCTTACGTTTTGGTCCATTTTGGCAATGGAACCCACTTTGAATTTATAAGTGTTTAAACATGAAGCGTCCCCTTCACACTTATATAGGTGATCTCCTATCTTCGAGTATCCCACCATACTCAGCCTTCACTTGACTTTTAGGAATCATTAAAAGTCATAGACTTAACCTTACCACAATAAACGGGTTTCAAAACTTGGATTTATTGCTCTCTAAGGAATGGTGGAGTACCAAGTGTACAAACAACTTTTACAATTTAGTTTTCCTATTGAACCAAGATCTTGGGATCTCCAATCAACAAGGTTGGGTTAGCACTGTTCAAGTTTTATTTGTGGATTTTTACATCCATTTCTTCTAGCAATATAATTGATCTTGATATTATCACATATGTGAGTGAATCCACTTTTTCTTCAAGATCAACTTTTATCGTGTATTAAACACAATCATTTTTCATGTTTAATATACACCCCCATACTTGGAATGACCTCCCCACTCTTGGGTTGGTACCCCCACATTTGGAGTGTTTTAAGTGCTCTTTCTAATTCTCACGCCTCTCAGGGTTGAGTACAAACATTACTTATTTTGTTGTAACAACACGTACAACATTCATGAAATAAGCACTTAAATGAAAGATTTTATTCATTAGCCTCTATGGCTTACAAGTGTTTATTTGCTCAATTAGCATAAACTTTACTAT
Source organism: Pogostemon cablin (assembly GCA_023678885.1). NCBI lineage: Eukaryota > Viridiplantae > Streptophyta > Magnoliopsida > Lamiales > Lamiaceae > Pogostemon > Pogostemon cablin. Next base: position 16,201,412 of record CM042978.1, on the reverse strand, counting down.
GCTGATAAATCAACTCAGTAAGAACTCGAGTTTCAACAACATTTACATTTTGTTGTTCATTGCCTTTATTGACATTTTGTTTGGGCAAACGACAATTCTCCTCCTTATGATAGGCTTGCCACAATTGTAGCACATTCATTTGAACTTGATTTTTTGAGTATGTTGCTCGTCTTTGTCTTCAAGCCTTTGTCTTTTATTCGCATCGCCTCTATGATGCTCGGTTAAGTTTGCTCTAGCCATGGAGTTGTGATTATAATAATAATTCTCCATCCTTTGATTGTCTTCTTCAATCCTTAATTTCACTATCAAGTCCTCTAATGTCATTTCCTTTCGCTTGTGTTTGAGATAATTTTTAAACTCTTTCCATGTAGGAGGAAGCTTCTCAATCACCGTAACGACCACAAATGCATCTGGAAGTACCATCCCTCAGTGAGGATATCATGTAGAATTAATTGAAATTCTTATACTTGTTCAACCAGAGATTTTCCACCAATCATTTTGAAATCTAAGAACTTTGCTACCAAATACTTCTTGGTACCATCACTTTCTGTTATATACTTTTTCTCTAAGTAGCTCCACAATTCTTTAGATGTTTTAACACCACAATACACACCATAAAGTGCGCCATTTATACCACCTAGTATGTAGTTACAACATAAGAAGTCTCCATTACTCCATTGATCAAAGGCAACACGTCTTTCAGTGTTATCATCGCTTTAAGTGAGCACATGAGCTTTTTCCTTTAGGAAATTAGACATGCGTAAAGTTGTGAGATAAAACAATATCTTTTGTTGCCATCTCTTGAAGTCAACTCCCATGAATTTCTAGGGTTTCTCCCCGGGAGCCGGAGCAACAAATGCTCTAGGCATAACCGACGGAGGATAAACTTTTGGATTTTCATTCCCCTTACGTGGGTTTGAAGTTTCATCCACATTCGGATTCAATGTTCCATCCACATCCGTCATTGTTTAGTGATATTTTAGGTAATCGTGATTGTTTTGCGATTATTGGGGATTTAGGTCACCAAACAATGTAAATTACAGTGGATGAACAAACTGAAAAAATTACAAAAATAGAATGAAAGAACACGGTACAGCCTTGGGTAAGAACTTCAGAAAATTAGCTTTTTGGAGCAGTTTCCATTCTAACACGGGCGGGTTTGAACGTCTATCAGATTGTTACATCTGACCAATCTCCTCAAGTATGTTGAATTCCAGTTTGAATCTGAGCTTCGAAATGTGTTGAGATCCAGTTCTGACTTGATCTTCCCAAATCAGTAACTTCCAGTTCTTACACGAATAGTGTTGTGCATATTTCCAGAACAAACAAAAAGATCGTTAGATGAAAATTAAGCCGAGTCAAGTCGAGGACTTTACCCTCAAAATAATCACGTCCCGGTAGTGCTCACGGTTCTGACGTGTTGTTCCAATAGGTAAAACGGCTTCGTCTATTCTACGAGTTGCACCCCACATACGAGAGCTCCGACGAAATAAGAAATGATTGAACTAGGTTGCTCACTATATGAGACTCACAATAATATACAGAAACTCAAAAGTTTTCAGAAATTTTGTAAGAGCGCTCAAAGAATTTCAAAGCTTTTCATGTATCTCATCTATTGCAATGTTTTTCATAAAAGGATGTTTTGCAAAAATGATGAATGGCCTATTTATAGACATTACTCCACTCATATTTCAGGTTCCTGCAACAATTACAACTGCATTCAATAGGCTAATAAATGCTGGCCGTTTCCAGTTCTTACATTCGGTTACAGATTGACTCTGCCATGTTTGAACTCAACCGTTACACATCTAATTTTGAATTTTTAACTGAAGGTTGAACGTTTCCAATTGTTGTGAACCATGTAGGCCTCACTTTCAGGTAGAAATAATATGGAATGAGCCCACTCAAATGACCCTCCTCCATTTGAGTTCTTAGACCATGGTCCAAAAATCAAATTTAGGCTTTTTTTCTCCATAAAGCCTATAGTAATGACTCTCAAGTAGTGCTAGAGAATTTTAATTCCCACACTAAAATTCCATAATGACATTGATTTATGTTGGCTACATAAATATCCATAATAACATTGATTTATGTTGACTAACATAAATGTCTATTATGTGGGATTCAAACCATTTGAACATGAGAAATCCACACATAATCTCCATTCAACCACTCAACTTGTACATTATTTCTCTGTCACCATGACTTGATTTTGAGATTATTTGCACACTTAAATCATATATTCAAAATAGCCCTTTTACATATTGGTTGTTAAATAATCAATTAAATTAAATATTAATCTCTATACCAATATCTCCAACACATTTTACATTAATGGACAGCTTTGGCATTTTCACTTGAACTTTTAAATCTAGTTTTAATCCCTTTAAGGGTCCACACCTTTATTGTACAGTATTATGGGGTTCAAAAGTTTTGAAGGCTTCTTTTATTGAACCATCTTTCTACGACGTTGTGAAAATAATGGGCAGTGTTTTTGGTATATTAGAGAAGATGGTGCTTATTTTTTCATGATCGGGTAAGAATTTGTTAATCTAATTAGGTGGAACGAGTAGGGACAAATTTATGAGATCTACTTTTTATTTTTATTTCAATAATGGAGTATCTTAAATATTTTATTTTTTGAATATATCTTTTTATAAGTTCTGAATTTTTCTTTCAATAATGTTACAAAAAAAAATTATTTTTAGTAATAGAATTTACTTTTGGAATTCAATCGTTGTAATTAATACCAATGAATTGACAAAAATAATAAATTTTCTTTAACAATAAAATTATTCTTTATTTTATCAATAAATTATCAAAGAAATTATTATATAAATTACTGATAAAATTATTAGGAACATATTACCAACAAAATTAGTATTTACCAACGCAAGAATTATCAAGGGAATTATTATATAAATTACCAATGAAATTATTAGCAACAAACAACAAAAAAAATTAGTATTTACCAACGCAATTGAATTTTTGCTAAAAATTTACTAACTACGGAAATTTATCAACGGATTGTCGTTGCTAATCTGTTGGTAACAAACAACGTTTTTTTAGTGTATCTTAAAATCCGATTCATATCTCCTGTTATATTTTGTGTTATATATGTGTTACAAATCGTTGGATGATTGACACGTAGGATAAACTAATCTATACCCTAACAATCACCCTAAGGGGAAATGTTGAGATTTTTCTCACCACATACGTGTCACTCATCTGATATGTAAAGCCCTTAAAATCAACCACTATCAAATAACTATTGCTCAAGTTCTGAAGGGATGCATGTGACGACAATACACAAAAAGAAATACTCCATGTTTAATAGTGACTGCACAAATTTTGTGATCACACTTATTAGAGCAACGGCAACTCATAGAGTTGTTTAAAGGTTAGACAATAGTAATTAAGAATGGCCGTAGAGGAAGTTTCGTGGTTGGTTCGTGTGACTTTTCTTCATCTTCCAAATTCATATAAATATAGATGATAGATCCCTCCTCTCCTCTTTTTACATGCAAACGTACGTAGGATAATATTGAGGCATCTTACGAAGCTTTAGAAGGAAGAGAAGAGAAATGAAAATGGGGAAACCAGCCGGCTGCAGAGAAGAGAAGAGAAGAGAAGGAAGCTTTACGTTTTCCTCTACGTTGTTATTCTTTATTGGACAGAGTAGGGACAAATTATTGGCCCAATTTCGGATGCGCCAGACAGATGGAACGCCGCCGGAAATCAACCTTCGTTGCCGGAGACTACGAGGATTATTTTTTTTTGGAGTAACTTGTATGCCATGTAATCAATTTGGCTGTGTACGAAATGTGTTCAAGATTTGATTACATGCATTATATCCTGCCTCTCTTTTGGGCCTTTGTTCTTGTTTAATAAAAATTACTCTTGAACTTTGCTTGTATGTTGGTCAGGTTTTAGGCTATTGAGCATTCCCTTAATTTTGGGGTTTGGACTATAACGGGTTCGAATTAATCTTTAACTATTGAGCATAACCCTTGACTTTGGTGTCTAACGATTATGGAGTTTAATACTCACTCCCTCTCCGTTGCACAAGTTTCAGACTTCTAGGTGTAAAAGTTGTTTTGAGCCGGAGAGCATACTTTGAATCTTTAACTATTGAGCGTAACCCTTAATTTTGGGCTTTGAACTTTAACGGGTTTGGACAATTCGGGTTCGTAACAATATCCGCAAGTAGGTAGTTTTTTAAGTTTAATCTAATCGGATCTAACTGTGGTCAAATTATGGAAAATATTATTTGTTGGTTGGTTTATAACAAAATAAGATTTTAGTGGTAGTATGAATAGTTGTGTATTAATAATTGTATGATAAAAAAATTAAGTGAAGATGGAAAAGTATGGTAGAAAAATTATATTAGGATGTGAGCTATGAGTGCAAGTGAAGTATAAATATTGTGGCATAGGATTGAGTGGATTTTGATAATTGGGTACCAAAACCTGTCATCATAAACAAGTTTTCTATTTGCAGAGTAAAATCTTGCTATCAAACCTGATAACAAACAAATCCTAGCTAGGAGTGTTATAGTTGAAGGAATTGATGGAAAAAAATTACAGTGCCTCTTACACTATCATATATATAATGATAATCTGATCAACTTACTTACATTGATGGTTACACCAGGAAAGAAGAAGGATAATGCTAAAATTTGCAGACTTAATCAACCAAAACCTCGAAGAGTTAGCTGCCCTGGATACTATTGATGGTGGAAAACTTTACACCATAAGCAAGACAGTGGAGGTTCCAAATGCAGCAGATACTATATGTTATTATGCAGGTGCAGCTGACAAAATCCATGGATCGACTCTGAAAGGTCGAGAGAGTTGCATGCATATACGTTGCGCGAGCCTATAGGCGTTGTGGGACACATCATTCCCTGGAACTTCCCCTCTTAATGTTTGCCATGAAAGTAGCCCTGGCTTTGGCTGCTGGTTGTACCATGGTTGTTAAGCCTGCTGGGCAGACTCCTCTTTCTGCTCTTTACTATGCTCACTTAGCAAAGCTGGTTAGTACTAACCCCTTCCATTCTTACTTTCTTTATGCATGATTCTATGCTATAACACTATTGCATTCACCAATGCATGAAAGCTTAAAACTACCATGTATAAGAGTGTGATGTCTTGACATTTGGTTGGTTTTAGGATGTATGGAGAGAGACAGAGTGTCTCTGCCTCCAACTGTTACAGAGTGAGGTGTAATGAGTGTATATATGTTTGTATATGTAAATATTATGAGTTCTGTTATATTCAACTTTCTTGTAATGCAGGCTGGCATACCAGATGGAGTGATTAATGTTATAACAGGATATGGTCATTCTGCTGGTGCTGCAATTAGCTCCCACATGGACATCGATAAGGTGATCAATCAATGTCTTTAAACTGTATTCTTTATCTATCATTTGGAAGAAAACATTTTGTTGTTTCTAATCTCAAATGGTGGCTTCTTCTTTTACGCCTTCAGGTTAGTTTTACAGGGTCGACAGAAGCAGGCCGCCTAGTGATGCAGGCAGCCGCAGCTAGTAACTTGAAGCCTGTTACATTAGAACTTGGAGGGAAATCACCTTTCATCTTGTTTGATGATGTGGATGTTGATAAAGTCTCTGATCTTGCTCTACAGGGATCATTTTTTAACAAGGCAAACTTACTCACTTCCTTTCCGCATTCCTATTAGAGTGAACTAATTAAATATTAAATGATACTCTCTCTACAAGCTTAAATTTTTAGACGAGGTGATCATTTCTTTGGTTTATATATACAAGACTACGAGTTCAAGCTAAACCAAGCTCTCAATCAATATATTATTTTCGTGCATTTTATAATTCTTATAGGGGGAGATTCGTGTAGCCGGTTCACGTCTTTTCGTTCAAAAAGGTATATATGATAAGTTTGTGTCTAAGTTCGTAGATAAGGTGAAGAATTGGGTGGTTGGGGACCCTTTTGATCCAAATTTTCATCAAGGACCCCAAGTATGATCTTATCTGATTTTCATCTGTACATTTCTTTTTAGATTGTTTTCAGATTTCTTATTTATTCTGACATTCGAATTTGGAACAGGCTGCTAAAAACCAGTATGTAAAAATTCTTTCAATGATTGAACAAGGAAAGAAAGAAGGTGCCACTTTGTTAACAGGTGGTAAGCCTAGCTTGTAACAGAAAAGGGTATTACATTGAACCCACCATTTTCACAGATGTAGTTGTAAGTATTTTTTTTACTCAATATATTTTCTTTCTTACTTAGTTATGCATAAGATCTTGATTATATACAGGCTAATTAATAATAATAATTAAAAATCTTATACATGATCATGTTTTGTAGGATGACATGACTATTGCAAAGGAAGAAATATTTGGACCTGTGATGTCAATTATGAAGTTCGAGTAAGTTACTCTCAACTTAATACCCTTTCGTGCTAAATATTAAACTGTGACTGAAAATGTAGAGATTCTTCGTGTTAATCATGTAATCGGAATGCAGTGCAAAATCATTCAAAATTTGAAACAAGAGGACTGTTTGTTAGCCGTATTGGGTTATTAAATTAAGATGAGGTTTTAAAAATCACTTATATATACACTCAATCATAGATCATAGTAATTTTGCATGCATATGACTTCGTACATTTTCTCGTTTTAATTATTTGTCTCTTTATCTTCTCCTACATCAATTGATATTCTCCTATGCATATTATCACACATTTATTGCAAATTGATTTAACACATAAAGTTAACATTTATCTAACAAAAATCTCAAAACAAACATCGAAAATCTTAAGATTTTCAAATCCCACGCAAACTATACAAAGTATACCCCTATGTTTGCTTCCTAGTTAAGGAAATTTCCTTAATTGAAGCCTAATTATTTATGTTTGTTTATATAACAACTTAGGAGTGTGGAAGAAGTGATCAAAGTTATGAAATTTTCCTTTAATAAAGTCTAGTCATTTATGTATATGTAACAATTTAGGAGTGTGGAAGAAGTGATCAAGAGGGCAAACTCGACAAAGTATGGACTGGCAGTTGGGATAATGACGAATGATGTGAACACAGTATCGAGGTCGATTCGTGCAGGGGTAATTTGGGTAAATTGCTATTATGCGTTCAATAGACCTTCCATATGGTGGTTATAAAATGAGTGGTTTTGGTAGGGATTTGGGAATGGCGTGTCTGGAGTCGTAGTCTGCGGCCTTGCCTATTTACAACTTTCCCTGGTTCTAAATTTATTGTGCTGATGCATAAACTATGAATAAATGTGTGGGAAATATACCTTGTATTTTGGAGAAAACAAAACCTACAATCTGTAAATAGTGTGACATGGAGGAAGATTCCACTTCTTCTATATTCAAACATGGTTTTTTTTGCTCTGAGTTGTCTTTTTAATGCGGTAAAGATTTATGATTTTAAGAAGTGATAATATTTTTAACATTGGAATAAGTTATTAGGCAAAGACTAGCAAATTAGAATCTATTATTAGACAAAGTGTGAGACCGTCTCACGTAAGCCCACGTAAGGGCTTACATGAGACGGATAAAAAGCCATGATAATTTATAATGAAAAGTGATACTCAATTAATAAGAAATGATAATACTATTTTCTGAACAATTTATAGTATAAATGAAAAGTGATAACATTTTATAACTAACCATTAAAAAACCCTCCCCTCCCCTCAATTTATAGTACAATTTATTAGTGAATTTTCTTTTATTATTGTTAGTATTTTTTTTTTTTGAAAATGAATACTCCAAAAACATATACACTACATTAAAAATTAATACCCACGTGTGCATCCATAAATCTCTAAATGAAATCACTTATTCCATAATAGTATTTTATCTCCTATTCCATGTATGAAACACCATTACGAAGTAGATTCTAACCGATAAATCCCATGCACATGTATCAACCAAAATTCAGATCATTAATAGCAACGCATATATAATTGAACAACAGTCATGCATTTTCTCCGTGTTATATGCTCACCAATCCGTATTAAAGTTTTTGTTTTCCATTTTAATTTGTTTCAAATTAAGGTTTATATTTTTGTTTTTATCACATTGAACCTACGCAAAACAATTAGTAATAACACTAATATAACTACCCACTTTATATTAAATATTATTTCTTTCACCTCACTATATATAAAAATATTATCTTTTAATCTACGTACGTAATGTTAATTCGGGACAGATGGAGTATTTATATACATCTCAATAATGTGTATGGTGTATGCTTTATTTATTTAACGAATTGTACATATGTTGCATTATTAACGGCTTTAATGTGATAATAATTATGTCACCTATCTGTTTGTAGATACACAAAATACTGATAATTAGGGAAAATTACACTTTTGGTTCCGTAAGAATTGTTCAATGTTAAAAAGGTCCCAAAATTAACAGATTTAGTTCCATAAGAATTTTTTATCAAAATCTGTTAATAGTTAACGAAATATTCTGAACCGTTAGCAATACCAAAATGACAACTTATAGATTTGATTCCATAATTTGCAAAAGTAATCCCCAAAGAAAACTAATACAATGTTTATTAAGAGAGAAAATAGAGGAAAATTGTCGTAATGGACTATGTCTGTATTGAAAAACAGAAAATAATATAAATTTGATAGTTTATAATAATATAAGTTAATTAGGGATGAAAATTTTTGAAAAATTATGGTTATAAAATTCTTATGGGACCAAAACCGCTAGCTATGGAACCAGTGAATTCTTACGGGACTAAAATTGAATTGAAGGAATTCTTATGTGATCACCAAAGGTAACATTTTCTCCTGATAATTACTTACTCGTTTAGGCAGGTTGCGTACAATTTTTTGCAACAAAGTTGTGCGCACTCACATTTTTAGTATAAAAGAATACATTAATTAGAATAATCCATCCCTTGGGTTCGATAATCACTTGGTTGCCTATTAAAACTACAATTGATATCCTTATACTTGAGGATTAATTTTGTGTGTTGAGAAAACGTTCATCAAGTTCTTGGTGCCATTGCGCGGGGACGGTATTAATTATTAATTCATTATTTCTAGTTTAATTAGCACTAATTTATTCTTGTTTTCTTTTCTTTCTAACTTTGAATTTTTCTCAGGTGTATGCACACTAGATCGAAGGGAACTAATCTAGAACCCTTTGACCCAGAAATAAAGGCATCCGCTAGGAAAAAGAACGCTAAAAAGAAGAAGAACAAGGACCCAACCGATAATATTGATTAAGTAGTTGACGTTGGAGAGCAGAACTCGTAAGCGATTGAAGCTACAACTGAAGTTAATTTGGAAGTAGAAGCAGTCGGCATGGCAACGAATCCTGATACACTTGGCATCCGTGAAGTCTTTAAGAACAACGGAGGAGGCAATGTGGGGCTGTTAGGAGAAAGAGGAGCCGGAGCCGATTTTGATCTACACCCTGCTCTTATCAGCATGATTGAAAGGAGTCCCTTTTCTGGGAGAACCTTTGACGATCCTCAATAATATCTAAATAAGTTCCTTGGTTATACTAGTACACAAAAAGATGCAAGAGCTCATGAAGATGCTAGGAGGATCATCTTGTTTAAGTTCTCACTGAATGAAAAAGCGAGAGATAGGTACGATAATCTTAATGTCGCTGAATGTGATACCTGAGAGAAATTGAAAGTGAAATTCTTGGAGCGATACATGCCACCTTCAAAGGTGTTCAAGATGAAACAAGAAATCAATCAATTTGCTATCCATGGTAATGAGAAGTTTCATGAGGCTTGGGACTGATTCAAGGACATGCTTCGCAAGTGTCCACAGCATGGGCTATCTAAAGCTCAATACATCAGTATTTTCTACAATGGATTGGACTGTGATTCTCGAGTGTTACTTGATGCTTCTTCTAATGGAGCATTGCTTACGAAGTCATCTGTTGAGGTCGAAAAGCTCTTTAAGGATATTTCGATGAATTCAAGAGATTGACCGACTGATAGAGTGAGAGGTACTTATGTTCTTAGTAAAGTAGCATAGGATTAGCATATTATGGTGAAGTCGGGAAGAGATGATGAGATCGTCTCTAGTTTGACTAATATCAGTAAGCTACTAGAGTCTCAGCAAAAGCAGATCATGGACTTATCTCAGCAAGTACCACTGATATGGCAAGATGTTGGCTATGAAGGAGCTAGCCAAGAGGAGATTGAAGAGGGAATTATGCCATGTGACAAAGTATTCAAGGAATGAGGTTCCAAAATCAAGGAAACTGGAATTATCAAGGGAACTTCAATAATCGTAGTCCTCTGGGTAATTATCAACAACCAAGGAGGCCAAAGTTTTCATGGAGTAATCCCAATAATGCATTACAACCTCCTATTGGTGTTGATCCGGGCGCTAAGGTGGAAGAAGAGAAACCGTGTTTCGAGGATACTGTGAATGAGTACATGGCGAGGAATGATGCAAGAGTGGATCGTCTTGAGGCCAAATTAAAAAAAAGATTGATGCCAATCATAAGGATTTATCTAAACAAGTTAAGGACCTTACTTTGTTGATGGGGGAAATGGCAGGAAACGTGAACAAATTGACTCAAACTATTGAGAAGGAAAGTTTTCATCTCAAAGTATTGAGAATCCTAAGTCTTGTCATGCCATCACTTTGAGGTCAGGTAAGCAGTATGAAGGTCCGATGATGTCAGCGAGCAAAATCGAAGGAAGCAGGGTAGTAGTTCGACTAGACCTGATGGTCAAGCTGAGGTTGAACAAACTTCGAAGAAATAGAATTTTGAAGCTCTATTTTTTGTCCCGCCGTTCGACCAACACAAATCTGTTCGACCAGACCATCTTGGTCGAACTCTGGTCGAACAACCAAGGGGGGAGATGACTATGCCATCAGCGCCGTCGTTCAACCAGAGCATTGCCGTTCAACCAGACCACCTTCGTCGAATGGTGGTCGAACAACAACCGGAGAAAGAGAGTCTGTGATCAGTAACTTTGTTCGACTAGACACATTTGGTTGAACGGAGATCGAACAACTTTGTTCAGTGCCTGATTCGATATTGAAGGCTACACCTATTGATCAGAACATCTTAATACCATCTCAAGAGCCGAATAATAATGCAGTAGCAGAGAAAAGTGGAAAAGAGCTAAGAGATTAAGAGCCGAAAAGGATAAGGCAGAGAAGGTTGAACGTGATGAATGGGGGATTCCCAAAATAAAGATACCTCCACTGTTTCCTTTTAAGCTTGTCAAAAAAGGATTGGAAGAAAAGTTCAAGAGGTTTTCAGATATCATGAACAAAATAAGCTTGAACATTCATTTCTCGGAGGAGATCTTGGAGATGCCATATTATGCCCGTTTTCTGAAGGATATACTTTTGAAGAAGAGAAGCTTGAACGAAATTAAAGCAGTGAATTTGTCAGAGAATTGCAGCTCGATCATTCAGAGAAAGCTGCCAGCAACGTTAAAGGATCTGGGAAACTTCACTATCTCATGTGAAATTGAAAAGGGACCGGCACGAAGAGCCTTGTGTGATCTTGGGACAAGCATCAATTTGATGTCCTTGTCGATATTTCAAAAGCTCAATTTGGGAGAGTTAACTCCCACAACAGTTGTTCTACAATTGGCGGATAGGTCCATGACTTTTCCTAAGGGTGTTATTGAAGATGTTCATGTCAAAGTAGAAAAGCTTGTCTTTCCTGTGGACTTTCTTGTGCTTGAAATGGAAGATGACAAGTATAATATCCCTATAATCTTAGGGAGACCTTTTCTTGCTACTGCTGGAGCAATGATTGATGTGCAAAAGGGTGAGATAATGCTAAGGATGGATAAAGAAGAGGTCTTATTCAATCTTGACAAAGCAATGAAGATGCCTATGGTGACACAATGTCATAGTATTGATGTGGTGGAGGAGATTGTTGAATGAAGATATGTCTTTGATCCTCTCTAAGTATCATCTTGAGACATGCTTTGCGGAGTCTCTTATTTTTCCCACCACGGAGTTAGATGAACTCTCCAATGAGGTATGTATTGATTTCTTTGAAAATTTACTTTCCTTGGGTGATGACAGATATGAGTCGAAGAGAACCAAGTTTGAAGAGTGAAATGGACTAGACAATACTTGCCTTTAGATAGAGAAAGCACGATCAAAGAAGAAAAGAAAGAGGAGTTGAAACCGCTACCAGAGCACTTGAAGTATGCCTACCTAGGTGACAATAACACCTATGCGGCAATTGTATCTTCTTCCCTTGATGATGATCAACTTGAGGAATTGTTAGATATGCTTAGAAAGTATAAGTCTGCAATTGGTTGGTCTCTTGATGATTTAAAAGGTATTAGTCCATCATATTGCATGCATAGGATAAGATTGTTAGATGAGGCTAAGAATAGCATTCAGAATTAACGAAGGGTGAATCACGCTATTCAAAAAGTGATTAGGAAGAAAATCTTAACGTGGTTAGATGCAGGAATTATTTATCATATTAGTGATAGTCCCCATGTGAGTCCATTACATGTTGTAGCTAAGAAGGGGGCATGACTATTTTGAAAGCTGAGGATGGAGAGACATTAGCCACTAGGATTCCTACGGGATGGCGTGTGTGTACGGATTACAGGAAACTGAATGAAAATACATGCAAAGACTATTTTCCCCTTCTTTTCATGAATCAAATGCTTGATTGTCTTGCAGGGTATTAGTTTATTATTTTTTGGATAGGTACTCGGGTTATAATCAAATCATGATTGCACCCGAGGACCAAGAAAAGACTACTTTTACTTGCCCTTATGTAACTTTTACTTTTAGGAAAATGCCATTTAGATTATGCAATGCACCTGCTACATTTCAGCATTTTATGATGACCATATTTGACGGGTTGATAGAAAAGATCATGGAGGTGTTTATGGATGATTTTTCTGTGTTTGGTTCCTCCTTTGATATTTGTTTATCTAACCTAGCTATTGTTTTGAAGAGATGCTAAAAAACTAATCTTGTCTTGAATTGGGAGAAGTGCCACTTCATGGTGAGAGATGAGATTATTATTGGCCATCATATTTTGGCCAAGTGATTGCAGGTGGATCGAGCAAAGGTGGTGGCCATTGAGAAGCTTCCACCACCTACTAATGAAAAAAGAGTGCGGTCCTTCCTTGGACACGCAGAATTTTATAGGAGATTCATAAAAGACTTCTCGAAATACTTCAAACCTCTCTCATTTACTTGAAAATGATGTTCCTTTTGTTTTTGATGAAGAATGCCTAACAGCTTTTCAAGTTTTGAAGGAGGCGCTTATTACTGCACCTATCTTGATCACACCGGATTGGACTCAGCCATTTGTACTTATGTGTGATGCAAGTGACTTAGCACTTGGAGTGGTGCTTGGGTAGTTGAGGGAAAAGAAGTTCCGCGCCATTTATTATGTAAGTAAGACTTTTGATGCTGCACAAAAGAACTACACGGTGACTAAAAAGGAGTTCCCAGCGGTGGTGTATGCATTCAATAAGTTTCGACAATATTTGGTAGGCATGAAGACTATGGTGCATACAGATCATTCTGCGATCCAATACTTGATGGAAAAGAAGAAAACGAAGGCAAGGATCATTAGATGGATTCTTCTTCTGTAGGAGTTTGATATGGAGATCCAAGATAAAAAGGGTATAGAGAACGTTTTGGTGGATCACCTATCGAGGTTGGAAACAAGGGAGTACCGTGATGATTCTTTCGATTACATAGAAGAAATTTTCCTGGATGAGCAAGAACTTGATGCACGTTTTCTTTGCACGTAAAATTAATCCCCAAGTATTAAGGATATCAGTTGCAGCTTAAGCAAGCGACTAAGTGATTATGGAACCCAAAGGACGACGTATTATTAATCTTATTAGTTACTAAATTAACTAAGACAAGTTGGCAATAAAATTGAGGATTGATTTATTAATCTATTAATAAAAATATAAAATAACAATTAAAATAAAATAAACACTAGAAGGATTACGAAAGTGGATCAAGTAGGAGAATATGTAGCTCTAGGATAATCTGGTTTCACTCATTAATTTCTCTTCCGTGTGTTGATGTCCGACTCTGCCTTGTGGAATATGGACGCATCACTAAACCATGCATATCTACTCTATAGATACAAATAAACATGCGTGTAACACGTGTGAATAACCTCTGAGCAAGAGATATAATTTCACCCCCTTTTTAGGTACTATCAGTAATAATTATTTCCCTGGCCAATTGGTACTCTAACCCGATATGATCTCCCTTTATAGGTACTATAAAATTATCTTCTTTATCCTACTTAATAACCCGAATTCAATTCAATTAATAAGTATTCATATATGACAGTTCTAATGAAAGTTTCGGAGTCCCCTCACTTAGAATCATAACAGGAAATTCTGCTCAGCAGTGAATGCACTCAATCAATAACCAAGAAATGTATTTAGACTCTACATAACAATTAATTATGCACAAAATGACCGTGAGTATGAATTATAAAAGAACAATCATATATAAAATAAATCCACAAGTAGTGTTGTATGGAGACACACGAAAGATTAATTAATTAGTAAAAACCTTCACAACCCTAGTTCTATAAAAAGGCTCTAGCCCATGATTTTACGAAGAATAATGGTGGGTGTTGGATAGATCTTACTCGAATGTTCGAAAAATACAAGATAAATTAGAAAACGAATAAAATTCTAGATGTGGGTATCACCGCGTCCTTCTCTATCTTGAATTCTCCTCTTGGTTCTCCTCTTGATTCTACAAACGAATCTTCAAAGTGATGGTTAGATGGAGGAAAGGATGTGGATGATGGTTGGGGGATGACCCCCCTTGCGGGGTGTAGGATGATTGTGTTGCTTATCTCCTCTCCAATATGATCTCTATGATGAATAATGATATGATCTACATCCCTTTTATACTTGTAAGCTCTCTTTATAGGTCTTGGATGGGCTTTTACTTGAGACATACGTCAAATTTGGTAAAAAAAACCCAAAACTACCAAAAATAGAATTCAGCGACATTTTGTTAGACCAAACCTTCTTGGTCGAGCAAGGCCTCCAAGTCGAGCAACTAGTCGAGCAAGCTCTCTGCAAGTTTTTGGTCATTTTACTCGAGTTTTCCTCTTTCGTTCGACCAAGACGATTCAGGTCGAACGGATCTCCTTTGGTTGAGTAAGGTTGCGCAGTCTCACCGTTTCGTGTATAACTTCCACATCAGACCTTTGATTTGAGTAATTCTTATGCTCACACGATCCTCTATTTCTTGGCTTCTATCTATATAAAGAACTCACACTCATAGAAACTTCAATATTTGTATATGTAACAAGTCATGCAAGGTGGAACATCCGTTCTGTGCGGCACAGCTTGCGCTACGTCACTATTTCGATCATAACTTTCTCGTTTGGATTCCGATTGAGGTGTTCTTGACGCCAAAATGATCCTCTCTTCTGTGAATTTCCAACCATATATCACACTTCTAGTTTAGAGGTCCACACAAATAAAGAATAATTACACAAATTGGATGTGCGTTTTTCAGCATCATTGCACAAATTGCACCTTTACTCCAACTTGACACATTTGATCCCTTTTTCCACCTAAAACACAATAAAATACCTCAAGTGCACTTTTTTCTCACACATATTGAATATAAGACACTTGTACTAATATATAACAACAATATCAATCAAAAAGGTGTTAAAGTGGACACTAAAACATGCTTATTTTCACTCTCATCAAGAAGATAATGGGGTGTTTGTTGAAGAAGCAGAAATAGCATGTGTGGTGGTTGCTCATTGGATGGATCCATGGTATGCTATGTGAATTATATTGCCGTAGGAGAAATTCCAAGAGATCTCAACAGATATCAACTTGCGAAATTAAGCGGGATGTTGAGACGTTTATATGGTATGATCGGTTTATCTATAAGATATGTACGGATTCTATCGACCGTAGGTGTGTGCCCGAGATGGAGATGGAGAGTGTTCTTGATTTTTGCCATGCACAACCTAACGGGAGGCACTTCGGAGCTCAAAAGACGACAGTGAAGGTACTTCAATCTGCTCTTTATTGGCCTACTTTGTTTAAGGATTGTTAAATCTATGTGGCGACATGCAGTAAATGTCAACGTATTGGGAACATACATAGAAGAGATTAGATGCCACTTCAGCCAAGCATTGTTGTTGAGATCTTCGATGTATGGGGAATCGATTTTATGGGGCTTTTTCCTCCATCTAATGGATTTCTCTACATCCTTTTAGCAGTAGATTATATTTCTAAGTGGGGGAGGCCATTCCCACTCGCGTGAATGATTCAAGGACTGTTTTATCTTTCTTGAAGAAGTATATATTTTCCCGCTATGGAGTTCCTAGAGCACTAGTAAGCGATAGAGGTTCTTACTTCGTCAACAAGCTTCTTAAAAAAGTTCTTAAGGATTATGGTGTTAATCATAGGGTTACTATACCCTATCATCCTCAAGCTAATGGGCAAGCTGAAGTCTCCAACCGACAAATGAAGCAAATCTTGGAGAAAATAGTCGGAATCCATAGGAAGGATTGGGGTATGAAGCTTGATGATGTGTTGTGGGGGTTCCGTACTGCTTACAAGATGGTGTTTGATATGTCACCATACCAAATTGTCTATGGAAAACCGTGCCACTTACCCGCAGAAGTCCAGCACAAAGCTTTTTGGGCATTGAGAAGCTTGAACTTGTCACTTAAACATGTGAAGGAGTTGAGAGTAACTCATATTAATCAATTGGATGAGTTTCAAAATCGAGCTTACAAGAATTCAGTGATCTACAAGGAGAGAATGAAGAAATGACATAATTCGAAGATCACATACAAGGAGTTCAAGCAAGGTGATGAGGTATTACTTTTAAACTCTCGTTTGAAGCTTTTCACAGGAAAATTAAAATCAAAGTGGACGGGGCTGTTCATTATCTATAGAGCCTGCGGAGGGGGAGTTTTGAGCTTATGGACAAAGACGAGGACATTATCACGGCGAATGGGCATCGATTGAAGCATTACAAGTTGCCAGATGATGCTTGTATCGTCTTTGAGGATACCTTGCACTAGATTGGTATCGTCGTGACTCTCCGACATTAAACAAGAGCGTCTGTTGGGGCTTTCCCTCCCGTTTTATGCATTAATTTTGTTTAGTGTGAGTAAAAAATTTTTATATTCGACGTGCTTACTAATAGGAAATTACATCTCTTTGCAAACTTAGTTTCGACTATAGTTTCTACTAAGTTTAGGGGAGTTGATTTTTTGCAGCATATTGAAACTTTAACCGGTTTTAATGTGTCAATTTTTTGCAACTTGCCTAATGTTTAGAGATGTATTATTTTTTAGTGTCGTTTACGGAGTTACACATGATTTTATATGGTCTAAAAGTGGTTCTCTAGCTTACGTTTTGCTATCTTAATACTTGATGTTGCCCTATAGTTTGATTGTTATAGGAAAAGATAGAAGAGTACGAAGTTTAAGGAGTTATGGTAGTTGTTTGACCAAGATGCTGCCGTTCGACTAAACTGATTGGTCGAACACTGGTCGAACAAATGTGCAATTCTTCCAGTAGGATTGTTCGATCGGGACTTTCTTGTTCGACCAAGTTAGTCTGGTCGAACGAAATATGAAAATCTTATAGTGAGGTTGTTCGACCAAAATATTTTGGTTGAACGGAGGTCAAACGAAGTCAATTATAAGGGTGAAATCTAAGTTGTTCAACCAGAAACCCTTGCTCGACCAAGCTGTTTGAGTCGAACGGGTTTCTAAATCAGTTTAAAAGGTGAGTTTTCTCATTTCGTTCGACATACTCCCGTCACCCTCTCTCAAACACCGATTCCAAACCGTAAGTTCTTCTTCCTCCCAAACTCTTCCCACACTCTAATCTACCCTTCCACACACTTCCACATCCGAAATTGAGAGATTTAAAATCTGATTTGGGGCTGTTCTCCTTGAATATTTTTGAGGTTTTCATTGCTAAACACCACACACACACCATGGCCAACAAAGGTTTATTTTTCCTCACTTTTTACTCTTGAATTGTAGTGATTATGCTTAGTGAAGATTGGTGAGTGGATTTAACATAGTTTGGTTGGATTTGATGGTTGAATTATTGGAGTTCTTGTTGAAAATTTTACTAAGATTGACATAGTTTGATTTACGTTGGATTGCTGAATTGTTGTGAAATTGATGTTGTATATGGCATGGGATGCAAGTGGAAAATATCACTAGTGCTTTAAGAGAGAAGACAAGATAGCCTTGGGAAAGTCACTTTAAATCATTCAAATTGAATCACTTGATAAACAATTATAATTCCTGCAGACTTTATGATATCAATCACTTAAATCGGTAAATCTCTAGTAAACTTAGCACGTAAATCTGGTTCAAAACCTCAGATGCAGAAGAATGATTCTCAATCCCTTTCTAGGTAATTCATGCTAAATTCGATCAAAGATTAGAGCACTATACTTCCCTTTAAAACTTCAATTATCCACCTAATCATCTAAGAAACAAAATCCTATAGACTGGTAAATGATAGACGCATCAGATGTCCAATATTAATTATTCTAATGAATAAATGTTATATGTTTAAATTCCCTCTACTCATAACAGATAGACAAATATAATCCTTCCATGACACAAGCAATAATTATAAATATGTATAAGATAATAACATATATATGAATGAAAACAGATCACAGAAGAAGAAAAATATAAGTCTGAATCAAAACATTAATAAAGGAATAAATATTCTGCAGAAATTAATAACGTAGTCTAGATCATCAATCCAACATAATTCAAACCTTCAAAACTCCTAAAAAAATTATCCAGAAAAGTATTAGCCTATGATGTTACAAGCAACATTCATACTTAAAGATGAAAATTTGCCCATAGGTCTATAATTCAGAAAGATAAAAGGAAGAATAAGAAAAACCCTAAATATGACGTGATTCTTCATTCTCTCCTTCGTGATTTTGAATTTTCTCCGTTTTCTTCTCAAGTAAACAAACACTGATAAACTCTCCAAGTGTGGGATGAGTGGATGAGATGGTGGATCTTATTCAGAATTGTGGCAGGAGATGGGTATGAAGAATTATGTTTGAGATTCCCTGTGTTTCGTTTATAAATTATGCCTTATAAGACTAGGATTCCATCTCAAAAGAGGGGTTTTCACGTAAAAACACGTGTCATGCCCAAATTGGGCTGCTGGGAAGTGGCACGAGTCTTTTGAAAGGTGGAACGGGTCGTGCCGACCATGCCGTGCCGTACGGAGGTGGCAACACGTGCCACTCATGCTGCCCGTCGGCAGCCTGCGCGACCTTACTGTTTTGACCTTAACTTCTTCATCCAAACTCTTATTGGGGTGATTTTTGAACCTACAAAATTTTCTTCCATAGATTTCCAAAAATATAAAGAACTCCTGAAAATTCACCATTTGAAGGTAGAACGACTTGTGCCAAAGTGGCACGAGTGTGCTGAGTGGGCAACATATCTTCTAAGCATGCTACACGTGCTAGGCAGACGTGCTGATCGTGGTCGGCACGACCCACCACTCGTGCTGTGCTGCACGAATTCCTTCTTTCTCCCGGTTTCGACCCCAACTTTCGATTTTGCTCTTTTTACCCCAATTTTTCACCTAAAATACGAAATAACACCTCAAATACATCAATATTTAAATACTCCATCCGTCCATTGATAACGTACCCATTTATTTTTTGCATGTGAATTATGAAATATTATTATTTTATATAAAGTTGGTGGTTGTATTATTATTGAATGGTTGGTATGTGTGGACCCTTTTTCTAAAAAAAGAAAATGAATACCTCTAAAATGGACGATCAAAATAGTAAAATGGATACCTTTTAGCGGATGGAGGGAGTATATGAAAATTAACCATGTAGTGCTAAAATACGAATATAAATTCCACAAAATGATGCTAAATCTGATCCTAAAGCATACAATTTTTCACACTAATCAAGTACATTATGCTTACTCCACATACTATATTCAATTATATTTTAATTACCTTTAACCAACGCTATTACTCTCAAATATATTATCGAGTACGAAGCATATATTAATCATCAGATACATGGATAATCCAAACAGTTATTTACAATTTTAAAAAAATCAATGTCCGGTCTACCTTACTTGTGAAAGCCTGACCTACTTTATCGTACACATATGACCCGAATTTAATATTTAAAATTATTTTTAAAAAAATTACTAAGTGCAGCATTTTATGAGATTCATTGACATATCCTTCCATCCCACAAAACGATTCACGTTTTAGTTCCACGACATTTAAGAAAAGCTATTCTTTTTTATCAACTTTGTTGATTTTAGAGGGTATTATAGTATTTTTTTAGGTAATAAAAAAGTATGTGTATGAAAAAGAAGTGATAAATTTAAAATTAAAATAACTTTTGAAGTTGTTAGATAAAATAATATTTCCTTTTTTGAGATGTGAAGATTTTGTAGAACAAACAAATGAGAATATTATGAAAGATTTTGTGAGACGGAAGGAGTAAATAATTTCAAAATACAATCAAATAGCTTTCACTCATCAACAATGCAACATAAGTAAAATCTAAATTCAATAAAAATATAAATTAATGTATAGTTGGTCAAACTAATCTAACAATGTTTTACAAATTAACTGACATCAAATTTATGTAAATAATATGTTATTATATCATACAAATTTATATGTTATTATATAAATATATAATATGTAATAAGATTAAATAAAATAAACTAGTGATTGGGTAATATAATTGGATATTTTATGAAAACTATACAAGTCTCCTACTCTAGTTATGTTTGGTTTAGGAATAGAGTTAAAGATTTTGGGATTTGAAAATTCAATAAATAGTAATATATATTTATTTTGAATTTTTTGGTAAGATATTTCTTCCATCACATTTCAATCTTTACATATTTTTAATTTGAGTGTCTTATTTCAATTTTTACATTTATCTTTTTGGTAGATGGAACCCACACGACTTTTTCTCTCTCCATAACCCCATACTTTACACCAATACAACTGCTCACTTTATATTAAAATATTACTCTATTTCTCTCACCTCACTATACATTAAAATATTACATTTTCTAATCTACGTGCAAAAAGCAAACGTAAAGTTTGAAACGGGAGGGATGGAGTATTATAAAAGAGAGATGAGAAATAAAGTGGAGGACTCACTTTATATTAAAATATTACTCCATTTCTCTCACTTCATTATACATTAAAATATTACATCTCTAATCTACGTGCAAAAAACAAACGTAAAGTTTGAAACGGGAGGGATGAAGTATTATAAAAGAGAGATGAGAAATAAAGTGGAGGAATATTAAATGAGATTATATTATATGTTAGTTAGGGTTTAATGTTTGAGTGTGTTTAGGTATAGTTTTGCGAGGAAGTTCAATCTTGATTTTTCAAAATCGAAGACAAAATCGAAGACAAACTTGAAAAGTATTTTCATATGGATGCAAGTATTAACCTACACGAATCTCTAAATACTCTACTCTACTCTTATGCGATAAAACTGACTTAAAAAGCCTAAAATTGAATCACCTTACCAGTGAGCACGATCAAGCGGTCAATTACGTTCATTTTGGCGCCAAAATTTCTCTCTCCAACCTGTATATTTCGCCGCCGCTGTGCCTCCTCTCCGCCACCGGGACTTCAGATGCAGCGTCAGAAATCAATACTTTCATTCTTCAAAAAACCCGAAGCCTCTAGTGGAGGCAAACCCATCCTTCTCGATGGCGATGAGGAAATCAAAGGAACCGACACTCCACCCGAGAAGGTGCCGCGAAAGATATTTGCCGACGACAGGCCTTCGATCTTCTCCAGTATCAGACACAAGTTCGTCAGAGCCGACAACACTACAAACTCTTCATCTGACTCCAGGTGCGTCTTCTGGTCGAGAACCTTTTGGTATTGATAAATTCTCTCCCTCTCCCTCTCCCTCTCCCTCTCCCTCTCCCTCTGAGAACACATTCTGTATTATTAGTGCTCTTTCAATTTCGTTAGAGTTTTATAGTGCTACTTTTCTTACTGTTGTGAATGGCTGTCTAATGATTTTTTTGGCTGGTGTTTTCACCACGAATTCCCGTGTCTGTTATGGGTTTGTATTTAAGCTATGTAAGCGTATGAAACTCGGTAACATACTTGAGCATTTTATCCATTGATTTGTCATATTGTCCTGAGAATTACGAGAAATTAATATATATGTCAATTGAATTAAATTCAGGATTTTGTTCTTTTTCCTTCAAATTAATATTATTATCTTTTTAAGAAGACGCTATGAACAGTTTATGTTTGTTGGGGAAGTGCAAAATATATTTTTCTAGGGGCATGAAGTCAATAGTTTTCTGGTGTTTCTGGGTAAAGGAAACCTAAAGTACCATACTACATATGTTGGTAAAGCTTCATTTCTAAAGCTTGTGGCATAGTCTTTGATGAGAGCAAGTGGGGGGAAAATATTTGTATTTGGCACTAAGAAATCCACTATACTAATGAAGTTATGCAGGCAAAATGATATGCTCCTCTTTTGGAGAAATATGCTTATCATTTGCATTAGAAGAAAGGTTTTCCAGTGTACAAAGTTCTATTTTAATGTGGAATATGTGATATGTCAAACAATTTATGCTACTTGCAGGTTCATCACGGGCAATACTTCTAGCATTCAGCCACTTACCCTGAAATTTAATGGGCCAGACAATATAGGCAACGGATACTTAGTCCCAAATCAACTTGATGAGCAAAATGCATCAATTGCCAGTAGACCTATGTTTTCTGAAGGAGGCAAAGATTCATTTCTAACCACTTTTAAGGATGATGTTCTTGGTCCAGATACACCAGGCACAAAGCCACTTATCCCTAGGTTTAAGCGAGTTCAGGAAGATATTTCTAAGTTGGTGAACAGGGCTGATTTTTCTTTGCAAGACAATTGGAAAAGAGCAAAGGTTGAGCAGGTTTCTAATGTTCCTAAGGAAAAACTGGACAGGGCTGATTTTTCTTTGCAAGGCAATTGGAAAAGAGCAAAGGTCGAGCAGGTTTTTAATGTTCCTAAGGAAAAACTTGATGTGGACTCTGATTCAATTAGCAAGTTTGAATGGCTACATCCATCCCGAATCAAGGATGTCAATGGAAAAAAGCCAGGGGACCCTCTTTATGATAAGAAAACACTTTATATCCCTCCTGATGCTTTAAGAAATATGTCAGCATCTCAAAAACAGTATTGGGATGTCAAGCGCAAATATATGGATGTTGTTCTCTTCTTTAAAGTGGTCAGTTTGTGTTTAAGCAATTTTCTTTCTATTGCTTATAATGCCTTTACACAGTTTCTTACAAAGCAATTCATCATGTCTTATCTGCTGCTGCAATAATTTTCTTGTGTTCCTGATATTTTTATTATTAATTTTTGTGTTTGACCTGTCGATTGACTATCTAGATTTGACAGTATGACTATTGAAATTTAATGTCCTCATTGATTCTTAGGTGGCTAGTGAAGAAAGTCCAACAGAAGGTTATCTGTTGTTGATGTATTTGTCCCTCAACTATGATAATATGCTTATTCCATTGGATTGCACCTATTGGTAGCATAGTAATTCATGGCTCTTTGAAATGCATATGAGATATACATATATATATGTGTGTGTGTCTGTCTGTTTTGCCTCTCAATTGAATGTTACTTTCATTTTGATCATGTTCAATATTTCGGTTAAAAAACTATTTTGGCATTCTTTATCTCTTTATTTTATTTTATATTCTTCTTCTGGTAATTTCACCAATTAATACAGGGAAAGTTCTACGAGCTCTATGAATTAGATGCTGAAATTGGCCACAAGGAACTTGACTGGAAAATAACACTTAGTGGGGTGGGAAAATGTCGACAGGTAGTTTCAATTTTGTTCTGTGCCTTATGCATAAATGTATTTGTGAGCATCTATAGAGGGTGTTTAAGATTAAACTTGTCCTTGAAGACAATCTTTCCATTTGTTTCCACTTTTGTAGGTTGGTGTATCTGAGAGTGGAATTGATGATGCTGTTCAAAAGTTGCTAACTCGTGGGTATGTCTATGCGTAGCATTGTTGGTGAATGCGCTTCCCAGTTTTACATGATAGTAACCTATCTTCACATTTGAAATTGAATAAAACATTTATTTCCTTTGCATCCTTTCTGGAAGGTACAAGGTTGGTCGGATGGAACAATTGGAGACATCAGCGCAAGCAAAATCCAGGGGCTCTACATCTGTAAGTACAGTATGAACTTTTGGTGTGCACTTTGTTACTTGGAACCATTACTAAACTATTGTCTTGTTACGAAAGATCAAAGTTTATAATATTTCCTTTGCTGAAAGAGAGAGAAGTGAGGGGCTTTCAATATTTTTGGCTATAATGTGTCAGAAGTGCAATTAAAGCCAACTTTTATCCGAAACAAGAACATTATTAATATCCAAGTAAGATGACACATGAATGATCTGCTGCCTTTTCTAAAATCCTCTTTGGTTTTCAATTGAAGAGGATAAGTTGGGCAGTGCTGTGGAAGGCTTAGGATGTTGGGGTGGCATGCGGGATTAAGATTGTTCTTCTGTCTTATGCTTTATAGTTTCTATAGCAGATGTGGATTGTTCTTTTCCTTAATCTTAGATTGTTTGCATTGCCGTATGGTGATTTTCTGAAGCTAACTAATTAGCAAGGTGGTTTTTCCAGGTCATTCAAAGAAAGTTGATTAATGTACTCACTCCTGCAACCACTTGTGAAGGCAACATAGGGCCTGATTCTGTTCATCTTCTTGCCATAAAGGAGGTTACTTTGTTGTTGCTTTCCCACTTTATAATTGTTCATGCACATGACGTTAGTAGTACAGAAAGCATATTATCACATACGTTAAATACAGGGGGATCAAATCAAGATTAGAAATTCTCTTGTGCTAATCATCTATTTTTTGGCATGTAGGATGGTCGGCTGGAAAATGGTTCAACTGCATTTGGGTTTGCGTTTGTTGATTGTGCTGCTTTGAAATTTTGGGTTGGTTCAGTCAGTGATGATGCTTCATGTGCAGCTTTGGGGGCTCTATTAATGCAGGTTTGATCTCCTACTTTATTCTCATATAGGAATTTGTGACTATGCAACTTGTCATAACAAAATGCATCTTATATTGAATCAAACGTTATTCTTAGGTGTCACCAAGGGAAATTATTTATGCAAGACGAGGTAAAAGTTCTATCTGCAGATTAATGATAATCAGGTAGTATTGTTTTATGATGAATGGTTAATCTGATGCTTTTTCTCATGGCTGCTTTGTTAATCTTCTTTTAGGGCTGTCTAACGATGCTCAAAGAGCTCTTAAAAAATTCAGTTTGACAGGTGAGGGTACATATATCTACTATCAATTCCTTCTCATGCAAAATGCTCTCCAGTCTTGGTTTAACTGATTCGTTTTTGGCTTGCATAAACTTCATTCTGTCAAGTGTTTTTCTGTGCTTATAATTTTTTTTTTAAAATCTAAAAACTGGCTAATTTTTTCATCTTTTTTAATATACTCTGTTTTTCTTTATTGTCTTTTGTGTATTGTTAGGAAATAGTTAATTTTCTTCAGTTTTGGTAACTTAGAATTTGATGCTGTGGTTAAGTTTCTTTCCATGTTATGTTTCATATTGTCCAATCTTGTCAATATTGTTTGTAGAGAATGTTCATGTCTTCCAGATCTACAACAATTTCCTGTATAATCAGAATTTCTGTCAATTACGAGAGTTGCAATTTTGAATAACTACTGATTTCTGCAGGACTGACTCCATGCCAATTGAATGGAAGTGATGCTTTTGGATCAGCCTTGGAGGTTAAAAATATTATTGAGTCAAATAGATACTTTACTGGGTCTGGCTATTCATGGCACCAAATACTTGGTGGAGTTGGACACAGTGATCTTGCATTATGTGCTCTGGGTGTACTTATCAATTATCTTTCACGGTTGATGGTAAAGATATATACCATCAGTTTTAAATGTGTCTTGACCTAAAAAAATTTATTTGTTTGTTTTATGCTCATTACATTCTTTGTTTTCTTTTTGTTCAGTTAAATGATGTCATTCGCAATGGTGATATTTTATCTTATGAAGTGTACAAGGGTTTTCTCAGAATGGATGGTCAGACACTGGTAAATTTGGAGATTTTCAGCAATAATGATGATGGTGGCCTATCAGGCTAGTATTTATTATCTTTATCTCTCTGGGCCTACTCTTTTCTTGCTCTAAACTAAATGCAGAATATGGTTATAGGCACCCTGTACAAATATCTTAACAATTGCGTAACATCATCTGGTAAACGGCTATTAAAGAATTGGATATGCCATCCCCTTCAAGACATAGATACAATAAACAACAGGCTTGCTGTGGTTGAAAGCTTGATGGAAAATTCAGAAATCATGCTACAGATTGCTCAATCACTTCGCAAGTTTCCGGATGTGGAAAGGTTGCTTGGACGTGTAAAGTCTTGCTTTCAATCTTCTTCTGAACTATCATTGCCTTTAATTGGGCACAAGTTATTGAAACAACGAGTAAGATTTTCTTCTTGAATTGAAGTTGTCTCTCTCATTTTTTATTCTGTCTACATCTTTTTCTTCCTCCCTTTGATAAGCTGCTTGAAAGTCTTCTGTTATATAATTATATTTATTTAATTCTCTCTTTCTTTCCTACATTAATTTGATGAGTTAGTTTTTATATTTCTTAACCTAGTAATGCCTTCTTTATAGAGAAATTTCTTGTCTACCTGGTCCATTTTTTATAATCCACTTTCGTTGATTTATATTTTGTCCATTGATTGATGACTATGGATAAGTTGAAATTGTCTAGAGAGTTTAGATATGCTGAAAAGCAGATGGGTAATTTTAGATGCTGATTTCTGAGAGCAATGCTAGTTGTAATATTAAAATCATGGTCCATGCTTATTTTGTAATTTGTAACACATTCAAGTGTAAGCTGTCTTGACTTTTTGATGAAATTGTGGCGCTGGGGTTCCGTAAATTTTACTTATCCTATTTCTTTTTTGTTGATCTCCAAAATCTTTGACTGATCCAAATGTAGCTATTATTGCTTGGATGATTACTAACGAAATGATATTATTTAGTTGGCAACTTGATGTATCATATAGTATTACACTATTTATCTTTATATGAAATGTTGTATATAATTGTATATTTTAAACTTAGATATGACACAATGTGCCTTGAAACAAAGAAAGATAAATTGTCTGTGCATCCACAGGTAAAAGTATTTGGATCTCTTGTGAAAGGACTGCGAATTGGAATACAATTGCTGACATCTCTGCAAAATGATGAAGTCATGACTTTGTCTCTGTCAAAAGTTGTGTTCCTTCCTGTGCTAAATGGCAATGAGGGACTTGATAAATCTCTTTCTCAATTTGAAGCAGCAATAGACAGTGAGTTCCCAGATTACCAGGTCTGGTTTAGCT
Organism: Pogostemon cablin; assembly: GCA_023678885.1. Lineage (NCBI taxonomy): Eukaryota > Viridiplantae > Streptophyta > Magnoliopsida > Lamiales > Lamiaceae > Pogostemon > Pogostemon cablin. The sequence continues at coordinate 16,173,953 of CM042978.1, read as the reverse complement.
ATCTCTTGATACATCTAATTTGGCTTTCTGTCTTTTATATTTCTTCATCTTTAGTATCATGCATGAACTATGTATTGCTTATCAAAGACTGTTTGCAGTTGGTTTAGACTTTATTCACCCGTTAAATCCTTCACCAATTGTAAACCGATGAATAAATTCTCACTTGGTTACATTAAAATTTGAATTATAAAGTCCTGAAACACAAAAGTGAATTGATGTGGGTTTGTTCAATAAAATAATGTAATATAGTCCAAAGTAAAAATTGGCTTTGATGCTGGATAGTCCTCTACGTGAATAATGTTGTTAAAAAAATGCAGAGGCCAGGTAGAAATTTTTTAAAATGGTAGAGGAAGAACTTAAAGAAGTGGATGAAATAAACTTAAGGGTTGGGCTGAATGAACAGTTAGAATCTCTTGTAGAATATGTTTCGAAAGAAAGTTAATTGAGTCTTATTTCTTACCATTATAAGAAGAAAAATGTTTCCACCAAAATCAATGTAGAGGGTATTAAATGTTTCCTAAAAAATTTTTGATGCCTAATCCTGCATATAACTTGGAAATGCTCGAAAATCTATATTGGTAGACTTGGTTAATATGATAATTCTTGAACGTGATAGTGAATGAGTGTGGCAAGTCTCCCAAACATTACTAACATTAGATAAACACACGAAGATGCCTTTGTAAAAAAGATTTTTGTGATTTTTTTTTAATTATGTAATATTTCAACCATTAATAAAAATATATATTGAAACTGATGATTCACCGTACAGGAATCAAAGTCATAGTGTCCAATTTCCCATGGAATGAGGATTCATTGATTGATTCTAGGGGTAACAATAATCATGCCATTTTCCCAAACACAGAATTGAGTTCTTTTTTTATTCCTTTCTTAAAAAGCCCCATGCCCTAGATTTGTATACTTTACCTTTACAATTGTGACACACAGAACTGAAACGGATTGTAGTTTCAAATTTTAGTGGTTGTCAGTTTTTATTTATTAAACCTTCTTTCTTCTTTATCTCTCCTTTATGATTTTAATAACTTGTTGAAGTGGAATCAGGTTTCGTCCTTGAGAGATTGAGAGTCTGTTGTTAAATAACGTCTCGAAACTGCTATTATATCCTTCTATCTTTTCATGACAGGATCATAATGTCACAGATTCAGAGGCAGAGACATTGACAATTTTAATGGAGTTGTTTGTTGAGAAGGCAACTCAATGGTCTCAAATGATACATGCTATAAACTGCATTGATGTTTTAAGATCCTTTGCTTTATCTACAATTTCTTCTTGCAAAACGATGTGTAGACCTACAGTTTTGCCTCACTCCACATCTGCTAACTCACTCGTTGAGACAACTTGCCTTATCCTTCATATGAAAGGGCTATGGCATCCTTACGCCCTTGGTGAGAATGGAGGACTGCCTGTGCCCAATGACATTCATCTTGGAGAAGATGGAAGCAGTTCCACTCCTGGCACGTTGTTATTGACTGGGCCAAATATGGGTGGAAAGTCAACCCTTTTACGTGCAACTTGTCTGGCTGTTATATTGGCTCAGGTTTGTTTTTTGTTTGTTTGAATTGACAGTGCTATATTATTCATTTTCCTGGCTTGTAATGCTCTTACTTCTAATTGGAATAAGGGTTTATGTCCTGCAGATAGGTTGTTATGTGCCTTGTGAAACATGCACTCTATCAGTTGTAGACATCATATTCACCCGGCTCGGTGCAACAGATCGAATCATGACTGGAGAGAGTAAGAAGTTTACACTTTCATAATGTAGGACCTGAAAGCTGATATTTATAATAAAGAAGATATAAGAGAAGTTACAATTGAATATAGTTGACGAGAAGCGTTGAGAGTTATATTATGTAAATTATTGTGACTGATGAGTAACATGAATATGATATTGTAGAAATGATTTATTTTCATGGTTGAAGAGAAGTGGTAATTAATTTTCATAGTGGAAGAGAATATTACCTGTTCCTTTCATCCTTCTTGATAAATCTATAGGAGTAGGGTTATGCAATATTAAAATTCTTTGTTTATTATCGAATTTAAACAATAGAATGAGATCACTTGAATAAATATGTAAAAAATGTTAAATGATTCATTTGTTTTCATCTAGACTCCTTAGATTTATATTATTTGATTTTGGTTCTAATGATCACCACCATCCATAAAGCAATCATCTATTTTACTTGTTACTGTTGCTTGTTCATATTTTGAATAAAATGGCAAATAATTCTTGCTTCTTTATCAATATGGGATTGAAACTTCCTTTTGTAGGTACCTTTCTTATTGAGTGCACAGAGACATCATCAGTTCTGCAAAATTCTACAAAGAACTCACTTGTTATTCTTGATGAATTGGGCAGAGGAACAAGTACTTTTGACGGATACGCCATAGCATATGCTGTAAGATACTCTTTTACCAAGTTAGTAATTATGTTTGCTAAAGACTAATGTCGGGAAATGGTCAAAGAAATGAACTTTCAACAACTTTTATTTAAAGTTTTTATTTTGCTTCGTTTCTTATATGATAAAAGTTGAGATAATTTCCCTACATTCACAATTACGATTACACTCTTTCTGAGCAGTTTTTGGCTGATGTTCTTATGCATAACAAAAAATATGAAGTCAACCACATTTTTCTGATCCATTTTAGAGAAGTCTATTTTGGCAATAGAGAAAAGGTTATGATGAATGTACCCCTAGTAAAGTAAAAGAACAGCTAATCACTTGAGATTTATGTGGCTTTGGTATTGTTTGTTGCACTATCGTTTAGTGGGTTTATTTCACTGTCTGTCCTATTTTATCACGAGATAAACCAGCCACATCACACTGGTAAGCAATTCTGTTTCAGTATTAAGTGCTATTATATTCACTTGTAATGTGTACATTGGATCAAGTCTCTGAGTCATTCAACTTTAATGGTACTAGAGAAATTACAATGAAAGTTAAATAATCATATGAAACGGTAACGTTGGTAGAGTCACGCACACCTTTCTTTCACAGCAGCAAGAGATATTTACTTTTCCAGTTTCTCTCCATGCACGTGGTGAACAACGTTGGATCAAGTCACCGTGAGTGAAACAGTTTGATATAGATTCAGTTCGTCTAGTGAAGTGAAACAGTTTGATATAGATTTAATTCGTCTAGTGGCCTAGAACATTTGAATTACAAATGAAATTTAATACCTTGTATATTATTGCACGAAATATTCTATTAACATTTTCTTCTCATAAGTCGTACATGAGCTATGAGTCAATCCTATCACTCTCTTGATTCTTGTATCCTTGGTGTTTCACGATATCGTTCACAGGTGTTTCGTCATCTTCTTGAGTCAATCAACTGCCGCATGTTGTTCGCTACGCATTATCACCCTCTAACAAAGGAGTTTGCTTCCCATCTTCGTGTCAAGCTACAACATATGGCATGCTGTTTTGATCAAAGTTCTGTAATGTCATCACAGAACCACCAAAAGCTTGTTTTTCTTTATCGATTAGCCTCTGGACCATGCCCTGAGAGCTATGGGATGCAAATAGCAGCGATGGCAGGGATTTCAGACACGGTGATTCAATCAGCTTTAAAAGCTGGACAAGTTATGAAAAGAATCGTTGGTGAAAGCTTCAAATCAAGTGAGCAAAGGGAGAACTTCTCCACTTTGCATGAAGAGTGGCTGAAAACGATTTTATCTATTACAGAGACTAAGGAAGATGATTTTGACGATGATGCCTCTGATACATTATTTGCTTGTGGCACGAGATAAAAAGAGCTTTCAATGGGATAAAGTAAGGGAGGATCAGTGAGTTGCCCCTTATTTACGTCGTCGTTATGTACACTCTTTCTGTCTCACCACTTGCACCTCTCATGTTTTTGAGAGGTGTTGGGATTTTATTAAAATGATGTAAATGGCGTTTTGTGGTTTGAACTGAGATGTAGTCTCTAAGTATGATACTAATTGGCAGTTAAATAGGTTTATAATGATTAATGAGGCCTTCTCCTTATTTATCTCCACACTCCATGTGATTTATTGTGGAAAGCTTCCTATGTGCTTGAATAAAATGCTACTTTCTTAATTTCCATCATGATACATTTTCATAATTAGGATATACTCCCTCCGTCCCGGAGAAGATGATATAATTTCTTTTGGGCACGGAGATTAAGGAGTATAATAATTTAATGTAAAGTGAAGTAAAGTGAAGTGAGAGAAATAATATTTAATGTGTAGTGGGTAGTTGTATTGGAAGTGATATGTGGGCCATGAGAATAGATTAATTGTTTTTGTGTGGGTTCCATGTATTAAAAAGAAAATGTGTCAACTTTAGTGAGACAAACCAAAAAGGAAAGTGTGTCAACTTCTATGGGACGGATGAAGTAATTTGTTTTCCTTTGGTCCATGGGTTTCTTTCTAAATTGTGAAACCTCAATCAGACTCAATTTTTTGCTTGCACTAAAAAATGTAGACGTTAGAACCACTTATTCATTTTTACAAGCTAAAATGATATCCCTCACGCTAAGAATTTATTAGACAAAACCCACATACAAAGATGTACCAAAATCCCTTTTGAACGGTTGTAAGAACCAAACAAAATCTGGTTACCCCACAAGACTATCTCTCGTGTGTTATTCCCAATTTCTAGAATTGGTGTATCAATGAATACGATATACAAACTAAACCCAACTCTATAAACACTCTGAATTTTCAAACATAAAACGATGATTAAAAGAGTTCTCAACTCCATCTTTCATACGAATACAAATATAACTAATTCCCTTGAAAATCTTCAGAACAAATTAATATTGCGTATGCAACAATAGATGATAATTTAGTTCTTATTCTAAGTTAATTGATTTGTTTGTGACGCTTCTTGTGAAGCAACACCTTACATGATGCAAAGAATTATTTTCCTTACTATAGAATAATAATAGGCTAAAGCATGATAGAATTAAAAAGAGAAATGTTGCTGCTATAGTTAAAATACTTTTTATGTTCTTTCTTTCTCCATTTGCACATCCTATTTATTTTGCTGTTACACTATGCTCTCTAATCTATAGCAGTAAAATTTCATATACTTGTCATGCATGTAGTTTACCAATTAAACATAATCAACTTACAATAGTCTAAATTTTAGACTTGGCTGCCCTATATTCCTTTGTATGAAAAGAATATTCTTATTCGTAATAAAGAGATTATATATTCGGCATAAATTGAGTAAAACTTAAACATGTTGAAGAGTAATACTTTCCAAGGGACATCTAAATCCATTTGTATAGAAACATCTATCTTCGTTTTCATATATTTATCATTCAGTATACTCATCATATCAATATTCCATTTTTTTGTTGAATTTATTCAAAATATCTAGATAATAATAATAATATATAAATAAATAAAATAAAATAAAATAAAATTTAGGTGACCATCACCTATCCAACTATTACACTCCTGATTAATACATATCTGGATATACTTGTGAAACCCGATAGCCAAATGAGATACATTGTCACTAAAATAGTTTATTATTCATTCGAAAAATAGACTATCGAATAATTTGATCAATAGTTCTTCTGGCATAATGCAATTGATTGATAAAAATGGAGCTCGTTTCCTTTGAATGAGGGCACTCCTATTTTTCCGCCGTAATCATAGCTAGAGTGGTAATATCATACCTAATCCAATTCTTTTTATGCCTTTACGGTCCCATTCTAGCATCTAGACGTGGAAAAATTATGTAATTTAATCTTATAATAATTCAACTTAAAACTACAATCAAGCAATACAAAATACAAAGAAAAAGGGAACACTAATGCTACCTGTGCATATCTCTGTACTATGAAAAACAAAAAAAAAATATGGGTATTTGTGAAGTAACTAATACTCCCTCCGTCCCACGGCAAGGGTAGTTTTTGCTTTTTGGTACTTGGATTAAGGAGTATTAATATTTAATGTGTAGTGGATAGTTGTGTTAGTAGGGATGTGGAATCCATATTTAATTGTATTAGAGGGGGTGTGTGGGTCCCATACGTGTAAAAAAGGAAAGACGACCCTTTGGGTGAAACAACCAAAATAGCAAAAAGGAATCCTATGGGTGGGACGGAGGGAGTATTGTACAGACTAAAGAGCCAATCCACAAAACTAATAACATGCCCCTTGAGTGCATCTCTAATTTCTTTATATTTGTAAACTTTCCTTCTAAATTAAAAATAAATATACTAATACATATAATAATGTGTAACATAATACAAAAATACCCGAGTCTTAGTTTGATACACCTGAACAAATAAACCAGCACATAAATTTCCAAGTCCTACCAGTATTTCTTGGTGTTATGCTGACGGTCAATTGGTACTGAAAAATGTTCGATGACTGTATCGAGTCCTCGTATCTCGAAAGACAAGAGGCATAACGTGACGACGCAAGATGCCACTTTGTAATCAGGAGAAGGTTGATACACCCAATACTAATATATTATCTATTTAAAATAATTTTGATTTTTGAAAATTTAAAATAAACTCTAAATTGATTTAAATTTATAATTAAATTTATTTACGTATAAATAAATTTAATTATAAATTTAAATATATATATATAAATTATTCAAATTATAAATCATTATAGTTTATATTAAATTATTTTAAATAGATAATATATTAGTGTTGGGTGTATCAGCAGCTAGCGATGCCTTCTCCTGATTACAAAGTGGCATCTTGCGTCATCGCGTTATGCCTCTTGTCTTTGGTGATAGGAGAAATCGACAAATTATCGAGATATTTATCAGTTACGAGTTTGAACGCCATACATGGCACCTAGAATTAATTATGGGACTTGGGAACTGGTATACCAGCCTATATTTGTTCGACTAATTGGAACAAACTAAAATTTGGGTATGTTTGTATTACATTATGATACGCATAAGTATATTTATTTTTAATTTAGTGTGGAATGTGTACAGATATAGAGAAATTAGAAATAGCATACATGCCCCGTCCACCCAACCAGGGCATATTATTAGTTTTGTGGATTGACTGTTTAATATGTGCATTAGGCACTTCAAAATTTTCCACATTTTTTAGGGTATAGATATGTACCTATTCATTGGTAGCATTAGTGTTTCCATTTTATTTGTATTTTGTATAGCTTGCATAATACTTTTAAATTATATTGTAGGATTACATTGCATAAATAATATTGCACGTAAGAGTTTAACTAGTAGAGTAGGTGGTAAAGACATAGTTAGAGTTGGATTGGGTATAGTAGTTACCGCTCACGGTTGCGGCGGGGAAATTGGAGCAACGGCTGTCGAATGGCAGATCAAAGGTGAAGGTGGACAATGGACGATGGACAAATAAACAATTAAAGAATCAGAATTAAAGGAAAAGCAAAAGTGCAAAAAAGCAAGAAAAAGATAAAGTCGGTGAAAACCAACCTGTTTATAGCAAAATCACACCACCGCTGAGATGAGAATCTACACAGTCCGGCCACCGCACTCTTCAACGACATCAACAACTCCACCCTACTTCGAGTCCGGTGAAACTACATTGTTATGGCCAACATCGTATGCAAAAATCCAACAAAAGTATTCCTACTAGAAGAAATAAAGAAGAATGAGCCAGATCACTTGAAATTGAAGGAAGCCCAATGGATGAAAGAAAAAGCCCAATTGATAGAAGAGAAATGGGCTGTTGCCATTTACCTAAACGGTTGATATATGAGAATCAAGATCTTAGGACCACATGTCAAAAAACACCAGTACACCTTCTTGCACTTCTGCGCAGTGGGAGAAACCGTTAGAGGAGAGAGCAAGAATTCTGAACAAATACTCAGCAAGGAGGAAAGAGAGGGCAGACACCTAATATGTATGAAACTATCTTCCTACTATCCTTCATCATCTTCCTACCTTTCTTCATTCTCATTCTTACCTTTCTCATCTTCTACTGATCTTCTCCCGTATTTGAAACAGACAATTGAATGGAAGAGTTGAGACATCGTTGATGTTCTGATGGTTTAATTCTTATGTTTTCTTAATTCCCTAAAAAGAGAAGCGTGTTTCTCTATTAACCAAGTTTTCACTCTTATTTGTAAGAACTCTTCATATTTTATACATAAATATCAGAGAGTTAGTTGGGCCATAACAGTTTTGTATCCAGAGCAGTCGATCCTCGGAGCTCTGATAGAGAGAGAACATGGCTGAAGGAACTAGATCAAAGGAGATACAGAAACTAGAAGCATTAATCAGTGATGAGAAAGGGCAGAGAGTTTTTATGCAAGGCCAACTCAAAGCGTTGAATCAGACAGGGGGAGTTATACTCAACTATGAATTCCTTTCAAGAGTCACAACAAGGAATGCAATCAACAATGAAAGTGCTAGAAGCAAACCAAAAGGCAATGACACTGCAGATGCAAGAGATCTCTAATCAGTTACAAATGCTTAGCAAAGGGAAGGAAACTGATGAAGGTATATTACCAACACCAATAAGGACCAATAACATCGCTGGGTAAAATATGAGGCAAGGATCGGGAAATTATTTCCAAAGAGGTGGATCTAGTTCATATCACAGTGAGGGAAACAACCAAGCAAATTCTACTCTCCAGAAATTCCAAAAGATTGAGTTTCCACACTTTGATGGAGCAGAGCCCAGAGTATGGATAAGAAAATATAACAGGTTCTTTCAGATTATTAATACTATTAGTGAAGATTGCAACGTATTATTTGCTACTATGCATTTTGAGGGAAAGGCAGAATTGTGGTACCAAGGATTTTCTGAAGCAAGAGGGGAAGTTGGGTGGCCAGAGTTTGTGGAGGTAATTTTGAATAGATTTGATGATATTGATCCAGAATTAGTTGTGGGAGAATTTCATAGTTTAAAACAAACAGGTTCTGTGGCAGAATTGGTGGAGAAGTTTTAAGAGTTGAAGTCTTATCTGCAATTGTTTAAAAGGAAGTTACCGGAGGAGTACTACATTTCTAGCTTCATTAACAAGCTTAGAGATGATATTAAGGGGGCTATCTTGGTTATCAAACCTAAGAGCTTTGAAGAAGCTGTATGTATGGCTAGAAAGCATGAGTTCACTTCTGATGCTATTGGGAGAAGGTATAGACAAACATTAAAAACAACTGTTAGTCATACTCCGATCAAACTAACATCAAAATTTTCAAAGTTTAATAATTTTAAGGGACCTCCTGGGGATACCAAACTACCACCGAGAAGATTGTTAACAGAAGCAGAGATGACAAAGAGGAGAGAACAAAAATTATGTTACAATTGTGATAAAGTTTTTGTTCCTGGACACAAGTGTAAAAACAGACAGGTGTTTATGCTTATGTCAAAAGAAGAAGAAGAGGCCTTGAATAGAGAAGAGGAAACAACAGATGAGGAAGATGAGCCAATCATGACAGAAGACATGTCTATTTTTTTAAACGCCATTGAAGGATATTCTAATGTCAATACCATTAAGATGAGAGCTAGAGCATTCGACATAGAGATCTTCCCGCTTATTGATAGTGGGAGTACTCATTGTTTTGTTGATGAAGAAGTATGCTACAAGACAAGGTGCAAGGTAGAACATGCTACACCTATGATGGTTACAATTGCAGATGGGGCCAAAGTAACCAGTAGAAAAATATGTCCGAACTTCACATGGGAGGTACAAAGGCATAAGTTCACCTATCCTATGAGAATCATCAAGCTAGGAGGGTGCGATATGGTGTTAGTTGGAGATTGGTTAAGAAAGTATAGTCCCATCGAGATTGATTATAATCAAATGAAAATCTCAATGAATATCTTGGGAAAAAGGGTGAGCATTAAGGCAATAACACAAGAGACTGAGATCAGATTTATATCAGGGAAAGACATGCACAAATTGATCAAGAGTCAGAATTATTGTTTGATTGGGAAAATTTACTCGGTTCAAGTTGAGAGACAGACGAATGGTGAAGAAATAGAGAAGTTACTCGTGGAGTATGAAGATGTTTTCAAGGAACCAACTTCTCTACCCCAGTAAGGAACATACAACACCACATCAACCTTACACTTGGAGCAATACCAAAAAAACAGCCCCCTATAGATATCCACATGTACAAAAAGGGGAGATTTGAAAGGTTGATAAAAGAAATGATTGATGCTGGGGTGATTAAAGCAAGTCAAAGCCCGTATGCTTCACCAATCATCATGATAAAAAAGAAACATGGAGGTTGGAGGATGTGCGTCGATTACAGGTATCTTAACACCCTTACTGTTAAACATGCTTTTCCTATACCTGTGATAGATGAATTACTAGATGAGTTAATGGAGTTAAATTTTTCTCAAAAATAGATTTGAGGTCAGGATATTTTCAAATCAGAATGAATGAGGCAGATGTACAAAAAACTAGCTTTGTCACCCATCATGGACAATATGAATTTTTGGTGATGCCATTTGGTCTCTGTAATGCTCCATCTACTTTTCAGTCATTAATGAACCAAGTTTTTGAGCCTTACTTAAGAAAATTCATTTTGGTTTTCTTTGATGATATCTTAGTGTATAGCCCAACCTGGGAAATACGTGTAAGTAATCTGAAAACCACCTTGGATACACTAAGGAAGCATGAGATGTATGCAAAGAGAAGTAAGTGTGCTTTTGGACAAGAATAGATAGAGTATCTCGGACACATTATTTCTGAAAATGGGGTAGCAACTGATCCAAATAAAATTGAGAGTATGGTTAATTGGTCAATACCAAAGAATATTAAATCCTTGAGAGGGTTCTTGGGATTAACTGGGTATTATCGAAAGTTTGTGAAAGGGTATGGATTGATAAGCAAGCCACTCACCAAATTACTAAAGAAAGATTCGTTTGTTTGGAATGAGGAGGCTACCAATGCATTTGAGGCTTTGAAGAGAGCTATGACAATGACCCCTGTTTTAGCTCTACCAGATTTCACTAAGACATTCATAGTGGAAACTGATGCTTCAGGGTTTGGAATGGGAGCTGTATTGATGCAGGAGGTAGACCGATTGCTTATTTGAGTAAGGCCTTTGGGCTTAAAAATGTGGGACTTTCCATCTATGAAAAGGAATTCATGGCAGTATTGTTGGCTATCAAGAAGTGGAAGCACTATTTGCAAGGAAATTATTTCATCATCAAAAGTGATCAGATGAGCTTGAAACATCTACTTAATCAGAAGTTATCAACTACCTTACAGCAGAAGTGGGTTACCAAACTCTTGGGATTTGATTATGAAGTACAATACAAAAAAGATACCTAGAACAGAGTGGTTGATGCATTATCAAGAAGAGAAGAAATGAAAATGGAAGAAAGGAGGTGTGAGGAAATTACCCTACTACAACCAGTTTGGATAAATGAAATCATCAGTAGTTATGGAAGTGATGAAAATTTTCAAGAAGTGATAGCGTCTAAGTTGATGGACGAACAATCACACCCGTAATATACATTCAGGAAGTGAATTCTAAGGTATCAATGGAGAATTTGCATTAGGAGAAAGAAAGAGGTACAAGAGCTAATCATGGCAGCTCTACATGATTCACCTCTAGGAGGTCATTCAGGTATCCACGGAACATATCAGAGGATCAAGACCATTTTCTTTTGGATGGGAATGAAAAGAGATGTTGAGAAGTTTGTAAAGGTGTGTGATAACTGTCAGAGAAGTAAAGATGAACATGTACAATATCCGGGATTACTTAATCCTTTACATATTCCTCAACAATCTTGGAGTCACATAGCCATGGACTTCATAGAAGGGCTACCAAAGTTTGATGGGAAGAGTGTGATATTAACGGTGGTTGATAGATTTTCGAAGTATGATCATTTTTTAGCTATGTCACATCCATATACAACTGAAGATGTGGCTAAATTGTTCCTGGATCAGATCTATAAACTTCATGGAATGCCACAAAGTATAGTATCTGATAGAGACAAGATATTTACTAGCCACTTTTGAAATAATTGTTCAAAAGTGCTGGGTAAGTTTAGATATGAGCACTGCCTATCACCACCAAACAGATGGTCAGTCAGAGAGATTGAATGCGTAGATGGACACTGTTATTAATTACTCTCTTCTTGCATATTACCACCGACTTGTCCTCATGTCACATCCCAATCTAGATTTAAAATTGCATATATTACCACCCACTTTTATTTTAACTAGCAAAACTTACTCGTGCGTTGCACGGGAATGTATTTTAAAAAATTAAAACATATAAATATTATTTTGTGAAATGATCAAATTTATTAACATCTTTTATATATACTGCATATAAATATTATTTCGTAAAATTGCCAAAATATATTATATAAACATCTTTTGCATCCTTATTTGATTTTCACGCAATTAACCATCATAAATAAATAAATAAATAAATAAATCTTTTTCAAATTTAGACCATCTTTCAGTGAATTAGAGTTAATGATTTCTTGAATTTGTAGAAACATTCCATGAGCAATTCTGATTATAAACCATCGTTCGTATTTCAGTCAATTTACGTTTCTAACACTGAGAAAAATCTTTTGGAGTAGTTTACATGATAAAAGAAAGGAAACGTTAACTAACCCAAAGTTTGGTATAATAAATAATTGATATATCGTAGCTACAAAAGAATAATTCTATTTAAAAGATTTTAATCTCCATCATAAAATCATATTCATCCCAAAATTTTTCAAGAGAAAAATATCTATCCAAATATATTAGTAATTTAGAGTCAAACTTTTTTAATTAAACTCTCTACTGTTGAAATAGAAATATATATAATATTAATGAATAATTCTATAATCATATTAGAGTATGTTTGACAATATTTAATTAACCATCGTTTGTGATCCTTTCTGCGATTATGCGGCGTGTAACCCTACAAGTGACTATATATGCAACCCTACACACTGTTAGAGTAGTGTGCCCAGCGCACCAATTAGATTGGATAATTGTACTCTTTATATTTTGAATGTAAACAATCTTATTGGAAATTATATTATTAAAGGCTGTTTTAATTTATCTATTTTGTGAATTATTACATTTGCGTATTAGATAAAGTCCCTAGACTAATTTAAGATAAAATGTATGGTCACGCATATGATGGTGATCATGGAATTATACATAGTGAACTTTGGTCTTAAACATGGTTCCAAGTCAAAGAGTTTTTCTAAATGGGACAAAGAATGACTCAGTAAAGACTCGTACATATGATGAATGCTCGTAGGACGAGAATATTGTATTCCATCAATATTAGTGTTCTGACACAAATTCATATATGTAGATACTTATTAGAGAATAATTTTATCGAACATGATCCGTAGGAAATTCTCATTGGATATGTCGAAATTAGAATTTTCTAATTACGATAGTACACGATTAGTCTTTAGAATTGAAGCACCACGGTAGTCTTGTGTGCTTCTTGTAATACTTAGATTTATCTTTTGATTGTTTAGCAATCATAAAGGGGGTATATTGGGTATTATATTGATGTACATGGAGACTTGTGTGTGGCTAAGATAGAATCTGACACTTGTCTAAGACAAGAGAATCTCCTGTGTATTTCATTGTTAATAATTCAAAGATTTTGGCCAAGGCAATGAGATTAAAGATTCACAATGAATCATTGTAACATGAAATAGAAACACAGTTATTGAGTTTGTAGAGTTTCGACTAATATTCCCACTCGAGACTCAATCGGGAGATTATTTGTTAGAAAGACCGTACATGTATGTCACTCGTTAATTTGCAGGTTTACTCACTATTTCACTTAACACTAGACGACCACGCTACTTGCTAGGTGTTACCGTGATTAGTAGGTTCTTAAAATTAATTAGTTAATTTCAAGTGAATTAATTAATTGGATTAATTAATATAATAATCGTTATTTATAAGTTACGTGGGTTGTAAGCCTACTGCTAGAGTTAGTGGTGAACCTAAAGAATCACACCTTAATTTGGATGAACGACTTTTATCAATTGGTGAAGTGGTTAAATTGTTAACTATGCATTATAATTAAATAATTTGATTATTTAATTACTTTGATTAATATGGTTAAAAGAAACAAATCAATTGGATTGATTAAGATAATTGGGTTGTTGTCAAATTGGATTTATTTAAGCCCAAACAACATTAATGGACTTTATGATTAAGCCCATTAATTAATTAATTACAACAGAAAAGATAAAGGGAGACTTAGTTGTTCCTCATTCTGACGTGTGAGAAGAGAGGTTACATGGTGGTTGAGAAGATTAAGGAAGTCACGACGTGTCTTCTTGTTTTTGAAGTAGTATCGATTTCTTCAGAAAAATACACTTCTTCTTCTTCTGCTTATTTTCCTCATTCTCTCACGCTGTTAAGCTTTTCAGTTCTTTTCTTTTAACTGTTGGAGACAATAAATTAATTATTGTTCTTCAACCTATTTCTAGTATCACCCAGTTGATACTAAGGAACGCTCCATTGATATAAACAGATTTACACTGCTGGCAAAGTGTAAAATCTGTGTTGTTAATTCAATCGGTGGATTTTCTTTAGAGGGAATACACTTGGATCTCTCAGCGAGAAGAACGAAGTTTTAGCCACAATCCGGGAATTGATTCCCTCACTCCCTGCATCAACTGGAAGAAAGTCTACAAGGGTAAGAACTCCTTTACATAGATTTTTTCAGCATATTTTAACACCGGTTCCGATAATCGTTTCCGAGCATCCGGGGTGAAACTTTTTATGTATTTAATAAATGTGATTTATTATTTTTAAAAATTTTAAATTCTACTGCGTTCACCCGAATCGCTATAACGAACCCAACAGTGGTATCAGAGCATAGGTTCACAGTGTTGAAATATTGTATGTATATATGTGCAGTATTAAAACTGTTTTAGTAATATTTAATGGTTAAATAAGAAAGCTTGAAACAACGAGAAAAGGGTTTCTCGACAATCATTAATTTCATCATTGTGTTTTCAAAATGGGTTTTAAAGAATAAGTTGATTTGAATCGTGAATTAATGATCAGTGGGTATCGTTGCATTAATTAGTATCGAATTGGATTATCACTGCGTCAGTTTTGAATTCACGTGAATAATTAAGAATAAGATTTGTTCTGATTGATTCAGAAAAGCATATCTTAATTAATTAGTCTAAAATTTCAACTGTTTGTAGTAGGATGAGAATTGTTCCTAAACTACTAATTATACATTTTGAATAATTAAGATTTGTTCTGATTGATTCAGAAAAGCATATCTTAATTAATTAATCTAAAATTTCAACTGTTTGTAGTAGGATGAGAATTGTTTTTAAACTACTAATTATACAGTTTGAATAATTAAGATTTGTTCTGATTGATTCAGAAAAGCATATCTCAATTAATTAGTCTAAATTTTCAACTGTTGCAGTACGATGAGAAATGTTCTTAAAGTACTGATGTTTTGACATTCGATGTTTTTAATGAAATTGGATAAATGTTAGTCTATTGGTTTCAAGTGTGAATATGAAAAATTAAATAAAAGTTATTTATATTTCTTATTCGATTTATTCATTTGGAATGAATATAAATAAATTTAATATGTTATTTGTATATTTATTTATTTAGGGATGATTATTAAACTTTATCTGATGGTTTTAATTAATTTGGGTTTTCATGGGGACTGCGAGCCTATTATATTTGTAAGTTCTTTAAATTTATGCAATGAGAGTAGATTAGTCTGTGAGGATTTAATTTTATTCATTGTAAATTGGAGAACTTGAAGGAAGCCCAGAAGAAGACCCAATTGTTGATGGGTAATTAAATGTAATAGAATAGATGCTCAATGCCCATAAATGTATGGGTTTTACATTATGATGTAAAAGTTCTCATTGTCCCTTAGATTGACCATTGACCCGTTTTGGCTCAAACGGGTCGTATAGGAAAGGCCATGATCATCCCACTACTTTATGTATGTATAGGATATATGCATGGTAGAATTTATTTAATGCATTCATTTGATGATAAATAATAAATAATTTACCTTAATAAGATGATGAGGTCTTGAAAATAAAAAAAATAATCCCTAAGTTTTTTAAACTTACACAAAATTTTTCGAAAATTTTATTTCAAACAAATATGTATGAGTTGGGTATGACCTATGAATCCATGCCTACTATGATGGGCTCATAAAATTGGGGTGTGAGAAATTCTATTTGGGCCTCAAGCCTACTAGAAAATTATGATTTTCTGATTTTTATTGGGATTACGAAATTCGAATAAAATACTGGGAGACATTTAATATTGAAGACCTTATATTAAATTAACATTAATTTTCATAGTTTTCTCATTTTCTGCTCCATTATTTTGTAGATTCATCTACTGAAATGGCAAACAATCCTATAACTGCTTTAATTGGGCAAAACAAGTTAACTGGACCAAACTTTAATGATTGGCTGAGAAATTTCAAAATTCTCTTAAAATCCGAAAGAAGTGAATATGATCTTGACAAACCAATTCTTGAAGCACCTAGTGATGATGCTGAGACTAAGGAACTTGAGAAGTTCAAACGTCATCAGGATCACGATCTGAAAGCTCGATGCTACATGTTAGCATCCATGTCAAGTGAGCTGCAGAGACAAAATAAGAATCAAACCTCTGCTTATGCTATTCTTAAACGCCTTGAAAACTTGTTTGACGAGAATAGCAGGCAGCAAAGATATGAGATATCTAAAGAGCTCTTCCGCAGTCACATGGCTGAGGGCTCTTCAGTCCAGGAACATGGATTGAAGATGATAGCCCTAACGGAACGACTTGCGTCTTTAAAAGTTGAGGTTCCACCTGAGATTTTCACTGACTTGATGTTGCAGTCTCTGCCTCCTTCATTTGATACCTTTGTTGTCAACTATAATATGCATGACATGGTGAAAAGTCTCACTGAACTTGTCAACATGTTAAAGACAACTGAATCCCACGAAAAAAATAAACCAGTCATGTTTGTTGGGTCCACTTCTGGATCTGCAAAGCCAAAGATAAAGAGGGGAAAAGGAAAGGGTTCCAACAATCCCAACAAACTGAAAGCAAAGGGAGGTGTCAAGAAAAAGAAAACTTCTCAGGCCAATGACAAGTGTCACCACTGCAATCAAACTGGACACTGAAAGAGGAACTGCAAGGATTACCTTGCAACCCTGAAGAGTTCAGGTATTTATTATGTTGAAGTTAACTTGTCTGTTAATGATACTTCTTGGGTATTAGATACCGGTTGTGCCTCACACATTTGCAATAATTTGCAGATGATGGAAAGAAGTAGAAAGCTGGAAACAGGAGAAATGGTTCTAAGGCTCGGGAATGGAGCAAAGATTGATGCATTAGCTGAAGGAACTATTCATCTAGCTTTAAGTAATGATTTAGTTTTTGTTTTGAACAATTGTCTTTATGTTCCGGAGATTATTAAGAACATTATCTCTATTCCAGTTTTAGATAGAGAAGGTTATTGTTTTAAGTTTGAACATGGAAGTTGTTCCATTTCTAAATGTTCTTCTTTAATCACTACTTGCATATTGATGAATGGTTTATATACCTTGACTCCCCAAAATTTCATTCTTAGTCTTCAAAAAAATAAAAGAAAATTGGATAATAGTAGTTCCATCACATTATGGCATGCAAGATTAGGTCATATTTCTAAGAAAAGGATAAACAAGTTGGCACAATTGCTTGACCTAAAGGACGAGCAAGAACTATCAACATCTGAGTCCTGCCTCAAGGGAAAAATGACCAAATCTCCATTTGTTGGACAAGTGGAGTGAGCTACATATCTATTGGAATTAGTTCATACAGATGTATATGGCCCATTAAGTGTTAATGCTCGTGGGAACTATAGCTACTTCTTAACCTTTACCGATGACTTCTCTAGGTATAGTTATGTATACCTATTAAGGTATAAATCTGAAGTCTTTGAAAAGTTTAAAGAATTCAGAACTGAAGTAGAGAAACAAACTGGCTTAAGTATAAAAGTACTTCGATCGGATCGAGGAGGCGAATACTTAAGTGCAGAATTTCTAAATTATCTAAAAGAGAATGTGATTCTCTCACAGTGGACTCCTCCTGGCACTCCCCAACTAAATGGAGTTTCGAAACGCAGGAATCGAACCTTGATGGACATGGTTCGATCTATGATGAGTTTCACTTTATTACCTTTTTCCTTTTGGGGCTATGCCTTAGAAATGGTAGCACACCTATTAAATAGGGTGCCTTTAAGGCCATCCCTACTACACCTTATGAGATGTGGTGTGGTAAAGCACCCTCGTACAAGTACCTTCGGGTATGGGGGTGTGATGCTTACGTGAAGCAACAAATGGGAGATAAATTAGATATGAGATCCAAAATGTGTAAGTTTGTTGGATATCCAATGGAATAAATTGGATATTACTTCTACGATACCTCGGAACAAAAGGTGTTTGTTTCAAGGAATGCTACAATTCTTGAAGAAGAATTTCTATTTGATAGAAGTGGCGAACTCGTAGAACTTGAAGAAGTTCAAGAAACAACAAACCTCCCAACTGCAGTGAGTGAACAACCAGTAGAAATTGGGGCATCTGATATAAAACCTCTTAGGAGATCCGAAAGGATACCTAAGTTACCTAGTAGGTACACTTTGTTATTGGAAAACAAAGAAGAGGGACTCCTCTTGGACAGTGATCCAAAAAGCTATGGAGAGGCAATGTCAGACATTGATACAAAAGAAATGGCAAGAAGATATGCAATCCGAGATGGACTCTATGTACTCTAACGAAGTATGGACTTTGGTAGACCCACCTGAAGGAACAGTTCCTATTGGATGCAAATGGGTTTATAAGCGAAAGCTTGGAGCTGATGGGGAGGTAGCAACCTATATGGCAAGACTGGTTGTTAAAGGTTATTCTCAGAAGCAAGGAATTGACTATGAGGAAACTTTTTCACCAGTAGCAATGCTGGAATTCATTTGAATTTTATTAGCTATATCTGCATATTATGATTATGAGATATGACAAATAGACAGCTTTTCTTAGTGGTAACATTAAGGAACAAATCTATATGAAGCAACCTGAGGGCTTCATATCTAGTGGGAGTGAGCAAAAGGTTTGGAAACTCCAAAGATCCATTTATGGGCTTAAACAAGCTTCGAGGAGTTGGAACATTCGATTCGATGAAACAATCAAATCGTTTGATTTTCAAAAGAATTCGAATGAACCATGTGTATACAAGAAAGTTAGTGGGAGTGCAGTTACTTTTATTGTGCTCTATGTTGATGACATCCTAATTATCGGAAACGATATAGGAATGTTGCAGCCAACAAGAACTTGGTTGTCTAAACAATTCTCCATGAAGGACTTGGGAGAAACATCCTTTATTCTAGGAATAAAGATCTATAGAGATAGATCTAGAAGGATGATCGGACTATCCCAATCCATGTACATAGATAAGATGCTAAAGAGATTTAGTATGGAAGAATCTAAACGAGGATTTTTGCCAATGAGTCATGGGGTTTCACTTTCTAAGGCTATGTCTCCTAAGACACCTGAAGAAAGAGAAAGAATGACTCGCGTGCCTTATGCTTCAGCGATTGGAAGCATAATGTATGCAATGTTGTGTATAAGACCTGATGTCGCGCATGCTCTGAGTGTCACGAGCAGATATCAGTCAAATCCAGGTGAAGAACACTGGAAGATCGTCAAGATGATCCTTAAGTACTTGAGAAGAACTAAGGATATATTTTTTATATACGGCCCTGGAGAGTTGAAACTAGAAGGATACACTGATTCTAGTTTTCAGTCAGATGTGGATGACTCTAAGTCAATGTCAGGTTATATATTTATTTTGAATGGTGGTGCAGTAAGTTGGAAGAGTTCCAAACAAGAAACTACTACAGACTCTACCACTGAAGCTGAATGCATAGCTGCGTCAGATACAACGAAGGAAGATGTTTGGATCAGGAACTTTATCCAAGGGTTGGGTATAGTTCCATCTATTGTTGATCCTATAATGATATACTGTGATAACAATTGAGCCATTGTGCAAGCAAAGGAACAAAGATCTCATCAAAGGTCCAAGCATATCTTGAGAAGATAACACTTGATTAGAGAAATCATGGAGAGAGGCGATGTCGTTATGGATCGAGTCGCTTCAGCAGAAAATGTAGCAGGCTCGCTGACTAATCCTTTGGCTCAAAAGGTATTTGAGAAATATCTTGAGAAGATGGGACTTAAATATATGGGAAATTGGAGCTAGGGCAAGTGGAGATTGTTAGAGTAGTGTGTCTAGCGCACCAATTATATTGGATAATTGTACTCTTTATATTTTGAATGTAAACAATCTTATTGGAAATTATATTATTCAAGGCTGTTTTAATTTATTTATCTTGTGCATTATTACATTTGCTTATTAGATAAAGTACCTAGACCAATTTAATCAAAAATATATGGTCACACATATGATGGTGATCATGGAATTATACATAGTGAGCTTTGGTCTTAAACATGGTTCCGAGTCAAAGAGTTTTTCTAAATGGGACAAAGAATAACTCAGTAAAGACTCGTACATATGATGAATGCTCTTAGGACGAGAATATTGTATTGCATCAATATTAGTGTCCTGACACAAATTCATATATGTAGATACTTATTAGAGAATAATTTTATCGAACATGATCCATAGGAAATTCTCATTGGATACGTCAAAATTAGAATTTTCTAATTACGATAGTACACGATTAGTCATTAGACTTGAAGCACCACGGTAGTCTTGTGTGCTTCTTGTAATACTTAGATTTATCTTCTGATTGTTTAGCAATCATAAAGGGGGTATGTTGGGTATTATATTGATGTACATGGAGACTTGTGTGTGGCTAAGATAGAATCTGACACTTGTCTAAGACAAGAGAATCTCCTGTGTATTTCATTGTTAATGATTCAATGACCTTGGCCAAGGCAATGAGATTAAAGATTCACAATGAATCATTGTAACATGAACTAGAAACACAGTTATTGAGTTAATAGAGTTTCGACTAATATTCCCACTCTAGACTCAATCGGGAGATTATTTGTTAGAAAGATAGTACGTGTTTGTCACTCGTTAATTTGCAGGTTTTCTCGCTATTTCACATAACACTAGACGATCATGCTACGTGCTAGGTGTTACCGTAATTAGTAGGTTCTTGAATTAATTAGTTAATTTCAAGTGAATTAATTAATTAGATTAATTAATATAATAATCGTTATTTATAAGTTACAAGTGTTGTAAGCCTACTGCTAGAGTTAGTGGTGAACCTAAATGATCACACCTTAATTTGGATGAACGACTTTTATCAATTGGTGCAGTGGTTAAATTGTTAACTATGCATTATAATTAAATTATTTGATTATTTAATTATTTTAATTAATATGATTAAAAGAAACAAATCAATTGGATTGATTAAGATAATTGGGTTGTTGTTAAATTGGATTTATTTAAGCCCAAACATAATTAATGGACTTTATGATTAAGCCCATTAATTAATCACAACAGAAAAGATAAAGGGAGACTCAGTCGTCCCTCATTCTGACGTGTGAGAAGAGAGGTTACATGGTGGTTGAGAAGATTAAGGAAGTCACGACGTTTCTTCTTGTTTTTGGAATAGTATTGATTTCTTCAGAAAAATACACTTCTTCTTCTTCTGCTTATTTTCCTTATTCTCTCATGCTGCTAAGCTTTTCAGTTCTTTTCTTTTAACTATTGGAGACAATAAATTAATTATTGTTCTTCAACCTATTTCTAGTATCATCCAGTTGATACTAAGGAATGCTCTATTGATATAAACAGATTTACAGTGCTGGCGAAGTGTAAAATCTGTGTTGTTAATCCAATCGGTTGATTTTCTTTAGAGGGGATACACTTGGATCCCTCAGTGTGAAGAATGGAGTTTTAGCCACAATCCGGGAATTGATTCCTTCACTCCCTGCATCAACTGGAAGAAAGTCTACAAGAGTAAGAACTCTTTTACGTAGATTCCTTTCAGCATATTTTAACACCGGATCCGATAATCGTTTCCAAGCATTCGGGATGAAACCTTTTATGTATTTAATAAATGTGATTTATTATTTTTAAAATTTTTAAATTCCGCTGTGTTCACCCGGATCGCTATAACGAATCCAACACACACGACTACATTGTGAGACCATTCACATGTTTTATTTACTAACATATGTGCGACCACAACACATTGTGCGATTATTCACATGTTTTATTAGGCATTAGCCATTCACATATTTTATTTACTAATATATGTGCGATCATTACACGCAACTATATGTGCGACTATGTATTAATTATATAATGAAAGGGAAAAAAATAAAATATGATATTTTTGCAAAAAAAAATTATGTTTGTGATATTTTTTTCAAAATCAATAATTAAAAGTGGTATTTTCACAATTTCTCATTTTTGAAAATTAAATTTTATCTTGAATATATATTTTATTTTCACTGGAAATTGATTTTTTTTTCCTCGTGCACTTTTTCACAAAGACATACATACTCTTCTACTACGGTGCATTTATTATACTTTAAATAAAAAAAATTAATGTTTCATTTAATTACTAAAAGTAATTGTTTTAATCTTAGATTTATCTTTCTAAATTATATAATCTTTTAATAAATCTACTCCTATTTTATATTTCTATAGTGGTTGAACATTTTGGCCCTATACAACTATCATTTAATTATATATTCTTTTAATAAATCTACTCCTATTTTATATTTCTATAGCGGTTGAACATTTTGGCCTTATACCACTACCTTTTTTATTTAATAAAAATTATAAAATTTTGATTGGTTTTTTAATTCATTTACTGCAGCTCTAGTTTACGAGGAAATTAAAGCATCATCAATTTGATTTCTTTTCTTGATTGTGTTAACTACTCCCGTCTCGCACTTATATTTATCAACAGTGTAGATACAAAGTTTAAGAAAAATTATTTTTTGACCAATTTTATTGACTTTTTAGGGGTATTGTAGTATTTTTAGATAATAAATAAATTATAAAGTATGTTATGTGTAGTAAGTGGGGGTGATATTTTTAAAATTAAAATAACTTTTGAGATTGTTGGTTAATGTGAAGTTTCTTTTTTTGGGTGGTGAAGATAAGTGTGGGACGGACGTTAGGCTAATTTTGCGCACTCCAATTAAATCCCCAAGTGTAGGGATGTCAATTGCAGAGGCAAGTACCCCAATTAAATATCGTTCCTACTGAGACCATTAATTATCTATTTCACTATAAATTACTATTCTATTAGAATTAACGTAACCAATTTCCAAGGTTTGAATGTGATTATTAACTAAAGAATTGAAATAACAATTTACTTATAAATAAAAGCAAAACAAGGCATTATTCAAGAGTGAATTAAGAGAAAAATAATAGCTCTAAGGTGTCAAGTGTAGTGCAATTGATTTAGTTTTCTAGAAGTCCTACTGTTCATTCATGTTATGTTAATGGAAATATATCACTAAACACTTTTAACCCGCCAAATATGATTTGATTTCAAGTTAAAAGTATTGTTTATTTATAACAAAGATGCGTGAATAGTTTTGAAACTCCTTCCTAGATACTAATAAAGCAAACTCAAAGAATCTCCTGATAGCCAGTTTGACTAACATATATTTTCTAAAATTACTACTTGATCCTATTCACTTCCTACTTGACTTCTTAATTGCATTGTTCCACTAAGATAATCAAGCATTCAATTTATTAGCCATTAGGATTATCGTGTTCACGGGCAAACTACAATAATCCATAGCAAATAAATAATATTAATTACGTATGCACACAAGCTAACACAACTTACCAAACATCATGAGCAACATCAATGATATGTTATGAAGACGTTACAAACATATAAGCATAGTCTTAATTAATCAAATAAACAAGAATATTAATTGAATGAATTCACAGTAATTGTCAAGGTTTCCAAATCAACCACCCTAACCTTCAATCCCCATAACTGTAAAAGGTTTTTAGCCATGAGGTTACACACAACCCTCATGGATGACAATTTCATAACAAAATCAACAAAAAAAAAGATAAAAAGAAATAGGAAACACTAATGTCACGTGGCTTTCGTTCTTTTCCCGTCTCTCCGATTGGATTGCTTCTCTCAAACACACTTGAATCTTCCTCCGGACCGATGGAATGGATGGATGGATGATTCGATGTGAGTGGATGGATGGTGCGTGAATAAAATTCATAAGCTGTTCTATTCGTGTGTGAATATCGGTCCCCTTTCCAGGTATTCCGATCTCCCTTTTATATCTTGGGCCACCAAACCTGACTTCCTTGGGCTATGTTTCCACGTTGTCACGCACAGAAAATTACCCCATTTTTGGCCCAAATAACCCAACATGAGTTGGGATGCCCAACTCGAGTTGGCAACATGATTTGTGTTGCTTGAAATGCAACTCGTGTAGACCCAACACGAGTCGTATTGGTAAACTGTGCACTCGTCTATCAAGTCATGTCGCGATGCTCTGAAACTGGATTTCCTTCGTACCCCAACACGAGTCGTGTTACAAGTCGAGTAACGACTTGCCAACTCGTGTTGGCTCTCTAGATAAATTCTGCACAACTCTGCCTCACACGACTTGCTTCAGACGCAACACGACTCATGTTGCAAGTCATGTTGCACTATTTTTCACTTTGACCGTCCACGGGACTCAACACAACTCGAGTAATCAAGTCGTGTTGAGTCTTGCAACTCGAGTAAGCTCAGTTTTCACCCATTTCTTGTTTGTCTTTGATTTTTTATTTTTACGTATTTTAACCTTCAAAACTCAACAAAACGTTTTAGTAGCACCATAATCATGCAAAATACATAAACTACGCAATTCCACATGAATATATGACCTTTTTCTAACAAAAACAGTGTACTGTGAGACCGAAAAGACGTAAATTGCCACTCTCATCACGGACGAAAACGAAAAGTGTAAACATAAGTGTGTGACGGAGGGAATATGAGAATAAGATATGACACCAAATTTGATGGAATGACTTATATGATGAGAAAGAAAGATATGCATTTGTCATGTTGGCCCAAATTACTGCAACATGAAGTTAGGTTGTTAATTATTTCAAAATATCTTCAAATATTTTGGTAAAATTTTAGTATATACAAATTGTTACAGGTGAATTTCTAGACTTTTATAGATTTAGTAAGTATCAACATTTATCACATGGTTTTTGTTAGAATTTAAAGTAGAAAATAGATGAAGGGTGATAGTGAACATGGACGGAGCCATGTTGGGACCAGAGCACTGAGCCCCCCTCAACTTTCAAAATTTACTACTATATATGTCATAATTATTAATAATTATCAGCATAGTAAAGATGGTAGAACTCCTTTTTCTATTGGAAAATGTCGTGGTCGACCCTTCTCTTTTTTAATTTTTTTCTCTTTTCCCTTTTATTTTTATATTCCTTTTTTTTGTGCGCCAACGTTTAACTTATTCCCTCTCTTTTTTAATTTTTTTCTCTTTTCCCTTTTATTTTTATATTCCTTTTATTTCTTTTTTTTGTTTCTCTTTTCCCTTTTATTTTATATTCGTTTTTTTTGTGCGCCAACATTTAACTTATTCTATTTAATATACTCTTTTTTTTAATTATTTTCTCTTTTCCCTTTTATTTTTATATATTCCATTTATTTATATTTTTTTCACTAGACATGTAACTTATTTATTAACTTTAAATATTTCAACAACTTTATTTACTTATTCTTGTTAAATTATACAGATATTAGTAGTTTTTTTATTTTTTTTTTCAAATTTTCATGATTTTAAAAAATTTTACCGACATCGACATCAATATTCAATATATCCATCGATATATCCTTAAATTTAAGGTACCGATATTTTGACTGATATCGATATTTTCATCCTTGACTAAAAGAGGTACTAAATTCCGGTGGCGGACATGGCCGACAGTCTGAATTTCCTCTTAGATTTGTCTCATTTTAATGGATAAGATTTTGATGTCTCCTTATATGAGCTCATCTGCATGGAGTGGGGGTTGAACTATCTTCTTGATAGCAATTTCTTTCCCATTTCTATTTGGTAAAATAGTTGTGTACACTTCTCCACAACCACCTCTTTCGATCATAGTAAGCGATGTCAATCCATCTTCTCTTACCAAGAATGAAAGATCCTCTGGTTTCTTAATTATGTTGCTAAAGATTCTTAAGCTTGTATACTTGCCATGTCCGTTGATCATGAAAACAATCACCTTGAAAATTATGAACAAAATGATGACTCCTAACAGTATTCCACATATAACTCCGGTCAAGAATGCAATCACCAGGCCAATTATATCCTTTTTTACACTCTTCCTGTGCGGGTGCTGCTTTGGTTGGGTGGTTGGCGCTTCTGCCGGTGATGGACCTGCAACGCTGGAGCTCAGAGCCATGGCATACCGATATTTCCCAAAATATTTAAAATATCCCAAAATTACCTCGATATTTCCACGATATATCCATATTTTATGAGTACCGATATCGATATTAGGAAAAAAGATATATCTTTTCTGATATTGAGGAAATATCGAGAAATATCAGTAGAACTATCGATATCGATTTGTAACAGTTCAAATTTTTCTTGATGTTGAGATATATCGAGGAAATATCGATAAAATATCGAAGATATATCGAAAATATCAATAAGATAGAACGATATACTACTAAAACATTCCGAACAAGTTTAAAAAATGTATATAATTCAATTAGTTGGTACCAATATTGTTTAGATCAAGATAACATGACATGTTTTACATTTGAACCTCATAGATTATCATTTTGATACTAGTTATTACATATTAAAAAATTAATAATAACTATTGTATGATTTCAAACTATTTAAATATGTTGTTATTGATCTACTTATCATATATTTTGAGTTTTATTTTCATTATAAATTATCTTTATGTAATAAAATTAGTTATAATATATTGCAAAATTAAGTAATCAATTTTCTTTTTTTTCTCACAAATTTCCATAATTTTTAAATTTTTACCGATATCAATATCGATATTCGATATGTCCGTAAATTTGAGGTTCCGATATTTTTACCGACATTGATATTTTAAACCTTGAGCGTATCTGAGTTGGTTTTGGTAATATTTTGGGATCGAGGTGATCAACTCAGATGACATATGTTGATCGACATTATTGTTCATCACCTCGGTGAAATTGTCTGCAAGATTGAGTTTTTCAAGGGTAAGTGTGAGGATGAGGAGAAGAGAAAGATAGGATTTGAGAGGCATGGTAGAGGAGGTATGAGGCTGAGGACAGAGGATTTGTTTTAGACATTGCAACTTTTAATTTTTGTTTTTTATAGATATGAACAAGGTTTAAAATATCCCTAAATATCCTCAATATTTCCACCATATATTCGGAGTACCGATATGGATATTAGGGAAAAATATTTATTTTCTGATATCGAGAAAATATTAGAAAATATCGATGCTAATATCGATATTGATTTGCCACAGTTCAAATTTTTCTGGATGTCGAGATATATTGAGAAAATATCAATAAAATATCGAAGATATATAAAAAATATCGATAATATAGAAAGATATACTACTAAAAATTGATTTATGATTCTAATGTCGGGAATTAGTTGCCTTTGCACGTGCACTGCGCATGTGCCTAACGATGAACCCCAAATCTTCATCCTACTAAATCACATCTCATCTGAGCCACACCGATTTTGGATTTCTCGAGATTAAATTCCTTCCAAATGTTCTGCTGATGTTCCAAGACTATAAAAGTTAAATCCCTAATAAAGAATAAATTCAATAAACAGAAGCAATAATTTTTATGACCAAATCACAATGAAATTCAATAGTTGAAGAGTATATGTATGTTCCCCATTAAAAGATCTATGGATGTCACCATCAATCTACCGAACGGATCCCAAGTAATATAGATGGTTACCTTTGATTCAGTTCCTTCGGAATTTGTTGACGAGTACGATGACAGTCACATCCAACCTATCTCTTTTAATTTCTAAAAATTTGAAACGTGCATATCTCCATGGTCTCTGCCTCTTGATCAACAAAGAACCAGTTGCTCCCCAAAATCCAAAAATGAATCCAGACGCCATCGATGTCCCACACTTTTACATAAAAAAGGCTCAAGATGCCTCCATCTTTCTCCCCAATATCATCTCCTTCTTTGTTGATGGATGTACCATGTCCATCTTCTGTGCAAAACTTGAGAGGGAGGCCATAAAGATCTTTATTTCCAACAAAACCCGATGCAGGGAAGCTTTGTAGTTGAGTACCTAAAGGGATTTTGCCAGAGAGATTGTTGTTTGCCAAATCAAGAACGGCTAGAAAATGTAAACTTGCCAATCCAATTGGTATCTCATCGGATAGTTGATTATGAGATAGATTAAGATATTCTAACTCCTCAATCCCACCAATATCCGGGTCAATGTAACCTGTCAGAGAGTTTCTTAACAGATTCAAAGAAGTGAGAGCCTTCAAAGTGGAAAACGACTTGGGGTTGCTTCCAACTAGTTTATTGTTGGAAAGATAAATAAGTTTAAGAAGTGTTAGAGTCTTTCTGTACTCTAATTCACGACCTTTCCACTGAAGAAATGCACTTTCATAGTATATATTAGGAGCCGAATAGGTAAAAATACCCATTTCTGATGAGTAAACTATGTCCTCGCCACTCATTGAAGAAAAATTCTGAAAGCATTGAGG
Source organism: Pogostemon cablin (assembly GCA_023678885.1). Lineage (NCBI taxonomy): Eukaryota > Viridiplantae > Streptophyta > Magnoliopsida > Lamiales > Lamiaceae > Pogostemon > Pogostemon cablin. The sequence continues at coordinate 16,145,264 of CM042978.1, read as the reverse complement.
TATTTTGCCAGATATGTTGTTCTCAGAGAGATTCAAGATTCGAAGCCGGTTCAATTTGCAGATTTCTATTGGAATGTCATCATAAAATCTATTGTTACTTAAGATACGATAATTCATAGAAATGTAGTTTTCAACATCTAACCATGATGGGATATTTTCTGTCAACTTGTTGCCTCCAATACCAATCATACCCAAAAATTGACAATTCCTCAAAGACGAAGGTAACTCCCCGGACAAATTGTTATCCCACAAGTGTAACGAGGAGAGTCCGGTCCAAGAACCCAAAGCGTGTGGAATCTCACCATAGAAACAGTTGTTATTCAAATTAAGAAGTACAACTGTCATGTTATCCCAACAGTTGGGCAACATTCCTTCCAATTGGTTATTAGATAGGTCAAGCCTCTCTAAATGGGTAAGTGTGCATATAACGGATGAAACATTTGATGCTGAAAACATATTTTGGCCGAAAAAGAATGAAAGAGTAGCTGGATGTAACAAAGACAGAGGGCCTAAAAACTTATTAGAAGTAGCATCTATATGTTTTATTAGATGGGATAACAAATTAGGAATGGTGCCAGTCATTTGATTGAAAGAGATATTCAAGTAATTTACGGAATGTGGGAATTCCCAAACCATTTAAGCACCTCATCTGATATTTCATTATCCAAAATATTAAGTTCCACTAAATTCTTTAAAGGTCAGAGCTATGTAGGGAAAGGCAGATCTATTTTATTGCTCTGCAAATGCATTTGCTCTAAATGAAAGGAGGGAACCCAATCAGGACTCAAGTTGAATGAAAGAGAATTGTAGGAAATATCCAATTCCTTCAATTTGCTGAGATTATTCTCCTAGATGACACCTCTCAATGAATTATAGGAGAGATCTAAATATTCAAGATGAAAGAAATATCTAAGAGCACCATCAGGGACTGAACCATTGAGTTGAGCATGGGATAGATCTAGTGCCACCAATTTTGTGAAAGCCTATAGGTTCCCTAATAATTCTTCAAGTGGAACTCCCAGGCCACAATAAGAGAGTGATAGCTCTTGCAAAGCACTTAGATTCCCCAAAGATCTTGAAAACCCACCCGCGAACATGTTGCCAGAAAGATTAAGGGACTTTAGAAAAGATAATCTCCCGAAAATTCTAGAATTAGGGAATTATCAGACGATCGGAATGTGATAGAAGTGAGATCGTTGTACAAGAGATTAAGTGTGACCAAATTGGTCAGGTTGCCTAGCTCAAGAGGAATGGAAGCAAGCTTGTTGAAGGAAAGATCAAGTGTGATCAAATTGACGAGGTTTCTTACCTCACTAGGAATAGAAGTAAGGTAATTTTCAAAGAGATCAAGTGTGATCAAATTAGTGAGGTTGCCTAACTCAAGAGGAACACTCCCTGAGAATTTTGAGTGTTGGAGCCTCAAATGTTGAAGACGTTAGAAGGAACCAATGAATCTCGAAATTTGAGTCCCTTCAAAATCAACTTCACTGAGGTCCAATAATTCCAAATTATGTAACTCAACCAAAGATGAACTCAACTTACCTCTTAACAGTGGAAGCGATGCATCATACAAATTTGAACTATTTTCAAGTTTGAGAGAAATGACGTGTCCAAAGGTTTTGCTGCATCGAACGCCAAACCATTTGCAGCATTCCTTTTTCCCAGCATCACGTCCCCAAGAAAAAAGATGGCCACTTTCATCTATAAGGTATAGTTTAAACATCAGTAGAACTTCTCTCTCCCTCTCTTTGCATCTAATCAACTTGTAGGATTGAACAACAAGGGTAAGCGTGAGGAAAAAGAGGGGGGAGGAATGGGATTGGAATGGAGTGGGAGCCATGGCATATGAGGCTTCTGTTATGTTCTATAAAAATTCAAATATTGCAGTTTCCTAAAAATTTGAAATGGGATTTGAAAGGAGGAGGTTCCTAAAATTTCATAAAGTGATCTAATTTGAAACTATGTTATGCATGCAAGTATTGTAGTTTTCAATATAAATATAATTGAGGATATAATTTCAAATATTATAATTTGCGAATTGAAAAGGCTATTCCAATGAGTCCATTTCCCCTTATATCAATCATAATTATATAGTTAGTTATTTAAAAACTCTAATAGTTTATCTCATATATTATCATAGTATTTGATTTTTATTTTTAGAGTTTATAATATTTAAAGGTGTAAGTGCTTTTATAATTTTTAAATAAAAATTTGTGAAACATTTTATAGAATGGATAAAAAAAAAGAGTTTTAAATACTTTATGTAATGGAGTACTAGACGATAAATTAATACAAGTTATAAAATTATGACCTCATTTGAAACTTACTCTATATATCAACAAATTAATTAGCTTAAATGCTCCATCAACAACAATCATAATAATAATAATTACAAAAAAGGAAAAGAAAATACTATAATTCATTGTAATTTGGATTCGTCCACTTTTGATATTAATTTAGAATTTGTATTATTATTTGTAATATTTTTTTATTATAAAAATTCTTGTAAAGTTGGTAACTTCTTGGAATAACCCCGATCAATTAGTCAAAGTCTAATTATCTTATAACAGGCTAACTCTTAATTCATATGTAAAAGATGTGTTGAAATTTTTTTTTGCTAAAATAAGAAATGCGTTGAATTTTTTTTTTTCTAAAATAAAATTGGTATGGCAACTTGGTTGGAATACTCTTGGTTTAAAATATCCCTAAATATCCTCGATATTTCCACGAAATATCCATTTTTGAAGAGCACCGATATCGATATTAGGGAAAAAGATATTTCTTTTCTGATATCAAGAAAATATCGAGAAATATCGATAATTTGCAATAGTTTGAATTTTTCTGGATGTCAATATATATCGAGGTAATATCAATAAAATATCCATGAAATATCAAAGATATATCGATAAGATAGAACATATACTACTAACACATTCAGAACAAGGTTAAAAAATTTATATTATTCGATTATTTAGTATCAATATTGTTTGGATTAAGACAACATGACATATTTTACATTTAAACTTCATAGATCATCATTTTAATATTAGTTATTTGTGTTAAACAATTAATAATAATTATTGTATGATTTCAGACTATTTAAATATGTTGTTATTGATCTACTTATCATATGTTTTGAGTTTTATTTTGATTATAAATTGTATTTATGTATTAATATTATTTATAATATATTGCTAAATTAAATAATCAATAATCAATTTTCTTCTTTTTTTCTCAAAAATTTTCATAATTTTTAAATTTTTTTACCGATATTCGATATATCCATCGATATATCCATAAATTTAAAGTACCGATATTTTTACCAATATCGATATTTTAAACTTTACTTGGAATAATCCCGATCAATTTGTCAAAGTCTAATTATTATCTTATAAAAGGCTAACCTTTAATTCATATGTAAAAGATGTGTAGAAATTTTTTTTTTGCTAAAATAAGAAATGTGTTGAATTTTTTTTTTCTAAAATAAGAGTTGGTATGGTAACTTGGTTGAAATAACCTTGGTTTAAAATATCCCTAAATATCCTCAATATTTTCATGATATATCCATTTTTGGAGACAACTGTTATCGATATTAGGGAAAAAAATATTTCTTTTCTGACATCGAGAAAATATCAGGAAATATCAGTAGAAATATCGATATCGATTTGCAACAATTCAAATTTTTCTGGATGTCGAGATATATCAATGTAATATCAATAAAGTATTGATGAAATATCGAAGATATATTAAAAATATTGATAAGATAAAATGATATATACTACTAACACATTCAGAATAAGGTTAAAAAATTTATATAATTCGATTAGTTGGTACCAATATTATTTAGTCAAAATAACATGACATATTTTATATTTGAACATCATAGATCATCATTTTGATATTAGTTATTATGTGTTAAACAATTAATAATAATTATTGTATGATTTCACACTATTTAAATATGTGTTTATTGATCACTTATCATATATTTTGAGTTTTATGTTGATTATAAATTGGTATTATGTATTAAAATTATTTATAATATATTGCTAAATTAAATAATCAATAATCAATTTTCTTTTTTTTCTCAAAATTTCTGTAATTTTTAAAATTTTTATCGATATTCGATATATCCATTGATATATCCGTAAATTTAAAGTACCGATATCGATATTTTAAACCCTTCTTGGAATATCCCCGATCAATTAGTCAAAGTCTAATTATTATCATATACTCCTAGGCTAACCCTTAATTCATATGTAAAAGATGTGTTGAAATTTTTTATTTGCCAAAATAAGAAATGTGTTGAATTTGTTTTTCCTAAAATAAGAGTTGGTATGGTAACTTCGTTGGAATAACCTTGGATTAATTAGGTCTAATTATCTTATAAAAGTCTATCCCTTAATTCATATGTAAAAGATGTGTTGAAATTTTTTTTGCAAAAATAAGAAATGTGTTGAATTTTTTTTTCTAAAATAAGAGTTGGTACGGTAACTTGGTTGGAATAACCTTGATTTAAAATACCCTTGAATATTCTCGATATTTTCATGATATATTCATTTTTGTAGAGTACCGATGTTAATATTAGGGAAAAAGATATTCTTTTCTGATATCCAGAAAATATTTAGAAATATCAGTAGAAATATCGATATCGATTTGTAACAGTTCAAATTTTTCTGCATGTCGAGATATATTGAGGTAATGTTAATAAAATATCAATGAAATATCGAAGATATATAAAAAATATCGATAAGATAGAACGATATACTACTAACACATTCAGAACAAGTTAAATAATTTATATAATTCGATTAGTTGGAACCAATATTGTTTAGATCAAAACAACATGGCATATTTTATATTTAAACATCATAGATCATCATTATGATATTAGTTATTATTTGTTAAACAATTAATAATAATTATTGTATGTTTTCAGACTATTTAAATATGTGTTTATTGATCTATTTATCATATATTTTGAGTTTTATTTTAATTACAAATTGTTTTTATGTATTAAAATTATTTATAATATATTGCTAAATCAAATAATCAATAATCAATTTTCTTCTTTTTTCTCAAAAATTTCCATAATTTTTAAATTTTTTACCGATATTCGATATATCCATCGATATATTCATAAATTCAAAGTACTGATATTTTTACCGAACCTTGCTTGGAATAACCCCGATCAATTAGTCAAAGTCTAATTATTACTCCCTCTGGCCCAGGTTAAGAGTCCAATTTGCTTTTGGGCACGTGGATTAAGAAATATTATTATTTAATGTGTAGTGGGTAGTTGTATTAGTGGGTGTGGGAGCCCACTATTTTAATTGTATTAGTGGGTGTGAGTGGGTCTCATGTGTCCAAAAAGGAAATGAGATTCTTTGGGTGAGACGACCAAAATGGTAAAATGACCCTTTTAGCCTGGGACGAAAGGAGTATCTTATAAAAGGCTAACCCTTAATTCATATGTAAAAGATGTGTTGAAATTTTTTTATGCTAAAATAAGAAATGTGTTAAATTTATTTTTCCTAAAATAAGAGTTGGTATGGTAACTCGATTGGAATAACATTGGTTTAAAATATCCCTAAATATCCATGATATATCAATTTTTGGAGAGTACTGATATCGATATTAAGGAAAAATATATTTCTTTTCTGATATCGAGAAAATATTGGGAAATATCTGTAAAAATATCGATATCGATTTGCAACAGTACAAATTTTTTTGGATGTTGAGATATATCAAGATATTATCAATAAAATATCGATGAAATATCGAGGATATGTCAAAAATATCGATAAGATAGAATGATATACTACTAACATATTCAGAACATGGTTAAAAAATTTATATAATTCGATTAGTTGGTATCAATATTGTTTAGAACAAGACAACATATTTTATATTTGAACCTCATAGATCATCATTTTGATATTAGTTATTATGTGTTATACAATTAATAACAATTATTGTATGATTTCAAACTATTTAAATATGTTGTTATTGATCTACTTATCATATATTTTGAGCTTTATTTGTATTATAAAATGTATTCATGTATTAAAATTATTTATAATATATTGCTAAATTAAACATTCAATAATCAATTTTCTTCTTTTTTCTCAAAAATTTTCATAATTTTTAAATTTTTTACCGATATTCGATAAATCCATCGATATATTCGTAAATTTAAATTACCGATATTTTTATCGATATCGATATTTTAAACCTTTATTTGAATAACCCCTATCAATTAGTCAAAGTCTAATTATTATCTTATAAAAGGCTAACCCTTAGTTCATATGTAAAAGATGTGTTGAAATTATTTTTTTGCTAAAATAAAAAATATGTTGAATTTTTTTTTCTAAATAAGAGTTGGTATGGTAACTTGGTTGGAATAACCTTGATTTACAATATCCCTAAATATCCTCGATATTTCCATAATATATCCAGATTTGGTGAGTACCAATATTGATGTTAGGGAAAAATATATTTCTTTTCTGATATCGAGAAAATATCTAGAAATATCAGTAGAAATATCGATATCGATTTGCAATAGTTTAAATTTTTCTGGATGTTGAGATATATTTAGGTAATATTAATAAAATATCGATAAAATATTGAAAATATAGCAAAAATATCGATAAGATAGAACGATATACTACTAACACATTCAGAACAAGGTTAAAAAATTTATATAATTCAATTAGTTGATATCAATATTGTTTAGATCAAGATAACATGACATATTTTACATTTGAACATCATAGATCATCATTTTGATATTAGTTATTATGTATTAAACAATTAATAATAATAATTGTATGATTTCAGACTATTTAAATATGTTATTGATTTATTTATCATATATATTTTGAGTTTTATTTTGATTATAAATTGTTTTTATGTATTAAATTATTTATAATATATTACTAAATTAAATAATCAATAATCAATTTTCTTCTTTTTTCTCTAAAATTTCCAAAATTTTTAAATTTTTTACCGATATTCGATATATTCATGAATTTAAAGTACTAATATTTTTACCGATATCGATATTTTAAACCTTGCTTAGAATAAATCTGATCAATTAGTCAAAGTCTAACTGTTATCATAAAAGGCTAACCCTTAATTCATATGTAAAAGATGTGTTGAATTTTTTTTTTGCTAAAATAAGAAATGTGTTGAATTTTTTTTTCTAAAATAAGAGTCGATATGGTAACTTGGTTGGAATAACCTTGATTTAAAATATCCCTAAATATCCTCGATATTTCCACAATATATCTATTTTTGTAGAGTACGTATATTGATATTAAAAAAAAGATATATCTTTTCTGATATCTAGAAATATCAGTAGAAATATCATATCGATTTGTAACAGTTCAAATTTTTTTGGATGTCGAGATATATCAAGGTAATATCAATAAAATATCGAAGATATATAAAAAACATCGATAAGATAGAACGATATACTACTAACACATTCAGAACAAGAATAAAAAATTTATATAATTCGATTAGTTAGTACCAATATTATTTAGATCAAAATAACATGACATATTTTACATTTAAACATCATAGATCATCTCTTTTATATTAGTTATTATGTGTTAAACAATTAATAATAATTATTGTATGATTTCACACTATTTAAATATGTGTTTATTGGTCTACTTATCATATATTTTGAGTTTTATTTTGGTTATAAATTTTTATTATGTATTAAAATTATTTATAATATATTGCTAAATTAAATAATCAATAATCAATTTCCTTCTTTTTTCTCAAAAATTTTCATAATTTTTAAATTTTTACCGATATTCGATATATCCATCAATATATCCGTAAATTTAAAGTACCGATATTTTTATCGATATCGATATTTTAAACCTTGCTTGGAATAACCCCGATCAATTAGTCAAAGTCTAATTATTATCATATAAAAGGCTAACCCTTAATTCATATGTAAAAGATGTGTTGATTTTTTTTTTTTTTTGCTAAAATAAGAAATGTGATGAATTTGTTTTTCCTAAAATAAGAGTTGGTATGGTAACTTTGTTGGAATAACCTTGGATTAATTAGGTTTTATTATTATCTTATAAAAGGCTAATCCTTAATACATATGTAAAAGATGTGTTGAAATTTTTTTTTGCTAAAATAAGAAATGTGTTGAATTTTTTTTCTAAAATAAGAGTTGGTATGGTAACTTGGTTGGAATAACCTAAATATCCTCGATATTTCCACAATATATCCATTTTTGGAGTGTACCTATATCGATATTAGGGAAAAAAATTTCTTTTCTAATATCGATAAAATATCGGGAAAGACAGTAGAAATATCGATATTGATTTGCAACAGTTCAATTTTTTCTGGATGTCGAGATATATCGAGGTAATATCAATGAAATTTCGAAGATATATCGAAAATATCGATAAGGTAGAATGATATACTACTAACACATTCAGAACAAGGTAAAAAATTTTATATAATTCGATTAGTTGATACCAATATTGTTTAGATCAAGACAACATGACATATTTTACATTTGAACCTCATAGATCATCATTTTGATATTAGTTATTATGTGTTAAACAATCAATAATAATTATTGTATGATTTCAGACTATTTAAATATGTTGTTATTAATCTACTTATCATATATTTTGAGTTTTATTTTGATTATAAATTTATTTATGTATTAAATTTTGTTATAATATATTGCTAAATTAAATAATCAATTTTCTTCTTTTTTCTCACAAATTTCCATAATTTTTTCATTTATACCAATATGAATATCCATATTCGATATATTCATCGATATATTCGTAAATTTGAGGTACCGATATCGATATATTAAACTTCGGATATGAACACTAATTTTTGTCCTTGATTCCTTAGTTAAGAGTCAAGTGAAATTGCATTCACGTATGCTGTTCAATGCATTTAGTCCAATTAACTTTATTATTGTCTATTTAGAGATATATACACTCATACTTATAGACTAATTAATACTCTAACATATATTAATTTCAATATTGTACTAAATATGTAATCACCCTATCCTAAATAAGTTTTAAGAATACCTATTTTGAGTATTTACTTACAACTATTCAACACAATTGATCACTTGTTTAAAATTATTCTTTTCTATCTCACTTTGGAAATCTTAGTTGTCATGGTTTTTTTATTTTGTGCATCACAATATAAGCTTTAATAATTGTATTTGGCACTTATAACATGCATTTTTTTTAAAGATAATAATATATCTAAAATTACACAATCTCTTAATTTAATAGTCTATAGCAGGAGAGAGAGAGTGAGCCATCCCTTTAAATTTTTATTTACATTTCTAATTAATTTAAGAAAAAAATCAATATCAAGAAACTTGGACAAAATAAGCATAAATGACTAAGTTGGAATTATATAATCAATAAATATGAGTTGAATATATATATATATATATATATATATATATATATATATATATATATATATATATATATATATATAATAACCCACATAAATGAGCTTCACTAAGAGTCATGAAACCATGTACAATCCTAATGTAAAATCATTGCTTAAAATAAGATCATAAAAAGAGTTAATAATAGTACCATAAATTAGTTAATAAATAATTCACAGTCAAATATCCATAGTCTCACTATCTTATAAAGGATAACCCTTAATACACACTTAAAAGATGTGTTGGACATAGGCATAAATGCCCAATAACCAAGGATGAAAATATCGATTTCGGTAAATATATTGGTACCTCAAATTTATGAATATATCGATGGATATATTGAATATCGATATTGATATCGGTAAAAAATTAAAAATCACGAAAATTTAAGAAAAAAAGAAAAAAAATTAATTAATTAACTTTTCAATATAGTATAACTAATTTTAATATATAAATACACTTTAAAATCTTAATAAAACTCATAATACATAATAAGCAAATCAATGACAATATATTTAAATAGTCTGGATTCATATAATAATTCATACTTATTGTTTAATACATAATAACTATATCAAAATGATGATTTATGAGGCTCAAATGTAAATATCGTCTAAATTTAAATAATATTGGTACTAGCTCATCAAATTAGAGAAATTCTGAGTTTAGTTCTGAATGTGCTAGTAGTACGTTGTTCTATCGAATTAATCAAACGTAAAACAATCTCACCATGAGATGTTTTCATGCAAGTGTTGCTTTATTTTTTATTTTTATTTTAATTAAACATATTAATAATAAAAAAATGTATTTTGCTAGTAAAACAAAAAATTATTTTATTTTTTTTAAATTATAGATAATTTTTTGATATTTTCGATATATCCTCGATATTTCCTCGATATATCTCGATATTTGAGAAAACTTTAACTGTGGAAAATCGATATCGATATTTTTATTGATATTTCGCGATATTTCCTCGATATCAGAAAAGAATATCTTTTTTCTCAATATCGATATATGTACTCTAAAAAATGGATATTTCGTGAAAATTTCGGGATATTTTCATCCTTGCCGATAACAACTCGAAGATTTTTTATGGAACCAATGAATCTTGGAATTTGAGTCCCTTCAAAATCAACTCTATTGAGGTCCAATAATTTCAAATTATGCAACTCAACCAAGATGAACTCAAGTTACCTCTTAACGGTGGAAGGGTAGCAAAATATAAATGTAAACTAGTTCCAAATTTGAGAGAAATGACGTGTCCGGAGGTTTTGCTGAATCGAATGCCAAACTATTTGCAACATTCCTTTTTCCCGACATCACGTTCCCTAGAAGAAAAATGGCCACTTTCATCTATAAGGTATTTTTTAAACATCAGTATAGCTTCTCTTTCCCTCTCTATGAATCTAATCAACTTGTAGGAAAATGAGGTGGGAGAAGGGGATTTTAAGGGAGTGGGAGACGTGGCATATGAGGCTTCTGTTATGTTCTATGGCAGATCAAATTGTATCCAAAGTATCAATCTCATGATTGTAGTGGTGTTAGAATTTATAGAAGTTGCAGCTTTCAATTCTTGTTATTTATAGATATATGAAAACTCATTTAGTCATTGATTCCCTGTTTCAATTGCATGCATGCGTTCTTGGTATTTAAATTTGAGGATATATCTACTCCTCGCTTGTAACTTAAAAATTATTGAATTATGAAATATTTAAAGAGGTCTTTAAATAGTAAAACATCATTTTATAAATCTAAATAGATAATAGTCAACATCTTATTAATGTAAATAGTAATGTTTTATGTTTCACATTATTTTTTTCCCTTAATTTGGTCTTAGTGATCCTGCAGTATACGTTTTGTTTAATTCAATTAATTTGGTCTTAGTTATTCTGCAATATACGTTTAGTTTAATTCAATGAATCAAAATTTGTAGGCTTCTATTTTTGGGAATTTATTTAGATTAAAAAAATCCAACAAAATATAGATTTAAATTTTATTAATTCGAATTTAGAAATCTTGATATATCTAATTCGACGCAATTGATGCTTATATTAAATTATAAAATGTATCTATTTTATTCCATATTAATTTGATTTGAAAATAAAAGTAAATCTACATAAAATTCCAAAGCAAATGTATCCTCACTATAATCCATAAAAAAAAGTGTTTCAAGGAAAAGATTAAGGGATATTACAGGTTTTAGGGAAAAAATCATGTGGGATTATAGAGAGAGGCTCAACAGGGGTACTACAATGTCATTAGGAAGCACCCAAGTAAAGAGGTAATTGAGGGTTTGGCTATGGGATGGGAGGAGAGAGAAGGGTTGGAGGAGAGGACGTCATGGTTATTTGTTAAATGTTTAAACAAGCTTCATCAAAATTCAATCGTTGAAGAAAAGAAATCAATGAAATATGTTGCGACACATAATTGAGAGAGATTTCATGTTAGGGGTATGATTAGCAAAATATGTGTAGTAGATTTTTATTAAGGGTATTTAGGTAATATTAATAAAAAATATTTTAAACTAGATATTTTGGGGTCTATTTAGCAATATTAGGGTTCAAATAGCTGTCCCCTTTTATATTTGCAAACTTTGGAATATCTAAAAGGATAACACGGCCGCGGAAGAAAAAGTAAAAGAAAAAAGTTGACCGGCAAAATCGTAATCAAAACAGTTCTCAACACACTCAAGACACACTCTTAATCTTCATTACATGATCTACCCCTATTTATAGTAATCGACCAATCTATCTAAAATGTCCCCCATAACTTTGACTAAATTATTCTACATTAATTTATCAGCTTTTACATCTATCCCACCGTCCATTACTGCCCATTTAGTTAGAAGCAATTGTTAGAAAATTTTAATTTCTATATAATCTAATTATGGGCAATATATTATTATGCAATTATATTAGCTATTTAATTATTTTATGGACTAAATTATGTGATCCAATTCAGGTTAAAAGTTCATGAGATATAATAATATTGATATGGGCCAATTGAGTAGATACTCAATACTACGTAATTAGGTAATAATGGGTGGCCTGATTGAAGTAGTATATAAGGTTACCCAGGTTATGGTCCCCAATATACTAAGCCGAACATGGTCTTCTCTTCTCCCCATCGGAAGGATTACTGCGGTCCCATAAGGAATAAGAAGTCTTAGTTAAGGAAAACAGTAATACCTATTTCTCCGAGTTCGTGTTCCGCCTAGGACTCAATGGATACAAGGTACGCTTCCATGTTATGTTTAGATCTCGTTAATCATGATGGAGTTTAAGGTATTAAGATTTAATGAATTTATTTCCAACAAGTGGTATCAGAGTCACTCTATTTATGATTCTCTGAGATATGCAAAATTGTGTTTAGATCCAAATATTTGTATTTGAATCATTATGTGAAATCACAATTTTTAATTTGAAAATTAAAATTTTTAATAATTCACAGATTTTAATATTGTTAAATGTGAATCCGTGAATGTGTTTTGGGTGTGATACGTGCTGCAGATTTATATAGACTTATTATTAAAATCTACGAATTTACGTATATGCGAGGTATGATTCATATTTCATTTGGATCAAGATTTTTGTTTAAAAGTCTTAAGTTTGTATTGAAAAGAATGTGAGTGTCAATTAACACATGAATATATCATTGATTAAGGTTTCTTTCCATCTTTATTAATTAATTGTTTGGCGCATATTAATTGTTGGGCACATATTCATCCTGTGTTGATAATTTGTCAAGATATGATATCCTTTTGATTTTGTATGGGGTAATTATGATAAATGAATAATATTAAACTGAATCATGCCATGATATTGAATTGACATTGCCTTATATTGGCCAATGGGTGACTACTCACGGATGTTCAATTAATTGGTGAAATTTATTTGGTTATCGAAAATTTCATTATGGGCAAATTTCATTTATGTATAGATAGATCTAGACTCAAGATTTTGATGACTAGCGCCCTTGATTATTACAATTCATAATTACCGACGTCATCATATATATTTGGATCAAGGCCTACGTGTATTTTATGGAAAGTTTAATGTAGGCTTATGGTTTAATTAATTACTATTGTGCCACCACATTGATTTGGAGAATACACAAATTCTTTTATGTAATCGCCTTAGGATTATTTTTTAATTTAAATGCAAGGATTTACATCTTTAGCTTGATTATTTAAAGAATTAAGCTGCGATTTAGCGGGCATATAGAGTCATATTCTGGATTAATACTAATGTTAGTGGCATATATATTTAGTGTACACAGTAAACGTGGGTGTCTGTATACATCAATTTTTCATTAATCCAAATGTCTCTAACTTATGAAATTATTGGGACTTGGATTAACCAGTGAACATTGTCATAATTGAATATTAAGAATGCCATTCATTTCAAGTTTATATACATCAATGAATTTATACATATTAATGAATGGGAGTTTTGTATGTGTTATGCATTAAAGATCATGTGTGTATGCATATTTGCATAGTTTGTGCACCTATTTTTTTAATAAGGATTTCGACCTTTAACTTTTCATTATGTGATAATAATGCTTGTGCCATCATAATCCTTTATTGGTAATTATTTCAATTATTATTGATATCTATAATTGGAATTGAATTTTTGTAATACATTAAATGAATTGTTTTATGGCAATTAAGCAATTCTAGTGTACATGCATATGGATATGTACAATTAATCTTGTGCTAAAATCAATTTTAATTAATTGCTAACAGTGCACAATTATTATGATTATGTGGCATTCATGATATTTAATGGTGATACAAGGCTTTTGGTTATAATTTTTGTTATTGGAATATATATTCAAATAATATATCAATCCAGCCTTATTTTGAAAAACTTATACTAAATTTATTATTTGATTTGAATTGATTCCATTTGATTATGTATGAAAGGCAAATTGTTCCATTTATATGATTAATTTTGGAGCGATTAATTTGCCAATAAAATTATTATTATGTGCGTAGTAATTAAGTTAAAAACCTAATATATTTAGCTTATATTAAATTGGGATTTGGAATTCCTATTTAAGTCAAAGAAATCTTTCACTAATTTTAAATATGTGAATCATCAAAAATTCCCATAAAAATTCCTATTTGGTTTGTGGAATTTAATTAAATTAAATTCGGGGAGACATTTTTTTAATGTCATTCAATTAAACATAAATATTTATTTTAAAATATTTGTTTAATTGGTCTAATAATTTTTCAATCTAGTCAATCAAAGTATCATGTTGTCATAGCAGCCTCTGTGTGTGGAGTGCGACTTTATTGAAATTATATAGATGAGTGTGGAATTATTTATGTGTTTTGTGTTCGGCCCATAGGTAGGCACAGTTTGACAGAATTAGGGGCGGTCCTGGGGCGGTGTCGGAGATGCCGCCACACAGGGCCCCCACTCCGAAGAGGGCCCCCGAAATTTTTTTAATATTATGTATTTTATATATAATGAATATATATTTTAAAGTTGGAATATATAAAAATGCATCATTTAGCTTGGTTGGTAGTGTTTCTAACTCTCCCCCGCTAACGAATAGTGTTCAAATCGTCAGTGCCATTTGTCCTTTAACTTTTAGTTATTAACTATTTTATTGAATATATATATATATATATATATATATATATATATATATATATATATATATATATATATACTATTTATTTTTTATTAATTATTTCCTCCTCTTTTTCAATTCTTATTTTAAATTTAAAAATTTCTCATCAGTTGGACTTGTATATATGTCCTTTCTTTATTTTTTTTATTATTTCCTCCATTTCTTCATTATTGTTTTAAACATTATTATCTTATTAATAAAATTTATTGAAAAAACAACAAAGAAATCAAAATTATTAGTTAAAAGTGATACTGGTGCAAAACTATTTCATTAATAAATTATTGTATAAATAAAAATTGAAAATATTTTTAAAGAAAATTAATATCATTTTTAATAAAAAATGATAATTAAATAAAAATATATAAAATTGTCTCACCGTGAGATGATTTTACCTATGACAGCCTCAATATTTCAATATACACTATATTGATTTTTTTATGAGCTAAGTTGCCTTTTTTCATGTTTTTTATTTTATGTGTTTAACTAATATTTATATTTTAATTTTATTGTTACTTTATTATTCCATTATTATTTTTTTAATAAAAGGCCCTTTAAAAATTTTGCACCGAGCCCCTTAAATTAATGGACCGGCCCTGGACAGAATAATTATACACATGTGGTAATAAGTATGTAATAATTATTTTGAATTGTTCATGTGAACATTAGTCGGTCAAAAGATAGACTTTTATTTGACAAAACTAATTATCAGTACTTGATTATTACACCAAAATTACCCCTACAGTTAATTTTTATCCATAGACGAGGTTAATGTTGCACAAGTGATTAGTGTGAAAATCTGCATGTTTTAGGATCCGATTTAACACCGTTTTGTGGAATTTATATTCGTATTTTAGTACTAAATAACTAATTTTTATATATTTAAGATATTGGTGTATTTGAGGTGTTTTTTCGTATTTTTAGATGGAAAACGGATTAAAAGTGCAAAGTTGGAATGGAGCGTGAATTTGTGCAAGATGTCTATGAAACAGAGGACTACATTCTATAATTTTTCTATATTTCTGTAGAAGTCCAAACTTATCGTGTGATATATGGTTAGAAAGCTGTGGAAGAGAGGGTCGCGTGAGCGCAAAAATCACTTCAATCGGAACTCGGATGAAGAAGTTATGCTCAAAACCGTGAGGCGAGAATTCCGAAAATTCACGAAAATTACCCTATATTTTCTATTTTCTTGGTGGCTAAGTTATTTCCTAATTTAATATCCCTCCATATCTTCCATAATTATATTTTTCCTGATTTTTTAAGATCCCACATCCTTTTACTCCCTATCTTTTATCCCATTCTTACACCTATATATACATATTCTCATCACCACATAAAGTGTGGAGAAACAGCATAATCTACCACCACCACATCACCTAGGGTTTTAAACCCTAATCCACCATTTCCGCCTTTCACCTTCTACCCTTCACCCACCTTTCACCTATCATACTCAGTCACGGTGTTTGCTACTTGAGAAAGAGAATAGAGGAGGATCATTAAGACGAAAAGAGAAGACATAATTATTCCAAACAAGGGTTTTTCTTCCTTATTTAATTTCTTATTATTGATTTATAGACTCATGAGTAAGTTTTCATCTTTTACCATTGTTGTTGTTTGTAATACCATAATGGCTAGTTTCCTCTTTATAGTTTTATGGTTTGAACGTTTATCATGTTGATTTGAGATTTTAGACATCTGTGATGATAATTTTTGCAAAATATTTATTCCTTATTGACATTTTATTTTAGATTTATATAATCATGTTTCTTAATTATTATGATATTATCATTGATTGATGTATGATTGAGTTTGAATGTGTTCCATGATTATATTTATTATTTCGTTACAATTGAAGGGAATTGACCAATATATAGTCTTTGATTGTTTGACCATCAATATAGGATATCTTATTATCTTTGCATGACCATTGTTAAAGAGAAATATGGTAAGTAAACCCTAATCCAATTCTTTTAGTACCTATACAGGATATATCTCTTGAACTAGCCTATATGGAATTATACATGTGAATCGCCTAGAAAGTGAATAAGGGGTTGTGGGTATTTAATTTCCTTAGTACCTAAAGGGAATAGGGAATTATCTTATCAATTTGGTCCTAGGAATTTATGTTCTTTAAAATTGTCAAATTTCACTTGTCCATGAGTGGTTTAGCATGCTTAAGTGATCATTCCTATAAAATTCTGCATGATTTGATTCACTTGTCTATTTGTCTTATTTCACATGATAAATTGGATTTTCCTAAAACTATCTTGTTCTTGTCTCTTGAAACACCTGTGATTGAGTGTGGCTTCTATTTATTTATTTATTTATTTATTTAGTATTTATTTTCTGCAATATTAGTTATTAATTCCAATTCACAAAAGTTTTTATGTCTTAATTATTAGTGGTGACAGTTAGTTAGTGTGTATCTTGTTTAACTCTAATCCCTTGAGTTCTATATATTTATTTGGTCACACGCTGAGTTACAATTGATTCCCTACACTTGGGGACACGTAAAAAGGTGAACAAGCAACAAGGTGTCTTGTGATGGGTCCCCAATTAAAAATGTTGCGAATGTATCTTCATGCAAGTATTAACCGGCCCAAAGGTAGATTAATATTTGACCCGAAATACACAAGCATCTGTGGTGGTGAGTACGTGATATTATTTAGTTTTACATGTGAGTAATAAGTCGGCCCAAAGGAAGACTATTGCTTGACAGTTTTATTGTCAGTATTTGACTACTACGTAGAAGGTCTCACGTACAAGTGGGTATTATTGTCATTGGACTTGATACTAATATTGTGCTCGATTCCTCAAGATGATTCTAAATTATTTAAATTGTGAAAGATTATAAAGTTTAATGCAAGCATAATAATTATTTTGTATTAATTCTCTGTACAATTAAGAAGATTGCTAATTAAGTTTAACATGTATCAACAATAAAATTATACATGATGATAACTTCAACAATAAAGATAAGACTAGTAGGCTTCAAGAAAATTTTGCCTAAATAAAGTATAAGGGTAATATAAGAAAACCCTTTAAGAAGGCTGCTAAAGACAACTAAAGTACAACCTTTTGTTTACTCCTAAAGGCTTGTGGAATTGTTTTATAATACACCACATTAAGATTACTTAGCATGAATGGTGTTGTGGTGTAGTTAAAAGACAAAAATAGTACTCCACAACATATGATTGCTAATTGGAGAAATACTAAAGATTGCAGCTTATGGTCTCAATAAAGTTCCAACCAAAGTAGTTGTGAGAACTCTTTGAGTTTCACATATGGTGATGTCCAACTAAGGCTAGATCATTGTGATTTACTAAAAAAAATTGGACTCAAACATATACAAGCTATTTTATTGGTTATGGATAAAAATAAAAGTTTAATGATCCATTATTTGGATTATATTTGAGACGGTTAATTTTGTATTCTTTGAGGATGTTGATTTGGGAGGAAGAATAATATTAATGACATTGTTTTTAAGGAGGAGTCTATTTCAACTCCCACTTATGCTTTTAAAAAATGGTACAAAATCCGAATATCAATAAGACAATGTCAATAATATCTAAGGAATAACAAATTCAACAACCTCAAGAATTAATGTCACTAAGGAAACCACTAGAGTTGGGAGAAACACAATTCAGATGATTATATAGTTTTTCTTATAAATAATGAGGATACTATGAAATTTAATGGTAGAACATTTAATCAATGTTCATCAAGCCATGTAAAGTCCAAACACTCGAAAGTGGGTTAATGTTATAAGTTATGAGTTTAAATCCATACAAGATGGTTAGGTTCGCATCTTGTTAAGGGATTATACTCAAAAGGGAAGGAAAATATTATTTTAAGGGACTTTCTATTCGGTTACTGAGAAAGATTCTTTTAAGACAATCGTGACATTAGTAGCACATTTAGATATTAAAATAAAATAGGTGGATGTAAAGATAAAGTTCCATGATGGCAACACTGATGATACGATCTTAAAAGTTTAAGAACTAAAAGGAAATCCTTCTATACATTCAAGAAAGCTTTTCCGTAAAGGAATCACTATAATCATCATGAAGTAATTGTCTCATTTGGTTTTGAGACAAATGTAGATGATTATGTGGTTCAGTGGGAGAAGATTTAAGTTAAACTAGGGAGACAAGTGCAGTCTCAATCAAGTGCCCTAAACTAAAAGTAAAGATTTAAGAAATGTAGAAATATTTTATATGTTTTGGTTGTTGGAAGTTGTTGTATGATGAGGTCTGTAGAAGAACTAATTTGGCTTTTGTTTTTGGCATATTAAGCAAATAATTAAGTAACTCTAGTATGGATCATTATAAAGTATTTAC
This sequence comes from Pogostemon cablin, assembly GCA_023678885.1. NCBI lineage: Eukaryota > Viridiplantae > Streptophyta > Magnoliopsida > Lamiales > Lamiaceae > Pogostemon > Pogostemon cablin. The sequence continues at coordinate 16,125,809 of CM042978.1, read as the reverse complement.
AGAGAACTAATCATAACATGCTTGCACATTGAAGATCAGATTAGTAGGAGATCATAAAGTAGTCTGATTTTGAGTTTGTTGGATACCAATACAGTATAAGATCCACTTCACGCTATATCTTCTATTGGTCTTGAGAGCTATACAAGTAAAAGTATTAAGCAAACACTTTAGCTCATTAACCTTGACAACATAATCAGTAGCACACTAAGGGGCATTCAAATATGAAATAAAGGCTGCGAAGTTTAGTTACATAAAGTTTATTATAATAGTTAGTTCGCAGTAAAGTATTAACGACAAGAGTACTATAAGTTAAGCATATTGACATAGAATTCTTAATTGTTAAAGAAAGTGTTTTGTGTAGATAAAATTTTAGTAGAGCTTATTGTGATAGACTCTGATGAGAGTGGAAATTCATGTATTTTCGGGTTCAATTTGATACCTCTTTGAGTGTGTAATTGCTATTATTTGCACAAATATTAATACTTTGAATTATTATTAACTAAGAGTTGTTTGAGATGTATTTTATTGTGTTTTGATAGAAAAAGGGATAAAAATACAATGTTGGAATGAATGGTGAAATTGTACAAGCATGCAAGCAAACAGCGTCTACTTTCCATGTGTGTGAAAGTTAAAAGTGTCTTGTGAGACATGGTTGGAAAGCCACGGAAGAGAGGGTCGTGTGGACGCAATAATCACCTCAATCAGGAGTCGAATGAAAAAGTTATGATCGAAACAGTGAGATCGCGCGCTGCAAACGGAATGTTCGAAATTCACGAAATTTGGCCCATTATACTTGTTAGTATTTGATCAAATGGGCCAATTAGTCATCAGCCTTTGAATTATGCATGCCAAGTACATGGTGGAAGAGTACTGCAAGTCTTAGTATAAAAATGGAAGGTGGAGCCCACGTGGTTTGTTGGTTAAATTCATGTGATCACATCTGCAAAAAAAGTGAGAAGTCAAAGATTAATGAGGAGAGAGGATTTGCATGCAAGAAGTGGTGGGCCCAAGTCAATGAGAAATGGCAAGAGCAATATCATGATCCAAGATGCTCTTCTGGTCCAAATTCATGGCCCATCTAATTATCAGCCCATTAATGTGTATTTTGGCCCATAGCCCATCTAATTATCAGCCCATTAATGTGTATTTTGGCCCATAGTTCAATTAATTCGTGAGCCAGAATACAAATTTGGGCCAGTATATATATATATATATATATATATAAAGGCATAGAACAGAATTAAACTACAGGTCAATATTTTCCCACCCCACTAAGTGTAATTTTCGAGTCAAGTTCCTTGTGGCTAATTACATAGTTTCAAGCTTAATCACTCTCTATTCAAAGTGGATCTCTGTTTTTATCATAAATACTCATTTATGTCTCTATTTATTTGTTAATTTATATAATTTAATCAAATATATAATTACTCCCTCCATCCTTGTAAAATATCCCGATAAAATTTTCGACGAAGTAGCAACTCTTGAGCATTTTATAAGTCGAAACGACATTATAGAAATTCATATTTATATTTGAAAGCTAACCCTCTTAAAAATCAATATTTATCTTATATGCATTTTGAAGAGTCATGAATTACTATGCTACCAATAAGTGAAATCCAATGGAATACAAGCATATTGTCATAGTTGAGCAACAAATACATCAACAACAGATAACCTTCTGTTGGACTTTCTGCACTAGCCATCCAAGAATCGATGAAGAAATTAAATTTCAATAATCATACTGTCAAATGACTGGTCAAACACAAAAAAATAATAACAAAAATATCAGGAATAAGAAAATTATTGCAGCGACAAATCAGACATGATGAATTGTTTTCTAAGATACTGTGTAAAGGCATTATAAGCAATAGAAAGAAAATGGCCAAAATAAAAACTGACCACTTTAAAGAAGAGAACAACATCCTTAACATCCTTATAATTGCGCTTGACATCCCAATACTCTTTTTGAGATGCTGACATATTTTTCAAAGCATCAGGATGGATATAAAGTGTTTTCTCATCATAAAGAGTGTCCCCTAGCTTTTTTCCATTGACATCCATGATTCGAGATGGATGTAGCCATTCAAAATAGCTACAATTGAATCAAAGTCCACATCAAGTTTTTCATTAGGAACATTAGAAACCTGCTCGACCTTTGCTCTATTCCAATTGTCTTGCAATGAATAATCAGCCTTGTAACTTAGAAATATCTTCCTGAAATCGCTTAAACCTAGGGATAAATAGCTTTGTGTCTGGACCAAGAACATCATCCTCAAAAGTGGTTATAAATGAATCTTTGTCCCTTCAGAAAACATAGGTCTACTGGCAATTGATGCATTTTGCTCATCAAGTTGATTTGGGACTAATTATTTGTTGCATATTTTGTTTGGCCCATTTAATTTCAGGGGAAGAGGCTGAATGCTAGAAGGCAGATTTCTCATTTGAGGTATTGTCCGTGATAAACATTCATGTTGCATAAAGTATTTGACATATTCCACATGAAAATAGAACTTTGTAAGCTGGAAAATCTTTCTTCTAACACATATAATTAGCATATTTCACGAAAAGCAGAGTATATCATCTTGGCTATATAACTTCATTAGTAGAATGGACTTCTTAGTACCCAATGCAAATATTTTTCCTCAGTTGCTCTATCAAAGACCATGCCACAAGCTTTTGAAATGAAGCTTTACCAACATGTGTAGTATGCTACTTTAGGTTTCCTTTACCCAGAAGCACCAGAAAACTATTGACTTCATGCCCCTAAAATTATATTTTTTGCACTTCTACATCAAACATAAAATGTTTATCGCGTCTTCTTTAAAAAAGAAAAAAAATGGAAACTGAACAAAATCCTGAATTAAATTCAATTGACTTGACATATATATTATGTTGTAAAAAAATAAAGATCATAAACATACCTATAGAGAGTAGTTACACCAATCTCTCTCCGTAGTATTTATGTTGCAGCAGAAGTGATTTACTGGATCTTCTATGAATCAATTGGTACTCACGAATGAACTCTGATCTCTGAATCAAATCTTACAACACGGGTTGTAGATATTGTCCATGATATGGTATTAATTGTGGAATATGAAGAAATAATTTGTGAATTTGGGAGAGAAGTTTCAAAGAGGAAACGCTTTCTCAGCGTTATGCGTTTGTAATGCGCATTATCGATAACTGCTTAGCGCAATATCTTATAACCCCAAAAAATAGGAGTTAAGAAACCAACTCATAACTCCCTCTCTCTACTTATCCACTTATATTTATTTAATATATATTTATATATTAAATATAAATAATATTATATATTATTCACATATTAGTTTCTCGTAATTTTCAGCACAATACAAATCAATAGATAAAATGCTCAAGTATGTTGCCGACTTTCATACGTTTACATAGCTTAAATACAAATCCATTCCAGATACTGGAATTTGTGGTGAACGCACTAGCAAAAAAATCATTAGACATCCATTCGCAACAGTAAGAAAAGTAGAACTATGAAGCTCTAACGAAACTGAAAGAACAGTAATAATGTAGAATGTGTTCATCCTCCTACTTTTATGAGAGAGGGGAAGAGATAGAGAATATATCAATATTAAAATGATTTTCAGCTCTGACGAACTTGTGTCTGATACTAGAAAGATCGAAGGCCTTCGTCGGAAAATATCTTACGCGGCACCTTCTTGGGTGGATTGTCATTTGTCGGTTCCTTTGATTTCCTTATCGCCATCGAGAAGGATGATTTAAATAATGTGGTCCCCATTCCAATCTTATTATACCTTATGTATTGCTAGGGGTTTAAGTTAAAAGGGACCATGGGGTTTATGGTAAAAATCTGGTTTACAGGATATTAACTCATAATTTTTAGATGTATTATGATATTAAAGTATATTATGTTATTTTATTTGTAATAAATAAATGATAAAGTACGTTAGTGTACTAGGTATGAGTGATTTTTTTTTATAAAATAAAGTGTATAGGGTAGAGATAGCTTCGAGTTTTTTTACTCTTTAAGGGAGGTGCAATTTTTTGTGGACAACCCGTAATAGAAAGTGTGCAATCTAAAAGGAATATGAGGGAGTATTTTATTTTAAAAGATAGAATTCACTTAAATTAATAAGAATATTACTATTTTTTATTGTCTAATTCTCTTGTGCACCTGGTGCACCTAGGATATGGTGCACCCACTTTTAGAAACATATAGAATTATGAACAAAAGCATATACACTTATGAATAAAAATATATACATTTTGTTAGCAAATTTTCTGTTAGTTTTTTAAATGAAAAATTGAGTGTAAAATATATACAATTATTAAGAAACATGTATACACTATTGAATAATAAAACGTTATGCACATATATGTGCTAGTTTTTTTAATAAAAAACTAAGTGTAAAAAAAGTATACTATTATTAAGAAATATGTACTCCCTCCGTCAGCTTTAAATAGTGTCTTTTTTCATTTTGGTCATCCTTCCCAAACGGTCCCCTTTCCTTTTTTACACACATGAGATCCACACACATCTACTAATACAATTAAAATATGGGGCCCACACTCCCACTAATACAACTGCCTATTATACATTAAATAATAATACTCCTTAATCCACGTGCAAAAAGCAAAAGACGCTCTTAGTGAGGGACGGAGGGAGTATACAATATTTAATAAAAATGTTATATACATATGAATATACACTTGCACGCGAGTGCAGCGAATATCAACTTTTTTTTTTTAAATATTGGTTGAAATGAAAGAGTCTTAATGTTTCAGTAAAAATAATTATTTTTTTTTTCGAAAAAATCAAAGATATTAATTATATTACACTCTGATATTAGTTGGAAAGGGTAAGGATCGTGTGCGCCAGGCGCCTTGTTTTTGAGTAACACAAGCTTAAATTTGAATAACCTGTAAGAACACTAAATTTGGCGCCAAAATTTCTGTAAACCTCAGCGCGGCTGTGCCACTATCTGCCACCGGGACTTCAGATGCAGCGTCAGAAATCAATACTTTCATTCTTCAAAAGACTCGAAACATCTAGTGGAGGCATAGGGTGAGAAAAGTTAAGAGATTTATAAGCTATGTAAATCAAGTTTATAAGAGTATTTGTGAAGAGTTATTATTTTTCTTAATCTCCATACTAAAATGAGGGTTCAAATTAAAGTGACACTGAGAGAGTCAATTCAAATCCCCTATTCCACTATGTTATTCCACTCCCTATTCCATAACTTATTTTCAATTAAAAAACTATACCCTAGTTAATGACCAGTAAACCCTTGAGGCATGTGGCGAAAATTTGGGCATTGATTACGACACGTGGCGAGATTATAATAGGTGAGATAGGAGATGAAACATAGAATGAAATAGGTGATCCCATTTGCTATTCCTGGCTTCCGCTTTAAAGATATTAATTTTCTCTATTAGTAAAGAAAGTACACAATATGACTCACTACTTCCCTCTAATACAACTATCCACTTTACCTATAATAATAATACTCCTTAATCCACGTGCAAAAAGCAAATAAAGACTTTAAAATTGTCCACGTGCAAACCCTCTAATACAACTATCAACTTTACCTATAATAATAATACTCCTTAATCCACGTGCAAAAAGCAAATAAAGACTTTAGAATTGTCCACGTGCAAACAACAAACGATTACCTTTCAAGTGGCCGGAGAGAATATTAAATTGTATATCCTTTAATATAAAGATGTATACCCTTTAAAACAAAATTATGTACCCTTATCTATTACTACTACCAATGAGGCTCTTGTGCGCAGTAAGGCTCTTGTGCACACCATGCCTTTTTGTACTCAAACTCAATTTAAACCCCTAGTAAATAACAATACATAAGATTAAATAGGATATGGGGGGAATGTTAAGGACATGGTGTTTCAGAAGCTCAGGAGCTTTTGTCAACTACTTTGAGCACGGAGGTGGCCAGTTTCCCGTAAGTTGCCGGTGAAAGGGCAATGCTACGTGTCATCGAATATTTTTCATCTCTCCCGTATTTATCCGCGTGGCTGGTGGAAGCGATTTTATCCATCATCTTCGATTTATTATGCAGTGTCTTTCATGGTGTAAATCTCGATAACTCAAATTCTTCCACCACCTTTTAGTGTACAGATATCCGACCGATTCTTCTCACCGTCCCTTCCACACAAAATCTTCTAACACCAGCTCATCGCGCTTCTATGGGCTCAAATTTAAGGTTGCATGTTGTCTTCGGCGATGTGGATTGCCGAAATCAGATGTACATTAGACTTAGGTATGTCTAATTATTTTCCTCTCTACTGAAATTCTTTTTTAAAGATTGTAATCTGGAAAAGTGGTTGATGCCCATGGATTTTTAAGTCCAATTGTATACATATATAACTCACACTAATGTTCTTTTTTCCATTTGGTTTGGTTTGGTTTGCAATTTCATAAGAAAAGCCTAATTATTTTTTTCGTTTTTGTTGTCGTGCAATAGGTTTAGGTTTCTCCCTTTGTTCGCTGTGATCAGTACCTTGGCTTTGGATATACGGGGAAGTTCACTCTACTTATTTGTTTAAGTTTCTTTAAATTTAGTCATGCAGTAATGCTAACTTGAGGTTGTTGTGGTTCCATGTTTTAATTTAGTTATGTTGATAGATGGATACCAATGGTGATGTTTAATCTTTAATTTGGTATGTGCAAGTCTCCTTGAGATTATGTGTTAAAATTCTACAAATGTTTATGGGTTAAATGTATGGAATTTTACGATGATTGATGGTTTCATACGCAATGCTACATTTTCTTGAGTAATAGGAATTTAATGCAAGTTTAGGCACAATCACTCATGATTTTGATTTCTTATTTATATAATCCAGTATATTTTTGTGATAACTTCTTGTTGGAAGAATAAAAGCAGTGTTAAGAGCATCTAATAAAGTTGACATTAACAGTAAATGAACTTATAGAGTCTGGTGAACTGGATAGGACTTGGTAGTTATAGCTTTAGACTGTAAGTTATTTTGGTTGTGACTTATGTGCTTCATTGTTTGCAACAATAAAAAGACTTGAGAGTTGTAGCCTTAGATTGTAAGTTATTTGGGTTGTGACTCATGCGCTTCATAAGTAATAATGCCGATGATTCTGATGCTATAGATAATTGCAGCGATGACAATGATTAGTTGATGGAGTTGGACGATGGGCGCAAGGAGCACAGTTTTCTCTTTAAGGTATTGAAGGAGAATAAGAATCTGATAGAGTATTATAAGAAGAATATGGTCAGTGGAGAGTTTACTTTATTGGTTTGTGAGGCTTTAGGGGGAAAGAAAACTTTGAATAAGTTCAAGGGATGTTTCACGATTGCTAACACGAAGAGTAGGAAATCACACAGAGCATTCGAACACGCTATCTGTAAGGTTCTTTGTTGGGAAATTGATTACCACCCCGCTATTGCTTCTATGCTGGTAAATAGCCTTCGTTATGTTTGCCACATTTAGATTTTCGCATATTTCATCTTTTCTAATGCTTAAGATTAATTCTTCTGCTGGGGATGATGGTTCTAATAATAAGGAAAGCTACTCCATGGCTCTTAGTAGGCATGTTGTTAATTTGATTCTATAAATAATGAAATTTTAGAGGGTAAAAATGATGAAGCAACATCAGAAAGTGAATGTAAGGGGCCATCAGATGCTGATATTGGTAAGAATTTGGAGATTGTGGTGTGGTGCATGCACATAACGAGGAGGAACGCACATCGAAAGCATTGACGATTGTGAGCATCCTTACTTATTCTGTTTCCTTGTAGTTTTATCTAGCTTCATAGCATATAATGTAATTCATGTGATGAATGATGTAGCTGATTGTACCAGTAGATGATCAGATCTTGCCATTTTGGCTCATATCCTTTTTTACTCGTCATCTTGAAAGTGATTGTAGTTTTATCCTTTTTTGCTAATATTTGAGTAATTACTAATTAGGTAAGATTTGAGTAGCCGGCCATGTCTTTCACACGCTTCACCCTTACCTCAGCTCCTTTTACACGCGTTCACTCCACGTTTGACGGCGGTTCTCTTCTTGGCTTTGCCCTCTTCTCCAAAATCAGTGAAATAATGTAAAGTGACTTTATTGGAAGCATTATATGTTGCATTAATGAAAAGAAAATGGAGCTCGCTGTGATATTTGTCATATGTCTGTTGAAAGTGTATTACTGTTTATATTGCATGTAAATACAAGGGTACTTAGTCTTGTAATAATATAACATGATTTGAAATGATCAATCCAGTGGTTCAGTATGCTTAGATGCACTACCATTGGAAACTTTATTTAAAGTTGATGCACTGTCATTTCAACTACAAGAATTTTTGCATACAGACTTCTTTGTGACGAATTGTGACTTGATATGCTTGAAATTGGAAGATAAGACGCAACATATTTCAAATGATTACTAGCTAAACTCTAAATACATCAAAACTCAGTAAGAAAAATAATAAAACTGGTTTGTTGTATAATTTTCCTGTGTTATGAAGCTTCATGAGCTAAACTTATGTTTATGTACAAATTCATGTTTTAAATATGTTTGTATGTATATATGTACATGTGGGTGCATGCATGAGCAAGAGACTCGAGTGGTTATCAGAAAGCAACACTGAAGCAGCTACTTCTTGGAAAAATGTTATTAACAAAATAAGATCATTGATCTAAAGAAACACATGATTACTACTGAAGTAGTTGTATAAAAAATCCTAGAGAGATCCTTTACCAATAAATAAATTAATATTGTTGAAATTGGTAAATTACAATGCCACGTATTCCGGAGAAGAAAGATAACCTTGTAAAACTTCGGATGTAAGAATTAGAATTGGGAGGCATGTATGAAATCTATACACTTATTATCTCAAAATACTTATACATACGTTTTGATTAATTTCATAATGTTATTTTTTCTCAAGTTGGTTTTCTTTGTCCCAGAATTCCAGCACAGACAAAGCCTCGAGATCCCTCAGCCACCAGCATCACATACAGATTCAGCAGAGGTATTCACGTTTATTTTTGTCTATGATTCTTGCCTCTTTTAAGATTCTCATTTCATGCTTCAACAAGGGTTGTTCCTTTATTTACTGAAAAAGGGTTATTATGCACTTATTTTTAATTGTCATTAAATGTCATTTTCGTACTCATTGAGTTCTTGGAATGGTAGAAAACTGCCATTTACTGAAATTTATTTGATCTTTCGGAAAATTCTCAATTGCCAAATGTAAAATTTCTGGCTGCTGGAGCAATTCAAGATGCAGCCATATGAGAATGGGATTCTCTTGAGGCTAATAGAGGAGAGGATTGATTACGTAACTTCAGGAAAGTTGATTTTTTATTAGTGTTTTAGGGTATTTTGTATCAAAATCTACACTGATTATTATTTTATATTATGAGAGTATTTGCTTATGCTTTATGAAACATGCTAATTCACCAGAAGGTTATGTCTTTGTGACGGTTGCATCAGGCTTAGTTGCTAAAAAAGGCTGGTAAGTCTCTTTTTATATGAAAGAAAGGTGGCATGCCTCCAATTTACTGACATGGAATAATATTGTTAAGTTTAATGTAGTGGGATCTAGCTCACAAGCCTCTGCATGATCATTCTAAAATCTAAAGGTAATTATATGATATAATGCAAACAGTTCATACCACTTGAGTAAGAAAAATTGGAATAGATTTTTTTTTTTTTTATTTCTTCTTTTCCTGTATTCATAGAGAAGTTATTTTCTTCCTTTTACTCTGTTTCTTCTTTTCCTGTCTTCTCTCTTTTTTGCTAGAACACTAAACAGAAGATATAGGCTGTATTGCTCAATTAATAGAGAAATTTTGCATATTTTACATAAAAGTTAAATTCTCTTTTTATTTCAATAAGACTAAACTTTTGGATAATAAAAACAAGAAAGAATCCTAGATTTTTCGTAGTGTGATTCTGTTATAAGGTAATGAAGTTGACATTACTACAATTAACATGATTTTTGTATATTGGTGCTTGCTTTAAGGTAGCCATTTGTTAATTGCTACACTGGTACGGAAGAGACGATAAGTTGTTTGAATTATTGTCAATTACTGTCCACTACTCATTTCTACTCGCTTCGTCCATTCAATGATGGCCTCACCAATTTCAGAACACAGCCACACCAATGCTTTAAGGTACAGCTACCTTGTGCTTGCGCAATTACATACCATTGGGCTATTTATCTGATAGAGAGCAGGAGCAGGGGCTTGGCTTGGAGGAGGGGTCAAGGATCGAAGGCGAAGGCGGGGACGGGATTGAGCCCACTGTCCGTGGGCTGGAGGATTTAATTTATGTTCTTTAAGTTGTTTATGTTTTCTATTTTTGGCAAATAATTAGCAGGGTATTTAAATACCTAATTAGGGTTTAGTTTGGATTATCAAAGATTAATTTAGAGAATAGCCTTGCGGCTTTGGGCAACAGTGTTTCACTGTTGATTTTCTGTTTATGCTCTTATCAATTTGGTCCGACCTACCGGATCCGGACAGGCCACGGGATGGGGCTACCCGATGTGTGGGCCCAGGGTTGCCACCCGGATGTGGGCCCAAGGGGGGTTGCCACCCGGAGTTGTGGGCCTAGGTATGCGGGTTGCCACCCGAAGTGTGCCGTCCGTGGGCGTCCGGTTTGAAGGGAGATGGATTGTTATGATGTCCCATATCGGTTCTGCACGCAAGTGTGGAAGGACATATAAGTGCGGGTCAACCCTTCACCTTCGGTGAAGTTAGGGCTCCCTAGCTTATGTGCCTAATATTATCATATAGATTTGCTTATAATTACGTCGCATTCCTTTAGATAATCATGTGATTGTCAATCACTGAAACTGAAGTACAAAATATTCAGTTGGTATCCAACTTTTCCTTTGATTTGTGTAAATGGGCTTCATATTGGTCCGTGCTTTAAGTTACCCATTCACCTTTCAGTTCTTGTTATACAGATACTTCAGCTCCATGGTGGCATCAAGTCCACCTCAACTACGAGAAATTAAAATGTAGATGCTAATCCAGAATGAAATTTATTGAGGTTGCTCCAGGAAAATTAATGAGAATTTAATGGAACTTGTATGTATAAGTTCTTTCTGAATTTTACTGTTTTGAGGTTTAAGTTTGATTTGATCTTCACTATTTCACAGTGGAGTTACAATTTAAACGATCTAAATTATTTGTATATTCTTTTGCTAATAAATTCTAAATTATTTGTATATTCTTTTGCTAATTATTGGTTGCTACATCTGAAGAAATTCAGTTGTGCTGAATATCATGGAGTGAACATCGAAAATAGTGGGTAAGCGCCTCACGGTGTGAGGTGTCACTCTGCCTAGTTAATTAAAGTGTATACTCTTAAGAACAAAACAATATACCCTTACTCATCTTGTGCACCTGAGGATATCAGGGCCTCACTCATATATAAATTGAATAAATGTAATATTCTTGGAGCTGGAATTTTCCGCATGCACAATGTGTGTAAAGATATAACATTTTGTTTTAAGGGTACTTTAAGGGTATAATTTTCTCATTGTAAAGATATGACATTTTGTTTTAAGGGTATATACTTTAGGGTATAATTTTCTCAGTGAAAAGATCGACTCTTATAAATGTTTGATTAAAAAAAATTAATTGTGTTTTTTTTCAAAAAATTAAAAGACTAAAATTTTTATACTCAAGATATAACATTTAATATTATAAAGTTCAACTTTAAAAAAGAAACATGGTGTCCGGAAACAAAGTCTTGAACACTTTGTGTTTTGAGGACTTACCCTAGAAAAACACAAGTCTTGAACACTTTGTGTTTCGAGGACTTACTCCTAGAAAAAAGGGCGATGTTGCAATTTGCTATGTGTAATTTGAATTATGACATCTGTCATTTTAAAATTTTAAGAACATGCTCCATTGATATATATCATGCAAATAAATTAACAAATTTTGACTTGAAGTGTATAATGTGAGATAAAATATCAGGACCTTTAAAAAGTGAACAATGTTGTTGATCTTGATAAATAATAAGTATGTAAGTATTTTGAAGATGATGATATTGTATAGGATTATCATTTTTTTTAAAAGCTAATACGACTTTGCATCTGGTTGAACCTCAGGATACAGTGTACTCACTCTAAAAAATGTATACAATTATGAAAAATATATATATACAATTATGAACAAAAATTTATATATTTTGTTAGTGAATTTTTTGTTAGTTTTTTTAATGAAAAATTGAATATAAAAAAATACAATTATTAAAAAATATGTATACACTATTGAATAAAAAGTTATACACATATGAATGCTAGTTTTTTTAATGAAAAATTGAATGTGAAAAAAGTATAAAATTATTAAGAAATATTTATACAATATAGAATAAAAAGTTATACACATATGGGTGCACACTTGCAGCCGGGTGCACCGAATATCAATTCTTTATAAAAAATTGTTCATAGATGATTGGAGGCACAAAAATAAAAAGCATGTAATTTTATGTTAAGTCGACTTCATGTCATGATGTGGTATCTTCACCAGTGTAGCATGTGTTGCAGCTAGGGTTATTACACGATTCAAGCGAGCCAGAGTATTGCATACTCGAACTTGGCTCGAGTAGAAAATGAGCATATTCATGAGCTCGAGCATTAACGAGTAATTCCCGAACCGAGCTCAGCTCGAGTTTTTCGAGCCCTATTGAACTTATCAAGCCTTTTTGAGCCCTTATTTAATTAATTATTACATTTAATAATAATTAAACAATATTTATTATTATTATTAATATTAATAAATTATTATATTATTGTCGAGTCTTATCGAGTCAAATTCAACTCGACTCGTTAATAAAACGAGCATAAGACGAGTTCAAACTAAAGTAATCATGAATTGAGTCAAACTCTCGAGTAGTTTACTTAATCGCATCAAATTTTATCAAGTATAATTGTGTTGGAAAGCATATCCCGAAATATGTATATGTAAACTCTCTCCGTTAATAGATTCAAAAGACAGTTATACTCTTTAAAATATACTACTCCCTTGGTTTCAAAAAATTCTTTACACTTCTTATACTTGTTTATCCCATAATACTCTTCACAAAAAAAGATTAAAAAAAAACAAAGAAAAAAAAAACTCGTTTATCTATAACCTGAAGAGTTACTTAAATTTCAAATTAATTACTCTTAACTAACATATATATCATTACTCTATACTCTTTTATTTTATACGCATGCACCTTGGCTTAGAACCACCAATTCCGATTTCTGAAAATAAGGGATCAGAACCAAACCTGCCATAGGTCAGTTCATGTTTTAATTTGAAACAACCAATTCCAAATCGGAATTCCCTGTTCCTTTTTTTTTAAGTCTCAAACAGTAAAACTAAAAAATAGATAGGGGCATTGCTAGTATTGGTTCCTCATTTCATTGAATCGGAACTGAATCAGAACGATATCAGTTCTAATTATATTTTGACAGGTTTCAATTAAAATGTGCATGTATAATCTTTTACTACATAAAAATACTATAAAACCCAACAAAGTTGGTCAAAAAAATATTTTTTGTTAAACATAGAATAGTAAACGTGAAGGGTTCTTTAAATAAACTAGTAATGCCCCCGTGCGATGCACGGTTATTGAAGAAAATATAAATTTCTTCATTCTAATAAGTGATATTCAATTGAGGAATAAAATTAAGATTTTTGAATTTGAAATATAATAATTAAATAATGATATATATTTATTTTGAATTTTTGATATGGTAGATTTTAAATTTATGTCAAATCAATGTATTAGAATATATATTAATTTACAGTATAAAAAAGGAGAGATAAATAGACAATGAATGAATATTAAATGAGAAAATATTATAAGAGGTGAATATGTTGAGTGTTTCATTTATATATACTATAAATCTATACATTTATGTAATAGAATGATTATCATATTAATTAATTTAACATATTTTTAAAATGACAAAAACTTCTGTGCTCCCGGGACACACCGTGTCCCCATGTAAAACTCCTGTGTCACATGGGGACACAGTGTGTCATCGGGGCACAAGAGCATCGCTCTTTTAAAATTATTTATATCTCTTCCATCTTCTGTACTATATGTATATTACTGCATACTATATTTTATTTTTCATTTCACTTTGAAAATCACACATTTTATTTATTTATTTTTTAAAAAAAATCTATGTTTTTCTTCTTGACTATTATACTATTATTTTTGATTTATTAATAGAAATTTGAATAAGAATGATAACTATAGTAGTATAGCAGTAAGGAATGATAATGAATACTATTTATATAAAAATTATTTGATAAATAATGGAATTATTATCATATTAATTAATTTAACATATTTTTAAAATCACTTATATCTCTTGCATCTTCCGTATCATCCGTATATTACTACATATATTTTATTTTTCATTTCAATTTGAAAATCAATACATTTTTTTATTTATTTATTTTTAAAAAAAATTCATCAACACGTTTTGTTTATTTATTTTTTTTATAAAAATCAATTTTTAATTTTTTTTCTTCTTGAATATTATACTATTATTTTAGAATTTATTTAAATCAAATAAGTGATTTTTTTCCTCTTTCAATAATATTTATTTTGTCTTTTTTTCTATATGCATTTAAAAATTAATAGTTTATATTTTTTTAAATAAAATGAATTATCAATTATACAGTGTTCATATTACCATGAAATATTCATGAGATAAAATTTCAAAATTTTTTATTACTCCTAAATATATAACATTGTAAATAATATACTTGTTTCATTATGCAAATTGTAAATAATATTTTATATACATTGTAAGTTACATACTTGTGAAATGTAAATTTTACATTATATCAAAAAAAATTATTACTCCTAAATACTATATAACATTGTGGTAGCACGTCGGTTATTAATCTCCTCCTAATTGCGGGATAATGTAGTCTTAATGAGATGTCGGGGGATTAATATACGCGGAGCTAACATAAAAGGAGAAAAAATTGCCCCTTATGCTTTCTAGTGCCTGTTTTTGAAGGGGTGAAGGGATTAGATATATTACTATGGGGAATTTCCATATTTATATTGGATAATCTGATGTCACGCGTATCGGGGCGAATCGGCAGATTATTATGTACAGTGAGAGCATTAAAGGCGATGTAGCTTCACGTGACTGTTCTAGGATTTGATCTAGGATTTTTGCCTATTCGAATATCTCGTAGGATATTCGTATCTGGATCATATGGCCTAGTGGCTGTAGGTGGCCATTCTTGCGCGTAGAGGGTGAACTATTAATTGGGCCATTCCTGGGTATTGGGTCAATGGGCCCAATACATGATGAAGAACGAGGCCCATATTCAGAGATTCTACCACATTAGCCCCCAGGTTTCGTCGTCGTTGGCGCATGGCCAGCGGAGGCGAAACCTTTTGTAGCGCGCGCGTATTCTGGTCTTCGAATTTTGAATCCGAAATGGTGTCTTGAAGCGACGTTTCGAAATCCAGAGTATTTTTCGACGCACCTTTTCATCACTCGAGCTGTTTTGACATGCTTCACATTAATGACCCTCTAATTAGGGGTCACGTCGATCAGTAAATTTTGCTTTAAAAGGGGCCTTTTCCACTGTCACATTTTTATCTTCATCTTTTGCTTATTCTCTCATCTTTCTATTCCGTTTATCAATCGCAATTAAGCATGGGTTCCAGCGGTCAGCCAGCCAGTCAGTCGTGCCCTTTATGAGCGGCGAGCTGTGGTGGGACAGTGTCGAAATCCTTGGAGAGAGCCTTTCAGTATTTACAGGAAGAGACAGAGGTTTCTTCGTATCGCCGGAGGCTTCCGCCGACGACCCGCTCATTGCCTTCTTCATTTGCTAAGTCGGAAGACAAACCAGATTCAAAAAACATTCGGGCTCGAATCGCATCTCACGACGGAGCCCACAATGGGATGTGGGCCCATTTTCAGGATAGCACTATTCCTCATGCCTAATTCGAGGAGCTGTGTTCGAGATATGCGGCGCCAGGAGTGGACTTTATCTTGCCTGTCGAGAATGAAAAGGCGAGCAAACCGGCCCCAGGCGAGTGGCAGTGAACGTTCATATGTTGAAATTAGGGTTTAGCTTGCCTCTTCACCCTTATTTGGTGGAGCTTCTTAATTATTGGAATTTGGCGCCTCATCAGCTTTCTCCGAATGCCTGGGCTACGATTATTGGGTTCATACTTTTATTCTGCAAGAAAGGGTATCAGCAATTGTCCCCCAAGGAAATTAACTACTTAAACCGTCCTTCAGAGGAGAATGTGCATAAGGTTTCTACCGAGTCAACTCTTCTCGAGGATTGACTCTTTCGGGGAAGTCCACCTCCATCAAGAATTGGAAGGAGTGGTGGTGTTGGGCTTCGGGCGTGTGGAAGCCGTCTCACATCAGGGTCCCTTCTGCTTTTCAATTGATTCGTTCTCGCAAAGTTACGTTTTTTCCCTCTTTTTTTCTTTCTTTGTACGAGTGGTATAATCATAATGCCTCCCGCCTTATCTTCCAGATAGGAATACTCGTCCCAGCCCCCTTCCTTCCAAAGAATTCTTGGAGTTGGTGGGTGTCATAAGCAAAATGAGTGCCCAAGAGAGGAGCACCGATATCATCACTGATGAACTTTTGAAAAAGTGTGGGCTCATGGTGGACTCGAGGGTGCCGATTTCTTCATCGTTGGTGACTGTGGCCTCTCATGTTATCACTCATTCGTAGCCCCCGACGGCTTCCCTCGTTGATCTGGATGTCCCTGTTAGGGTGGCACTGATCCCTACAGGGCCATCCGCCTCCCATGATCAAGTGGTTTCGAGGCCTGACACTTTCACTGATATAGTAGAGGTGGACGAATCTTCTCCAGTAGAGACGAGGCCGAATCGGTACGGGGAAAAAGGGATTTTGCGGGAGATGATGTCGGTGCAGGTGACGAGTCGACTGGCGCTATGGTTCAAGAGGGTTTAGATGACGTGGAGACACTCTCGGATGAGGGACACGGGGAGGGCTTTATGCTTCACGACTCTGGTAGCTCTTTTCCAGTCATTCGTATGGTGCAGCGGCGTCCTTCTGGTTCCAATGGGATGGCAATGGACGATCAGTCAGCGCCATCAGCGAGCCTTCCGAGCCCCCAAGCAAGAGGGTTAGGGTTGACAGCTATGGCCTCTTCTCCGGCGGAGCTGCTTTAGGGTTGTCTTCCACCGAGACTCCTTATCTTGGTTTTAAGGTTGGTGCCTCTACTCCAGAAGTTCACTCTTTGCCCCCTGTACTCCGCAGCTTGTACGGGTCAAATCTGTATGATCCTGGTCAGCCCACTCTTCCGGCGTATATGCTGAGGGCGATGGAGTCTATTCCCACTAGTTTCACTCCGGAGGAGAGTGACATAATAGGAGCTCTGAATCCGGATGATCTCATATATGCGGCGATCGGATATCATGCAAGAGCCTTAAGTTATTCTAGTCAGGCATCTCTTCTTTTAGCTCGCCAAAGCCAGGAGGCGGCTCAAGTCACTGTCATTAATTGTCAAAAGGAGGCGGAGCTGACTCAATTGAGGGAGGAGATGGAAAAAAGGGGGCAGAGGCATTCGGAAGAGATGTCGGTTGTTAAAGAGGAGGCAGACCGCCAACGCAGGCTTCTGAAGATGCCTTGAAAGCCCTTCAGGAAGAGCTAAAGCTAGTCGAGGGAAAGCTCTTCTCAAGTGAGGCGTCAGCGAGGGCTGCCGAGAAAGCTTTGAGAGAGTCAGAGGAAGGGAGAAACCGACTCATTCAAGAGTTGGATAATGTGAAGAGGTAGCTGGCCGATTCCCAAGAAGAGCTGAAAGTCAAGGGAATGGAGGTGACCGCCTTGTCCCACAAATATGAGGCGGACTTCTCCTCTCTGATTAATTCTTAGAGAAAAGTGGTCGGAATAGTAGGTTTCGTCAAAGCCCTGGCTCATTCGGCGCGATTAGCTAATGGGATCAGCACGACTGTTCTTACAGAAAATTTTTTGTCAAATGTTACATGCCCGTATAGCGGCTTCGGGGCTACCGGCTGGCATAGACTGGGAGTCGGAGGGAATGAACTTAACTCCGTTAGGGCTCGTGTCGGACTTTTTCTATGTCCCAGGTTTCTCAGCCAAGTGGCATCCCAGCCTTCTACAGCGTCGATTTCCGCCATGGCCCCCACTCGATCTGGCCCTGCTCCGCCTGGCGAGACTTAGCTTCTAGGATGAAGTTGTAACTTTTATTCTCTTTTGTTGATTTTCCCCCTGGCTTGTACTACTGTTCTTTAATAGCAATGATTATTTTTAATGGTGGCTCTGACATGTATTTATCACCCATTTAATGCGGTGGATCCCCCATATCTTCACCGCCTGTTTCTTTTCGAACTGTCCCATCAGCATCGCTATCCCACGATCTCTTAAGCCCGATTTCACCCACGTGTCTTGATCGGACGCTTCGCAATTTTTCCTGCAAGCGAACTCTTTGAATTCTGGGGGTGGGGCAGAGAGTGGGGCAGTTATTGGGCCCCCACTTTTCTTCCCCACTACTTACCCCTATAAAAGGAGTTGCCCATGCCAGAATTTGATCCCACACTCTTAAATTTTTTATCCTTGGCAAATCCTTCTCTATGTTGAACTTGTTACCCTGAGAATGGCGATCGCTTCCTCTTTTGCGCTACTTGTACTTCTATTTCTGTCTTTCGTTATTCTTTCTCCTCCCCTCACGGCGGTGGATTCACAATCCTCCCAAGAATTCCTCAGTTCCGAGGAAGACGAAGAGGCCAGTAGTGTTAGGGTTCCCTCTGTAACACCGGTGACGCGGAGCGGGCGTCGCTCGGTTCCTCCACCCCCACGTTATGAGACTCCTCTGGAGCTTGCTCTTCAGGGGGGGTTCATTGCGGCGGCGCGTAATTCCCAAGACCAAAAATCGAGCCTCTCCGTCTTTCGTTAACCTAGAAGATTCTGCAGGTCCCAACAACACTAGTCGTCCCTCCAGCAGAGGCCGCGTCGTGACTGATTCTACTCTGCGGGTTTATCCCACCAGCATGCGAGGTGAGGACGTGGATGGGGTCTTCGCCTTATATAGCTACCCTGGGGTTGAATTCGTCGTACCCGAGCAGCGCGAGCGTCCCTGGAGCGGTGAACCTGATCATGCCGCCTTTAACACGTGCATGTTTGCTGCTGGTGTCAGGTTACCCCTGGCCCATGTTATCGGCCGAGTGCTGATCAATCGGGGTCTTGCCCTTATGCAGATAATCCCTTCAGCTTGGGCGAATTTAATTGGTCTGTTGGTATCTCTACGAGAATGGGTGTCCTTCTCCTTCTGCTCGAGATATTGACTATGTCTACCATTACGTCTGCTATCTTGGTTGCCATGGCCATTATTACTTACAGGTGCAGAGAGGCGTTCGTCCTATATTCGGTAGGAATTCTGTCGGTAGGCAGCACTGGAGGCGTCAATGGTTATGGGTGCGGAGTTTTGAGTGTCGCGATCCACACGAAAATTATCTCCCCGTGCCATGTGCTTTTCGGGCTCCTGAGTCTGGTGAGTCCTATCATCGCCTCTTCTCTCATCATTAGCATGTGTGTTTTTTTAAATTGTATCGTGCTTTCTTAGCAGCTCCACTTCGACCAGCTGAGGAAGAGTTGTCACTAGGGTTTTGTTGTGCTTTTGACGCGATCAACCGAATGACTCTTCCACGCGATGTCTTATCGCTTTTGTCGGATGACAGACTGTTAGGGGCGAACCTGTATTAGGATCCTACTCGTGCTCCGCCGGTAAGCTTTGAGGGAAGGGTAAGTGATAATTTCTCCTCCTGGGACGCTGCTCTTGACGAGTATTTTTTGAATCAGGTGGTTTTTCCTTTTCCCCTAAAGCCCCGCCTAGAAGTCGGTCCAAGCATAGTTACGGCCGAAGGGATTTCCACAGCCGTAAGAGGTAGGACTGGTCTTCGTGGCGTCGTAATCGTTCATGGCGACGGAACAGAAGAGGCGGTGGTGGGTGCGACTCAGGGCGGTACCTCAGCCAGCGAGGCGGAGCATCCTCGATCCTTGGACAAGGGAAAAGCTCCTATAAAGGAATCGTATTTCGAGAGAGTGAGCTTTTGGAGACAACCATCTTGGAAGCCGCTCGCAGGGCTAGTCGGGGTACAGGTGTTCGGATTAGTCCGATTGATGACCCTCTTAGTGCTGGCCGCTCTGGGCACCTCGCCCTGACGGCAATCCAGCTTCCGAAGGAGAGAGGCGTGAGGGTAGTGGTCGTCCACCGAGTCCCCCAGCTAGGGGAGCTTTTGCTGCGGAGGGCGGTGCTAGTGGGGGCGTTCCTTTAATCGCTTTGGACTAGCTGTTATGGTTGAGTAGCATGAGGAACGCTCGTTCGGCGATCGAATCGGAGCTGAGTGTGTCGGAGGCCAGCTTTGTTCCTGGCTATTCGTGGAATCTAATGTTGTCTCGTTGGTTGCAGAGCGCAGGTCCTCACGAGATTGGGAATGCCGCCCTGGTGAGTGTCCGACATGCCTTAACTTTTCTATGCTGCTTCCTTCTTTTGACAGAGTCCGGACAGTCTATCCCTCCTGGAGTCGGTCTGAGCACGGGAGCCTCTACCAGTGCTGAAGGACTTACTTCTATGGAGAGGGCCCGTCAAGCTATGGTGGCAGAGTAGCTCATTACTGCAGCCAACACTCAGACAACGACGTACAGAGAGAGAGCTTGTATGGTCAAGAACCAGGTTCACCAATTGGAGGTTGCGCGTTACTTAGCCGAGCACGAGTTAGAGCGCGAGAGGGAGCGTGTTGTCCAACTGGAGGCGGAGGTAGCTTGGATGAGGAGCCTTCGTGATTTTTCTAGAACCGGTGATGGTGCAGGTCCTAGCGGCATAGGCGGTGCGGGTCCCAGTGGCGTGGGGGTACGGGCCCCAGTGGTACTTGATGGAGGGTATTTATTTTGTATTTTCCTTCTTGCTATAAGACTTATTTTGGACATTATGATGGTACTTTGTGATTTAATGCATATTTTCTTGCACTTTGTTATGGCTTTATAGTTTTATAGGCTTATTGTACAGCTTGTTCACATGGAAACTTTACATATAGAAGCATTTCAAATTCTGAATATTCCATGGATGCTTGATATTTTCGCCACTGAGCCCACTCAGTTCGTAGGCCCCGTTACCCAAACTTCTTTTTATCATGTATGGGTCTTCCCAATTTGCTCTGAACACTCCACCTTGTTGGCAGATTTTTCTCATCACCAAATTCCCCACTGCGAAGTCTCTATTACGTACCTTTTTGTTATATTGAGATTCCAATCTTGATTTATATATAGCATGTCTTTCTGCTGCTTCTAGCAGGAGCTCCTCTAATAGGTCTAGGTTGAGTTTAACGGCTTCTGCATTGGTTTTTCCTTCTTTATGGGACACACGGAATGTTGGACAGGCTACTTCAGTTGGTATGATTACCTTCATTCCGTATATTATCGAGAAGGGAGTCTCTCCAATTAACGTTCTGGCGGTGGTGCGATATGACCAGAGGACTCCAGGTAATTGCGCGACCCAATTCTTCTTGAGACTTTTCAGCCTGGTTTTGAGGGTATGCTTAATCACTTTATTCACCGCCTCAACCTGTCCATTCGACTGAGGATGATAAGGGGTTGAGAACAGTTTTCGTATCCCTAGTCCGTCACAAAATTTTTGAAGCTGCATGCCTTCAAACTGTTTTCCATTATCCGTCACAATTGCGCTGGGTATTCCAAAGCGGCAAACGATATTTTTCCATATGAAGGTTATCACGTTAGCCTCACTAATCGTTGTTAACGCTTCAGCCTCTGCCCATTTTGAGAAGTAGTCGACTGCAACCACGGCGTACTTGACGACTCCCCTTCCATGCGGGAATGGGCCTATCAAGTCGATTCTCCACTTGGAAAAAGGCCAGGGAGCCGCCGTTGTGACTAGTTCTGTAGAAGGAGCTCTGATTATGGGAGAGTAGATTTATCAACTCTTGCATGTTCTGGTGTATTCGATAGCGTCCTTCCTAAGAGTAGGCCAGAAATATCCTTGTCGGATCACCTTTAGCGCCAGCGCTTGTCCTCCTGAGTGATTTCCGCATACTCCTTCGTGGACCTCCATCAATACTTTAGCAGCCTCCGCTTTATTCAGGCATCTTAATAGCGGCATCAGACATTCTTTCTTATACAGCACATTATTTATCATGGTATACCTGGACGCTCGGAGCCTTAATCGTCTTGCTTCCGTCCTGTCCTCCGGCTCTTTCTTTCTCAGGAAGGCTCTGATAGGGGTCATCCACGTTTCTTCTTCGTCAACTTGCCAAATCGTCCGATCACTTGGGGCTTCTTGTTTCATGATGCTAATGCTCCCCAATTGCTCGGCATTTTCCGAAGTCGCCAGCTGAGCCAACGCGTCCGCTTAAGTATTTCGTAGTCTAGGTACTCGCGTGATGTAGACATAATCAAACTTTTGGATCATATCTGCTACCAACTTGCGGTAGCCGACTAACTGTTGACCTTTAGCTTCATAATCACCCATTATCTGGTTAACCATTAGCTCCAATTCGCTATAGATCATTACTTTCTTTACTCCAATCGTCAACGCCATCCTCATGCCGGATAGCAGGGCTTCATATTCAGCTTTGTTATTAGTTGCGGGGAATCCAAACCTGATTGATGAACAAAACATTTCTCCAGCGGGGCTGGTGAGTACCACGCTGGCTTCGGAGGCGTAAGTAGTGGATGATCCATCTACCGACATTTGCCAGGGTCGATCGGTCACCTCTCCTAGCAAAGTGGGGATGGTAAGTTCTACTACTAGGGCTTGCGCCTTGATAGCCAGTCGGGGCACATACCTGATATTGAATTGGTTTAACTCTACGGCCCACTTCATCAGTCTTCCCGCTACGTCTGGTTTTGAAAGCACTTGCCTTAGTGGAAAGGACGTTACCACCTCGATCGAATGTCCCAAAAAGTATGGTCTTAGCTTCCGCGCGCTCATGACCAGGGCATAAGTGAGTTTTTTGACTGCGGGATATCTGAGTTCAGCATCGTGAAGCATTTAACTTACGTAGTATATCGGTACCTGTTGTTTCTTTTCGGTCCGAACTAATACCGCACTAAACGCGGATTCAGAGGGGCTAGGTATAGGCTGAGAGGCTCACCCGGTTGTGGTTTTGACAAAGTTTACGTATTGGCCAGCGTGTCTTTTAGCTCTTCGAAGGCCTTTTGAGCCGTTGGCGTCCAGTCGCACTTTCCTTTTTTAATTACATTCATAAGGGGTTTGCATTTGTCGGATGCTCTAGGTAGGAAACGACTGAACAATGCAATTCTTCCGGCTAGCCTTTGTATTCCTTTTGAGTGCTTGGGAGGTTCCATATCCTGTATGGCTCTCACTTTGTTTGGGTTGGCTTCTATTCCTCTTTTACTCATCATGTATCCGAGGAATTTTTCGGCGAACACTCCAAACGTGTATTTTTTAGGGTTGAGCTTCATTCCGTATTGTCGTAAGGTGTCAAACGCCTTTCTCAAGTGGCACACGTGATCGTTTGTGTCCACACTTTTAACCAGCATGTCGTCCACATGTACTTCAATGATTTTTCCCAGCTCCTCTCGGAACATCTTGTTCACTAATCTCTGGTATGTGGCGCCTGCATTTTTCAGCCCGAATGACATCATCACCCAGCATAGTAGTTTCCTTTTGGTGTAGAAGGCCGGTTTCTCTACATCGTTTGGGTGCATAAGAATCTGGTGATAACCGGAATATGCGTCCATGAAACTCATTAACTCGTGGCCGGCTGTGGCATCAACCAATTGATCAACATGTGGTAGAAGGAAACTGTCTTTTGGATATGCTTTATTGAGATCTGTAAAGTCGATGCATAATCTCCACGACTTGTTCGCCTTTTATACTAGGATCGGGTTGGCTACCCATGCGGGGAATAACGCTTCTCTTACCAAATTGTTGGCTAGCAATTTCCTGGCTTCCGCTTCAATGATTTCATATTTTTCTGGGCTGTACTTTCTCTTCTTCTGCTCCACCGGTCGGTAGGATGGGTTGGTGTTAAGTTGGTGGCATGCATGCTTTGGATCTATCCCCTGGATATCGCTGGATGTCCAGGCGAACACGTCTAAATTGGACTTTAGAAATTCAATTAGAGTCGTCCGATGGGGCTCTTTTAGTTGTGATCCAATGTACAATTCCAAATCCAGATTACTCGGCTCTACCCTTATTGCTTCGGTTTCTTCGGCCGGTTCTCCCATTTTCCTTTTCTTATCAGACCTCGGGTCTTCGTCGGTTATCGAGGAAAGACCAACTCCCGGGTCGTCGAAGGGTCTGAGCTTTCGGTCATTCCCCGTCGTTGAGTCTTCCGGCGGCGGATCCTCTTCGCGATCTGTTTCTTCTTCATGATTATGCTGTTCCATCATCATTAACTGGAAACCTGGGTCGTGATAATTGAGCTCGTCTACTTTTTCGATGAACGAGCACTCTCTGGCTTTCCTCTGGCTTCCTCTAATAACACCAACTCGGCCGTCAGTGGTTACAAACTTTATGCATTGATGAAGTATGGAGGGGACAGAGTTGAATTGATGAATGAACGTTTGTCCAAGGATGCAATTGTAAGGTGATGAAAGATTCACTACCTTGAATTCAAGGACGTGTTGGGATTTTACCACCAGCTTTTCATCAATCAGTTGGACTGATAGGTCTATTTGTATTAAGGGTATAGTGATGGCATTTCCGAAACCGGATCTCATCATTGGAGGGGGACGTCTTATGATGAGAGAGTCCCCCTATAGCCTCGAATGCTTTTTCGAATATGATGTTCGTGTACGCCTGTGTCGACCAAACACCGATGCATTCTTACTCCGATATGATGGCTGGAATCACTAAAGGATCATTGTGAGGAGTTCGTATTTCGGCAATGTCTTCTTCGGAGAAGAAGACATCGGCTTCATGTAACGGTGGTCGCGGACTTGCTACGAGCACATGTTGGTACCTGTCAAGCTCTCTCAGCTCGGCTTTCCGCTTTCTTCGTGACATGGTGGTCAAGGCCTTGGAAGTCCCCACATAACCTTCATTTAGCATGTATACCTCCCTAGGCGGTGTGGGTAGACGGTCTTCCAACCCCCTTTGGTCCTGTGAGTTGGCTGGTCCGTTAGGCCATTTGGCCACAGCACGGGGTTGTTCCCTCTTTTATTTTGGGCCAGCCACCAGTCGGTCCAATTTTCCATCCTCGAATAGTCTGATGAGCTCGGTCAACAGATCTCGGCATTTGTTGGTGTCATGGCCGATGGATTTATGGTATTTACAGAATATTTTTTATTTAGCTTGGCTGGATCTGCACGCATCCTAGGCGGGGGATCAACAAGTTGGTGTCTTGTATCTTGTCGAATATCTCTTCGGGTATGAGTTCGAGTAACTCAGTCATCTCTTGAATTTGATCATCGTCCGGGAATGGCTTGAAAGAAAAGGGAGCCTTATAATCCTTCTCACCTTTTCTCCTTTTCTTGTCGTCTTCCATGGGGTCGACTTTAGTCTTCTTGTATTTTTCGAGAATTTTCTCACTGTGGATGAATGCTTGGGCAGCCATGAAAGCGGCGTAGCTGTTCGGCAATTTCTGTTCACAGCTGGTCCACATAGGAGACTCGGGGAGTAAGGCGACGATCGCCAAAATGGTCGACGTTTCGTCTGACACTTCCTCCATATTAGCGCGATGTTCGTTGAATCTCTTCATGAAGTCCTTCAAAGACTCCTTCGGTCCTTGCCGTAAGCAAGCCAGTTTTTGCTTAGGCTCCTTCGCTTGCCTCAAATACGCGAAGTGGGACGAAAAGGCGGTGGCTAGTTGTGCCTATGAGTCGATGGAGTTAGCGGGGAGCGATTCGAACCACGAGTGCGCCTTGTCACCTAACTTCAAGGGGAACATCTTACACCGATCCTCTTCTGAGCACCCTTGCACAGCATCCACCCAACATATTTATTGAGGTGCGAGATTGGGCTGGATTCGCCGGCATATTGGGGGATTTAATGGATTCGTATCTTTTTCATGATGGCCGCCATGATCACCCTGTGAGTGAATGGTGACCTTCCGGATTCCGAGTCAGGGATATTGTGGGGTCCGGCTTTGTTTCTTCTCTCCACTTGATCGAGTCACCTCCTCAGCGGATGTATTTCCTCATCGTGTTGTCTCTTGAGTCGGGCGACAAGATCGTTTTCCGTGCTTTCCCCAACTTGCTCGCGGGTCTTCATGGGGCATGGTCCCAGTCGGTCTTTTATGCTCACGTGTCCAGTCGTGTGTGCCGGGGAACGACTGGCAACCGAGTTAACATGGGACGCCATTTTTCTTCCCTCTCGTCCTTCGTCTACCACTTTCTGGGCTTTCTTGGGCTCCCTAGTTGTGTCTCTTTGGCCCATCCGTTCATGTACCGACCTTCTCGGCGGAGTCCGTTCGTGCCGCCGTTCATTCGTTTGTTCTGTTGAATTTTCTTCGAGGCTGAAGCTGAGCCTCCGAATGGCAGTCTTTTGTTCCGCGGCTTGCTTTCCTTTTACCTGTTTCAGAAGATCGAAGTACTTTTTTCGGAAATCGATTTGTGAGTCATCTTCCTCTGGATTCATGTCGTGCTGCGGGACTTCCTTTTCCAGGGTCCGAGGGGGATTAGGGTCCTCCTGTCAGTGTCGGCTGGCGGTCGCACCCGTTATACTAGGAGTGGCTTCGTCTCGCTCATCCATCATCGAATGCACGATAAGGTAGAGATGGACTTAAAGGTTTCGATCGTCGAGAGCTCTAGGCAAAACAGGCGGTTGTGTGCCGATTCCCACAAACGGCGCCAAATGTAGCACGTCAGTTATTAATCTCCTCCTAATTGCAGGATAATGTAGCCTTAATGAGATGTCGGGGATTAATATACGCAGAGCTAACATAAAAGGAGAAAGAATTGCCCCTTAGGCTTTCTAGTGCCTGTTTTTGAAGGGGTGAAGGGATTGGATATATTACTATGGGGAATTCCCATATTTATATCGGATAATCTGATGTCACCCGTATCGGGGCAAATCGGCAGATTATCGTGTACAGTGCGAGCATTAAAGGCGATGTAGCTTCACGTGACTGTTCTAGGATTTGATCTAGGATTTTTGCTTATTCGAATATCTCGTAGGATATTCGTATCTTGATCATATGGCCTAGTGGCCTGTAGGCGGCCATTCTTGCACGTAGAGGGTGAACTGTTAATTGGGCCATTCCTGGGTATTAGGTCAATGGGCCCAATACACGATGAAGGACGAGGCCCATATTCAGAGATTCTACCACAATTGTAAATAATATACTTATGAAATGCAAATTTACATTATATATACTTGTTGATACTTTGTTAAGAAAGTATATATGAATTTAGAAACTCCCTCCACATAATTTTATTTTTCATATATTAATAAATTAATAATATAAGATACAGTATCTATACACTATATAATTCAAAATTCTAAATAAAATTCAATAATGCAATATATTTGAATATATCTCTAAATCTATAAAAATAATAGAAATGAAGAAAAGCTATATCATTTTTTCTCATTTATTTCGATTTTATATATCACAAGTTAAATTATTTCTTGCCGTATCTCGCTAAATATATATAGATTCACGACAATACTTTCTTGCTAGTTGTCTGATCTCATATCTCTAATCTTTCTTTTCTCATTTTATTTCTATCATATATCTAAAAATTAAATTAAAAAAATTACTACAAATTAAATTATTTCTTCTATGTAGTTTAGGATTCATCTTCTTCTAATAGGGATTTTCGCGACTTATGTTCACTCTCTTTTGTACGATAAGACTTTGTCGGACATGGGCTATAGCACAATCATCGATATGCCCGAATGGAGAGTCTTCCCCACCGAGATTCAAGTTGTAGCAACTGATCACTATTCATCTGTCAAGCTGCCAATCCAAGCGGGATCACAAAGAATACAGGCACGGAGTTGTAGCAACTGATCACTATTCATCTACCAAGCTGCCAAGCCAAGCGGGATCACAAAGAATACAGGCACGGAAAACATCCCTATCCTTGATGAGTCGAATGGAGAAAAAAATTACTAACAATTTCTAAGTTGATAAGTCGAATGGAGAAAAAAATTACTAACAATTTTTAAGTTTTCTATTTATATGTTGCTAAAATATGTGTGCTTGCGCTACACTTTCATGTCGGCACAATCAGAGTGTGAGCTTCACCTCCGGTGGATGCTATCCCTCTGGTTAGACGCCGCCAGACACCTCTCTGCAAAGCCTCCATCATCCTCTCTGCAAAGCCTCCATCATCGACTCCACCATCCCAACTCCCACCTCCAACTCCACCCTTCCCCTTCCCCTTCCACCAAATATAAAAGAGCCTCCAAATATAAAAGAGCCTCCATCTCCACCTCTGATTCCACCCCCACCGTCTCATTGAAATTTTTTGTCTCTATTAATTTATTTGTTTCCTTCTCTAAAACCGGTCATGTATATATAGGCAAATCTTAAATCTTCTTGTAGAAAATATAAGCAAATCTTAAATCTTCTTATAGAAGCCTTATATAACAATAAAAATAATACTTCCTAAAGATTTTATTTCTTTACTTTTATTTCTTTTTTTTTCTTTGTTTTTAGTGGTAACTTCCTTTGGAAGGCACTATTCTACTTTTATTAATATATAGATATAGATGAATTAAATCATAAGAGCAAACACGTGTCTCACCGAATGAGTTTCGTAAAGATGATAAGAAAATTTTAACAATTCAATAAAAAATAATACCCGATTAAAGGAAATTATTTAATAATGATGCAATAAATTATTTCATAAACAATTTGTAAAATAAATGAAAAATGATATTCTCTTCATCCACTATCTATTTTGTTATTTTGGTTGTCCACACTAAAAGTACACATTTTTCGTTTTTAGCACAAAAGAGCACCCACTCACCAATAATACAATTATTCACTTTGATATAAAATATTAATACCCTTTAATCCACGTGCAAAGAATAAATGGATACTTTGACTATAGATGGAGGAGTAACACTTTTTAACAAATATTAACATCTTTCACAAAATATGATAGTTAATTGAGAAAACGTAAAATGATATAACTGTAATACGGTCTCACGCAAGTATTGCTCATGAATTAAAGGATTAAAATATAATAAGACATGAAACACTAATAGTGGTCCACTAAGACCGCATAATTCGTAATTAATTATGATGCAAAGAATACTATTCTTTGCCATGTTGCTAAGATAAAACTATCTTTTTTCGTCTCTATTTTTTTCAAATTGATAAAACTAAATCAATAGATAATATATAACCTTCCATATAAGCAAGGAGCTCTCAAGATTTTGTTAAACAATGGAATAACATAACATATACTAGTTTATAACAAATTACCAAGGCATTAAGTGCAGGCAGCACTTGCAAAAACTCAGTAAAAGATGAAGTCCAATTTTGAAGATATTCGCAAAACAAGGACTCTCTCTCCAGGTCAAGAGGAGAAAGAATAGAGCGCCCAAAGCGTAACGAACAACCAACCCAGGACTATACCCACATAATGGACTGTCAAAAATTCACCTGCTCACTCAGAAGAGTAAACTCAAACTGCAACTTTTCCGAGCATTACTTTCGTTCCTTCATTATCTTCAGCGTAAACTAACCTTGGCTTGCAGTCGGTTTGCTCAACTTTATGCCTGCCGCCATCAAAAACTATAATTGTGTAAAATTACAGGCATGATAGAATATGCAATTAAGGACTATCAGTTTTCCATGGGAGCATTGTGCACAACCTGATTTGATCATTCAAGCATCGACTGACTTGAGGGAGTAGAAAAAATCTTTAATCATACATTACAACTTTCGAAGAACGAAAAAGAAGGGCAAAGGAAGTTAGCATGCTATGCATAAGATATCAACAATAAAGCTGAACCAACCTATGGGATGAGAGGTCAAGCCCACAAGTTAATGTGGAAAGGGTGAAACTAGTAAATGCTATTGCACATTAACCAGAGCATAAAAATCTATCAACACAAGAGGATAATACATGAACTTTTGGTATTATGGGAAATAAATTTATCTTGCCTATATTGTAAATAAATAAGTTATGCTAACTACT
The DNA here is from genome assembly GCA_023678885.1 of Pogostemon cablin. Classification (NCBI taxonomy): domain Eukaryota; kingdom Viridiplantae; phylum Streptophyta; class Magnoliopsida; order Lamiales; family Lamiaceae; genus Pogostemon; species Pogostemon cablin. Next base: position 16,095,689 of record CM042978.1, on the reverse strand, counting down.
CCTGGGTTCTATATTCCAGTCCCACAGCTGCTACACCAGCGATTGATTCTGCCGCCCCTTACCTAATTCCTGAATCAGTCAAACGTTGCAATTATTCCTAATGAATCCTTGCTGGGTGTATCTCACAACTCCTATTCTGACACAAACAGACATAATTTATGTAATATATGCAAGTTGATTCACTTATTTTTTTTATAAATCATAAGCTCAATTAGATTACTTATTAACGTTGTATAGTACAAATTATACACTATTTTAAAATCTCATTAGCTTTAGGTTAGAAATTTTATAAGACTTGTATGACGTTCATTTACCTATGTATCTCATAATAGAGCAATAAGATTAAACATAACATTAATACAAACTTAAATTTGTAAAATTGTCCAGAGTAACGTTTCCTTTATATTGCTTAAATAAACCAAGTGGAAGGAAGTAAGCCAAGGTGTAACTGTACTTGAACTTAGAACTAAACATTAGTTGGGGTTCAAATAAGTGGGCATAATCCTTAGCTGTTAATGTGGGAGAAAGCAACATATGGAAAAGATGAAGCTATAAAGGACACATTAGCAAAAGCATCGTTTAAGATGAAGTTTTGTGACATGTACCATCTTTCTAAATATGAAGAATAGAAATAGGACATCTAAATAAAATGCTTAAGAGTCAAAGGGAGAGCTGTCTCTGCCAACAAATTCCTGAAATTCCTAAAAAACTCAAAAAGGTTTGCAAGAAATAAATAAGCAAACAACAGGTGTCATGAGTAAAGCCTTTAATGAAGCTGATAAGCATAACATAAATTTAAAAAGGTTATAAAATTGAGAAAATCATCATTTGCATTTTTTATTTTTTATTTTTTTACAATTTTCTAACCCCTCGTATTGCAAATAATTAATTTTTTTGAAACAACAGAATACCTTAGGTCCTCAGGAAGACATTAAAGCCAACCATAAAATGACACAAACTAGGACATTCAAACAGAGTGAGGTCATTTCCTGGTTTTAATCTCTCTAACCGGAATCACAATGATTGATAAGGAGAACTAGCCTTTGCATGTAGACCAATAAAAAAATAAAAAAATAAATAAAGAAGAAGATTGAGAAGCAGCACTATGCATATTTCCATCAAGAGTTGGCCTTGCAAGCACAGGGTATATGTGCATGTATACACCGGGATCAATTTGAAGAGAATAGACACGAAAATTAATAAAGCTTCAAGGGCAAAGAAATGAAGAATTAAACCCCAATGGTAGGGGATTAATATAGGTTGGTAAAGTCCAGGTACGAAATCGATTAGGTAAATCTAGTATACAAGGGTTTGCATTCCATCAATCTCAGGAGTTGAGAACTATATCCCTTACAATTCAGCAAAAATAAATAATTGCATCTCTCATTCTATATAAATAATATCTTAATTTCCTAATTATAATCATTTCAAGATTCTGGAACACTCGGTGATAGTTACAGATGACAATTATTTAATATAAAATTCTAAACCTCAGGAAATAATTAACTATGTGACAGGCTACTTCCAAACTTATGCCCAGCAAATTAAGTTAAAGAGGCAAGATGAAGGCCAATCACTAATTCACAAAATAGAAGTTTAATAGAGTAAAAGAAAAGGAAACTTTGTATCAATTGATACAATTCACAGTCTCCTTGTACATAAACTAACATAATGTAAGCTTAAAGAATTCGCAAGCTTAAGAGAAGAGCAGCATCGACGGTTATCAATTCTTTTAACATGAAGTCAACAATTGGCCGGTACTTCAATAGCAACTACACATAACCTTTTCATCCAATAAAATCTAAAGCATTGATAACATTTAGTTCATAGCTCAATACGAATAAAACACTTTCTCAAGAGATCTCGAACAAAAACCAGTAACAATCACTTAATATTCCATTTTATAAATGTAGCACCCATCAGAAATGCAAAAAATAAATTATCCATTTAAAAACAAAATTCAAAATCAACCACTTGAAATTACCTGCATCAATCACCAAAGTTCTCCACGGAAGTATCAGCGTTATCATCATCCTCGTCCTCATCGTCTTCATCCATCTCTCTCAGTTTAGCAATTTCAGCCTGTGCTCGATCAACAATCTGCTTCTTCTGCAACTCCAACTCCCTCTGAAAATCCTGCCTCATTGTTTCCAAATCCATCATTTGCTTCCTCTTACTCTCCTCAATCTTCTCATAAATCTCTCCAAATTTCTGGATTGAATCCGCCAACAACCTAGCAGACTCCCCACTATCCTCCTCCTCTTCCCCCAAATCTTCATCCTCATCATCCTCATTATCCTCATCCGATTGAGCAGGACTATCCCTCATTTCATCCAACACATTGGACCTATCCAAATAAACCCTAGGATTCATAAACACATACTCCCCCGAATCCAAACCACATCCCAACCCACTATACCCTCGACTCCTGGTATTCAGCAGAGCATCCATTTTCTTGAAAAACACCCACTTGCTACCATACCCACTTTCCGCTTTTGCCCTTTCCTTCTTGTACCTATTCTTCAGCACATCCAACTGATTTCTGCACTTCCCCTCCGTTCTCTCACTTCCACTCATCTCCATCACTTTCTCAGTCACCTCTGCCCAATCCTCCGACCTCAAACTCCTCCTACCCAATTCCATAAACCTCTCCCCCCACACTTCCAACAGCACAAAGCTCTCCTCCTCACTCCAGTTTTCTCGCCGTGGAGCGGATTCATAGCTGGAAACGAAAGACTCGAGCTTTCTCTTCTTGGGGTGCCTCTTGGAGTCATCATAATTGTACAAGTTGCCGTTTTGGGAGAAGTTCTTATCTGGGTTGTCTTCATTCTCATCGGAATCATTGTCGTCTACTTCGTCGTTGTATTGGATTGCATTGCTGGTCCTGTAACTGTAGGGATTGGGATTTTTCATGGAGGAAGATTGGGGGGTTTTTTATAGGGCAAATTGGAAGTGGAAGAAGAGGAAGGGGGAAAAAGCGCAGATGATGTTATAAAATGCTCACCAAGATTCTCTTGAAGCCTAGTTAACACAGAATAAAGGTCCCACTTTGAAAAGTAGATAAAACATGTGTGGAATATCAATTCATTATTAGAGTATTTTTGTGAATCATATAATATTATATAATCGTACTTATGTATTATTTATTATATTTTAGAAAGAAAAAAAATTACCGATAAACATATTTTACTTATATAATAATTAAGTTTTAACACGTTTTACATAAGCACTGTCTCACAAAAAATTTTTGTTAAAAAATAATAATATACTCAATAGTTCATCCATCCCGTATAAATATTTATATTTACCTTTTACATGAAGATGAAGATTAAAAAATATAATATGTTAATGTATAATGAGTTGAAAGATATATATTATTTTAATATATATATATATATATATATATTGAATATTTGTATTAGTATTTGATGTGAGTCATATGTTGATATATCAATTGGTTTGTATTGATCCTATATAAAATAAATGTATAGATTGAAGTGGAATATCAAAATTTAAAATACCTAAAGAATAAAATTGAATAGACTAAATATAAATGAATGGTGGTATACATCACCAATTTAACTAGTCTGAAATGTTCATGAATTTCATGAAATGCTAACCGATATACAGTGTTGTTTTATGTATATATATGGTTCTTAAAATTGTACACTCCCATTCAATAAAATCTTTTATATACTAAACAAAGGTTTTAATCTGCTGATGTGTCATCATTAGAGTAATCTATGGCTTATTTGTCAAATTCTTATAATTTTGATTTTTTGACATTTTATTTAACTTATTGGGTAATTAGTATTTGGTGCCATTTTCAAGATATCAAGGGAGTTCAGGGATTTCACTGCAATTTTAATTGTCAACACCCTCAATTCAAAACCCTATTCTACGGCCGTCGCACTCATGGGATTTTGGCTTCGGCGGAGACGCCTCCAACTATTCGTCTCTGGCAACCGTCAGCCTTAATTATTTGTGACGATTGCGGTGGCCGCCGAGCGCTATACTCTATGTACGTGATACGCCCCCAAATTAATAAACAACGAAGATTTATAAAATCGTATCAGTATGTCTTCTAGATGTGATCCTTCTCTACTTCTCTTAATCATCATGCTGGGTGAAATTCTTATAAAAGAAATGGAGGTAAATATATTTCCCATTATTTGAATTGGTTTTGATTGGTTTAGATGAGAAAATAAGTTAGATGAAAATTGGGAATTATTTATTTGCCCTAATCTCATTTGGGGAAGATTCCCACACTGCAACATAGAGCCCATCAACAATATTTCACGCTGATTTCATATCATTTAGCGATAATTGAAGCTGAACAGAATCAAATGTTCGATCTTTCTTTTGCCCATTCATTTTTTTCTCTTTTTCCTGTTCATTTTCTGTCTTTTATTATGATTTAGAGTACATTTTGTTTTAATGTTCCCGTTTTGTTTGTTGGTTAATTTGCAGATTGTGTATGTTGGACAATGCAAACCCTTATTTTCCTCTCCTCCATCGAAGAATAATTTTCATCTCATCGATCGTTTCTTCCGATCACTGATTCGAAATAAGGTACTACAAACTGTATCTTTTAATATTTTTACATTATGCATTTGCCGTTCCAGTGAACTACATACTTAATTTAATGGTCTCAATGTTTCAGAATCTATACTTTTGTGAGTAATTTTTATCTATTACTTTTTGTATCATGTATTTATATTTTTTAATTTTCAAGTCAATTTTATAAGACTAGGCCCAAAGAAAAATTTGATGGGTAAAAAGGTTTGATACAGCAATGACAGGGCTAACATCAAACGCACTCCTGAGAGTGTGTTTTTGGACAAAAATCAATCGCACCGAAAAGTGAAAATGTCTTCATGCATGGTTGTAGCTGTTGGTGCATCCTCTTTATGTGCACTTGATTTCACCATAAACCTCTCTCGAAGCCTAATTCAAGGTACTCAGCTCCTCCATTTCAGGTACTTAAGTTTGTCATAAGTATTGTTTAATCATGTATGCAAGGCTCATTATAATTTAGGGTTATTTTTATTGAAACTCTGATCAGAAAACCAGTTTTCAAGGATTTTAATACAAGAAGCCAAAAGGGTTATGTTTAACTCATTGGTGAGTCAGAGTATTATCAGTGTTGAGAGTGTGAACAAAAGAGAGTATCGAGATCACAGCTAGAACTGGTGGTGCTGCTAAGAATATTGAGGTTGAAGTTGATAAACATTGGGCTTGACATTTGACCAAAAACAAGGTGGTGGGGTGGTCATCACTGTAAGTAATTAGTATCTATCATTTCTTCTTACATGCAGTTTGATTTGAGAAATTTTTGTGTTTTATATTCTTGGTATTGATATGAGATATGAAACTTCACTGTAATATATAACACATATCACTTACAATGTGTTAGAGTCATATACATGTATCTACGTATACGTGTGCTGTTAAATTTATAGAAAGTAATGAAAAACGAAAAAAATGATTTACGCTATGGAATGTGGTGAAATGCAGCAAGAGGTGGGCTTAAAGCAGGGGACCAGGTACTGTACTCAAGCAGCTTCTTTGGAGATGAACTATGGCCAGCTGTTGAGCTTGGCTTCAATAAAGCCTGATTTTGTATACTTTGTTATTAGCACTTAGCAGGTTATTTGATTACTTCTTTGCATTTGACTTAGTTTCAAACTTTGGAAATCCTTTTTTTACTTTACTTCTTCCAATAAACAGTAAGCCCTTTTCCTCCCCTTTATCCAATCCATTTCATTAAGAACTATGTACTCATGCTCAGAATAATGTCATGGAATCAAGAACGCCTGAAGAAGTTTTGGTTGATGGGTTTGGTGGATACTTATCATTGTAGCTGATCCAGTCTGCAAAATGGTGGTTTGGTTTCTTAAGGAGGTTCCTCACTAAGATTTATATTATAAATGGGATGACTATGGTTGGAGAGTAAACTATACTAATAGAGTGGAAAGATGCTTCATTCGTAAGTCACATGCTCCATATATAATTATAAATTAATATCATAATTTTGATTTTCTATTAACTATTTGGGCAAAATAATTGATATAAAGTTGAATGTTGGATATATCTTTCAAGTCATGAATTGCTTTATACCTGCTTTTTCTTGTGGCCTGTGAGCCATTAAATGCTTTAGTGAAGATTTTTTTTTTTGTATGATATTTTTTATGAGTTATTTTTATCCGCTTTTATTTGAAACTATTACATGATATGTGCTGAACTTAAATAACAATTAGTACTTTAGACTTCACATGATTACATGGTGCGGTATTGGTGCATATAACCAACTACCAACCTCAGCGTATGACAGATGCCAAGAATGTTGTAGAATTTATTTTGTGGGTTGTTATGATCTGCTTATTTGGTGGTGCAAATTTTTTCAACATGGATGTGATGTTAAGGCTCACAACTATATATTCGGCTATCAACCATGCACTGGAGTGCTTCCAAGGAGTCAAATCCAGTTTGAAGCAGCTGATCCATACTATCTCACAGTTTAGTTTTAGTATTGTGGTCCTAGATATATTGAGGTTTAGAAGTAACACCTGTTCTTTGAGCACTTGCAAAAAATTCCTAGCCATTAGAACTAAGTTGTCTTGATTTGTAGCAGCATTTTATCCTTTTTTTTTAGTATATCTCAATAATTGCTACACTACCCAATATATATCTCTTATTTTCATTACAGTACGCCCTCTATAAAATGAATGTCATTTTCTATTTTGTTGTTGCAATTTTATTATTCTGGATAATGTAATTTGATATGTAAAATTTATAAAACCATTTCAGCATTCAGAAGTGGTGGTACTGCCTAGGGTTGTAAATGAATCAAATTGATCTTGAATAATTATTTTAGTTCGAAAAATATTCGAATCAAATATGATTCGTAAGATATTCGATTTGAATATTTGTGAATATATTCGAATAATAATATATAATATATATATTATTTATATATTAATAATATTAAATAATTATATATATATATTAAATATAATATTTTTCTTTATAAATATAAATAAAAATGTATATTATCTAATTTATTACTTGTGAATTATTTAATTATAATTTTTAATAATTTAATGGAATACGTATTTAGTGAGTATTTCTTCTTAAATTTATTAATAGTATAAGGAATTACAAAAAAATATTATTTTAAAAATATGAATTTAGAATTTCGAATCGAATACAAATATTCAATTTCGAATGTTCAAATTCGAATAGTTCATTTATTACTTTCGAATCGAATACAAATCTACTGTATATATGGAAGTTTTTAAGGCTTCTAAAAAATAACGCTGCCAACTACAAAAAGTGGAAGTTATCTCTAAATTAAACTAATAAATGAAAGTGATGAATTTCAAATACATAACAATCCAACATGAACCAACGATAGATTTAATTTAATAAAAATGCACGTAAAATTCAGCCTCAAATCCTTAAATTTAAAATCAAATTATCAGCCAGCAAAAATCAAATTATCAGCCAGCAAATGACATATTATTAAAATTAATATAATTTTTCTTAAAAAAAATTGTTTCTCACTTATACATAGAAATGGATATCCATTTCATGTATTATACATTGTTGCAGTCACATACCAATTCTGGATATTCATTATAATTGATTTTGGTTTTAAAGTACGGTATTATTCGTACATAAGCTATCTGCTATTTCAAGAGTAATCATCAATTAAAATTTATATTTTGATGATGTAGAAGGAATTGTGTAAAATATAAAACTAACTGTAGTTTATAGAGGTTTTCAATATGTTGAATTAATATTTTTGAAATACAAATTTTAATAAATGTTGAAGGGAAAGTAATACTCCTTCTTCATTCATTAACGGTAAGATATTTATTTTGTTTTTTGAACGTTTAGCTAAAAAAAGCAGTCAGTCTCAGGTGAGATCTTCTCATACTTTTCTAATTAGTTATCACTTTTATTAGAAATATTATTATTTTTTTAAATATTATTACATTTTATTTATATTATAATTTATTTTGCCTTAAAAAAAGACCTCACACATACCTCAAAACTTATCATAATTAATACAATTAATCATTTTATATAAAATAATAATAAATTTTAATTCACGTGAATTTAAGTAAATAAATAGGACGAATAGAGTATTTGGTTATCGTATATATTTTCATTTAATGGTTGTTTTATGCTAATGTATTTTTATACTATTCAATATTTATTTTATATTTATAGAAAATTTATGCCAAATTTCGTCTAACGCATTTTGAATATTGATATAGTTGTACACCAAAAAACTAACGGAGATAACATATACTTCTATGTATCTAAAATGCACATTGGTTTTTGCGGTAATGTTAAGAGAGATTTATTTCATCTAACAAATATCATCGCAAGTTTAAGAGAGAGATTTGTTGCTTGCTGTTATTTAATTGAAAATTTTGCGTTTCATATTTTTATTGAAAGTCAAAATGTGATATTATTATATTTAGAATATTAATATTTGTCTCAAATTAGATAACAATGACAATCCTAAAAAAAAACATGTAGTACTAGTTTCTTTAGGAAAATGCGGAGAAGTTCTTGTGAGATGATTCTCGGTTTGTAAAATATGTTAAATTACAATTGTTATATTTTAGAATATGTTTATTAATAGTTAAAATATACTTTTTAAGTTTGTTAAATGATGCATTAAGCATATATTTTAGTGTGTTATAAAATGAACAACTAAAGATATATTTTAGTATCAATTACTCCCTTCGTCCCCTCGATACGTATCCATTTTGTCATTTTGGTCTGTCTCATTACAAAGTATTCATTTCCTTTTTTGCATTGATGTGACCACACATGGTCACACACTCAACACTAATACAACTATTCACTACACTTTAAAATATTATTTCTCTCACCTCAAAATACATTAAATTATTATACTCCTTAATTCACGTGCAAAAAGCAAACGGCTATGTTTCAAGGGGACAGAGGAAGTAACATATTTTACCTATATAATAAGCATACTTTAATTATTAGTTCATTTACGGTAATACGTTTAAAATAAATGTCCCCTTATTTCATTAAATATAAACAATACATTCTACTTACTCGTCACATAATGCGCTTACAAATGTCTAGTTTAAGAATAATTATATTTTGATTTATTTTTAGATAAAATTTAATATTTTTAGGCAATAAATAATCTTGAAATAAATTTTATAAGTTAAAAATAAATTATAATTATAATTAAAATTGAATTAAGAAGTTATTAGATTGTGCGTTTTTTTTATTTGGTGTGTCTAACATATTTTTAGATGAATAAGAATAGTAAATTTATTTAGTGGGAGTGATTTTTTATGGAGTAATTTTTATCTTCAAAGAATGAGACACTATTGTGAACATATTTTTTTTGAGACGGTTTTTTTTTTATTAAAATATGGTTATTTGTAGTTAAAGTGTGTCAATAATAAATAATATTATGACACCTTAAAATTATACGTTAATTCATCATTTATCATACTTTAGAAAAACATACTTTAACAATCATTAAACATAATTTATCTATATAATATGTATACTTTGACACGTCTTACAAACCGTCTCACATATGTAACATCTCACTTTGTCTTGAAACAATCTTATAAGAGACTTTCAATGTAAAACTTAAATCTATAATTGGTAACACTCTATAATTTCCTAACTCTTAAATAATAAAATTATATTGGTAACACGTCTATATCACAATATATATATACACACACTATGATAGGGCCCAGGAGATTAGGCCCTCAGAAATAATACCTGGGCCGCCAGCAATTGGGCAAAAAAAAGATAAAACCTTGACCATACATCACTGAGCCCAATATCAAGAGTTTCCAATCTAAAGGCAGCCGGACGCGTTCGCTTCACTCTCTTGGCAAGGACGAGTCAGTCGTCTCCCCCACTTGGTCACTTGCTCCTCTTAGCTAGGGGGCTATACAGATATCCCCTAAGATTTGGGCATAGGGGATATTCTAAAACAGATCTAAAAATAGCCGTGTGAGGCTATATCATTTAATGCCCACAGTGTATGTATTTATTGTGATGTGACCTGACGATATATTCGGAGATTTAGATGACGTCAGGCCAAGGCATGCCTCAAATGAATAAAGCACACAACGATATTCACCTCCAAAAGGCACAAGATCGCCTGGAGGCAATCGACGATTACTCTTCCTCTCTCTACTAAATCTCTGTATTAGATTAGTACGGATAATCTCCCTATTGTCCTTAAACAGCCACATTACCCCATCATTAACGAAGGATAAAATCCAACTATCTACATACACGATGGACTCTCTTGTGAGACAGATTTATATGAGAGGAATATTGAGATGAGTTGACCCGTTGTTAAAATATACTTCATTCGTCCCATCCAAATAGCATCATTTTACTATATTGGGCGTCCCATCCAAATTGCACCATTTTCCTCTATTAGTAAAAAAGGCCTACAAATGACCCACCACTACCCATCACATCTAGGGATGTAACCAAACCAAACCGTTCGCGAACTATTCGAGTCTCGGTTTGATTAAATATTCGTTCGAACTCGTTCGTTAACCTTAACGAGCCAAACCAAACTTGAATTTTGGGTTCATATAGTTTATCAAACCAAACTTAAGCCTAAGGGTATTCGAATCGAAAGCGCGAACATATTCGTTTATAGGCTCGTTAATGGCTCGCAAACACGTTCTTAAATTTTATAGTTATTCTGTAGAATTATATATTATTATTTATTTATTAATATTCAATAATTAAATATTTTATATTAAACCACACAAATATGATAATAACTTAAGTGATTATTTAAATATTTAAATACTTTTTACCGTTTATTATTATATTTTGTTAGTTTGTTTATTTAATATTATGAATAACATTAAATGTTTATAAACGAAACATTCTTTTAATATCCAGACACAAAATTATTTAAATGTTCATGAAAATATATTCATAAACAAGTTACTTTATGTGTTCGTGAAAATGTTCGCGAGTCTTAACAAATAGTTTGAATTCGAACTCGAGTTCGATATTTTTTTCTTGACGAGTTCGAGCTCGAGCTCGAGTTCGATAATTTCTTAACAAACGATCCTCAAACCTAGTAGTGTTCGACTCGACTCGGTTCGATTACATCCCTAATCACATCTCTCTAATTATACACCTACCCAATTTACATAAAATAATAATACTCCTTAATCTACGTGCAAAAAGCAAATGCATCTCTTTGCCCAGTATGGAGGGAGTAGTTATTATATAGATAAAATATGCTTATTAGCAATTAAAGTATATTTGTAGTTAATCATATTATAACACTTTAAAAATAATTATATAATTCATTATTCATTATACTTTAAAAAAACATACTGTAACTATAAATTAAATTTTTTTATCTATTTAACAAGCATACTTTAATAATGAGTCAACCCATCTTACAACTTGTCTCACATACAGAATAGACTTTGTCTATATACACACACTAACACTTAAATGTACAGAAAAATTATTTAAGAGAACTCATCCAACGTCTGCTCATTCTTCACAAAATCGCAACAACACATTTTTACTATAATCATAATAAAGGCCTTATGGTTCTTGTGTAATGAATATGATAACGTTCTATTTTTACATTAACCAATGTTAACATGTGTTTTTTTTTTCTTTTTCATTTTTAACTCTACGTATATACATCTTGAAGTTAAGCACATAGCAAAAGAAAAATAATAAAAAATGAGATCTCACTTCTTGGATTCTGATGTAATCAGTGTTGATGATGTCACCATGTTAACAAGCGAAAGGAACTGAACAAATGAAGATTCTCCACGGTAATAAGCTTCGTGTGAACTTAAAAACGAGCTGACACGTTGGTACTTTCATGTATCTTCACACTTGCTTTACTAATGCAGAAGTTCAGGAACATCGACTAGACGCTCCATCATTTGTAACTGATCATATGGAGCGATCTAAAAACATAGCAAAAATTATATAGAAGAAATGGAGTCTCAAGCTTTGAAACGAAAGTAATGCATCTGTGAAAACACTATACAGAAAAATCTGAAACAAAGGTATCATAATAGCTAGATATGTACTCATTCAAGTTATGCGCACCTCTCTTTCTTATTCATCAACCCACTTGCTAGTTTATAGCTTCTGTTGAATACTCCAATATACCAATATTTCTCATCTGTGCTAAAAAATGGGCCATTTAATACACCCTGAATGCTCACAGGCAATCTATTGAATTCAAAAGTTGTTAATGCATCTCTAGTAATGGATATTTTCACTTAGCCAGATGGTAAACGGAGCAGCAAAGAGTCGTTATGGCTTGATATATATATAGAATATTGGGTCTTGCTAGGATGAAATTTTCCGTGCACAAACATTTTTTCCAATGTAGTACTGTAGTTGACCAGGTCTATGGAGTTGGATAATATACCTGGCTAAATCCATCAGGCCACGTTATGGATACAGCATAATTTCCCATTGGCCGAATTTCTTCAGGTTCAATGTCCTCTGGGATGTCGGTGTACTGTAGTTTCTGCTCACCGGTCCATTCGTCCTGTTTGGATGAGAAAAAAAGTTTAGCAATATGATGAAGTAACAGATGTTTGGGATAGTTTGGATGAATGGCAATGGCTACACCACCAACTACCAGAACCTTCTTCAAACTTGACAAATTTTCCATCTACCATCTTACAACTCACTGGTCAAACTTGAGAATCTAAAGATATTTCCAACTGAAATCATGATGTTGTAAGCCTACATGTCCTGTAATATTAATATCAATTTAAAACAGTTCACTAGTCGGATCATGGTTATTTTGTAGATCGAACAATGAAGATCAACTAGATGCTTAGATGGATACATAAACTTTTAAAATGTTGTTAATTCTGAAAAAAATTAACAACCTCCAGCACTTACTAACCATAAGTTTATTGACAGAATATAAAGGTGAAGGGTCCAAGGGACTTCTTATTGATGCTCAGGAGGTTCAGTTTAGTAAAAAGGATGTGCCTATCATTTGGTCCGATAGAACATGGTGACAGCATAGATCAAATTGGAAGTCAATTATGAGTAAACAGGCTTCAAAGGAAATGGATAATTGTACATAAGAAGCTCAGGGAGTCATCTCATCAGGGATTATATTAGTACTTGCTTCCAATTCAGCAAGAGCAACCTTTTTAAAAAAAAAAACTTTTTACAGGTAGTATTTTCTATCCAGGGATGACTATATATGCATTATTCATTGTTTATATAATTTTTATTCATACTCTGTGGCCTGTGCAATGAATAATTATTCCTTCCAGAATAATGCTCATAACTATCCATTCACCAGTTTCATACATGTTAATTTTGCCGTATAAAACTAACTGTTTCTTTATTCATCACTTCAAAGGCTCAATATTATTATATTAAGTTGTTTGCATACCACACTTTCAGCAGATCGATCATTTCGCCTTACAGTTGCTGGGTGCAGATAAAACTCTTCATCTGACGCTGGTACTTTAACTCTGATTGCCTTCATAAACTTATCGTATGTTACTGCTGTTGACACTACATTAAACAAGCACAAGCGCCAAGGATTAACGACAATCTGACTCAGGGGTCTAAAGACCATAAGCCGGTAACCAATGGCTCAAAAATCTACCTTGTTGGCGGATTTTGGCACATTGTTGCACAACACAGACGCCCAAATCTTGAAATGCTCCAGAAACTTCACCTTGGGGATCAGCCACAACTTCAGGTACTCCACTATCCCCAGAAGTAGATAGCTGCCATGTAATCATCTATATCATAAATGTACCCTTTTTTTTTTTTTTTTTTTTTTGCATTCTCAAGTAGAAATTTGACAGTTCTATTCTCAATATTAAATAATCATTATGATAAAATGATGTGCTTAATCAATTAAAACGAAGTATGCCAATCTCTCATTGAAGTCAAATCTTGCAGCTTTTGTTCATACTATGTGTTATTATAGAATACAAATTTGTTTGAGTATTCATTAAAAGATTAGACGCAAAACATTTTTTTGTTGAAGGTTACATGTGAAAAATTTTGAGTTCACCAAAATTCTCATTACAAACAATACACATTATCATCGCAAGGAATATACAAGGTGCAGGTGCAGACTAAAGTTTAAACTACCACATTAGAGAACTGACTAGACATAGAAGCATAAATTAATTAAAATAGCCTCCAGATGATAGTTCATGATTTTTTTAATGACTTTGCTTTAAGAGATTAATTGAAAATAATAAAATTAGAATGATGTTCAAGTTCCATGAAATCCAACACACACAAATGCAGCACATGAAATACACTGTAACACTGGTGATTTCAACTAAAAAGGACACACATTAAGCATCTTCCAGAGAGGACAAGCATAATTAAGAAACATGCCAAAAAAAAAAAAAAAGTAGAGGGAAGGAAAGGAAAGGAAGAAAGAAAGAGAGCATCAGTAACAGGAGATAAGCCAGGGAGGGAGCAAAGGAGTTTGACAAAAAAATCACTTATAAGATTATACACCCAGATATGTCAAAGGACACATTACAGGAGCCTTTGGTTATCGAAAGTTTCACCTGTGTCCTATACTCCTATTATAGATTTTTAAATGAGTTAAATAGAAACAGGGTACTAGAACTCACGTTAAATAGAAACAGGGTACTAGAACTCACCCCTAAACTTAAGAACTTGCAGAAATTTCATTAGGACGTCTATTCTCCGAGTATTTATCTTATAATTATGATCTTATATGAAAATGAAAACATGAAAATTTGGTTTGCTGTGTATACAGTACTGACATCAAATGCAAGGAGAGATACAAAAAAAATTATAGTTTTAAATTTCAGCATTATTTGATGTTGCCTTAGAGAACAAAAAGGAGGTTTTATTCATCTTGTTTTCTTTTGAACATATAAAACGAGTGAAGCACTTACAATCTTATGAGAAATTGATGAGAGAGCAAATGCATCACTGTATGTGCTGTGGAATCTTCTGTGGTTACCAATTTACAATAGACAATCTTATATTTGAAATGAATTAAATGAGAAAATAAAAAGAGAAAAAAAATTCGTAAAAGTTAAAATTATGTACTCAATCTCTCTTATAATCACTTAGAACTATATATTGTCACAGTTATGTTTGTCTATGGAGGAGGAACTATGATCAGAGTAGGAACAGTATCTATCAAGCTTTAATCTGGACATTATATTAAATTATGATTTAACTGTAAGTGATAAACCACCAGTCATTTATGTAACTAAACACGTTATCATGTCATGAGAAAAACTCACAGTTGGTCGTATAGGAAGCTCGAACAAATGGGGGATCCCAAACTCCTGAACAACCTGCAAACATGTGTATCCAATGAGCTAGTCGGGAATGTCATAGCTACATACTCAACCGTCATAAAACCAATTTATCAAATATACAGCTAATAACAGCTGCATGTATAAAACATCGTCACACTAGAAAAACCTGAGAACCTGAACCTCTGCCAAATGGATAATATCGTTTTCCGTCAGCATCAAAGTGACACATGTTCTCAACCACTGCGACACAAGGTA
The DNA here is from genome assembly GCA_023678885.1 of Pogostemon cablin. NCBI lineage: Eukaryota > Viridiplantae > Streptophyta > Magnoliopsida > Lamiales > Lamiaceae > Pogostemon > Pogostemon cablin. Next base: position 16,080,090 of record CM042978.1, on the reverse strand, counting down.
CCTAAACAAAAAATTTACAGTTCTCAAAACGCATAAAAGGATACTTGCCAGAAAAAAGTCAATTTGTAGGAATCAAGATGGTATTAGGAAAAAATATGAACTAATTAAGATTGGGCAAAAACATTCTTGGGAATAGACTCGTGAGACAACTTGATCGATGAAAAGTGATAGCCATCCAACTGAACTATTTCTTAAACAATTCTTAGGATAGATGAAAAATGATAACATTTTAAAGAAAAATGATAACTAACAAAAAAATATATAAAAAAAGTTTCATTGTGAGACTGCCTCATACTAGATTTGCTCTCGTGATTGATAATCGGTAAACAAGGTAAAAGCTTGTTTAAAATATGAGAGGTAAACCAACTTCTCCTATAGACTTTTAATAACTAAGAAACTCTAATGAAATCACAAGAAGCCCTCAATGGCTTATTCCTTCTCGATTTGATCTAAAACCCAAATGGAGAAAAAAAAAAGAAAAAAAAAAAAGAGAAGACAAACAAAATAAAAAACAAAAAAAAAAAATTCCCTGTGGTCATAAACTTACACGTAACATAAGTTTGTAATGTTATTCAATCCATTAAATTGCCTAAAAATATTTTTGAACAGAAATGTATAAAACCTTGTGAGGTAATTGCACATTGATTACAGGGTGAAAAGTCACTTAACAACTATATTGGTTTGAAAAAACATGATGTAAGATAGGAAACAAGCCTTTAGCTTAGAAAACATGCGAACTCCTTTTGCAACATCTATGAATGCTAGCTTCTGAGGCGTGGTAACAATAACAGCAGCGGTCAATGGGACAACCTGCAAATTCAGTTTATCCAACCCTGGTTAATTGTACGTCACAAATGTTTTAGTTATTCTGTGACATGGATTAAAAGAAGAGAATACATTCAGTTGAATAATCATAATTTGCAAATGCATCAAAATAGCACCTGGCATAATGTTAGTTGAACATCACCAGTTCCAGGAGGCATATCTATGACAAGGTAGTCAAGTTCACCCCTGCACAAATAGTAATAAACAACTTGAATGGAAAATGTAACTGATGATAACGAAAATTGAAAGAAGCCCAATTTACAGGATAAATTTGACATCACAATGGATTTGAGGTATATATCAACTAGTCTGTTCTCCATATGACAGCAATGCAAGTTAAATGTTCAGGTGCTGTTAGAATAGTAAACATGAAAAAAATTCTTAACAAATATTGCATCAGTATTAAGTTAAGAACTATAAAAAAATAATGCATAATCAATTTCTGGATCTTTCCAGATGAATCAATTTGATGAGTTATTATGCACGTGATATAACTGTTAATTGGTTCCTCATGGCATAATGTTCCAGGACCAGAAGCATGTTGTAAAATACATGTATTAGGATATACAGAAAGCAGAAAACCATACAATACCATTCAGTAGTAGTCAGTAGTTGATTGATGACCCCTGAAACCATTGGACCGCGCATTATTGCACGACCTTGTCCAGCAAATCCAAAAGATACAAGTTTGACACCCACGTATTCTGTTGGGATGATAGTTCTCTTCTCTGGGTTCTTCAAACCATTAGAAAGTCAAGTAGTCATTAACACAGATAAAGACAATTGTAATGGAAAATTTTGAAGAATCACCATTTCAAGCAACCGATTTTCTGGGGACACCATTGTCGGCAAACTAGGACCATATACATCAGCATCAAAGATACCAACTCTTGCACCCATACCAGCCAAAGTATATGCAAGGTTTACAGCTACTGTTGATTTTCCAACTCCTCCCTACAGTTGTCGCAAGTGTTTATTTGCTAAACAAAACTTCTGTGCAGCTTTGAAAGATTAGCAGCAGATACAGTTATATTCAAGGTAGAAAAAGCAGTAAAAGTGTGGATTACATTCCGGGTGCTAACATTATTGCTATTATATGCACCAGCACACTCCATAGCTATGTCACGTCTAGAAATGGAAGACATTAAAGAGAAATGGCATTTTATTAATATGCTTTGCATAAGATTTTTACTGTGGAGTCCCACTTGTCCCAAGTCAATAGCTCGCGTATCCAAGTTTCATTTTCTCAATAGATTAGATCCTTAGATGTTTTGATCTCTGTTAGTGGATTTTATATGTATAAATTATTATCTTTTTACCTGCCAAGGCTCCTCGTTTCAATCTTGAATTCAAAACTGCATTCCCTACAACGTTAAGATTTGGAGATGCTGGAACCATGCATGCAGGATTCTGAGGAATTCATATCATGATAGAAGAAACAGTAGCTATAATATTTGGCACTTGGAAGAATAGTAACATTTTATTTGGTATGGGTCAAGAAATCTCTTTATGAAAAGCCATCTTTAGGAAGCTGACTTCAGTTCAAGCTTACCTTGTGACTGTATCCAGACATTCTTGACACATACCCTAATTAATGTAAGCAATTCTTCAGGCCGGTTGAAAGTGAATTCTTGAAATAATCTCAAGATGTCAAGACACCTCGAAAAAGTGTGGTGCAATCATCCATATGGATCATATAGTCAAAGATAATGTTTTTCTATATTCTACTCATGGATACTTCAGGAATTTACATTATACACGATTTTTATTTGTGGGCTCAATCGATACTAAAATCAGTTTCAGAGTAAAGCTAACAGATTTTAGGTTGGGAAGTAGACGACAATACACGGGAATTATTTAATTGATAAGTGAGACAAACCAAACTCATCACAATCAAAAGAAAAGGATTCAGGCACGCGCTGGAACACAATGAAGGATACCTTGCAACTAGAAACCGCCACTATATTTGATATTGTCTGTAGCCCTGCTGGAAGTTGTGAGCCGAAAACTGGTCTTGCAGGTTGGGTAGACATAGTCACATTAACCTTTTCAACCCAGGGAAGTGCTGCAACCACCTCATTAGCCTTCTGCTCAAACTGTATAGTAAACATACTTGTTCAGAAGATCAAATATTAACCAATTATAACTTTCACCCAGAAACAATAAGAACTTCTATTCTCTGTTAGAAGTTTTAGTTTTCAAAGTTACAAATGATAGAATATGCAAAAAGATTACATTACAGGTGCCTTTCTTATTTCTGCATAACTTGGCATCTGAATTAAGAAGAATTTGGTAACAAATAAAAAAGGTTGCAGTCCCGGTATCTCATTTACCATGTCTTTCACTGGACATGCTGGTGTCGTGAGCTCTAACCGGAATGAAACCTGAGATTAAAAGGGAGAGTGTATGATGAGGCCTTGTTCTCTAGACTACATGTAAATGAAGAACTTATAAAAATAAAGTTTCTTTGAGAGACCTCTCCTGATTCTTTGCTGACATTAAGATCCTTCACAAACCCACACGAGACAATGTCAGTACCAAAATCAGGATCAATTATCTGGGACAAGGCTTTGAGAACATCAGTCTCAGCTGTTCGACTTGCAACTTCAGTAACAGCAGCTGCAACTAAAATCTGGTTACATGGAACTCGAAAAGAGAAAGTACTCCTATATCATATCATAGCACCAATAACAAAAGAAAAAAAAAATGAAGTTTCTCCTATGGAATTTGAACTTTACAAGAACATCAAATTATCATTTTCAACCTCACAGATTGCCGTTTGTGTAAAATGCAGAGTTCATAAGACAGTCCATAAAAGCCAGAACAAGGATTTGGTAAAATTAATATATTAGGCTATTTCAATCTTGAGTTACGAAGCAAATATAGGCTCAATATCTGTTTAAGACCCATAGATGATATAATCTATATTTGGTTCCAGTATATAAACTACTATATCGGACAATTTTGCAACATGCACATCATTATTCAGGTCCACCGGCAAATTCCAACTTCACTATGCCTTTTCAAGGCCACAAACAATACAGTACCAAAAACCAACATTATTGATGCATGGAATGATGGAAATCGTTAGGATTCATATTTCGAATACAATCATAAGAAAGGTTAGAAAACCCAATTAAAGAAAAAAAGAAGCAAACAATGGAATGACCGAAAAAATAAAACTGACAGAAGCAGAGAAGAAATTGACCTTGGGAAGAAGCAGCTTTAGGTAAGAATGGATCGCCAGATGAAAACCAAGCAGGTTTAAATTGTAGTTGGGAGGAGAATGAAACAGCAGTAATGAGTGGTTCGACGAAAGATTTCCCAATTCCTGCAAAAGTAGAAGCGAAGTGAGTTAGGGAGCAAAGAATGGAGTTGAAGATGTGCATAGAGAGCTGTGGAGAGAGGGAATTCACTGACTGGGTTTAGGGTGCGATGTGAAGCAGTGAAATGCAAGAGCAGGAGAAAGCGGGAGCGGGGCGTGAAGCAGCTGCATATCTTCTTCCTCCTGTCCTGTGTTTTTGAATGAGAGAATTGGAGCCTCACGTTTTCACCATTGTTGGTTGGGGTGGGGGTGGGGGTGGGTGATCTGTTGTCAGATGCGCGCCCATTTCCAAAGCATCACAACCACACGCACTCCTCTCACTCTCACTTGGTTTTTTGTCTTCACTGGCTAACTTACTCGTTGCACAGGAATTAATTTCGTCAATTTTATTGTTATTTAATTTAAAATTATAAAATTTTAATAAAATATTTTTTTAAAATAAATATTTAGAATTATAGTTAATAATTTTTTTTTGTTTTCTTGAACCATAATATTTAGAATTTATATAAATACTATATTTTCTAATCTTATTATTTTTTATGTAACCATTCATGAATTAAACAATTTGTTTGTAATCGTTCATGAATCTTATTATTTTATGTTTAATATATATATATATATATATATATATATATATATATTAAATTATTTATAATTATATTTTAATTATTTTTTAAATATTGGAACTTTATGATTAATTGCATGCACAGAATGATCACCATTACTGAGAACATATAAGGAAAAAAATTCAAATTATTTAAAAAAATCAAAATCTAAAAAGATCATTAAAATACATTCATTAGACAAGAATACTATAATGAGAATTTTAATAACTAATCATACATAACCTGTAAAAGAGTAAAATGATGATAAATAAGTGTATCATATAAAACCATAAATCCTAATATTGCATGCAGCAAACACTTTCAAATTAAATGATCACCTATTAAATGATAACCTTTAGTGAGAACATATGAGGAAAAAAAATTCAGACTATAAAAAATATTTACATTAAAAAGACGGTTGAAGTATATTCATTAGTTAAGAACACTATAATGAGAATTTTAATAACTCCTCATACATTTTCTCCAAAATAATAAATGACAATAAATAAGTGGATCATATAAAACCTACACCCTATACCATAAACCTTAAACTCTAAAACCCTAAGCCCTAAACCCACCCTAAAATAAACCTTAAAACCTAAGCCCTAAAATCCTAAAAACTTACTCGTGCGTTGCACGAGAATTCATTTTTACAATGTTATTGTTATTTAATTTAAAATTATAAAAAATTGTGGGTGTGGATGTCATAGTAGGAAACTAATCATCCACTGCACTATCTTATAACAACTATTGCAGTTTCCAGATAATAATAATAATATTTTAATTCTAACATTTAATTTTAATTTTTATATGACTAATTATACTGTGCACCCTAAGATAAAGTGCATCCATTTTAAAAATCGTATATAAATATAAACAAAAACATATACAATTATGAACAAAAATGTATACAATTTAATTATTAGTTTTTTAATGAAAAATTGAGTGTAAAAAATGTAAAATTATTAAAAAATATGTATACACTATTGAGTAAAAAGTTATACACATATAGATGCTAATTTTTTAATGAAAAATTGAGTGTGAAAAAAGTATACAATTATTAAGAAATACATATACAAAATAGAATAAAAACATACACAAAATAAAATAAAAAGTTATCCACACATGGGTGCATCCTTACACCCGGGTGTATCTAATATCAACTCTTTTCATATTACATATACTAAACTAAGCACAAATACGTAATTTAATGGCGCCTACTAATTATGCTCTCAATTTGCTAAAGTTTCCAAAAATAATTAATTTTAAATATTCATAATTAACAAACATAAATACCTTTACAATTAAAATTTCATATTGCGTTCGGTTTGAGAGAATACATTGTATGTTCGATTGGAATACCCGAACAATAAATGATGTGTACGGGCATTGTGTATTCGATTGAAGTACCTAAATAATACGTGATGTATACGGTTGGGACAGTCGGACGATTTAACATTTTTCTCACCATTTGTTTAAACTTTAAAGCTAATATCTTGTTATATTTTCAACACAAGTAAGGCTCAATATCATAACATAGTTGATTAATATAAAATTTTAAGATATACTATAATTTATAGGTGAAAATTGATGTAAAATGGTAAAGAATATAATAAATAAATTAAAGGTGGTGAATGATGTAAAAAATTTTAAATTTAGACTAAAACTTCAAAGATTAATGATTATCTATATTAAGGGTTAAGATTTAATCATTAAAATGAATGGTTGTGATGTAAAACAAAAATGGTAAAATAAAGGTGGGAAAATGGACGGGAAATTAAATAAGAGTGCAATAAATGAAGCCCCTCCTGCTTTTTTATATATAAAAATTTATTTACTTAATTTTCAGTTTTCATTTATTTTCTATTTGAATGTGCATTTGTGACTGGTTCAGATAAAGGGTTTGCCTTTCAATTTTACTCTCTTCTCTCTTCATAGCATTTTAATGTTTACATTCAAATTTTAATTTTTAATATGACAAAATTTAATGCTTGTTTGAGATTTTATTTATTGTTCCATTTTAACGAATTCCAAAAGAAAAAAAAAGTCTGTAAATTCAAAGACCACAGATAAAATGAAAGTGCTAAGTATTAATTAATCATGTGATTCATGACAAAAATGGCTAACAATTTATTTCGTTAATGTATAAATCTAATCTACCTAAATTGTGTAAGACTAGCCCAATATTCTTATTGCTATAGTGAACACCTAATCTAACAATACTTCTTACTTTACATACAAAGAAAAAGAAAAAAAATGTTTCATCTATTTGAGGATTCAAAGGGTACCCAAGCTATTCGTTTCTATAATTTTACTTCGTAAATTTGTTCTTGGTTGGTATTAAATTTGAACTTGCACGCATCAACCGCATCGTCAGTACATAAATATACAGCGTCCTTTCCAAACTTCTCAATTGTTCCCATCACGATCAACTTGTCCATCACATCAATCCTAGGGTTTACTAAAATCATCTGCACAATAGCATTTTTTCATTATACACATTAATAACAATACATAGAGAAAATAATAACAATAATAATAAATGAAGGGTAATGAAATTACTTTGATTCCTTTATTTTCCAAACTTTTTCTAACTTCAAGTAAAGCTTCAACTCCTGTATGATCGATGGCTGTCACACCTGCCATAATTTAACAGATATTTAGTAACATGAATTAATTTCTCATTTGACACTATATATGTGTGGTGGTATTTAATTAATTCTAACCTCCTAAGTCAATTAATACATATTCAATCTCATTATGTTCACCCTCAGCTGCTGATTCGTTTTCATCTCGAACCCATCTCTAGATCCTGCCCAAAAAAGTAATTTATCCAATGTCAAATTAACAACATAAATTGAACTATGTATTAAAAGAATGAGTTAGTTTCTTGTGGGATAAAAATCTTTTTAGTCTCATAACTTTTCTCATGGTCTTTTTTAGTCCCAAGAAAGATAATTTTGTCGAATAGTCCCACCGGCGAAAAAATAGGGCCAAAAATGCCCTATTTTCGCCAGAAAAAGCCACGTCACAACTGGAATTGTCGATTTTCTACTGATATGATGACGTGACGCCCTGATGGCAGGTGAGTCAGCGGGATAAAAACCTATTTAGTCTCATAACTTTCCTCATTTTCTATTTTAGTCTCAATAAAGATAAATTTGTCAATTTAGTCCCACCCGTGTAGGAATAGGGCCAAACACGTCCTATCTTTTGCCGAAAAATGCTGATATCATCGGAATCACCAATTTTCAACCAAGACGATGACGTGGCGCCCTGATGACAGGTGAATCAACAAATTAAATGTTATTTTAATGCCAATAAAGCATTTTTATTTAAACAATTCCGACCGCTATCATGGCCGGTGGCGAAATCGTGATCGGTGACGAAGTTCTGGTGTTTTTGATGTGGGCCTTGGTGGCGGAAATTCTGTGCCAGAAGAGAAATGGGCTGATGACCCCTTATTAATTTTTGTTTTCTAATTATTTAAAATTTTAGAAAATAAAATGTCTTGTTGGTATTAAAATAATATTAATTCTGGTTGGAAATCGACGATTCCGGTTGTCACTTGAGAATCACTTGCCATTTATCAGTGATGTCAGCATTTCCGGCAAAATACAACGTGTTTGGCCCTATTTCTACACGGGTGAGACTAAATTGACAAACTTATCTTTATTGGGACTAAAATAGAATATGAGGAAAGTTATGGGACTGAATAGGTTTTTATGCTGCTGACTCACCTGCCATCAGGGCGCAACGTCATCATACCGGCCGAAAATCAGCAATTCCTGTTGTGATGTGGCTTTTTCAGGCGAAAATAGGACGTTTTTGGCCCTATTTCTTCGCCGGTGTGACTAATTTGACAAACTTATCTTTTTTGGGACTAAAAAAGACCATGAGAAAAGTTATGTGACCAAAAAGGTTTTTATCCCGTTTCTTGTAAATTGGGTTTATATTATAAATCCTTATAAATTCTGTGGTTTTCTTTAATTAAAAGACCCTATCAATATATAGGATATATAAATTAAAAGGGGGATCACATGATTTACACCGTGAACTCGATTTACACAAGTGTTTATGTAAAAGAATTAGCATCACATGAAATGAATGAAATAGCTTAGAATTACCTTTCTTTAATGTAAGTGCCATTAGCAAAATAAATAGGAGATCCAAGCTGCAATACTAAAAACCCGGGTATCCCTTTTGCACCCGGGTACTGCTCCACATCCGGATACAAATTCGAATCGGGTATGTTCCCGAGCTTGCAAGTTGCGGGTCGTGCCACATACAACATTGCTCGAACTAAAGCTAGTCCTACCTGCACATATCAATACCTACCATTCAATTACGTGATAGCAAGTTTGCTAAGTGCAATTAGTGCGTGAAACTCTTAATTTTTAAGGTTTATGATATAATATTAACTTAATATGAACCAAATATTTACGGAGATAATGAGGCCCATCTCCATACTAATGAAGGAAACACCGAAGAATGGGACATGCAAATGAGGAAATCGAATTTGTCGGTTTTGAAGAGGTGATAAACCTGCTTATACTTGATCAACCCCAACATGGCAGAGATGATGATGGCTGAGAGCCCAACAGAGGTGCCAAGAACAGAAGAACCATCAGCATGCACACCGACTGCACCACGTTCGCCATTGGCGTCTTGCTTCCCGCGTTGAAATTCACCGCGGTTTTGGAGAAAGGACCTGCAATCCAATACCATTTTCAATCACTCCAACACGCTACCTCACGTGCAATTAAAGCTGAAATCATTTGATAAATTAATTGAAAAAGAGAATATGGGAGTTATATACCGGTGGTTAAGTAGCATGAGGTCATAGATCCTACAATGTTCATCACTCCATAAGCTATCGTCTCCTTATTACCATCAATCTGCTCGTTTGTGGCTATGGCAAAACTTCTTCCAATTGCTATTCCTTCCTGGAATTAGTGATAAATGCCTAATTCACATGATATATGTTTCTAAGAGGAGTATAATATAATACAAGATAATTGCATTTTTGGTCTCATACGAGAAGTCTTATCTCATTTTTTGTGCTTAAACTTTTCTTTGTCCGAAAAATTGCATTTTTAGTCAATGTCGTTAACGCTTGGATGGAAATCGTTTACTGTTCTTACTCCCTATTTAATTTATTTATTTGGATTTAACGGTCTCCATCCAAAAATTAGACCAAAATTGCAACTTCTGATACAAAATAAAAAAGGTTAAGGACCAAAATGAAATGAAACTGCTCATATAAGACCAAAAATGCAATTTTCCCAAATTAATACTACGTTATAGTAATGAATTAATCTTTAATACCCCTTCGAAATAATTGAGTTTGTAGATCATGTCATTTAGTATTAAAATTACGATTGAAGTTTTATGTTAATTAAATGGAAAAGATTAAAAAAAGAAGTGTACTCACTGTAAGAGCAATCATGCCAGTGATTATTCCTGCTTTCAAAGGCGCAGATACATACTTGCTTTCAAAGTTTAAACGTTGTATCGAAGGTTCATTGATTCCTCTCTTCAGATGACCCACCTGAAACAAACCAAATTTTATTGGGTGAACTAATTTTTGACTTATGACAACTAACATTTACTGATAAAAAAAAGTAGAGCCGCTATGTTCGTTTCCAAACCCAAAACAATTAATTTATCTCGTTATCTCTCCTCTTTCATTTAATTTTTTAAATAAATAAATTAATACATTGATAAAGTTAAAACTTACACTACTCAAAACAAATGACTATTTATGATTTTCAAATCCTAATAACCTCAAACCAAACATCAAACATCACCTTAACATATAATGTAACATGAGCAATAAATCATTAAGAATGTGGGAGAATAAGTATAATAAAAATGTTGCATAAAATGAAATAGTACTAACGGTGGAAATGCCCAATTTGTCGGAAGCCAAGTAGGCGATGAGACCACCAAATATGACAACCATCATCGGACCCATTGCCGATACCCTGAACAACTTCGGGTTTATCTTTTTCTGCACATTGTTTTTCAAATTAATTAATTTAATCATACAATTACTCTAAATATGGATAATCAATTATATATACTTACCACATATCTAGTGAGTTGAAGAAAGATGAGGAATGTTACGCCAATCAAAAAGCACTTCCAATTGAACTGCATATATATATTTACACTTCAATTATGCCATCTCATAATTAAATCCTACCTACAATTAAATTTTAATAACATGCCATCAATTGTGATTTTACTTCAAGCGACAAAAATCAAAATTGACCAAACAAAGTTAAGAATATTAATTTAATCCCATAAATGTATAAATTTAATTTTTTTTTGTTGAAAATCAAATTTTCTAGAATGGCGAGTATGTCACTCCCAAATCTAAGTGAAACATGTTCCATTTCGAAAAAATTAAGTTTTTTGAATTTATTTTGAATAAAGTAATTGTATGAGATGATTTTGCTTTTAAATTCCAACAGTGTCGTGCAAGTGTACACACATCCAAATTACAATCATATGAAAATACAATAAAATGATAAGAATTAACATGAAATCGTAAAAAAAAGACATTAAACCCTAAACCCTAAACGGGTAAAAAACGTACCTCATGCCTATTATGGAGAATGGCTTTGATAACCGAAATTACGCCGGTGTGCTGAGTGAAATGCTTGTAGCCAAGAAAGCCCTTCATCTGCTGAAAGATGATGAGAACTGCAGTTCCTCCCATGAAGCCTGTAATAGTGGAATGTGCAAGAAAGTCGACCAGAATACCCAACCTCAACACACCAAGAAGTGTTTGGAACCCACCGGAGAAGAAGGTGGCGGTGAAGATCAAACTGACGTATAGGTATTCGTCATCTTCGGCTGAAATCTTTCCTTCGATGGATTCGGCTATCAGCAACGAGCAGGCGGCCACCGTTCCAACGGCCAGGTGCTTGGAGCTTCCTAAGATGGCATAAAATAATGGTGGAACAAAGCTCGAATCTACATAATGTATAGCATCATCATCTCAAGGAACATCCAAAGGAAGGATATTATGCATGTGTGTGAAATGAAATTGGATAATGCAGAATCTTTTAATTGGTGTAACATAGAGACTTATGTAGGACAGGAACATAACGTTTATTATTTATATGTAAACGCCATGAAGACATATAAATTGTTACTCATATAAAAATTATTACATTTTAAAAAGTAATTTTTTATATATTAAAGAGTAATTTTTAAAAATAAGTCAGGTTTACATGAAACTCATTGGTGTAATTGTTTTCCAAATTGTTGGCTGTTGATGGTACAACATTCTTGGCTTTAAGCGTGATTGGTGATTGATATAATTAAATGGAAATTATGTTGGAATGGAATGAACTTATGAATGGAATAGAGATGAAGAAGGACCATGATTGATATTAATTAGGAATGAATAAAAAAATAGAATATATATTTTTTAATTTGATTCAAATCTCATTATTAATATTTTATTTATATTTTAAATTAATTAAAATCTCAATAATTTAATATATTTTAATAATTATACAATAAAAAAATTATAAGGTTAAAGTCTAAATAAATATCTATATAATTTAAAATTTTTTAATTTAAAATTTAAATTAAAAATTATATGCAATTTATTTAATAATTATTAAGAAATTAATAAAAATTTAATAATTTTTAATATGAAAAATTAATTATATGTTAATTTAAAAAAAATATATTAACTAATTTTTAATTTTCGTAACTATATTAAATGAAATGTGATATAAAATAATTATTTATAATTTTAATAAATATTACACAAATAGATAAAATAAATATATAAATATAAGTAATTGATTCGTGGAGCATGGAATAGCTAATATGATGGGGTATGGAAGGAATTGTGATTCCCATGTTTAAGGGGAATACACATTTTTTATGGAATGAGTATTTCCATTAATAAATTATACTAAACATGGAAATTGGAATGATATTGAAAATATTGATTACATTCCCAAACTATTTCACCATATCAATCATGTCGCTAGTGTCACAATATATCCGTGCCATAATGATGAGGCTATTAATTTCTTTTTATCATTATTTTTTTAAATAGTAAAATTTTATTAAAATTGAGCATATCATAGCTGCTTCTAAGCAATCAAGGAAATACAAACAAAAAGAGTAAAGAATATATGACATGGAGGAAACGATAAATCTAATCTCTATTACGGAAAAATATCAATGTCCGATTTTATTCATATTTTAATTGTATTAGTGGGTGTGTGTAGGTCCCATGTGTATAAAAAATGAAAGGGACTCTTTGGTTGGAACAATCAAAATGGAAAAAAAGACATTCTTTAAAGGGGAAGAGGGAGTATATAAATAAAAAAAATTAAAAAAATTGTCTCTTACATTAAGAATTTCGATCTTGATTATCAAGTCAAGAAGGCAAACATCGTAATGTGATAAATCACTGTTGTATATATAAAAGGTAAATGTTGACTAAGGTTAGTTAATTCTTAGAGCATGTAATTTAATTATTGAAATCAAAGAAGTGATTATATACTTCTTTTCAGTGTTGAAGTGATAAATATGGTCACAATACATCATTTGATCATGAAGAGCACAAATTTTGAATAAAAATAACATTAATCCGACACAAAATTTTATCTACTCATGGGACTTAAACTAAAAACTTTATTTTTTTCACAAAAGTACACATATATCCCACTCAAATAAAACCAAACATGGCATTAAATTATTTACCGATGCACATTATAATTTATGGGTTAAATTTAAGATATAATTGTAAAGAGGTAGGGTGGAGGAATTCTTACATAATCCAATAATGGTTGGAAGCTTGGCAAGAGCAGCATAACTAATCCCCTGTGGAATAGCCAGGCTGGCAATGGTGATGCCAGCAAGAAGATCATAAATGAAATAAGACAATGTGTATTTCGGAAGCCATTCCAACATTGGGATGAAATACTGCAGCATCTTCCATGCCTTACGCCCTAGCTCGGCTCGTTTTTCAACTGCCGAAACGGGTCGTCTGGAAAGAACGTCTCTCGGAACTTCGAGCCTAGAACGGCTCTGAAGCTCCGAGGAGGTCCAAAATTGACGCTGTGCTCATGAGACTCTGCCCTCGTTTCTGACCTAATCTGTACAACGTTACACATGAGACATAAGATCCTCAGGTAAGAGATGGCTAACAACATTAAATCCTTTCAAGTCCCGTTGCTCAACAAGAGCACCTTTGATAATTGGAGTATTAAGATGAAGGCACTCCTAGACACTCATGATGTTTGAGAGATTGTAGAGAAAGGGTACGAGCAACCGGAAGATGAGGCGACACTATCTCAACAACTAAAGGATAAGTTGAGAGATTCAAGAAAGATGGACAAGAAGGCTCTCTTCCTCATCTACCAAGCTTTGGGAGATGATGACTTCGAGAAAATCTCGAGTGCGACAACCACCAAGGAAGCATGAGACAAGCTCCAAGTGTCATGCAAAGGAGCCGATCAAGTTAAAAAGGTACACCTTCAAATTTTAAGAGGAGAATTTGAGTTCCTACACATGAAGGAGTCCGAATCTATTTTGGATTATTTTACAAGAATTTTGGCGGTCTCAAATCCAATGAAAAGAAATGGTGAAAATTGGAGGATGTTAGAAAATGGAGAAAATATTACGTTCGTCGACTCCCAAATTTGAGCATACTGTTGTGACTATTGAGGAGACTAAAAATTTGGAGGAGATGACAATTGATCTCTTAATGGGGTCGTTACAAGCTTATGAAGAGAAACAAAAAAGAAAACAAGATATGGTGGAGTGATGAGCGTTTTCTCAACACACAAATTAATCCTCAAGTATAAGGATATCAATTGTAGTTCTGATTAGTGTGAAAATTTGCGTGTTTTAGAGTCCGATTTAGCATCATTATGTGGGGATTATATCCGTATTTGAGCATCTTATAGAAGAATTGTATAAATTTGTGTTTCAGATGCACGTGAGGTATTATTTCATGTTTTCAAGTGGAAAATGAGGTGAAAAGAGCAAAAAAGGAAGTTGGAAACGAAGTCAAAACGACGTCGGGAGAAGGAGGCGCCGGCACGACTCGTGCCAAATTTCAGCGTGGCCTAGTTTTGTTGTTTCGTTGTTTTTTCGATCCGTTCGTATTTTTAACGTGAAAAAGCCCACTTTTGAGTCAGAATTCGTGAAGGATCAGTTCTCAACAATAAAAGGAGTCCTTGGGGTGTTCCAAACCCTAAATCTTCATACCCTTTCATAATTTACCATCCCATCTACCTATCCCGGAGAGTTCGTCAGTATTACTTACTTGAGAAGGAGAACAAGAAGGTTCAGAGTCACGGAGGAGAGAACGAAGGATCACACCATTCTTAGGGTTATTCTTATTTTTTCTTTCTTAATTTTGAACATGCTTTCATACCTAACCATGTGTGTTACCTGTAACACCATGGACTAGTACTTCTTGGATAGCGCTAGGTTTGAAGGTTAGTTGTTTTGAATTGATGATCTAGATTTTGAGTTGGATACCTGCAGTATATTTATTCCTTTATTAGTGCTTTGATTTGAGACTTATATTTTGTCTTATATGATCTGTCCTTATTCATGTGTATGTCAATGTCTTTTGCATGCTTATGCTTATTGCATGTGTTATATAAGAATTATATTTGTCAACCTGTTATGGGTAAAGGAGATCTAACCATATAACCTTTATTCATTAAAATAATTAATACTGTGCACCTAATATATTTATTAATTACCATTCTAGAGGATTTGGTTTCTTAGATTATTAGGTTGGAATTGAGGTTTAATTCTTAAGTACCTATAAAGGGAAGTCTAGTGCACTAGCCTTTAATGAAATTTTGCATGAAGTACCTTGAAAGGGAGTAGGGATTATTCTTCTGCATCTGAGGGGTTAAACCAGATTTATGTGTATGTCAATGTCTTTTGCATGCTTATGCTTATTGCATGTGTTATATAAGAATTATATTTGTCAACCTGTTATGGGTAAAGGAGATCTAACCATATAACCTTTATTCATTAAAATAATTAATACTGGACACCTAATATATTTATTAATTACCATTCTAGAGGATTTGGTTTCTTAGATTATTAGGTTGGAATTGAGGTTTAATTCTTAAGTACCTATAAAGGGAAGTCTAGTGCACTAGCCTTTAATGAAATTTTGCATGAAGTACCTTGAAAGGGAGTAGGGATTATTCTTCTGCATCTGAGGGGTTAAACCAGATTTATGTGTTAAGTTTACTTTATATAAGGAATTTAACATAGTGATTGCTTTCATAAGAACTGCAGAGATTCTAACTGATTTTCTAGTGATTTGATTTGACCAATTTAACTGGATTTCCTAGTGATGCTTGTCTTCTCTCTTGAATACTTTCCTTATTTAATTATTTGCTATTTAATTATTTTTAGTAATTATTTTTTGCATAGCTAATTTAGGTAATTCTCTTTATAAACCACCAGATATGTCTTAGATTAGAATAATCATAATTAAATTAAATAGTAGATCTATAATTATCCCTTGGGTATGATATTATTTTTACTTCGTCACACGTGGAACAACAATTGATTCCCTACACTTGGGGACACATGCAAAATTGTGAATAAGCAAGTTCTGAAAGGTGACCAAGTATATATCGAATACAAGGGATGGATGAATATCACTTTAATTATATGTTACTTAACTAAGATTATGTTGATAAATTTGAGTTGGTTTGATTAAGATACTAAATAAAATATAATAAAAATAGCAAGATAAGTAAACAAGTGATCGAGAAACTTCAGTGGTGATCAAGTAATTAATAAAGTAGTTCGTCAGGTAATCCAGTTTCATTCGTTAATTTCATTTCCATGTGTTGATGTCCGACTCTGCCTTATGGTTTATGGACGCATCACTAAACCATGCAAGTGTACTCTATAGACACAAGTAAGCAAGCGTATGACACATGTGAATAACCTCGGAGCAAGACGTATACTTTACCCCCCTTTCTAGGTACTATCAGAATCAATTATTTCCCGTGCACTTAGTACTCTAACCCGATTTGATCTCCCTCTTTAGGTACTATAAAGTAATAATCTTTATCCTACATATTAACTCGAATACAATTCAATTAACAAGTATCTATATAAGATAGTTTTAATAAGACTTTGGAATCCCTTCACTTAGAATTATAACTTATGATTCTGCTCAGCGGTGAACGCACTCAATCAATAACCAAAAGATGTATTCAGACTCTACATAATAATTAATGATGCACAAAACGACCGTGAGTATAAATTGAAAAAGTACAATCTTATATAAAATAAACCACAAGTATTGTTGTACGGAGTTTACACATGGAAATTTGATTAACTCATAAAACTTTCATAACCCTAGAACTACCAAGGTGGTTCTAGCCCATGATTGATTTAGGAGCAATCATGGCTAGTTGGTATGATCTTACTTGACTCGTCAGACGAACCTTTCTCTTACCCCTTCGGAAGATGGTTGGGCTTGGTGGATGAAGGAAGATGTGTTGTCTTATGTTGTGTTTCTTTTTCTCCTAAGAAAGCCCTTCTTTTATACACATAGGATCTCCTTAAGAGCTTAGGATGGGGCTTTTCTTGAAGCACACGTCAAATTTGATGAAAGACATCTGGAATTACCATAAATAGCATTCAGCGACATGCTGTTCGACCATATTATACAAGTCGAACAAAGTCTTCTGCTCGAACAAAATGTTCTGGGCAATTTCGGCAATCCATTCGACCAAAACACTATTGCTCGACCCGTTGATCTTGGTCGAACAACTCCTCCAAGTCGAACGAGCTCTTTAGAAGTTTTCTCCACTTTGCTCGACTTCCTCTCATCTGTTCGACCAAGACAATGTTGATCGAACAGATCCTCCAAGTCGAACTGGCTCACTGGACGGGCTCTGGCAATCTACTCGACTTGGCACCTCTCGTTCGATCATCTGCTGTTGGTCGAACAAGCCAGCTTGGTCGAACAACACCTTAATTTCGCCTTCAAAAATCGTATCTTCCAATTTCGAGCCTTTTTAACTTGTTTTCCTATATAGATATGCTCAAATAGCTCTTGTACCATCTGATTCGTAACTTTTCCAAGAATGTAGCAATTCGTCTCAATATAAGACCAAATTGTACTCCATTTCCACACAAATTAAGGCCCAAAACATGTGAATTTACACTCTCATCAAACCCCCAAACTTACATGTTGCTCGTCCCGAGGCAACAAAATCAAACAAAACTAGAGAGTGTAATCACAAGGTACAACATATAATTATATTAACTCAAAACATGCAACTATCATACCTTTCATTCACATAAAACATCAATCAATCACAATACTTCTACAAATGCTAAGTCATCTAGCTCACGAATAAGTATTTACTCTCTCACTCACGTGCAAAAAATACACTTATGGGTTATATCAACACACACTTTCAATTTATATACTCACGTAACCATAAGCTTGACAAAGGTCTCAAAACTCCATCCATAATCGACTCAATACTAGGATCACAAAGGACTTGCTTCAAGGATGTAATGTTGGCTCTTTGGTTAAGGTGGAAGAATATAGGTAAGTGACTAACTTTACTAGTAAAGAATTACCTTGGTATATTATTTCAGTTGCTCCCTCTTTACTTATTTATCTCAACGATCACGTTCATAAACCATTCCTCCATCTTTACTCTGCTCAACTTCTTTTCCATAGTAACACGCCAATTACGGTGTTCTTCAAGTATAAGGATACCAGTTTCAGGCACTACCCTCTCTACCATTCGGGAAACCGGTTTCAGGCACTATCCCTCACAAGATTTAACTTCTTGTCTCTCGAGTTTAATTTTATCAAATCTCTCCTCCACTTCAAAACTTCCTGGAGCATTCGCTTACCTCCACTCTTTACTAGTAATTGGTTTTTAAGGCTCAAAAGGTAAACGACTCGTTATCAAAGCTTGCCAAAGAAAAGCTTAAAGGCTCAAAAGGGCTTACCAAGATAATTATATAATAGGGTAAGATAAATTTGGCTAAGTACTCGATTAACAATAACGGCCTAAGATCACTTCCTAGTATCTATCAATTACAGATTTCACACAAGACTCTAAGTCAAGTTCTAGAATACGAGTATATACAAACATCTCTCAAGAATAAACAAACATGCGTATAGCACGATCAAAAGGCTCAAATCCTCATAAGGTTAATAGAATCCTAAGCACTCTTCAAAGCATGCAATCAACATCAATTTCTTATGAATTACAAGTACAAATAGAACATGCTTGCCAACATGAATTCATCCCAAGCACATCATATCCATCAATCAATCATCATCATTATACAGACCACTCACGCAAGAATCACCACTACACCCAAATACTAAATCCGGCATCTGTAAAGTAGAAAAGAGAATGGGGGATGAGAAGAATCAGAAAAGAATAAAAACATGATACTCATCACTCCTCCAGAGCATCATCATCATCCGAACTCCCCGCATTCTCACCATCCATCTCAAGCTGCATCCGGTCCACATCTCTATGCAAGGCATTGAGATTCCTATCCATCCTTTGCCCATGATCTTGCAACTGCCTCAACCGACCATCCATCTCAACATAATGCGTGTTGAGCGCAGCATAGTTAGCATGTGCAAGTGCCAGCTGTCGGTTCATTTCCTGCTGGTTCACTTTAAGCGTGCCGAAGTGCTCATGCATTAGTCGAAATTACTCCCGATAAAACTGATCTTAGGCCATCCAGAAGTTCTGCTGCGGTTGCGGTTGTGGTGGTGGTGGTTCAAAAAATTCTTGTTCGAACGGCTGCTGCGGCTGCACTGAAGGCATGTCCCCCTGATAATCAAAGGCTTGTGATTGATGTGGCTCATCCTCCTCGAAATCAGCTAGATCTCCAATAAGAATCATGTCCTCATCCAAGCTAATTCCTTGCTCACGCAAATTGGCCAACAATCGCCAATTTCCTCTTCCCAAGCACGTTTCAGAGATCACTCTGTGCTCCGTCGTATTCATCAACCAATTACGATTATCCATCACAGTAGTAAGGTCGGTTATCACAAGCGAAAACTCAAGTGTTCGAGGCTCCTTCCCTCGGATGAATATCCAAGCACCATTCACTCTCTCAATCAGCCCCATCCTGACACAAGAGGTCAAGATCAAGTCCGGATCTCCTCGAACAGGCTCATACCTACTCAAGTCAACCCTGTAGTACTCTGCTATGATCGTGATCAGCCCCCCAATGTTTACTCTCTAAAAACCATGCGTGGTGAACTTGTGAAGCTGCTGGAAGAAGTAGGCTGCCACATTGAAACGAACTCCATTAAGCATGCACCATAGAACATATAGTTCTCCCCTTGTGATACAACTTCCTTCAGACCTTGCAAACAAAATGTTCCCTAGAATCTAATCCATGTAGGCGATAACGAGATTGCGAATGAAAGCAGCTCTAGAACTGTTCAAATTGTAGTTCTCGTTCCTCCCCGTTATAGCTCTCCAAAAATTGTTTGCGCTGAAGTCATTACTCTCGTTTCCAACCACATTCTCGCAGCCAATGATCTCGTTGAACTCACGAGCCCACATAGTCTGCGCTTGACCACCTATTTGCATATGAATGCCATAGGGAAGATATCCATCACCACATTCCACTTGTATCATGCAATACTTCCGCAATGATGTGGAACTACGTCTCTCTTTTCATCTCCATGAATGCTGCGATCTCCACTTGGTTGAACATCCAATGAATGTCGTTGATAATGTGCATATCTATCATGGCCCGATCGTCTTGATACCTCGTCCTTCTTATCTTCAACAAGATTGCATTCCAGAGCTTCTCCTTCCCTTCCCACTTGCCAATCTTGAATCCAAAATCCCTTGGTGTTTTCTTTTTATCATGCTTTATCTTCTTGACGATCTCCACCAATGGGGGTGACTTGTTCCCCTTCCTCTTTGAAGAAGAAGCATTCTCTTTTCTACAAAAGTTGTACTTCAATATACAAACAAGAGATAAAACCAAGCCTACGTCTATCATGAATCCTATTCAACACTTCAAATTCATCCATCCAATTCACTCAATCTCAAGTGTTTCCAAATCATCAAACTTCATACCAACACTATCAATCAAGAATATCAAGATTCAAGTAACCCAACACTACTTCACACCAACATTATAGCAAATCAACTCAAAGTTTCACCAAGTCCACAATTCAAACATGCTCAAGTTTCATCACCAATTGCATCTCATCACCATCCAAATTCAATGAGCCCATATGTATAATTTGAAATTAAACCAAAGCCCATGCTTCATACATCATCGAATTCACAAAATTTCCACAATTCAATGAAGAACAATTCAAGAATTTTTGAATGCAATCCATAACAACTCAAGAAATTCAACACTCAATACAAACCAAATCTAGCATGAATCCACTCACCCATTCTTTACTAATCATCATCATCACAATACGCAAGTAAAGTGAGAAGAAAACATGCATTTGTATGACATGTTGTGCGTGCGTTTGAACAAGAGTGAAAATCCCCAAAAGTTGAGTAAAAATCCGAGATTGGATCTTGCAATCCCTCATAATTGGATGTGAAGTGTGTGGAAGAGATGATTAAGGTGTAGGAAGGAAGTTAAGAAGAAGAACTTACGATTACAAATGGTGCTCGAAAAAGGGTGACGGAAGTGGGTATGTCAAACGAATGAAATACCTTTTTAAAAGGTTGTTCGACCTAAACCATATTGTTCGACCTCCATGACGTGGTTGAACAACTAGTGCTAAGTCGAACAAACTCTCTGGACAATTTAGACACTTTGCTCGACCATTGTTCGACTTAGATTCCTTGGTCGAACAATATGGTTTAGGTCGAACAACCTTTCTGGACAATTTGGGCAATTTGCTTGACTTCCGTTCGACCTGAATGTCGTGGTTGAACATGTAGTGCTAAGTCGAACAACCTGCCTCATCGCGCCCCCTGTTCTTCTCTGTCTCGCTCGACCGTAGTTCGATCTCATCTCCATGGTCGAGCAACCACTGATTGGTCGAACAAACTCTCTGGAAGCTTTTCGTCATTTGCTCGACCAGTGCTCGACTTCAGCTTCGTGGTCGAGCGAGAAGGTTTAAGTTGAACAGATCCTCTGTAAGATTTTGATACTTTGTTCAACCATTGTTAACCAAAATGCCTGGTCGAACCACCCCTGTAAGGTCTAACAACTTCACAATCTCTTTCAAATTCGTACCTTTCTCGTTTCTTCCTGCAATTTTAAACTCTAAGAAAACATCAAGTATCAAAATATCCAAAAATTAGGCTAGAGAAACCATATAACATCAAGTGCAACTCCATAATCACACCAAAAACAATAACTCTCACTAAACACTAGGCAAATTGCAAAAAATTGATGCATCAAAACCGGCTAAGGTTTTAATAAACCGCAAAAAATCAACTCCCCTAGCAAACATTACAAAGAAAAGATCATATTCTTCGTGCTATAATGAGGTAAATACATCACACCCCCCAAACTTAGTAGAAACCATAGTCGAAACTAAGTTTGTAAAGAGATGTAATTTCCGAATGATAAGCACATCAAATAAGAAAATTTCTTACTCACATTAAAGAAATTAAAGCAATAAAATGGGAGGGAAAGACCCCAACAGGCGCTCATGTTTAACGTTGGAGAGTCACGACGGTACAAATCTAGTGCAAGGTATCCTAAAAAACGATGAAAACATCATCCGACGACTTGTAATGCTTCAACCGATGCCCATTCGCCGCAATAATGTCCTCATCTTTGTCCATAAGCTCAAAACTCCCCCTCCGCAGGCTCTATGAAAAATGAACGGCCCCGTCCACTTCGATGTCAGTTTTCCTGCGAAGAGCTTCAAGCGAGAATTAAAAAGTAATACCTCATCACCTTGCTTGAACTCCTTGTAAGAGATCTTCGAATCATGCCATTTCTTCATTCTCTCCTTAAAAATCTCTGAGTTCTTATAAGCCCGATTCCTAAACTCATCCAGTTGGTTGATATGAGTTATCCTCAACTCCTTTTGATCCTTTAAGAACAAGTTCAAACTTCTCAATGCCCAAAAAGCTTTGTGCTGAATCTCTACAGGCAAGTGGCACGGCTTACCATTGACAATTTGATACGGTGACATATCCAACACCGTCTTATAAGCAGTTTAGAACCCCCACAAAACATCATCGAGCTTCATAGCCCAATCCTTCTTATTGGTTCCAACTACCTTCTCCAAGATTTGCTTCACTTGGCGGTTGGAGACTTCCGCTTGCCCATTCGCTTGAGGGTGATAGGGTGTAGTGACCCCCTATGCTTCACTCCATAATCCTTAAGTACCTTTTCAAGAAGCTTGTTGACGAAGTGAGAACCTCCATCACTCACTAGTGCTCTAGGGACTCCATAACGGGCAAAGATATGTTTCTTCAAGAAAGATAAAACAGTCCTTGAATCATTCACGTGAGTGGGAATGGCGTCCACCCACTTAGAAACATAATCCACAGCCAAGAGAATGTAGAGAAATCCATTAGATGAGGGAAAATGTCCTATAAAATCGATCCTCCATACATCGAAGATCTCGACAGCAATGATTGGTTGAAGTGGCATCTCATCTCGTCAACTTATGTTCCATATCTTTTGACATCTATCACACGATACCACATAGGTCTCACAATGTTTGACCAAGGTAGGCCAATAAAGAGCTGACTGAAGTACCTTCGCTGCCGTCTTTTGAGCCCCAAAGTGCCCCCGTTAGGTTGTGCATGGCAAAACTCAAGAATACTCTCCATCTCCATCTCCGGCACACACCTACAAACTATGGAATCTGTATATATCTTATAGACAAACGGATCATACCATATGAAAGTCTCAACATCTCTCTTGAACTTTGTAAGTTGGTACCAGTTGAGATCTCTTGGGATTTCTCCTACGGCAATGTAATTTACATAATCCGCATACCATGGATCCATCCCTTGGGCAGCCACGTTACATACTTTTTCAGCTTCTTCAACAAGCACCGCCATGATCTTCTCATCAGGGAACATTTCTTCTATGTAATCAAATGAATCATCACAATGTTCCCTTGTCTCCAACCTTGATAGGTGATCCGCTAAGACGTTTTTCGTACCTTTCTTATCTCGGATCTCCATATCAAACTCCAGCAGAAGAAGAATCCATCTAATGATCCTTGGCTTAATTTTCTTCTTCTCCATCAAATACCGAATCGCAGAGTGATCCGTGTACACTATCGTCTTCATGTCAACCAAGTACTATCGAAACTTATTGAATACGTACACCACAGCAAGAAACTCCTTTTCAGTCACTGTGTAGTTCTTTTGTGCCACATCGAAAGTCTTACTCGCATAGTAAATAGTGCAAAACTTCTTATCCCTCAACTGCCCAAGCACTACTCCAAGTGCTAAATCACTCGCATCACACATTAGTACAAACGGTTGAGTTCAATCCGGTGTGATCAAGATAGGTTCAGTAATAAGCGCCTCCTTCAAAACTTGAAAAGCTGTTAAACAATCTTCATCAAAAACAAAAGGAACATCCTTTTCAAGTAAATGAGATAAGGGATTGGAGTATTTCGAGAAGTCTTTTATGAATCTTTTATAAAAACCGGCGTGTCCAAGGAAAGATCGCACTCCTTTCTCATTCGTAGGTGGTGGAAGCTTCTCGATCGCCACCACCTTCGCTTTATCTACCTTCAATCCTTTGGCGGAGATATGATGGCCAATAACAACCCAGTCTCTCACCATGAAGTGACACTTCTCCCAATTCAAGACAAGATTCATTTCTTGACATCTTTTCAAAACAGTAGAAAAGTTAGATAAACAAACATTAAAAGAGGAACCAAATATAGAAAAGTCATCCATGAACGCCTCCATGATCTTCTCTATCAACCCATCAAATATCGTCATCATGCAACGCTGAAATGTCGCAGGCGCATTACACAATCCAAAATGCATCTTTCTAAAGGCAAATGTTCCATACGGGTAAGTGAAAGTAGTCTTCTCTTGATCCTCGGGTGCAATCATGATTTGATTATAACCCGAGTACCCATCCAAGAAGAAATAATACTCATACCCCGCAGGACGATCAAGCATTTTATCCATGAAAGGAAGGGAAAAATGGTCTTTGCATGTATTCTCATTCAACTTCCTGTAGTCCGTACACATACGCCATCCCGTAGGAATCCTAGTGGCTAGCGTCTTACCATCTTCGGCTTTCACTATAGTCATGCCCCCTTTTTAGCAACTACATGCAATGGACTCACATGGGGACTATCACTAATAGGATAAATAATCCCTTCGTCTAGCCACGTTAGGATTTGCTTCCTAATCACTTCTTGAATATCGAGATTCACCCTCCGCTGATTCTGAATGCTACTCTTGGTCTCATCTAACAATCTTATTCGATGCATGCAATACGAAGGACTAATACCTTTCAAATCGTCAAGAGACCAACCAATCGCAGACTTATACTTCCTAAGTACATCCAACAATTCCTCAAGTTGATCATGTTGGCATTCAATCGTTTGGTTAAAGTGACCCGTTAGGGTTCCATACATTTCTAATTCAGCAGAAGCAAGAAAACCAAATAAACATATTACCTTTCACCAGGTATGTTGAAGACGATGAATTCTCACTGGCAGCCTGCGCAGGGACACGAGAATAGCCATATCTTTCTCATCTGATCTCCGATTTGAGTGATCTATGCGGCAAATCGATCCTCTCTTCGGCAGCTTTCGGTCAGTATGACACTTCTAAATCCGAGGTCTGTGTGATTTTATAAAAATAGTACAAGTTGGCAGATAGCAGCAACAAACAACCTTCCGGTCTTCTGCTGTATTCCCAAGTCCAATCTCGACGTCGTGTGGGCGACGATCCTCGAGATCTTCTCAATCTGCTGTTCCGTCTACCCTCTTCACATGTTAGGCGTGTCTCACTTAAGGTTAGAACAACTGAGATGACTTATATACATGGGCTACAGCAGGGACCAGGAGGAGAAATTAGAATTGGGCCTCCATTGGGCTTAAGTATCCAAACTTAGCCCAAAGCTTATACTTAAGTCTAATAATAATAATAATATATTCCACTAAAATATTATTACTGTACTACCGTTCTGATCCCAAAATTACGTTTTGGGCTTCTTCTTATTATGAGTCCGTTAGTCTCCCCATGTTTAAGATATACAATGTCCATTAATTAATTAAGTTACTGACAATTCCATTAATTAATATCTCATCCAAGAGTAGTACCACTCAACCTCATTATCATGCCGGAATAAATCCACCTGCAGGGTTTACATGATAATCCTTATGAGTTTCTCAAGGGTACATCATCAACCTATATCGGACACGGATTCCTTCTACAATCAACAACACACCATAGAGACAGCACTACTTCCCAACTCACCGAGTTTGTTGATTTAATTACATGTAAATCTCGCTCATTGATGAATCAAAGAAATACATACTGCCCTACGTGTTGAGCTTATTGTATGGGGATTATGAGCATGAACATCCATAATAACTGAGATCAAGTTCTTCTATAAGTCAGTATAAGTCGAACGATCTCAAGCGGTCCTGCTCAATACACACAAGTGCATTAATGTGATTCTATAGCCAAGACAAGCTAATACCAAACTACACTACAACCATCCTGATAGAGAGTCCTTGTCTATCTCGGTTGTGAGCATCTGTTTATACTTTATAAGGAAACTGATAATATGATCTTCCGTATGTTGTCGCACGATATACAATCTATAGTATAAAGTAAGTGGACTAGTTCATCAAAAATATAAATAAATTATAAGATGCAATCATTTGATCATATGATTCTCATTTCAAATAAATTATTATAATATTGTTCATACTAAAGCTAGACTTTTAGTATACAATCCAACCGATCATCATCAAGAGAAGAAGATACAATTACCGGATATTTTCCATTGTCACCAAGATAAGCATACTTCAAGTGTTCCGGTAGCGGTTTCAACTCCTCTTTCTTCTCTTCTTGAGGTGCACTTTCTCTGTCCAATGGCAAGTACTTTCTTGTCTACTTCACCTCTTCAACCTTTGTCCTTTGCGATTCATACCTGTCATCACCCAAAGCGAGCAAGTTTTCAAGAAAATCTATACATGCCTCATTGGAGAGTTCATCTAGCTACATAGTGGGAAAAGTAAGAGACTCCATCAAGCATGTCTCAAGAGGATCCTTAGAAAGAATCAGAGACATGTCTTCATTAACGATATCCTCAACCACATCAATGTTGTGGCTTTGCATCTCCATCGGAATCTTCAATGCTTTATCCAAGTTAAACAGGACTTCTTCTTTATCCATCCTCAACTGTAGCTCACCCTTTTGTACATCTATCATGGCTCCAGCAGTTGCAAGGAATGGTCTCCCTAAGATTAAGGGAGCATTATCCTTGTCGTCTTCCATCTCTAGCACTAGAAAATCCACAGGAAAGATAAGCTTTTCAACCTTGACTAGAACGTCTTCGATAACTCCTTTTGGAAATTTCATCGACCTATCTACTAGCTGTAGAGCCACCGATGTGGGAGTTAACTTCCCCAAACCAAGCCTTTTAAAGCTAGAAATGGCATCAAATTGATGCTTGCCCCTAGATTACACAAGGCCTGACGTGCCGGCCCCTTTCCAATTTCACAAAAGATAGTGAAGCTTCCCGGATCCTTTAACTTAGCTGGCAACTTCCTTTGTATAATCGAGCTGCAATTTTCAGAAAAACTCACCATTTCGATTCCGTTCAAACTTCTTTTCTTTAAAAGAATATCCTTTAAAAAGCGGGCATAATACGACATCTCTAGAATGGCTTCAGAGAAGGGAATGTTCAAGCTTATTTTGTTTATAATCTCTGAAAACTTCTTAAACTTCTCCTCTAACCCCTTCTTCACGAGCTTGAGAGGAAAAGGCGGAGGTATCTTTTTTTTGGGAATCCCTCATTCATCACGTTCAACCTTCTTTGCTTTATCTTTCTCGGCTCTCAACCTTTTGGCTCTTTCCCATTTCTTTTCTACTACTATAAGCTCGGTATTCTGCTCTGGAGATGTAGCTGGAGTGCTTCGATCAACTGGTGTTTCATTTGGTATCGAATCGAACTTTGAACTGCTTTTCTCGACCTCAGTTCGACTAGGGTAGGTTGGTCGAACAACTTGGTTTTTGTTGAGCGGCTCATCTGATCGCATCTTCTCATCAAGAACATATTGCTCGACTATCATTTAACCAATATAGTTTGGTCAAACAGATTGATTCTGGTCGAACAAGTTCCCAGATCGCGAACTCTCAGCGCAGTGCTTCTGTTCGACCTCCGTTTGACCAAAAAGGTCAGGTCAAACGACATAGTATTGGTCGAACGGCTGATCAGAAAATAGAGTATCATAATTCTACTTTTCTTGAGGTTGTTCGACCTCTGCTCGACTAGGTAGTCTGGTCGAGCAGTTCCCGTTTGGTCGAGCAACTCCTCTATCTCATTCGGCTTGACTTGCAGGCAACATCGGACCCTCATATTGCGTTCCTGACCTCAATGTGATGGCATGGCAAGACTTCGGATTCTCAATACTTTGAGATGGAAACTTCCATTTCTCAATAGTTTGAGTCAATTTGTTGACATTCCCTGCCATTTCCCCCATCAACAACGTGAGGTTTTTCACTTGCGTAGACAAGTCCTTATGATTATCATCAATCTTCTTCTCTAACTTTGCCTCGAGACAGTCTACTCTCGCATCATTCCTCGCCATATACTGGTTTACTTTATCCTTAAAATCTGGCTTCCCTTCTTCCACTTTAGCTCCCGGATCAACACCAGCAGGAGGTTGCATCGCATTGTTCGAATTGCTCCATGAAAACTCCGGCCTCCTAGGTTGTTGGTAACCACCCGAGGGACCACAATTGTTGTAGTTCCCTTGGTAGTTCCGATTTCCTTGATTCGGGTACCTAGTTCCTTGAATACTTTGACCCATAGCGTAGTTTGCCTCCTCGATCTCCTTTTGGCTTGCTCCTTCATAGCCACCATCCTGCTGCATTATTGGTACTCTCTGGGATAAATCAGTGATCTGCTTTTGTTGAGACTCTAGTATCTTACTAATGTTGGCGAAGCTAGAGACGATCTTATCATCTCTCCCCGACTTCACCATCGTGTGTTCCACCTGTGATACTTTTCCAAGGACATAAGTGACTCGCACTCTATCAGTCGGCCAATCCCTTGAGTTCTTCGAAATATCCTCGAAAAGCTTCTCGGCCTCAATGGGTGACTTCGTAAGCAATGCTCCATTAGAAGAAGCATCAAGTTAAACTCGAGAGTCGCAGTCCAACCCATTGTAGAATATACTGATATATTGGGCCTTTGATAGCCCATGTTGAGGACACTTACGAAGCATGTCCTTGAAACGGTCCCAAGCTTCATGAAACTTCTCATTCCCATGGATAAAAAATTGGTTGATTTCTTATTTCATCTTGAACACCTTAGAAGGTGGCATGTATCGCTCCAAGAATTTCACTTTCAACTTCTCCCATGTATCACATTTAGCAGCTTCAAGGTTATCATGCCAATCTCTCGCCTTTTCGTTCAATGAGAACTTAAACAATATGATCTTCCTCGTATCCTCATGAGCTCCTGAATCTTTTTGTGTACTAGCATACCCAAGAAACTTATTAAGATGTTGTTGAGGATCTTCAAATGTTCCCCGAGAGAAGGGACTCCTTTCAATCATGGTTATAAGAGCAGGGTGCAAATCGAAATCGGCTCTGGTCCCTCTCGCTCCTAACAACCCAGCATTGCCCCCTCTGTCGTTCTTAAAGACTTCACGGATGACAAGTGTATCAGGATTTGCTGCCATGTTGACTGTCTCTACTTCCATATTATCTTCGGTTGCAGCTTTAATCGTTTGCGAATTTAGCACGTCAACTTCAACTCCAAAGTTAAGAGCTTCAGTTGGATCTACGTTCTTATTCTTACTCTTCTTCTTCTTTTTCTTCCTCGACGATGCTCCGATCTCTGGATTATATAGTTCTAATTCACCTTTCTTTGATCTTGTGAGCATACACCTAAGAAGAACAAGTGTTAGAAATCGAGAACAAGAAAAATAATCTCAATTAAACTTGATATAATCAAAAGATATTTAATGTCGTCCCCGACAACGGCGCCAGAAACTTGATGAGCGTTTTCTCAGCACACAAATTAATCCTCAAGTATAAGGATAACAATTGTAGTTCTGAAAGGTGACCAAGTATATATTGAATCCAATGGACGGATGAATATCACTTTAATTATATGTTACTTAACTAAGATTATATTGGTAAATTTGAGTTGGTTTGATTAAGAAACTAAATAACATATAATAAAAATAGCAAGATAAGTAAACAAGTGATCGAGAAACTTCGGTGGTGATCACGTAATTAATAAAGTAGTTCATCATGTAATCCAGTTTTATTCGTTAGTTTCCTTTCCATGTGTTGATGTCCGACTCTGCCTTGTGGTTTATGAACGCATCACTAAACCATGCAAGCGTACTCTACAGATACAAGTAAGCAAGCGTATGACACGTGTGAATAACCTAGGAGCAAGACATATACTTTGCCGCCCTTTCTAGGTACTATCAGAATCAATTATTTCCTGCGCACTTAGTACTCTAACCCGATTTGATTTCCCTCTTTAAGTACTATAAAGCAATACTCTTTATCCTACTTATTAACCTGAATACAATTCAATTAATAAGTATCTATATAAGATAGTTCTAATAAGACTTTGGAATCCCTTCACTTAGAATTATAACTTGTGATTCTGCTCAGCGGTGAACGCACTCAATCAATAACCAATAGATGTATTCAGACTCTACATAACAGTTAATGATGCACAAAATGACCGTGAGTATGAATTGAAAAAGTACAATCTTATATAAAATAAACCACAAGTAGTGTTGTACGGAGTTTACACATAGAAATTTGATTAACTCATAAAACTTTCATAACCCTAGAACTACCAAGGTGGTTCTAGCCCATGATTGATCTAGGAACAATCATGGCTAGTTGGTATGATCTTACTTGACTCGCCAGATGAACCTCTCTCTCACCACTTCGGAAGATTGTAGGGCTTGGTGGATGAAGGAAGATGTGTTGTCTTGTATTGTGTTTCTTTTTCTCCTGCGAAAGCCCTTCTTTTATACACATAGGATCTCCTTATGGGCTTAGATGGGCCTTTGCTTGAAGCACACATCAAATTTGGTGAAAGACATCCAAAATTACCATAAATAACATTCAGCGACATGCCGTTTTACCATAGTATACAAGTCGAACAAAGTCTTCTGGTCGAACAAAACATTCTGGACAATTTCAGCAATCTGTTCGACCAAAAAACTGTTGCTCGACCAGGTTGATCTTGGTCGAACAACTCTTCCAAGTCGAACGAGTTCTTTGGAAGTTTTCTCCACTTTGCTCGACTTTCTCTCATCTGTTCGACCAAGATAATATTGGTCGAACAGATCCTCCAAGTCGAACTGGCTCACTGGATGGGCTCTGACAATCTGCTCGACTTGGCACCTCTCATCCGATCATCTGCTGTTGGTCGAACAAGCCAGCTTGGTCGAACAACACCTTAATTTCGCCTTCAAAAATCGTGTCTTCCAATTCCGAACCTTTTTCACCTGTGCATGTTTCCTATATAAATATGCTCAAATAGCTCTTGTACCCTCTGATTCGTAACTTTTCCAAGAATGTAGCAATTCGTCTCAATATAAGACCAAATTGTACTCCATTTCCACGCAAATCAAGGCCCAAAACATGTGAATTTACACTCTCATCATGGAGCAATTATTAGAATTGCAAGTGAGTACAAAGGAGAAAGATGAAGGCCCAAGTAGAGGTAAAAGTTGTGGTCATGGACAAGGTCGAGGCCATGGACATGGACGAGGGGGCTATGGAAATCATGGAGAGAAAAAAGAATTTGGTCGAGGAAGGAGCAACCAAAAATCGAGGTACAATAAATCTTCTATAAAATGCTATAATTGTGATAGATTTGGGCATTATGCTTCCGAGTGTTGGAAAGCTAAACAAAAGGTTCAAGAGAAGGCCAACTTCGTTGAGAGCAAGAAGGAAGAAAATGCAAGTGTGCTCTTGGCGTACAAAGGAGAAAATGAAAGATAAGATGATACTTGGTAACTCGATACGGGAGCGAGCAACCACATGTGTGGCAAAAGGAGCATGTTCGTGGAGCTGGATGAATCAGTAAGTGGCAATGTTAAGTTGGTGATGAATCTAAAATTCCGGTAAAAGGAAAAGGGAAAATTTTGATTCGTTTAAAAAATTGTGGTCATGATTTCAACTCGAATGTTTATTATGTGCAAAACATGAAAAATAATATATTGAGTTTGGGAAAACTCTTAGAGAAATGTTATGATATTCTCTTGAAGGATTATAACCTTTCAATTAGAGATAAGGAAAATAATTTGATAACGAGGGTGCCAATGTCGAAGAATAGAATGTTTCTACTAAATATTCGAAATGATGTGGCAAAATGCCTTAAAGCTTGCTTTAAGGATAAGTCTTGGTTATGGCACCTACGGTTTGGGCACTTAAATTTCGGAGGATTGGAGTTGTTATCAAGGAAGGAAATGGTAAGAGGATTACCATCCATCAACCATCCCGACCAACTATGTGAAGGATGTATACTCAGGAAGCAAGGTAGAAAGTCATTCCCAAAGGAGTCAACCTCTCGAGCAAAGAAGCCGTTGGAGTTGATCCATGCTGATGTTTGTGGGCCAATCAAACCAAGCTCTCTTGGTAACAACAATTATTTTTTGCTCTTCATTGATGATTTTTCTAGAAAAACGTGGTTGTATTTCTTGAAGCAGAAATCAGAAGTATTTGAAGCTTTCAAGAAATTTAAAGTTGTCGTTGAAAAGGAGAGCATACTAGAAATCAAATCCATGAGAACCAATCAAGGTGGTGAATTCACATCCAAGGAATTCATGGCGTATTTCGAAGCAAACAGGATCCGGAGGCCCTTTAATGTTCCAAGATCTCTTCAACAAAATGGTGTAGCGGAGAGAAAGAATAGAACTATAGTGGAGATAGCGCGTAGCATGTTGAAGACGAAGAATCTTCCAAAAGAATTTTGGGCAGAAGCAGTGGCGTGCACGCTGTACCTGTCCACTCCAACTCGGAGTGTATGGGGAAAGACTCCACATGAGGCATGGAGTGGGAGAAAGTCCGGAATCGCTCATCTAAGAGTATTCAGGAGCAAAACATATGCTCACGTGGCAGACGAGACAAGAAGAAAGCTCGACGATAAGAGTGAGCCATACATATTCATCGAGTATGACTCTAACTCTAAAGGTTACAAGTTATATAATCCCCTCACAAAGAAAAGTGTGATAAGTCGAGATGTGGAATTCGACGAGAAAGGTGCTTGGGGTTTCGGTTCCAACATCAATGATCACAATTTTGTAACTCCACAATTTAAAGATGAAGAGGAAATCGAGCAAGCAGGTGAAGGTGAAGAGACACTGACTCCACCCGCTTCACCCACAAGAGAAGTTGGAGACTCACCACTATCTTTCCTGAATGAAAGAACCGCATTGCATGTGAGGAGCCTACATGAGATCTATGAAGATACTGAAAGGTTAGAAGATCTCACATTACTTTGCTTATTTGTTGATTGTGAGCCAGTAACTTTTGAGGAGGCTACAAAAAGCAAAAGATGGAGAGATGCAATGAACGAGGAAATTAAAGCCATTGAGAAGAATGATACATGGGAGCTTGCAATATTGCCAAAGGATCACAAGGCCATTGGAGTTAAGTGGGTGTATAAAGCGAAGAAGAACTCCAAGGGTGAAGTAGAGAGATACAAAGCAAGGCTTATTGCCAAAGGATATAATCAAAGAGCTGGAATCGATTATGATAAGGTATTCGCTCCAATCTCCCGCCTAGAAACAATCAGACTAATATATTTCTCTTGCAGCTTAAAATAGATGGAAAATCTATCAGATGGACGTGAAGTCAGCCTTCTTGAATGGTGTACTTAATAAAGAAGTATACATCAAGCAACCATCAGGCTACGAGGTGAAAGGGTAAGAAGAAAAGGTGTTGAAGTCTAAGAAGGTCCTATATGGATTAAAGCAAGCACCAAGGGCATGGAATTGCAGAATTGACAAGTATTTGGAGGAGAATGATTTCACCAAGTGCCCACATGAGCATGCCCTCTATGTCAAAGTCAAAGGTGATGATATCTTAATTGTGTGCCTGTATGTGGATGATCTTATATTCACATGAAGCAACACAAAGATGTTCGAGAATTCAAGAAGGCCATGACTAAAGAGTTTGAGATGACGGATATTGGGCTCATGACATATTATCTTGGAGTTGAAGTTAAGCAGCTTGAGGAAGGAATCTTCATCACACAAGAAGGTTATACGAAGGAAATCCTCAAGAAGTTCAAAATGGAAGATTGTAAAGCAATCAATACCCCAGTGGAGTGTGGAAGTAAACTATTCAAGCATGGAGGAGAAAAGGTGGATCCGACGTTCTTTAAAAGTTTGGTTGGAAGTCTAAGGTTCCTAACTTGCACGAGGCCAGACATTCTCTACGCAACAGGGCTTGTGAGTAGATTTATGGAGAATCCAACCACAATGAACTTAAAGGCGACAAAGAGAATTCTTCGATATCTCAAAGGTACGCTAGACTATGGTCTACTTTATTAAAATACTAATAACTATGAGCTTATGGGTTATAGTTATAGCGATTGGGCTGGAGAAAATGATGATTGAAAAAGTACAAGTAGATTTGTGTTCTTTATGGGAGACACAACTTTTACTTGGATATCGAAGAAGCAATCGATAGTCACACTATCTACATGTGAAGCCAAGTATGTAGCCGCCACATCCAGTGTTTGTCATGCCATTTGGCTTAGAAGTCTTTTACGGGAGCTCGGATGGACACAAGAGAATCCTACAAGGATTTGTGTGGACAACAAATCGGCGATTGCATTGGCAAAGAATTCGGTATTTCATAATCGGAGCAAGCACATAGACATTCGCTTCCACTATATCAGAGAATGCATAACGAAGAAAGCAGTTCAAGTGGAGTACGTGAAATCACAAGACCAAGTAGCCAACATTTTCACGAAATCGCTCAAGTATGAAAAGTTTGCAAGATTTTGAAGTATGCTTGGAATGCAAAATCAAGTTTAAGAGGGGGTGTTGGATTAAACTTAATTTTATGGAGATGTCATGATAATTCTAGAATATTTGAGATAATGTATAGAATAAACTAGAAGGTGGAGATAGTTGGACATCAAGAAGATAATAGAAAGATCTAGAATAATGTGGGTGAATGAAAAATCTAGAAAAATGCATGTGATCAAATAAGAAGAATTATCTAGATTAATTATGAAGAAATTAGTGTAGAATTCTCCAGAATATTAGAGATGTACCATTGTGTAGTATAAATAGGTGGTGGTGTATCATTTTGAAGTTGTAACCAAATAAAATTAAGTGAAGTTCATTTCTAAAACCTTGTGTTCTCTTCCTCAAATTTCTTTGTCATATTTTGTTTACCCAACTCACCAATTCCTACACCCGTCCACAATTATTTATACATATCCCTCCAACCTTTTACTCCTACAGGCTAAACTAGTCAAACGATGAATTTAAAGACTAATTGGTAGACAATCGAGATTAACTTATTACGTGATAGTGTTTCACCTCTTATTTCATTCTAAATTAACCCTACATTCTAAAATCCATTCCCTTATTTGCGGCAACTGTCCTAAGGCCATCACCCAATCTAAGGATTTGGTGATAGTTTATCCCTAATGGTAGCCTCAAACCATCCTCAAATTTGATGATTTGATTTTATTTCCCAAATTTGCTACCCATCTTCGAATCATCCTTAATTTATTTTTCCTTTTCATTTATTTTTAAAAATTAATTAATATAAAATATATAATATATTCCACATAATATATACTTACGTAGTATCTAATATATAATACTCCTTTGGAAAAATTCTCATTTTACTATATTGGACGTCTCACTCAAAGGTCTTCATTTTTCCCTTTTAGTAAAAGGCCTCACATATGACCCACCATTCACTACTAATACAACTACCTACTACACATAAAAATAATAATAATCCTTACAATAAGCCCTCTCTATAAGCCACTTGAGTCACATCCTGCGATTTACCTCCTCCACCAATCCCCAGGGCAGGGGCGGTGGGAGTCCCTAATGGTGGGGTACACCATTAATAATAATCTTTAATCCACGTACAAAAAACAAATAAGGACCTTTGCCTAAGACGGAGGGAGTATATCATCATAATAATTTTAATCACATTATTTTAAGAGTTCATATCCAGTGCACCCGGGGGCGCACGTGCATTTACATATATATAAATTTTTATTGTATATATTTTTAATAATTGTATAGTTTTAATACATTCAGTTTTTTATTAAAAACTATACGAATATTCTCTAACAAAGTATATACATTTTTATTCATAAGTGTATATGTTTTTATTAATAATTGTATACGTTTTTTAAAGTGGGTGCACGGTGCACCTGATTTCATAGAATAATTAGCCATATTTTAAATGCATGGAATAACTAAACATAATTAATATAATTATTATTTTTATAATAAAAATTATATGCATCATATTATAAAATAAAATATTTTATTATATCTATTACATACTCCCTTCGTTCCGCTTCAAACTTTACGTTTGCTTTTTGCAAATAAATTAAGGAATGTAGTATTTTATTGTATAGTGAGGTGAGAGAAATAATATTTTAATATAAAGTGGGTTGGTGTATTAATGTGATGTGTGGGTCCGTGGAGAGATAAATAATTAAATTATGTGGATCACATTTACTAAAAAGAAAAATATAAAGATTGAAATAGGACGCTCAAATTGAAAATATGCAAAGATTAAAATGGGACGAAACAAGTATATAAAAGAGAAATGGCTGATAAATTGGCCAGTTTCCCTACAGTATCAGGTCAGAATTATCCATGCGTAAGAATAATCTCATCCCACGTGTATGCATTGTTGGTGAATGAATCCATTCTCTTCCTTATTCCTCTCGGCTCAATTCCCCTTTTACCCGCAAGCCCTGCCATCTCTTCTCCACGATCCCCGTTCGCTGCTTCTCGCAGCTGCTGCTCGCCTTCTCCGCCGCCTGATAATTTCTCTCTCAACTGATGACCTCCGGTATTCTATTTGAAATTGAAAAGAAAAAAGTTTTAACTTATGAATGGTTATGAATCCAAATTTAGATAGCTTGTTGCTTCAAGGCTTCAAAACATACTCTTAATGGCATCCAATTTACGTTGCCAACTTAAATTATTAGGATGTGAGGCTCTTAGTTGTGATGTGATATGAATGGGAGAACCGACTTTTGATTTAGAGGAAATGATCATTACTAATAGTTACAATTTGTGAAGAATTTTCCTGTCTTTAACTCATGCCTATAAGATACTAATGACCTGTCTAAGGGGTTATTTATTTAAATACATGTGATTCCCCTCAAAATGGCATCCAACTTATGTTGCCGACTTTGATTATTAGGATGTCGGATCTTAATTGTGATGTGATATGAATGGGAGAACCGATTATTGATTTAAAGGAAATGGCCATTACTAACCGTTATGAATTGTGAAGAATTTTCTTGTCTTACCTCATTAATGCTATAAGATACTAATGACATGTGTAATCTGATTGTTGGATTGTATACTAAAACCCTAACTTTAGTATGAACAATATTTTAAAATTATTTGAAATGAAAATCATTGATCAAATAATTGCATTTTATAATTTATTTATACGTCGATGCAATAGTCCATTTACTTTATATTGTAGATAATAGGGTGTGTGGCATCGCACGGAAAATCATATTATTAGTTCCTTATAAAGTATAAACAGATGCTCACAACCGACATAAATACAGACTATCTATCGAGATGGTTGTAATGTGATCTGGTATTAGTTTGTCTTGACTATAAAATTACACTAGTGCACTTTGTGTGTATTGAGCAGGACCGCGTGAGGTTGTTCGATTTATACTGACTACTGTATATAAAAAAAAAGACATCAGTTATTATGGATGTTCGCACTCTTAATCCTCATACAATAACCTCGACATGTAATTCAATATTTATTTATTTGATTCATCCATGGGTGAGATTTATTATAAAATCAATATGCTCAATTGAGAGATGGTACTGTCTATATGGTGTGCTGTTGATTGCAGAAGAAATTCGTGTCCTAATGAAATATGGTGGGCTGTTGATTGCAGAAGAAATCCGTGTCCTAATGAAATATGGTGGGCTGTTGATTGCAGAAGAAATCTGTGTCCTAATGAATTAGGTTGATTATGTCATCATGTAAACTGCAGGTGGATCTGTTCCGGTATGATAATAAGGTTGAGTGGTACAACTCTTGGATAAGAGATTAATTAATTGAGTGGTAAGTAATTCATTTAATTAATGGGCATTATATAATTCATTTAATTAATGAGCATTATATATTTTAAACACGAGGAGTTAAATGGTTCATAATAAGAAGGAGCCCATAGATTTGTCCTATTGCAGCCTATAAATAAGTCATCCCAGCAATTTTAAAATCAGATTTACACGCCTAAATCCAGTTTTCACAATTTTCGCAAATTTGACAGTTTTGGAGGTTTAGGGTTTTAAAAGATTAAACAGCAACTCACTCAAACATTAAATATTAAATGGAGATTCCCAATCAAAAAATTACAAACAGCAAGTAAATGAATCTCAATATATTGCCCCAAATCATACAATTACCAACAGCAAGTCACTTAAACATTAAACATCACTCATTTTCATTGCCTTTGTCTTCTGGCTTCATTCTCATTCCCTTTGTCTTTTGGCAAAATACTTACCAGCTCCTTTGTCAAATCGGCTATGAAAGTTACGACAGCCGCCGCTTTGTGGAGTGCATTATCCATAGAATAATTAGTGCTGCACATACCGTCGTGGGCATGAGTGGCTTTAGTGCCTTTGACACCACCCAACCCCAAAGCTGGCTCTACCTTGACCATCAGCCATGTAGCTTGGATGTCCTCCTCTATCAACATGGCCTGCCAGGGATGAACATGATACCTTGATGAACATAACGTGTCATTAAATAGACCAAGTAGACCTTCCAATTCTTCCAAATTGGTGGAGTGGTCGAACTGGAATTTGGATTCGTACCCCTCTAATTCTTGCATTTAGCTGTTTTATCATATCGAGATTAATTCCTTGGGTTTATCTTCCAAAATATTGTTAAAGTTTATCTTTTAATTAATTAAAATTAATTTAAAAATAACATTAGAAAGATAGTATCATTTTGTGTACACAAATAATATAGATTTTTTTTAAAAAAAAGAATCAAATGGTAATAGCTCAATTTTCTCAAAATTAATATACTCAAATTATTTGAAAAAATTTTTTTACAATAGAAACTATCCATAGTAAGCCTGTTAACTTTTATGAATGAAAATATTTAAGATTTAAAGGTAAAAATATTTGTTGATTTAATTATATCAAAAATTTTAAATAGTTAATATAAAAAAATTGGAAATTAATAAAATTTTTTATCAATATATACATATAATTTAATTTAAATATGTATCTTTTTTCTATATTTTTCTAGACATGAATTAAATATATCTGATATCTAATTATAATGAGTAAAGACTTGTGTGAGACCGTCTCATATAAAGGCTCACGTGAGACGATCAGAAAGTGATAACTTATATAAAAGAAAGTGATAATAAATTAACGAAAAGTGATAATGCTAATTCATAAACAATTTATAGTATAAATAAAAGTTATAACATTTTGCAGCAAAAGTGATAACTTCTTATAGAGAAAATAATAACTATTTTATAAAGTGAAAAAGGTTTTACGCAAGATCTACCCGTTATATTTTGCTATAATAAATATTATATGCCAACCCATTATATTTTGCTATAATAAATATTATATGTCAACGTTTGTTTAAATAATTGTCTCTAATCTAATAAAAATTTATAGGTAGAGACTTGTGTGAGACTGTCTCACGTAAGTCCTACGTGAGACGGCCAGAAAGTGATAACTTTTATAATAGAAAGTGATAATAAATTAATAAAAAATGATAATGTTATTTCATTAACAATTTATAGTACGAATAAAAAGTAATAACATTTTATAGCGAAAGTGATAACTATTTTAAAAAATGAAAAATTGTCTCACGCAACACCTACCCAATAATACAACACAATTGCAATGAGGTTCAACAATATATGTACCCACCACTGCATAATTAAAATTTCTAGTTCAAAAGCTTTCAACATACTCTGTATTTTTTATTTTTTTTTTAAAATCAATTTTCAACCTACTCTGTATTACTATTTTTTTTTAAATCAATTTTCAACCTATACTATTTTGAATCCTTATCTATATTTAAACCTAATAGGAATATCTATACCATAATATTCCCTCCATCCGCTTTTAAAGTATCCATTTTACTATTTTTAGCGTAGGTATATATCCATTTGCTTTTTGCACGTAGATTAAGGATTATTATTATTATTATTATATGTAAAATGAGTAGTTGTATTAGATGGAAGTGGTGAGTCATATTTGTATCAAATACCAACTACTAATCAACCGCCTAACACTTGTATCATCTATTATGTAGATACACCTAATCAATAGCCTCCGCTCCAGTTATTATGTTAGAAGCCTCCATTATTATGTTTGGAGAGTACAGATGTTTATAGCGTCATACATCAAGGGCTGTTAAGAAACTTAATTAAGACGTAAGAGTCCAACAAGTCCATTGATGTTTGTTATTTAATGGAGTGGCAGAAGAAATGTTACACAAATAGCATCCAAACCCACAAGTCCATTGATGTTTATGTGTTTGTTGTCCATCGATGTACATCAGAGGCCGGTAAGAAACTTAACTAAGACTTTGTATGTTGTTTTCTTTTTCCTTTATAATGGATGGGATGGTATGCACTGACTATATTGATTAGAAATAATATAATTAATGATGATAGTATATGTTTGTCTTCCTATATTAGAAATGTTTTTTCGTAAATAACTTTTTGAAAATATAATAAATCACAGCATGTTAGTTATCATATTTTTATATTTTCATTTTAATATAATATACACTATTGTATCACTATTATTATAGTCAAATTAATATAATAACTATTAATAATTATTTTAACGAGGATAAAATACATAATTAATATTATGGTATCAACATAATTTTAACTAAAATGATAACATCATTTACTAACATGTGTAATAAAAAATTACATATTCAAGGATAAATGATATAAATTTCTAATGATTAAATTATTTTATATACGAAGAATTTATAAGACAAATAAAATGTGATAATATTTTTAATAAAAATAATATTTGATAAAGAAAAAGTGATAATTATAATTTCATGAAAAATTAATATGAGAAAAAATATTACATTTATAATAAAAAGTGGTAATTAATTTAAACAATGATAATCACCAATTAACTATTTCATTTCATACATAAAATAAATAAGATAATAAGTGATAACATTTAAAATAAAAAGTAATGAATGATCATAAGAAAAGTGATATTAATCGTCCCATTAAACTGTTTCATTAACAGGTAAAGAAATGTGATGATTATTGATTGAACTATTTTGTACCTAAATTAATTTACAAGATGATAAAAGAGAAGATTACTACTAGGTACACAAAAAAACTCTTAATTATTATGAGATACAAACATACAAAAGTATTACTACTAACTACAAAAATATATAGTGATATTCCAATATTACCCCTATAAATGTGTTGCACATAAATATTGTGTGCAGCAAGGTACGTGCAGTAAAAAAAAAGTGGTGGTCCGGCGGAGCTCCGGCGGCGGCAGTCAACGGTCGGTCAACTGCCGGTCAACCTTTTTTTTAATACCGATTATATAACTTTTCTTTAATATCTGTTCTTTAATACGGATTATATTAAGGGAGACTTTTAAAAATATACAATTTCGAAAGGTTTTAGATCAATATTACCAATTTTTTTCTCTCCTATGAATAGTAACTTTTCTGGATATTAATACCCCTGTATTTGTAACCTTGTCGGCTACCATAAAGGTGACCTATCTGGCTGCCAGCATGACATCCTTTTCGGTTTAAACTTATTTTAACTTAATTTTAACATTTTCCTTTTCCTCAAAATAGATATAGTCCATTATGACCATATCAGACCCATCATGCTTCCGTACATTAATTAAACAACATTATTCTCGTAATTAACTAACTCAAAATAGTAACAGTACCTTTTTCGACCGTCAATCTACCGGGTATCAGGGAGGTTTTACAGCTGCTCCTCACAACCAACCACGCACCCCGCAGTGTGATGGTTCAATCTCGTTCCTTCAGCGGACTTCAGCACAACCCTGGTTATTTTTCTACACCGGGTGTACAGGATGCTGCTACTGTTTCTCGTTAGAAAATATGAAGATTAAAGTTGCAGAATATAATGGAAGTTTACATAATTCGGGCAGTAGCCCAAAATTATTTATTTATTGAATGGAGAAGTTTATTACACACTCATCCTCACGGAACAAGAGGAGATAACTCCTTTAACTACCTATTATAGCAACACTTAGAACACTCATGTAAAGGAAGAAAGAAAGATACAATATTTATTTAGAAAGAGAAAACAGAGGGGAATGGTTGATGTCTTCTGCTTCCTCCAAACTCTTATTTATAGAGGCTTTCGGATTTGAAATTCGAAATTCAAAGCCTCTTTACTTTTGCTGACGTCACTGCTTACTTCATTGTAATGACGTCTCTGCTTACGTTTTTCTCATTGGATT
Source organism: Pogostemon cablin (assembly GCA_023678885.1). Classification (NCBI taxonomy): domain Eukaryota; kingdom Viridiplantae; phylum Streptophyta; class Magnoliopsida; order Lamiales; family Lamiaceae; genus Pogostemon; species Pogostemon cablin. Next base: position 16,037,408 of record CM042978.1, on the reverse strand, counting down.
CCAACTTTAGCAGCTGGCTGGTCCTCATGTCTTTATTGGATGCCAATTTTAGTAGTTGGTTGGTCCTTTTCCTTTATTGGAGGCCCTTTTGTGGGTTTCCCTTGTGTGTTACCCTTTCAGAAAAGTCATTTGGCTCTTACTTTTTTAAAGAGTCATTTGTCTTCTTTGGTGCCTGAAAATTCTCCTGACTCTCGGGCAATTTGAAGAGGTTTTACCCTCTTCTTTCCACGTGTCTCTTTTGCTGGGAGTGGTTCAGCACTCCTGATCATCCCTATACCCAATCTTATTCCTTTTCCGAACTCTGGTTCGGTTTGAGTGGAACAGCTGGTGCACACTTTGTTAGTCCATTGCCCAAAATGGGCCATGTTGCAATATCTCCGATGAGTTTGTTTGCTCACCGGAATCTTGTTTCTCCAGAGAAGTTCTTATTTTTCCTGGAAGGCCTTCTCAGCAAACATTGTCTTCTTCCCTGTTAATGTATTCAACAGAAAAGACCCATTCAAAGACTTATGCTCGAACTTGAATGGGAACTTCACTTTTACCATTTCTTTGATGCAGGCGTATAAACCCCTCGCCCTACGCGTAGAGATCTGTTCTTTAAAAAATGTAGGAACCAAGACTGGTTTCTTTCTAAAAGACTCTTTGATGTTATTTGATGCTGAAACATCGGGTCTTCTTAGCTTGATGAAGTGGAAGGCCTCGTGGTTGCCTTTCCCGACTGGTTCTGGAGCCGCACTTGTGAAGTAAAGCTTCAATACATCTCCTCTGGATAGAATCGAGTTGTTTTCCCATGCCTTGAAAAGCTTTTCTCCCAGCTAATCTAGAAGTTTTGCAAGTTCTAGGAAGCCTGGTTCCACAGTATAGATTGAAGCTAGTGCTCCAAAATCATACTATTGTTTTACATCATTTGGATTTGAGCCTTCTCGCATCCAAACTCGGGGATATTCCCCAGATATATCCACCTGGCATTTCTCCGATCGGATTCCTTGTCTGGTGTTCAATTTCTCCCAGTTGGCCTGATATTTCTGCCAATAAGAGAAATCAGCTAAGTTAATACCAACCTTAGCATTTCCTGTTATTGGCCTAAGGTTGATCTCTCCCTCTTTTACCCCAGAGTTGTTGGGTTGAATCGAAGGCTCAAGATGTGACTCAGAAGCCTCGAATTTTTCTTGGATTGGTTCCTCTTTTGGAGGTTCCAATCTAGAACTCGTGCCAGGGGTATTTGAATCTCCTACTCTGGGTTTAGAGCCCCGTTCTCGACTACTCTCCTTTTGCCGATTGCTATTACCATCAACAGCCCGGAGGACTGACTCTCGTAATGACTCGAATAGACTCGCATTGTTACGAATGCAATCTCGTATGCGATTAGACACTTTGGTCTGATCGCTTTCTTGTATTCTTCCAGCACACTTCGCATTGAGTGCCAGATTCTTGAATTCCCTTTGGAGCAACTCAAGGTTGTCCATCAGGTGCTTTGATCCAGTTAGGATGGAGTCTATTTCAGCTCCTTCAGTCTCTCGTCAGGAAATCTGTCAAAATATTATCAACAGATTTAATAATGACCATATTAAAATCATAATATTGGCATTCTGCTTGCCATCTTAATAGTCTAGCCTTTTCAGGTTTAGATTCAATTTTATTTTTCAAAAAGGCTTTGACGATTGTGTTATCAATTTTAAGGATGAATTTTTTCGTGAGAAGTGTTATCAATTTTAAGGATGAATTTTTTCGTGAGAAGAAATAGCGGCCATTTTTTGAACGCCTTCCGAACCGCAAAGAACTCCTTTTAATTGATGTGTCATCTCTTCGCTTCATTCTCCGCAAAGAACCCGCTACAATATTGCATGACACTTCTCCTTCTGTTGTGGACTTCGTAAGAACTGCTGTCCAATAATAGTCACTTGCATCTGTCTAAAGTACCAATTCATCCTCGTCATTCGGTATAGCTAACTTGGGGATCTTCTTGCAAACCTCCTTTATCTGTTTTACCATTGCTCGGTGTGATTCCTCCCATTTGAACTCAGCATCTTTTTTCAACAGATGACTGAACACCTTCATGTATTGCGCTAGATTGTTGATGAACATTCCAGCAAAGTTGACCACTCCTAAGAAGTTCTGGAGTTGTTTCTTGTCCTTGAAATCTTCAGGAAATTCTTGAACATTTTCTGCAATATGAGGCTGTAGAATAATTCTGGATTCATAGATCTCGACTCCAAGGAACCCAATCTGTCTTGTTGCTATTACTGCTTTCTTTTTGGAAAGCACCAATCCTTCCTTATGACATACTTCTGAAAATACTTCCAAATGTGCCAAATGTTCTTTCATGTTTTTTGAGGCTATGAGGATATCGTCCATATAGACAAACATGAATGAGAAATAATCTTTGAAAAGATTATCCATCTTCCTTTGGTATATCTGTGGTGCGTTTTCCAAGCCCATGGGCATGAAATTCCAGATATAATGGCCTTGTGGTGTGGAGAATGCTGTGAACTTCTTGCTTCCTTCTTTCATCATAATCTGGTAGAATCTAGATTTGCAATTAAACTTTGAGAATACCTTGACATTCTTGATATAGTTGACCAAGTGTTCTCTACTCGGTATGTAGTATCCATCGAACTCCAAGATGTTGTTAATCCATTTGTAGTTGATCACAAGTCTCGGCTTTCCCCGCTTGACTTCTCCATGATTTCGAACTAGAAATCCTGGACTGCTGTATAGAGATATTCCTGGTGATATTAGCTTAAGGTCCAGATATTCCTAAGTATTTGCTGCATATCCTTACGATCCTCTTGGTTCATCAGGATAGACTTGTATCTCACGAACTCATGCTCTTTTCATTCTTTTACTTTGAGTGAGGCTATGTTAGAGGATCCTCGTTGAAGTTCCTCTGTATCTTCTTCTTGACGTCTTCCAAAGATGTCTGTTCTTCGGTTGTGACATCTCTCTGTAGGCTTTCTCCCAAGCTTGCTTTGAGAAGGTGGATTGTATCTTCCTTTAGTTTCTCCATCTTCCATCCTCCTCTGGTCTCGGTTCTCATTTGAAGGATTGCTTCACCATATTTCCTTCAATAATTCATCATTGGATGACTAATTTTTCTTTCATCACCACGCTTGCTGCGAAATCTGATCGGAATTTTTTTTTGAAATGCATTACGCAGTCTCGGTACGATGATCTTATGTTCACAAAGGGTTGTGAAAATAAGCCTCTTTGTTGCGTTTTCTTGGGTAAAATGCTTGAATATCTGTAGGAAATTGTTTCCTAACATAATATCTGCTCCGGTGTTGTGAAAATATATCGGTGGTGTTTTTACCTTGTACCATGGGGTACGATCTGCTCCTCTGATCATGATTTCCACTTTCTTGATTCCTCTATTAAGGATTAGCACCCTTTGTGAGAAATCTTTTCATAATACCGTTGCCAATTCTACGCCTGATCTTTCAGGGAAGACCCCTTCCTTTGTTGTGCAGATGTCGGCTCTTTAGTCAATATATGCCACAAAATACACTGCATGATGCTCCTTATATATCTTTCCAATGGTGATATATATTGAGAATGGACTTGTGGCCATGGGTGGATCAGAGCTTATAAGACCGAGTCTCTACTAGTAAACCTTGTATTTTTTTCCCTTGACCGTAAATTCTATTACATCTTGTAGTATTTCCCAAGGTTTGTGATCCTCGAGAAATTCCAATCTCAGCACTAGTTGTTCTGAAAATCTTCCTGCGACTCCCTCGATTATTAGCTCAAGATCACCAAGTTTGAACTGTCTTTGGTATCTCCCAGTTGTTGGTTGCTGAAGATAATATAAGACATTACAAGGAATAGAGTTTTCCTTTTAGGTAATATTAAATATTATTTCGACTCCTCTCCATCCTTCTGGGCATTTTAGTTCACCTTTTGTTGTGAACTTTTTCGGCTCCTAGATTACCTCCACTATAGGTTTCTTTCCCTATTTTTCACTGATCATTCTGTCTTCTTGGAAAGAAATCCTTTTCTTCTCGAATCTGAGGTTATTTTGCCTGCTCCAGACCGGCTTATCTCTAATTCGCAAATCCATGTCGTGGATTGGAAGTAGCTCCATTATCTATGGTCTAGTTGCACAAGCAACCTTCTCGAATACTTCTGGTATCTCAATATACTCCTTCATTTGGAATAGATCCGAATGATGGGTGTTAGATAGAGCATACAAGATACTATATGTGATCGTGTACGGCCTATTTCCTTCTTTCATCAAGTCTTTGTTTTTGAAATCTTAATGAAGGGTGAGCTATTGAAATCTCAGTCTACTAGATTGTAAGATATCCTTGGATAAATGTAGGATGCTACCTTTCCCTGCATATAAATTTTCCGAAAGTCCTCCTAGGCATGCTTCTCTTGTATTCTTGATCCTTTTATCAAAGACAGCAATATCGATTAGTGTATCAATTCCTTCTTTGAATGTTGCTTTGATAAGGATTCAAATAGCACCAATATGGACCCAGGACATAGTCTTAGATACCTTTCCGGGAGTTTACTGAGTTCCCTCTTGATCTCCTCATAGGGAACCAGTTGCATTTCCATCATATTTCCGGTAAGTTCCATAAGGATTGCAATTTTTCCTTCGGTTACCTTGTATATGATGTTGTGCTTTCTTCTTTTGAAGCTGAGAATTCTTTCTCTGAGGATTTTCTCCAACCTCCCTATTATGAACCCATCGTATAGGTTGAGCCTTGTATCTTCCTTCATATTCTCATAAGAGTCTTATGAGAATGTTTGGAATTGCATTGCGGGTGAAGTGAGGGCTAAGTCAGGAGGGCTGGCATTCTTGTGGGAGAAGGAGGTTTCGGTGGTAATTCAGAGATATTCCCAAGGGGATATGCATGCTATTGTTTAAATTAGCGATAATCAACCTATATGGAGATTTACAGGGTTTTATGGATAGCCGGAAACAGCAAAAATGAAGGGGGCTTCTCTTAGAAAAAATGAGAAACTTCAGGACTTAAGGATGCCTTAGATAATTGCAGGTTAGATGTCTGGAAAAGAATCCAGACATGTCCTCTTGCATCTCCTGTCTGAAGTTTTCTTCTTCACTCCGACTCATCTTTGGAGGATTCGTCCTGACTGAAGTATTCTTCTTCATAGATGCTCTCGTCTGAGGGTATATCTTCAAATTGATATACCTGCACCAGGTCTTGGAAGTAAACATCTTCCTCCATTTCTGGAGTGGTTTCTAACTATAATACTCCCCGCTTCTGGTTCTCCGGGCAGTCTGGTAAGATATGCCCTCTTGCTCCACACGTGTAGCAATTACAGTCCTTGAATCTTTCATTGACTCGTGTGGCCGCTCTTCGAAACGTCTTTCTTGTGGGAGTTCTTCTTGTACTCCTCTGGTTTGACCCTGAGGATGATGCTTGGCTTCTTGAACTTCATCTTGTTAGTCCAGATCTTTTCCCTGATTTATAGCTTCAGGCCTTCTATTTAGACCAAAAGGATCTTGGTCTTCTGGACCTCAATCCTCCGCTTCTTTGTGTATAAGGATGATTTTTCTTCATCCTTTTCTGCTTTCTTAGACTTCTCCCAATGATCGTTGGAAGATCATTGTTCTCGCAACATAAGGATACTGTCTTTTTGATTCCCCTTAGTCTCTTGTAGTTCTTGTGTAGTGATGCTTGATGGCACCACTCTGCAATCTTAGCTTTGAGAAAAGGCATCCTCCTTGCTATTGAATCCAGCTCGCATGCTTCATATTCTTTGATCAGCATTCTCTCCATGGGCTTGGAATCTTTGCAAAGAATAGGTGGAATACCTCTTCCTCATTGATCTTTGATTTCCTTCTATACTCTGTGAAGAGCTTGATGTACTCGTCTACATGACAGATGTCAAGTAGTTCTAGACTGTATAGGGCATTCATATACTTCTTTTTCTTCTCTTCTTCCATTCCTTCGAAGTAACCTACTCTGATGAAGTGCATCTTGAAAATTTTGGCCATGCGATCAACAATGTTGCCAAGATCTCCGCCTTCCATAGCTTCCTTCTTGACTTCGTCTGAGAGCTCCTCCCAGGCACACTTCACTGATCCTTCTAGGCTCATAGTTAGGAATCTTATGAACCCTTCTTTATCCAGTCCTAGTGCACCTCCTGCAATCTTCATTGCATTTGTCCACTCATCGATCAAGGCCTCTCTGTTCTTGAAGCCTAGAGTGTCGAGATTTTGGATCAATCCATATGGATTTATTGGTTCAAGGTGAGACTGACCATATGGGGTGTTGTGTAGACTAGATCATCAAACTCGGCTTGCTCCTATTGACAATCCCATCGCCTTCATCCTGAAGTTTTCTTGTTGTTGAGTTGTCTCTTCTTGTCTCATTCTTTGGACTCCATGTAGTCCAGAGGTTCCTTCATTTTGGCTCAGATCTCGTTGCGTCGGAGCCTGCGATTGTTGTTGTGAGCTTGATGTCTCTCCAACATTCATCTTTAGATCTACAATTGATAGTCTTTGGAATGACTCATATAGATCTTGTATATCTTCAAGATTTGCTCTTTCCATCCGGGGATGTGGATTCTCCTCGAAGGATAGCAATCATCTTCTCGCTTTCGAACTTTGGCCTTGTAACCTCTGTCGTCTTCCCCTTTTGGTGTAAAAGGGGGTTCTATTCCGAAGGTTGTTGGCAACCTTCCTCTTGATCTTCTTCCTGTCACCTTGGTTTCCAAGGTCTTTACTTGTTCTATCAATTTCATGATGAGGTCGAGTTGCTTGTTCTGCAACTTCTCCACCTTATCCATCTTAAGGTTGATTTCGAACATGGTCTTGGACATGCTCTGGCAATATTCTCTAAAGAATCTCACTGTATTCTGCAATTCTCTAAGATCTTGGTTCATCTTAGAGTTATCTGTCTCGATCTCCTTCCACTCTGTTATTCTGTCCAATGTGAAAAGTGATACGGCTTGCAGATCTCTCTTGGACCCTGGTTGGGTCGTTTCCTCCATTGTCTGTGTTTTGGAATACTTCTATGGATCTCGCTGAAACTTCGGAGTTTAACAATATTTCTTTCTATTTCTTTGGATATTTTATCTCCATCTGGCGTAGTTCTTCCAGATATTCTTCCTTGGTATGGTTGGCACGAATACTCGCCACCTACTTCCTTTGGATTACACCGTCCCACCATCGGTCGGCTTCCTCGTATCTTTTCTCTGCATATTGTCTATAAAACACAATAATATTGTTGTATAAAACTGCTTGTCTCGTCGTAGTTAACAGGCCAGAAGTCCCTGTTGCTCCAACTTGGAATAGGGCTGATAGACCTGTCACTCTCGGATGTCGAACTTTCGTTCGGATCCATCTCTTTGAAACTCTCCTCTCGTTAAGTGATATAAGTATATAATAATTTTTCTATTCATAAATAAATAAACCTAGGGCTCTGATACCATTTTGAAGCGTGAGTAATATGAGGAAAATTAAGTTGAAATGAAGTTGTATACCGCCATGATTACCTACATGATTACCGATATAGTCACCTACATGGATACAGACATGGTTACCGACATATAAAAGTTTTGACCAGTTAGTCCGTTTGACCGGTTGACCAGTCTGACTTTTCAAAAAAAATTCGAGGGCAAAAGGGTCCGAAAATTGGCAAATTGGTAGAATTGATAACTTTTTTCCAAGATAGGAAAAATTAATTTTGGCAAGTTCATTTTGTATATTTTTCACAATTACCCTTGTATTAATATACTGTAGGTAGATGTAATCTATCTATCTATACATATATAGAAGCAAACCTAAACTTCTACTTTTGTTTTCAATTTTTTTTCAAATATACTCTGTTTAGAAATAATTCAATTTTACTCTTGACCGTCCAATTAATCTTTTTTATTTCAATAATAAAGTCTAATCTAATTATACTAATAATAATGGATTTTATTATTTAAATTTTACTTTTATATTTAACAATATAAATTTGGTAAATATAAGAGATATTTTTGGCATGTTTAACAAATTTTTAATCAATACTCCCTCCGTCCTGTTTCAATCTTTACGTTTCTATTTTGCGCGTCTCATTTCAATGTTTACGTTTTTCTTTTTGGAATATGGGACCCACTTAAAATAATTAATATACCATCCAACACTAATACACCTACCCACTTTACATTAAATATTATATATTTTCACCCACTATCTATTAAAATATTATACTCCTTCATCAACGTGCAAAAAGCAAACGTAAAGATTGAAACGGGACGAAGGGAGTATATACTTAATTTAGATTAATATATAAATTAATATTCATATATTATAATTTAATTTAATATACATAGGACATATAATTTTTCTTTGATTTCAATCATTCATAAAATTTAATTATACTAATAATGAATTTTTTTTATTATTTAAATTTTATTTTTTTATTGATTTAATTTAACAATATAAAATTTATTAATTTTTAATCAATATATACTTAATTTCAATTAATATAGTATGAATTTTATTTTTATTAAAATCGTCTCTATAAACATTTGCTTTCAATCACGATCGTTCATTCATTAAAATCATTATATAGACTAATCTTTTCAACCTAATCAAATTCTTACTTTCTCCTTTTTTTTTTCTCTCTCTCTAATGTTTTTTCTTTTTCTTCACTTTTATAGATACTACTTTCATATTATTTATAATCAACTCTAATTTATTTTTTCTTTTATATTTTTATTTGATCTTATCTGCAGGTTCAATCATTCTCTTAAATCATAGATTTTGTTTATGTTAATAATAAATTACTCCCTCTGTCCCGGTCAAACTGCATCATTTGACTGCATAAAACTCTCACAAAAGCTACAGTAAACGTAGCAATATGGGCGGGATGGAGTGAGTATTTATTTATTTTCAATCAACATATAAATTTGATAAATATGAAAAATATTATTGGCATATAGTCTACTAATTGTCATTCAACTCTTTTACAGATTCTACTTTCATAGGAGTATTATTTATAATTTGTTCTAATTTATTTTGTATTTTATATTTTTATTTGTTTTGTCTTTTATACTTTTATTTGATCTTATATGCATGTTCAATCATTCCCCTTAAAGGTATCATTATACTTTTTAATTTTTTGTTATCTTATTTTTTCTCTTTGATTTTTGTGATTTTTTAATATTTCTATAAACCTTATTTTTATAATTTATTTTATTTTATCTTTTTTTATACTTTTATTTGAAATTATTTTTAGGTTCAATCATTCTAATATTTGATCTTATTGATAAGTCCAATCAGGTATCATTCTTTTTTTTCTATCTTTTTTCTCTTCAATTTTCGTGTTTCCTTTATAATAATTATATAAACCATATTTTTATATTTTTATATTCTATCTTTGTTCTTCTTTTTAATCTTCTTTTTGTTTTTTTTTTTCTTTTAATGCTTCTTCTTTTTCTTCTCATTTATAGATTCTACTTTCATATTATTTATAATTTAGTTCAATCATTCTACTTAAATTTAAAGGTTCAATCATCTATCTATACATACATATATAAAAGCAAACCTAAACTTCCTACTTTTGTTTTCAATTTTTTTTTCAATTTTACTCTATTTAGAAATAATTTAATTTTAATCTTGACCGTCCAAATAATGCTTTGATTTCAATCATAAAATTTAATTATACGAATAATGGATTTTATTATTTAATTTTTACTTTTTTTATTTTACAATATAAATTTGGTTAATATGAGATATATTTTTGGCATATTTGACTAATTTTTAATAAGCTTAAAAAAAAAAAAAAATATATATATATATATATATATATATATATATATATATATATATATATATATATATATATATATATATATATATAATTTATATTTTTATCTTCAATTTTAATCTTGACCGTTTATTACTTTTGATCTCAATCATAGATTTTATTTATGCTAATAATAAATTTTTTTAATCAACAATATAATTTGATAAATATGAAAAATATTATTAGCATATATTCTACTAATTGTCAATCAATATACTAATTTTCATAATATCAAATATTTCAACGCTATCTTTGGTAATTTTCCACCATTTTTCCTACGTCGTTAATTACTTTCAATCACGATCGTTTATTCTTTCAAATCATTCTATATAAACTTTTTCATTACCGTATCAAATTCTTACTCTCTCTTTTTTTCTTCTATTTTTTTTCTCTATTTCACTTTCATACTATTTCTAATCTACTTTAATTTATTTTTTCTTTTATATTTAGCTTTGGTTTGATCTAATGTGCAGGTTCAATCATTTTGAGGTATCATTCTTCTTTTTTTATTTTTTTTTATCATTATTTTATCTTTTATAATTTTATTTGATCTTATTTTAATGTTCAATCATTTCCATATTTGATCTTATGTATATTTTACTTTGATTTGATCTAATGTATTCAATCCTTTTGAGGTATCATTTTTCTTTTTTTATTTTTTGTTATCTTTATTTTATCTTTTATACTTTTATTTGATCTTATTTTTATGTTCAATCATTCTCATATGTGACCTTATGTGCATGTTCAATAATTCTTATTTGAAGTATTATTCTTCTTTTTTAGTTTTTGTTATCTTATTTTCGTTTCTCTACGATTTGTTATTTTCTTTTTAATTCTATAAACCTTATATGTATACTTTAATTTATTTGATCTTACTTTTATTTGATCTTATTTTCAGGTTCAATAATTTCATTTGAGGTATCATTCTTCTTTTATTATGGGTGTGGGTGGAATGGGGTGGCGGGGGGTTTGGGGGTGGGTAAGGGATAGGGCTAAGTGGTAATAATTTTATTATTTAAACATTGGAATCTAAAATTTTATTTTTAAAAAAAAATTGGGGGTGGGTAGGGGTAGGTTGGGTGGTAGGTTTCCTCCACAAAAAATTATTTTTAATAAAATTTTAGATTTTAATATTTAATATAATAAAATTTTATTATTTTTATTTGTCATATATAAAATTATATTTTAAAAATAATTTTTGAATTATGAATTTAAAATCCTTTCAAAAATTCATAATTTATTCAAATAGTGGAATTCAAATGAATTGATTTAAATTCAAGTAATTTAAAATCCACTCATTTTCAAACTCATTAGATTTGAAATGACTCAATTCAAACACAACCTAGAAGTATATAATTGTAATATACTTGAATTTTTCCATGCAACACATGAATGAGTAATATCTAGTAAAATAAAGAGTATTATTAAATACAAACCCCTTGTTAAATATGCACCTCATTTTAATTGTTTAAATCTTAATTTTATTATATATGCACCCATTAAAACTCAAATTTACCTTTTTTTTTTAATTTTAGAATGATACACACTCTAAAAATATTTTGAATATTATATGCACCATTAATTGTGCAGCAGATATCCAGTATGACTGGATATTCAGCCGTTGCAGAAGATTTTTCAATTTTCTAGAAGATTTTTCAATTTTCTGTTGCTGCTTTCCAAATCTTTCTCTAAACCTCAACAATTAACTTATCACTCCCCGAACATGCCTCACTCTGTCTCCAATGCTAAGACTCTATCTGCTTTCATTACTAACTCAATTTTATATTTCCTTCTTTTCTTTTTACCTGGAAATGCATCATTTTGATTATTTCGATTTAGTTTTTTTACTGTATGTTCCTCCTTTGTATCTGTAATTTTTTAAATTAGAATTAAAATTAACAAGTGATATGATTTCTGGGTTTATAACCGAGGAAGTTTGAATGAGATGGGTTGAAATTATAGATCAGAGTTATAGTTTGTGAATACAAGAGGGGTTACGCCAGAGCTGCATCATATGCTGGTGTATCTACCATCCTCACAACCGGGCCTCCGAACCTCATGTTGAAGAAAGGATCCGAAGACTCCACCAAGATTTCCTGGGTGCCCGATCCCGTCACTAGCTTCTAGCGACCCGAGAATCAGGCCCAGAAGTGAAAATGTCACCCCTATGTGTTATCTTTATCATCCATATGTACTCTGTTTAATTGTATTCTAATTAAATAAAATGGACTGTATTCCGCTATCGAATTCCAATGATTGAATTTGATAATTAATTTTTATTATCTTCATTAGGGATGTAATCGAACCGAATCGAGTCGAACACTACTAGGTTTGAGTATTGTTTGTTAAGGATTTATCGAACTCGAGTCCGAACTCGAACTCGTCAAGAAAAAAATATCAAACTCGAACTCAAATTATTTGTTAAGGAACGTGTTCACGAATACATAAAGTAACTTATTTATGAATATTTTTTCATGAACATTTAAATATTTTTGTTCGTAAATATTAAAAGAACGTTTAGTTTGTAAACATCTAATGTTATTCATAATATTAAATAAACAAATTAACAAAATATAATAATAAACGTTACAAAAATATTTAAATATGTAAATAATGACTTAAGCTATCATCATATTTGTGTGGTTTAATATAAAATATTTAATTATTTAATATTAATAAATAAATAAATAATAATATATAATAATAAAAAATAATTATAAAATTTACGTTTGCGAGCCATTAATGAGCTCATTAACGAATATGTTCGCGAGCTCTCGAGTCGAACACCCTTAGGCTTGAGTTTGGTTTGATAGACTATTCGAGCTCAAAATTTAAGTTTGGTTTGGTTTGTTTAGGTTAACGAACGAGCTCGAACGAACACTTTATCGAATCAAGACCCAAATAGTTTGCGAATGGTTTGGTTCGCTTACATCCCTAATCTTCACCTATTATCTTTCTTTTACAACCCTAATCACACTTGCTTCACTCCTATCCCCAATTTCAATTACAAACCTTTCAAAAAAAATTATGTATTTAAATCCTAAAAAGGCTCAATTTCGGTTGTAAGCACTAGACAAGAAGAGTTCTAAAATTACAGTTTTAGACACTAAAAAAATTGACGGCGACAGTGGTGGTGAAGAAGGTGACAGCGATGGATATGTTGTCAAGACAGGAAAGGGTGGTGAACTTTTGCCGAAGTGGTTGAATTTCAATTTAAACTATTTGAAGACGGTTGTTATTATTAATCAATTTAAAATTTACTAGATTAGTATAAAATATATAGGGATGTGTATTTAATAAATTAAGGATAATTTAGACATTTTACACACATATATATTTTAATTATATATGTGTATTTAATAAAAATGGGTGTGCATTTAGCGGAACCCTAAAATAAAAGGTGTCATGTTTTATCTGATTTCTTAGAGCAATTGGGGTTCATTTATTACATGAAAGTGTTCATCTCCTATATCATTCTTTAAATTAATCCTACATTGTAAAATTCATTTCCTATCTAAGAGTTCAATTATCCTTTTATGATATCATTCAACCTTTTCTTAAATACCCATTATTTTAATGTACAGTAAGTAGATGTAATAAAATAAAAGATGTCATGTTTTATATGATTTCTAGAGCAATCGGGGTTCATTTAGTACATGACTTTGTTCATCTCTTGATTCATTCTTTAAATTAATCCTACATTGTAAAATTCATTTCCTGATTTACGGCCAAGTGTTCTAAGAGTTTAATTAAAAGAGTTTAATTATCCTTTTATGATATAGTATTCTAATAAAATAATCCATGATTTGAAACATGGAGCAGGACAACATTATGAAATAGAAAATTCGTACCCAATCAACTTGGTGGAATGTAAGACTCATTTGAAGATTCAAGTTTACATGTTCAGATTGCGTTGAGGTACATTATTTCCAGATAAGCTGAAACCTACTTAATTATGAATTGAAAAACAATTATACCTTATGAATTAAAAATATTAACTGAGCATCCACTGGGTTGCCCTTAATATGGGAGTAGAATAGTGGTCATACTTGCAACCTTTTACATTGTTTGGTACACCTTTTGAAGTGCCCTAACTTGAATGGTACACAATTTCCAAACTAAGGTTGTGTATAGTATAACCTGAGATAACTGTAGAGTTGCACTATAAAGAAACAAAGAATTTAAAAAAAAAAAAAGCGACCATCATATCCATTATCCAGACTGCAGTTTTATTAAACCAAAGAATATTAAGATATCAATTATTCGACCAAATAATATCACAAATCTCACCTACAATCTGCTGAATTGTTTCTCTTGACTACATAAATCTCACAACAAACATACTAAAAACTTAACTTATAATACACATCTTTGGACAGCAGATGGCAAAATCCGCATCAATCATATAACATGCCACAGCAGACAGACGGCGTCACACTACATCCATCAGGATGTATAAGACCTCAATCAACTATAGACAGTCCAAGTCCCGATTCGTGGATTCTTATGAGTTTACACCGGAGGAAAAATTGTACACTTCACTTTCAATAGAATCATAAAATCTCATCTATAGGAGTTGAAAGGATGCAACAAGATGGTGCGCACACAATACCTGTTTAAGTTCCTCATCTTACCCAAATGGATTTACACTAGAGGAAGTGAAGTTATTTGAAGCAGAATGAGCGGCATGTACTTGAGGATTCGGGTTAAGAGATGCAAAAGGAGACTGCTCAAAGCTGACACCAAATAATCCTTGTGGCCTAGAAGATGCCCAAAGTTTCACTGAGTGATGTATATCATTATAAATAGAAGATAAAATAACTAAATGGGATGACTACACAAAGTAACCATGAAGTTTAGATTAGTTATCAGAAAAACAAAACAAAACATCGGAAGATTAAAAATATTTCTTAAATTTCTAAAAATATAATTTGGGAAGGGGGAGTGAATAGTCATTCCAAAACTATAACATAGGAAGTTAGATTGTAAACTTCTGCCAAAACTATGTTACCTAGGTGCTGTGCCACCAACTATTCCTTGTGCCGTGAATGAACCTGTTCATGATTAGACATATGTTGAAAATGTAAACACAACTTATCATGCAGCTCTAACAAACTGAAAGAATTTGATAAAATCATTTACTTGGAGGAATTGCTGGTGCATATGATGGCATCTGAGTAGGAAGCGACTGGGGATGATATGCAGGAGCCCCATAATTTGATGTATGCAGTTGGCCATGCTGGTTAGCAGCTTTGGGTAATGCACCTTGTACCAACGCTATAGAAGGATACTACACCAAAAGAGCATATAACTTGAATTTAGGGCAGGAAAAGAGCAAGCTAGCATAATAATGTATTACAAAATTTTCATGCAAAAAAGATATGCTGCAAACAGTAAAAAGATCCAAATAAACTGAGTCCATATTAAAGTGATATTATTGTTATGATAATTACACATCCTTTTTTCCCCCAAATTTCGAACCCTTTACAAACTGGGAAGTAAGCTGGGGTTCAGATGAAGAGGTTGGGTACCACCTCAACCACATGACATCATGTTGAAAAACCTATGAAAACTATTATTTCAAATGCATCACATTTTCAAAAGAAAAATAAAAATAGAACATATTTAAGTTGTTATGCCAATCAAGGAAATCCAGTCCAAGGTTGAAATCTTGCATATTTCTATTTACTTGTCCCATTCCCTCACGGATGCAAAATTTGAATTGGTATAAAAGTCCAAATCCGATGTGATTTGCGAGTCACAATTACATCATGCTATTAAAATTCATTAGTTGACAAACTATATGAAGAAAAGAATATTGTAGTTTAGTAGTAATACAAAAAAGTTTTTAAAATATCCCATGTCAATATCACATGAAAGTGTGAAGCGACATATATCAACCTCTAGGAGGGGGCTAAACTGACGATGGGCCTACAGATTGCCACCTAGAGTATGTCGACCTAGGACATTTGAAGGGGGGATGAATTGTTGTGATATCCCACATGGATTTCACATGCAAGTGAGGAAGGACATATAAGTGGGGGCCAATTGGGTTAAGAGTGGGCTCCCTATCTTATATGCCTAACAATTGGTCCAACTTGCCGAATCTGGACAAATGCTGATGGTGGGCCCTGGGTTTGCCACCCTGGATGTGGGCCTGGGGGTTGCCACCCAGAGTATTGAGCCTTTGCATGCGAGTTGCCACCCGGAGGGTGCCGTCCACGGAAGTTCGATTTGAAAGGGGATAAATAATTATGATATCTCACGTTGGTTCAATACAAAGTGTGGAATGGCGCATATAAATGGGGGCCAACCCTTCACCTTTAGCCATGGTTTTGGATTAACTTAGGGGACCCTAGCTTATATGTGTAACAAAAGTTCTCTCGTCCATTAAAATCTTGGTCATTAACATTACACATTAAGTTGATCATTCACATCAAGATGAAATGAAGTATGACAAAACAGAGCATAGACCAATATAATTTTGAAGGGAACATACTGTTGTTGCTTGGACAGGAGAAGGTTCACTGCCAACATCAAAAGGGTTTGACGACCTTGACAATGCCTGGAAATTGGGTACACCCTATAATAGGAGAACATGATTGCATGGAATCAATTATCAATGCAGTTGAAATTTTATACAGATATATTGTACTCATGATAACCAATATTTACAGGCATCATATGGTAGAATAGGTAATTGACAAATCTAAAACTCTTTGTACACTCAATATTTACTGGAACAGTGTTTAAACAAACCATTCAAAGTCATTTGTAATGTCAGTTCCCATCTCATCACCCAAAAAAAAAAGCTATAGTAAGTAGGTATTTTATTCTCTAAAAATCATTTCTACACAAAAAGCTACTTCATCTTTCTTCTACTCCCCCAAAATATTTCCTTACATCTTTACTTGAACCTTTGTATTATCTAAAGGTTTGTTTATTTCACATGAACATAACATAGCTATCTGCGTCTACTGTACATCTTAACAAATAATTGTTAATCAATAAAATTACACACTCAAATTTAGAATGATAAAGCAACTAAATCTCAACCTCATAGTTAGGTAAAATGAAAATGATTTGGCTAGAACCAGCAACACCAATCATGAAGCATTAATTTTAAAAGCGAAAAAAAAGAAGGAATAATTTAGTACCATTTGTGCATTATAATGCATAGGGACCGCAGCAACATATTGAGAGCCAGAATACCAAGGTGAAACTGCAGATGGATAAGAGTAATTCATTGTAAATAAATCTTCCGGCAATGCTGTTCTTCCACCATATTGACCATCCAATTTTGATTCCGTTTTAAATCCAGAAGAGGTTTCAATGGCAGGATTCTTTTCTGCTTGACCCACTTGCACAGATATACCGGGAGGGCCATGGGCATTTGGTGCAAGTGGATTCCATGGCTATTATAAGCCGAAAGAAAGTATCAATTACTACTCATGAACATCAAACATAGAAGGAAACAAAATTACAGAGACATGGCAAACCTGGTTGCTTGAAGATCCACCAATAAAAGGAGTAACTTGTTGAGAAACAGGCGGTACAACACCTCCAGGGAATACAGAATGTTGTTGAGGGTTCATCGTCGGCCACTGTCCTCCAGTGGGGGCATTTGTAAGAAAGCTTCCTCCAAAATTGGCTAATGGTGACTGCCCAAGTGATGAAGCAAGAGCACCACCAGTGGGAGCAACAGGAGGAGGTTGAGTATTTCCAAATGATGATCCAAAAGAAGGGCCTGGCGAACTAGTCGGCTGAAAAAGAGATATATTATCCACATGGGGAGAGGGACCAGATGACGCTGAAATAGACAATCCTGAAAGCAAGGATTCCACTGAATTTGAGGGTGCTGCATTTGTTTTCACCGCAGGTACTGCATCAAAATTTGCCCAGTCATTGCTGTTTGATGCAGTCGGTTGGATTGTAGATGCATTCCCAGCTGCTTGTTGTGGTTGTTGCACAGTAACTGGAGGTTCAGGAACAGCATCAAAATCAATAAATGAAGCTTCCACTTTTATCTCAGATGGATTCGCATCTGAGGATGCCAAACTACTGGAGGATGCAGTTCTCTGCAAAAAAAAATATGTTGCCACTTGTATTATTTCGTAAGAATAAGTAAAGATTAATGATGTGCAGGAATAAGTATATTGACGACATGGTTATAAGTGCTGAAGCAGAAGAGTACCAGAAACTAATTATATAAGCCTTCACAATAATAGGTGCAGTATATATCATTTAAAAAATGCAGCACCCTCAAATTTGGTTAGAAGACATATTGGATAAAAGAAAAGAAGAAATCACAATAGCAAAAATAACAAACAAAATTAATTTTAACAATATGGGGAAAATATTTAACCTGTGTATGTGCCCGACTATCAGTTGACTTGCCAACAGCAGCTTTTGGAGGTTCAATAACTCGAAGAGGAGATACATTATCTCCTAATATATCTCTAACAGGGCGGACAACAGCAGGACTGGACATGTCTGAATCTCTTTGACTATCAGGAGATCTAACTTCAAGCCTGGAGCCTCCATCAGAACTTCTGTCTTCAGACCTCCTCCCATTTCCAAATCTATCCTCTCGTACCCAGTCAGTAACTACTTCAGCACGGGCAGGACTTCTCCTATAATCACTACTTTGTCGAGTGTCTTGATCATATGCTG
Source organism: Pogostemon cablin (assembly GCA_023678885.1). Taxonomy (NCBI): domain Eukaryota; kingdom Viridiplantae; phylum Streptophyta; class Magnoliopsida; order Lamiales; family Lamiaceae; genus Pogostemon; species Pogostemon cablin. The sequence goes on along the minus strand of CM042978.1, from coordinate 16,018,962 downwards.
GACTTCTACCACCAGGACTAGGCCTATCACCCTGACGATCGTCGTAAGGTGGACTTCGTGAACCACCCTGATAGGGATCTGCCCTCCTGTTTCCATTAAAATCCTCGACTTCTCCCTGTATAGGAGAATGCAAATTTATAAAGATAGTGTACAAGATCCATAATTTTTCCAAGATGCTAATATTTACCAAGTATGGAACATTTCCTTTTTTTTTGGGTGCAAAATAGAGTATGCAGTCATCATGTAAGTGTGAATAAGTAATAAAAAGGGTTCCATATATACCATCTTTCCCCTTGGAGGCTTTTCTACATTCCTCTCTCCAGTAAATCTTCTATCCACATATACATGCTTGATGAAATCACGCAATCTCTCTATATTGCTGGGAGGGAAACACATTCATCAGATAAGTTGATCCAAAAGGAGACAATTTTCTAAAGAGAAAGCAGTGGCGTGGTTTTTTTTTTTTTTACCTGCCATCAGGGAGAGAATTACGTTGAGGATCCCATTCCTTCAAATAAATTACTCTAGCACTCTATTGGGAACAATAAGGATTCAAACATTAGTATTGAAGTAAGCTTATAACAAAAGTTATAAATATCACCAATCAAAGAGAGAGATTTTATACCGCATTCCCTCCTCCCTGAAGAGCACTAACTTCTTGTGTAGTAAATTTAGCCACAGATACCGATTTCACTCTGTGTGTGAATTCTCGACTGTAAGTGGTTCAAAAAAAGAAATAATTGATCACTGTTAAAAGCTTCAGCAGTCCTAAAATCCAAAAAGGTTATGACATTATCATAAATGAAAAAAGAAAAACTGGAGCTCTTTAATACTTACTGTATTCCACTGCAGGTCGTACAAACAAAGGTCGAGAAATTAGTGCATACGTATTGAGGGCCCTGATAAGAAAGGAAGAAACAGTTAGGGCCCAGAAATCTTAAGTATGAAGACCAAAAAAAGGAAAAAAGGCAACAGATCCCCAACCCCATAAGATGCCTACTCTTTTTTTCCAATAAGAGAGTGCTTCTGGTCTTGTCTTATCCTTTTGGAAAAAGCACTTTATTAGAGTCACCCTCTCCTCTCAGTCAATTTCAATTAGCCTTAAAAGGTGCAGACTTCTGAACGTATTATTCTTTAGGAGCATTACTTTGATTTGAATCCTTAAGGATGTGAAAGGAAAAGGGGTTAATCATGACTCAACCTCCAGAAAGATGAATTCGTGCTGTAACTCTATAACCAAGAGTATGGCAACGAGAAACCCCGTTCATTCAAAATCTCAAGTCTCAAGAGGTATTTGCAATCCAATGTAATGATGAGGGGGTGGGATCCTATGGCATGATCTTAGAAACTCAGTAATCAACTTTGTTTAGTTTGTTCCACTTAGCAGAGAGTGAATTTGGAAGGTTACATAAAGTAAAATCATTGAAAGAATCTTCTTTGAGCTCAAGGGAATAACTTGAATAATGAAGATCTGTAGTCTTATGAGAACAAGAGTACATTTTCCATTCAATACCATGCACCTAAGCATTTCTTCAAGTCATCTCATGCTACAACGTAGGTTAAACAAAGTATCAAAGCCCTGACAGAATAATGATCACTAATCTATTTGTACTAACTCAACTCAATGAAAATATCGGGAAACCCTATTCCTATGTTCAATCATAGCCAAGGATTTCAGTAGTCATGTAATGTAACACAGAATATTCACTAACAGTTTCTAAAAATTTGTTAACAGTTCATCCAAAAATGAGGACACAAAACATAATTCCAACTATAATTGTCATGTCGGGAAATAAATCAATAAGTGATAAATTCTTCCCAAGGTAACCGCAGTTATAAGATAATAATAGAAAATTATGTAATATTAGAAGAATAAATTCGACATTCAACGACACTGCCTTCACTCTGGAATTTCTAGTTAGGCTCTCACATGTCCGCCACTGTCACATAACCCATGCTGATGATGCAGCATATTCCTCAGCAAGCATTCAAATCATTGGAAAATAAATAGGGGTCATAAATCATCAATGTTGCGTCTTAATAAATCCTCAACTCGGAATACCCACTGCACAAGTAGTCTAGAAAGACTAAAGCAGTAGAGGCACATTCAATTATTCCCATCATATATGCAAATGCACCTTATCATTATGGATGATATGAAGACTTCATTTAGAAAAAGATATAATGAATAAATACGTCTTCACCCACTGATGTCCGTCAAAAAAGCATGTTCCTACTAGAGTACAAAACAATCAATTATACAGTGTACAACTATGGTCCATAATATTTGAATTACCCTTAAAATTGTCTTTTTAGCAGAAACTATGTTTACTAATAGTTAGAATAATAAATGCAGACAGACTAATGAAAAATTTATGTTCAAGACATTTCAAAAAGGACCATAAAATTTTATCCTGCTCAAATAAACTCTTCTGCTGACGCATTTTCTTGGCTTGTCACCAATGGCTCTTAGATTGCAGTGGCTGAAGTACTTGAAGAGAAGTTGTAAAAAGTGGCTCATCTTCCTTAAATCTGTTTTACCCGTCTGTGTTTCAATATTTAATTTACTACATCAATCAAACATATGCAGTTCCTGGTTGTTTAACTTCAATCGCATATGGGTTCAACTCAAAATAAACCTAAAAATATAGTCTTACTCTCTTTCAAAATAGAAATCATCCCTCTAAAATATTTTGAAAGAGAAATTGACACCAGCAAATAAAACTAAACGAAAACTGTTATAACATAATAGAATTAGAGAGAGAAAGAGAGAGAGAGAGTTAATCAGGTCTATTTTAATTTTGAAGCCAATAAGTGATGAGCTATTATTAATTAACTATGTGAATTTGAAAGCATGTGTTTGATATTTTATCTCATAAAATAACATTCTATTATTTGTAACACAGCACCAATTGAAGGAAAGCAATGTTATGTTGCCTGAGACTTCTTTCACAGCCAAAAGTCGTAAGATTTTTTCTCTTCCCTTACAAGGTAGAATAATATGTATAACTGCATTTGTAAAACACCATACTATGTTTATAATAATCATAGTATAATGAATGGATTTACATTGTAAGTGGATTGGAGAAAACAATAAGTTCCATCACAAAATGTTACAACAGGCAGTAGTCACTATTCAAGGTAATACACATTAAGTCACGTATGATCTAATTCAAGTCGAGATTACTTCAAGACTGGAGTCAGCTTGAGTTAAATATGGCAGAACTATAGTTGCAGAGTTGTCAGATGAAGTCTTTCCATAAATAGGATATGTCCTCAACTCAATTAATCTTGTGCATTTTTTAGCTTACGCCTTACTATATAAGGTTACTACTTTCAAAGGTAAACCTAAGAATGGAGTTCTATCATCTTACACCAATTACTCCATAACTACAACGGAATCGACGCATAGACTGTATTACCATTATTAAGGTATAGCCTTCTGATATCAGCTTTTCATCAATTAATGGAATCAAAGATAGTAATCAAAATTCTCAATATTGCAACAATCATTTTGTTTGCAAGCAAAACTTCTTGGGAGTTCAATCAATATTTATACTTTTAAAGGGTACATGAAATCATTCCAACCAAATTTTCAACTAACATTTGTATTGCACATTTTCACAATAGCTTTTGTAGTTTAAGGGCTACACTTATAACTACTTAGAAACTTTACGAAATCAATACTCAGAAGGCTTAAAAAAAAGGTAAATAAGATCAGGCTAGGCAGTATCTTCCCCAATGTATAAACTGATCCAAATCACTTACTGGATGGGAATCCAATATTAAAACATAAGAAGTAGATAAAATGCACAAAAGCCTAAAACAACAAAGAATTAAGCATACCAAGCTGTTGCAGTTAATACACCGACGATTATCAGTAAGCTTGAGAAGGTTTCGTATAATCCTCTCATTCTTTTCATCCTCTTTCACTCGGTTCGCCATTTCAATTCTAATTGAGCAAACCCCAACAGTTTTTTCTCAAATTTTCACTGTGCCAAGACAACAGACGATCAGCACCAAAAAACTAGACAAAAAAAATCAGGAAAAATTCAAAATTTGAGAGGACCAGATCTGGTCACAAAGAGTCGTCAAAGTTGACTTGTCGGTGTTGCAAAACTGAAGAACAACAAAAAATTGGAGAAACGCATAAATTGATTCAACTTAAAAGTAATAAAGTTGAATTGAAGCAGAGAAAGTTAACAACTGACCTGATCGGCGAAGTACAAAGTCATATATCAGTGGAGGGCTGGAATTGCGAGGATGGATCTTGTGTTTATCTAATTTAACAGCTCGACTTTAGGAAAGAGTAGATAGATAGAGAGAAAGCCAGTGGCCTTTTGCTGTAGAAAACGTACGAAAAAACGTAGAAAAGGGAACGTGATGAGAGAGAATAATTTAGAAAAATCGAGGAGAGAGAGAGAGCTGCCGGGTAAAATAAACTGTTAAAAAACACGAGTCTAATCATTAGCCTCTACTGTGATTTCGCTTTATTTATTATATTATTTTATAATATATATATATATATATAATTTTAAAGAGTTAATTAATGATGAAGTGAAAATAACTTTATTATTGTAATAATAGGAGTAACAATTTTAAAGTCTAACTTTCAAGTACCCATACACTAAATGATTTTAATTTTAGATTATACTTTAACTCAAAACTCCACCATCAAATAAAATAAAATAATTAAAATTTTAAAATATAATTGTCCATTGACTTCTATTTTTAATCCAACTCCTATTTTTAACCCAAAATCACTCATAATTTTATGTATGTTTTTATACACTCTTTTGTAGTATTATTTTGAGAAACTCTCTTGTGAAACGTGTTATTTGTAAGACGGGTTGACCCATTGCTAAAGTATATTTATTGTGTAGATAAAATATGATTAATTATAATTAAAGTATGTTAATAATAAATCATACTATTATAATACGCTAAAACCATACTTTAATGTAAAATTCAGCATACTTTAGAAAACATACTTTAACAATCATTAAACAAACTTTGACTATACAATAAGCATACTTTTGTGATTGATCGATCCGTCTCACACCCGTCTTATGATGTACTCCCTCCGTCCCCTTGATACGTATTCATTTTTTCATTTTGGTCTGTCACATTACAAAGTATTCATTTCCCTTTTTGGATTGATGTGACCTACAACCACTATACATGACCTCACACTCAACAATAATACAACTACTCACTACACATTAAAATATTATTTCTCTCACATTACTATATTGTTTCCGAGTTTGAAATCCGGAATTGGAATTGAAATTCCACACCTAAATTTTAAAAATCACCTCTATATATACCTATATACATTCTTTCTCCTCAATTAATACACTTTCTCTCTTTATCTCTCCTCTCTCATCTACTTTCTTACATAAATTAATACATTCTTACACATTGATTTGACATAAAGTTAAAATCTACCCTATCAAAAACTCAGAACAAACACAACATCACTATTCATGATTTTCAAACTCTCCAAAATCCCAAAACAAACATCACCTAAATTATTATACTCCTTATTCACGTGCAAAAAGTCAATGGATACCTTTCAGGGGACGGAGGGAGTATGTTTTTATACACACTCTTTGTATATTATTTTGTACTACGAAATAGAAAAAATAATATATCCTATGTATGTTTCAGGTTATGAATTAATTTTTGGTAAAAACTTGCACCCATGGGAACACAAGTATTAAATTTTTATGTTCTCATGGGGCATGGTGTGTTCCGGGAATACATGAGACCAACTCTTAATTTCTATATATATTTTTTCCTTAATTAATAGAATAATAATTCAGACTGAATTCATACATTATCTATTTTTCAGATTTTAAATTGAAAAATTCCCAATAAAGTTGTTTTCCTATATTTGTCGCCACTTCATCGATTGAAAACGTATATGTTGGCGCCCCATCCTAATAGTTGCGCTTCCGAGTATAAACTATTTCCCTTTATGATTAACTTAAATTTGAATATCATTATTTGTTTATTTATTTAATAGTATCATTAATTGTAATTAATTATTAAATTTTCCATATAAATAAATTAATTAGTATGAAATTAAATCATATATATGGAGTAAAAAAAGATATTCTATAAAATTTTCTTTACCCCACTTATAAATAAGATTTTTCGTCATTTATTACAAACAAATATTCAGTTCTTCAAAATAAAAGGAGCATTCTTCAAGTTTATTTAGAAAATTGATTCAAATTAATATAAAATGTTTATTTTGACTAAACGATTCAATTAGAGAACTGATTCATACCTAGAGAATAAATTCTCGAATCAATTCACTATTAGATAATCGATAAGTATTCTTCAAGAAAAATAAGAGAATTGATTCTTTAGGTAAGGATTATATATTTGTATAAAATCCGCATGGGATTATTTAATTATTAGTCTTATTTTTATAATTAGATAATCAACGTCTTATAATTATTCAACATTACATATTAAAATTTGATTTATTATAGTTAGATAACTTCTTTCTTAATGTAAATAATTTATAACAAATTATAACTTTTGACTTTTAATAATGCGTCGTATAACCTAAATCATATAGTATATAAAAATTAATATATGGACATATATTCTAACTTCAATATTGATTTTTTTAATGTTATCGTATAACATAATATATAATTAAAAACTACTCATTCCGTCCCGCGTTAACGTTGACGTTTGCTTTTTCTACGAAGATTAAGAGATATAATGAGAAAATTACAAAACTGGTCCCGCCCGTCACGGTCCCATTTGGTTTTGGTCTCAAAAGTCTTGACTTTGGTCCCAAACCTTTTTTCTTTGGCAAAAGTAGTCCCGCTGATTTTTTTTTGCAAAATTAACCCTAAGGCCGTCAAATGTTAACGGAATGGCTCACGTGGCCGTTAGGGTAATAAACATCACGTGATACCCCAAACGATCCAAAATTGAATCCCTAATTTCCCCTCCCAAATTGCTTCGTGCACTGCGCTGTTGTTAACGTCGAAGGCCGCTCCTCATTTCAGACACAGCTCGTGCGCTGCTCCGTCGAATTCCTCCTCTCTTATCTCGCCATTCCCGTCGAAATTTCAATTGACAAGGCAGCGCGACGTTTCCGTCGGAGTTTCAACATCACAAATCAATTTCTTCCCAAATTGTAGATGAACCCTAATCCATAATCCCCAAAATTGAGTGCGCTGTAATTCCCTCCCTTCACTAATCAATTTTTTCCCGTCGAATCCCGTGCTCGTCTCAACAATTTGCAGTATCGATAGCACAATGTGGCGAAAAAATCTCTTGTTCGATTCCCGGCTCCAGATTATGGTAAGTCAATCTTTCTGCTTCTATTCTACTTCGCACATACTCACACACCATTTTCAAAAAAAAATACATAAGGGTTGAATTCCTCGTTCTTTTTGTAGGGTGGTGGTGATGAATCAATACAGTAGGATTGAATTCTGGTCAAACATAGGACACAAACGGGGAGTGTTAAGAAAGGGGGATTTATCCTACTTGTTGATTAATTTAATCCCTTAATTGTTTTCTTACTAAGCTAATCTCACAATCTGGAGTACTCTGTAATTTTGAAACTGCAACCAATTGATGCCAAAGCACCCAAATTTGATTTTGAGTAGGAAGTTTAATTTATCCTTAGATTTTAATTTATATACTGATATTATATGCATGGTTTTGGAGTAGAAAGTTATTGTGATAGAAACATGGTTAATATTTCTTATTCATTTATTTATTTTAAATATATGCAGGATAAATTTTAAACAGGGTTAATACTTATGGATCAATTTTATGCTTACAAGAAACTACATGCTTCTTAGTTTTTAAATTTTATTAATCTTTTTGAGGAGTGTACTATATATTGTGACTGACAGGTATGTTTTGTTTTAGGTTATTCTTTGAATCTGTATACTATTAAGTTGCATCATGGTGGAATGATGATTGGGAATGCCATAGATGATTTTGAGTATATTGGAGGGACAATAAGTGCATATGATTTTGTCAACTGTTCTAAGGTCGATTTATGATATCTTGACAGGATGTGTGAACAGTTAGGATATGTTGGGAGTAAAAAGTACTTTGGAATGAGAAAAGATGGAAAATTGGACATAGTTGATAGTGTATTTGATATTGATATGTGTTTTAATGCTGCAAAGAATAGGATATGTACTATGTTCCTTGATGCTTTAAGATCAGAAGATTTTATGGGTGATGATATTGACATTGAGGGGGAGGCAGAGTGCTATGAAGATGCACAAATTAGTAGAAAAAAAGATGTGGTGGAAGTTATTGGTGGAGATAGAATTGAAGAAGAACCAGTGATAAACTTGAGTGGAAAAAGAGATATAGTGTCAATGGAGCCAATGGATAAAGATATTAATGATGATAATTCAGAAGAGGATGATGAATTCGCATACAAGGAAGATAGTGCTGATGACATTCTTGATGATATCATGTTTGATGAAAACATTGACAATGAAGTAGAGTGGGCTGGTTTAGGCTGCGTTGATAAGACAGTTGCATCTTCTTCCAGTGAAGAAGAGTACCTAGACAATGAAGAAGACTTTGACAGTGTTGAGGATGATTCTGAAGTAGATGATGATAACTCTAGGAATCTTGATTTGGTTTTCAAGGAATCTCAAGTGAGAAATCCTAGTTTCTACATAGAGCAAATTTTCGCAACGAAAATATTATTTAAGGAGGCTGTGACACACCACAGTATTAAGACAGGTAGATCATTGTGTTTTTCAAAGAATGATGCTCGAAGAATCTATGCAAGGTGTAAACAAGAAGGTTGTGATTGGAGGATTAATGTATTGAAAATGTCTGATAAAGAAGGGTTTCAGATTAGAGAATATAATCCAGATCACTCATGTACTCGGCAGCATATTGTTGATAATGTAAAATCAGCTTGGTTGGCGAAGAGATTTGAGGACCATTTCAGAGCTGATCCCAAGCAGAGTAGCAAAGGCTTTAAGCATTTAGCATCGAAGAAGATAGGGTGTCATGTTTCTCCCTATCAAACATATAGAGCAAAATTGTTGGCTTTGAAGAATATTGACGGTGATAACAGTGAGCAATAACAAAGCTCTGGGATTATGCTAAAACATTGACTGAAAAAATCCCAACTCAACTATGGTATTGAAAGTGGACAACACACCTGATGGCAACAGATTCAGCAAAATTTACATTTGCTTGGGTGCACTAAAGCAGGGATTCAAGAATGGGTGTAGACCATGGATTAGTGTGGACGCTTGCCACCTAAAAGGTCATACCAATGGAGTTCTAATGACTGCAGTAGGCATGGATCCAAACAATGATCCATATCCTTTAGCATATGTTGTTGTTGGGAGTGAAACTAAAGAAGCTTGGGAGTGGTTCCTGCAGCTGTTAAAGGAAGATTTGTTAGATGGAAATTAGAGTCTATATACTTTTATGTCAGACAAGCAGAAGGGGTTGATTCCAGCATTTGAGAGTGTATTGCCTGGGGTTGAGCATAGGTTTTGTGTAAGGCATTTACATGGTAACATGAAGAAAGCTGGGTACAGGGGTGATGCATTTAAAAAGTTGTTGTGGGTTGCGGCAAAGACTACCAATATCTCTAACTTTGACACAGCAATGAACAAAGTTGGAGATAAGGATCCTAGATGTTTAGTGTGGCTAAAAAAAAACCTTCATCTCAGTGGTCGAGGTCACATTTTGGTGTCTTTTCTAAGTGTGATACTCTTGTGAACAACATGTGTGAGATATTTAACAATGTTTTAGTTGAAGCAAGATCTAAGCCAATCTTGACCATGTTAGAATGGATACGAGAATACATGATGTCAAGGCTTCAAAAAACAGAGATGCTTGTGAAAGGAAATGGGAGGGCCAAAAAATATGTGGGCGGATAAGAGCATTAGTGTATGATGCTATGAAGAGAAGCAAAGATTGTATCCCTTCCAAATCCAATGAGTATAACTATGAGGTAATAAGTTTTGATGGAAAGAAGTACGCTGTTGACTTGAAAGTTACTTGCAAATACTGTGGTGAAAAGGAACACAATCAAAAAGGTTGTTCGTTGAAGAAGGTTGCTACTAGTTTATTAGATGAGTTGGATCAATCTGATGAGGTTGAGGCTGTTTATGAACAAGAAAGAGAAGGTGAACCACGAGCACGATCAACTGAACCATGTACTGAGCCAGTAGAGATGACACAATCTGATGATTGTCCACCAATGACACAGGATGATGAAGTTCATCAGTCTGATATAGACCCTATCAACGTAAGTAATTTGTACTTATGTTCTTATATTCATTATGTTATAGTGTTGAATACATCATAACTATTTTTGTATTATTATTTAAACTGAATCTTATACTACGAATGATAGACCTACAACAAGAAGAGGAAGACAAGCTCTGGTAATATTTCTATTTAAGTAGATTATGTTCATATATAGATATTTGTATTCGTGTTATTCTTTTTTAATTAAGGGAAAGAGGAAGTTGAGTGCTCGTAGTGCAAGACCAAAGGCTGCTGCCAAAAAATCTACTGAGATTGAAGTTACTGTGACTGGGGTACATATTTAATTAAAAGTAATAATTTTATTTGAGCCTATTGATTTTTATTACTTATTTACATGTGTGAATTTTGAAAATAGATGGCAGAAGACATTTGCAGCCAAGGTCCATCTGGAGTGAAGTTTAGGGTTCCTCCACCAATGGCTTTTCATCCACATAATTTCATTGGAGGTCAGGTGCAATTTGGGGGTGCAAGCACTAGTAAGTCAGACACGCACACAACACTTCTCAGTCCAAATACATTCATTGGATGCAATGTGAATGTAGGTGGTCAAAGTAGCAAGGAAGATGGTATGAAAATCATAGAAAAAGGGGGTAAAAAGTTTGTGACTATTAATACTCTTACGGAGACATCTAAGTTGAATAAAAAGGCTGTACAAAACAGTAAGAAACAGGGGAAGAAGTAGTTGGTTGCTACTTTATTGAATTTTTTATGAATGTTGAACTATGTTTACCTGTTTGTTGTTTTATGTTGATTCAGACTATGATTTAGGATGTTGGTAAGAACTATGTTGGTTGTAACTGATTGTCCAGAACTATGTTCATATATTTTTTGCTTTATGTTGCTTATGATCTTATGTGATTGTATTGGTGTTAAATTGTATTGTGATGGATAATTTTGTTGAACCATGACAGTAGAATATCATAAAACGTTAGGCTTCATACATTCATACATTACATAACAAATTATGCTTCATACATTAGCCTTCCATACTAGCATTTATACGTAATACAAAATAGAAGGTCATACATGATTATCATAGGATAATATTCTACTTGGCGAATAACCCTCGGACAATGATAGGAGCCCAAGACACCAATAGAACTATGATAAGAAATTTTTTCAGCATTCGAATCTGATGAACATCTTCCTCCAACCGCTTCACTTGTTTAGCCATTTCATCAACTCTTTGTGTTGTGCCCTTTAGCGTAGTAGCTAACTCCAAGTTTTCAGACACCAAATTGTCAATCCTAGTAAGCATAAGAGAGAATTGAGCATGGATAGCCACTTCATACTGATCAGCCCAAAGAAAGAAATCGCAACCAGTACCATTCAAGGACTCGGGACAGGTATGAAACAATCTACCAAAGCTCATTGCCTTTTGTGAAACGTACGTACGGGTGGCTTTTCCAAAATAGCAAACCAAGTATTGCTTATTCTTTTGTGCGGATGATTCGGAGGAAGATGACATTTTTCTTCTTCTCTTCTTCTCTTCTTCTTCTCTTTTATCTTCTTTCTTCTATGTAATTTTATTTTGTGATGGTAGATGGGCTGTGGTTGAGTTGATTTATAAGGATAGAATAGGGTGGGGTTAGGTATTAATTTGTGCGGCAAAAATTTTTGCATTTTACTGCCAAAAAAATATATTACAGGTGCTTTGGGACCAAAATTGCAAGATTTTGCAATTTTTGTCCCAATATTTAAGATTACATCCAGTGGGACCAATACTGCTAACGGGAGTTAACGGGACAGTTGACAATGGGACTACTTTTGCCGAAAAAAAAGGTTTGGGACCAAAGTCAAGACTTTTGGGACCAAAACCAAATGAGACCGTGACGGGCGGGATCAGTTTTGCAATTTTCTCAAGATATAATATTTTAATGTGTAGTGAAGTGAGAGAAATAATATTTAATGTAAAGTGGGTAGTTATATTAATGTTATGTGTGGTCCCTACATGAAATAATTAATTATTTTGTGTGAGTACAACTTAATAAAAAAGGAAATGTAAACCATAACGTGGGACAAACCAAAATGAAAAGTGTAAACCTTCGTGGGACGGAGGGAGTATATATTAGCATGGTTACTCTAAATAAAGATTAAGTGTTGACTTTTTTTTTTGTTTATAATTAAGAAAATATACTATATTATTTGATGTTCATGATTTTTTTTACAATTAAATTAATATATATATATATATAATACTTTTTTATTAAAAAAATTAATTTTACTATTAATTTTACTCTTTTACCAAATTATATTAATTTATTTATATTAAAATTTGTAATTAATCCAATTAATAAAACTAAAATAAATAAACCATAATAAGTTTATTAACAATATATATAGATAAATAAAGATATTCATATATTATGAGTTTTGGGAGGAAAATACTGAATCGTTAGATTGTTTCAATCGAATATATCACATATTATTTGGATACTCCAACCAAACAAAACATGCAATTTTAATTATAAAGGTATTTATATTTTTTTATCAATTGTGAATATTTTAATTTAATTATTTTTAGGTATGTTAGCAAATTCGAAGGTAGCGCCCTAAAAATATAATACCCTATAATATTTTAATAGGGCAGGTGAGAGACTATTTTCCGTATTAATATTTAATTATCACCTATATTTTTTTAAAATATTATTATTTTTTATTTATATTATAACTTACTAATAAAATAATTCATAATATCATTATCATATTTCATCAATTGGGTGTTATTTTATTTTAAAGGTTATTACATCTGTCTCACAATGTTATATTGTGATACTGTCATACAAAATTTTCATATATAGTTGAGAAAAATAATATATGTAGATTAAAGTAAATACCCATATCAACGAACTTATTTCAAGTACACAAAAAGATTAAAATTTATGCATTAATTCCTACTCCCACATAATGCAATAATCATGAAAGGGTAAAAACTAAAAGGGAAAAAACGAACTTATTTCATGTACACAAAAAGATTAAAATTTATGCATTAATTCCTACTCCTACATAATGCAATAATCATGATGGGTAAAAACTAAAAGGAAAAAAAATGTAACTTTGTAGTCTAAAAGTGCATAAATATTTCAAACATACTACAGATAGTATGAAATGTGTATACTACGTAAATATATACTAGTAAGATATTAATAAGGGAGTCAAACTGTGGACATCTCAATCAACGACTTTGATATACTTATTACTTAGGGATAAGCAAACCAAACGAATTAATGATTCTGAGTTTTGGTTTAATAAAGTATTTGTTCGAGTTCGTTCGATAATTTTAAAGAGCCAAACCTAGTTCAAATTTTGAATTCGAATAGTTTATTTTTCTCGACATGTTTGAGTCCGGGCTAGAGTTTGATTATTCCTTAACAAACAATATTTAAGTCTAATAGTATTCGGTCGGTTCGATTACATCCCTATATATACTCATGATATTTCATTTTCTTGAAATCATTCTGCATGTTTGTCATTAATAAATTGACAAGTAAGGTTTGTAAGATAAAAAAACTAAGTAAATTAATTAAGATTGCTCCAGATATAAATTTCATACCGGAAAAGGAAAAAAAATTCATTCATAGAAACAAAATGCCAAAGAAAAGGAAAAAAAAAACAAAACAAAATGGAAATGGTGAATTAGGAATAGCTTGAAGTTCCCCAATTCGTGAGTTCTACTTGATTCCATTAATCCCTCAGGTTGCTATCTTTGGAAAGTAATCAGTGACTAATAAGTGCTACAATTGGCATACAGCTGACCATCTCTTGGTGTCTTGCATTTATAGCATTCTGTCCTGCTAGCATAATTGTGCATCCCACATCCTAATCTGTACACAAATTGTGTTGTACGCGTCAGATTAGTGACATTTATGAAAATAGGAGAAAATATAAACATTTTTAGTATTTATGCTTTTGTTTTAGCATATAGATTCTGTTTCTCATGTGTGTCATCAAGAGATTTGTAACAGGAAATTAAAACTAAAATACAACAAGATAGAATTACTGTATATTTTAGCTAATCCTTTATCACAAAAGTTCCTACATTGAGAATGTTGAGGCTTGAATTGGCCTGAACATTCTGAATGCAAGAAAAATTAAAAGCGGCCGTTTCTTAAAATATAGAGTGTTTTTTATTTGATAGACGGATTGAAAGTGTCCGTTTAAAATAGAGTGAGTTTTATTTGATAGACGGGTGAAAAGTGTACATATACCGTACCGATTGCAAATCCAATCACCGGTTTTCCAGCCAGGAATGGAGTCGTATCCATAGCTAGGTGGTGCCATCATCCCACCACCATAGCCACATAAGTCCTTGGATGCACCACATCTATAGCATGTGGTTCGGCTTGCATAGTTGTGCAAGCCGCAATTCATGGAACTGCAGTACCAGTCTCCGGCTTGCACCTCTGTTTTATTGGACGCGTACGAGGAAACCTCCGCCCCTGTCGCGAACTTGGGGCAGCTGCATCGCTGACACGCCTCTCGTTTCTTGAAGTTGATGTGTTGGCATGCAGGGCACATCCAATCTCCTCCTCCCACATTCATTCTGTCTACAACAAAACACAATAAAATCTCAATGAATTAAAATAGTTCATGATTGATATAGTACTTGAAAGAGGCTAAGAATACAGAGTATGTATAAAAGTCTCCCTCACCTTTGATGAAATGAGTGACTTGAAGAGGGAAGTGATTGCGTTAAGGGAGGATGAAATATTGAAAGAATTGTTAGAAGTTAGTGGTGGATTGAAGAATGGATGGAATTGGCCTTTTATACTACCAAAACCTTTCTAGGTGGGACCCTAAACTTTCTTGTCTTGAGATGGGATTCCAAAGCAGGACTCTAACACTGTTAGATTGCCGTAAAATTGCATACTTCTTCTCTCTTTTTTAATTTGGACGAGGAAACTCTGGAGGGCGGACAACAAGTTCTACCCCTTCGCATTCGAAAACGTTAATTGAATATATCTATCTCTTACACACAGGGGTGCATCTTGGATTTACATTTTGGGTACAGCGTGCAACCTTCGTCCCATAAATACATGCATGTATTTAGTTATTTGTAGTTTAATAAAAAAAAGGTGATTTTTAATTTGATGATGTAAGAAAAGGAATGAGTCTTTGGAGTAATTGAATCAGCTAAACGTATGAAATGTGATTAATTTTGACCAATCAAGTGTAAAAATTGATGACAATCTTTGTAATATTATAACATTGCAACTTGTTAATATTATGAGTTATGGGATGAAGAAATATAAGAGTAATTTTTATGGACAATTTTAATATTATAATAATAATAATATTAATAATAAAGAATTCTAAATTTAACTCTTAAAATAAATAAGCATTCATCCTTGTTTATTTGAGGAGTTAAATTTATAAATTAAATATTTGTTTTAAATTTTTGTTTCTAATGTACATTTTATCATGGAAATTATTAATATTGACTCCTAAAATAAGTATTGTTTGCTATTTACATAAATATAATTTATTAATCATAAAAGTAATAATTATGAAATGTGGATAAGGTAAATTGGTTTAACAATTATAAATAGGGGTACATTTTAAATTTTTTATTTTACTTTAGCATATATAGTGCAAAAAAATTCAATTTGGGGTACACTTGTACCCCTTGTTCTTAAGTGGATCCGCCACTGCTTACACAAATCGAAATATAAGGTTGAAATGAGAGTGGATCATCTCCCGTGATTGGACTCCAATTACAGGGAAGAATCTTAATCCCGATAAAACAAAACAACCCTATGTTAAGTTCCGTGATGAAGTTTGAACTAGGGACATTTGATAGGAGTGAAATAAGGGTGTGTAGTGCAAGTAAACAAGAAATTTGATTGTTTCATAACCAAAAATTAAAAAAATAAAAATAAAAAAAAGAAGTCAATAATGAAGATGCTATATGTATGATTCTGAATGCATTATTAGTGAAAAGAATTGGCTATATAGTAGTGTATATATTCTGTGCGCCCCATTTGTGGAGGCATTATGAGGGGTAGATGTTATTTGTGAAGTGCTTTGTCTCTGTCAAACTCAAAGAAATGTGAAGATCCGATGCCGTTTCTTCTTCTTCTCCTCTTTTTTTTTCATCATTTTTTCCGAAGGATTTCTACATCTTATCCACTCTGGGAATATATTTTTTGGATTTATTAGGAGCAAACAATTTACCTAAGTTGGGTTTAATTAGGAAGTCGGGTTTAATTGCATGAATATCATTTCTATTGATTATGTATTACTACTTTATATAAAAAGAATATTATCATATTTTATGATATCATCAAGTGTCTCACACAAGTATTTATCAAGAGAATGATCAAAGAAATATTACATGAATACGAGTTAATTAACTAGAACGGTAATAAAAAAAATATGTATATAAGAAAGATTAAAAAAAAAACCTTTAAATCCAAAAAAGAATGTGGGTATTCTCAGCTTGCGAATACTGATCAATTTATTATTAAAATATACTTATTATATAGATAAACTGTATTTATTACTACGTAGTTAGAATATTTTTTTTGTAGTGAATGAATCATATTATAGTACCTTAAAATTATATAATATATTTCTTACAATCCGTCTTGCATGATTATCGTCTCATGGGTAGAATACAAATAGATGGGGGCAAACTTAAGAGAGAAGGGGTGGAAAAAAGAAAATAGGAAATAAAAGAGAATAGATTCGTCATAATGCACATCTATCTCTATTGTCAAATTCCATCTATCTTTGCATGCTTTAGATTCCATCTTTCTTGCAATAATTCAACACCCATTTGAAACACGGATATATGTCTAGTGGCACGTTTCATGTTCCAATATTCTCTCTCTCACTCTCACTCTCACTCTCACTCTTTCCTATATATATTAATTAACTAACTTATTTATTTATTTATATATATTGACAGCCTCTTACATTCAATTATGCATGCATGTACATGGTTGTGTGCAGGATTATAATAAATATAGTATCTATTTTGGATCATGCTCGATCGATTTCATGATTTAAATATGTAGTGATTAAGTTTAATGAACAAAATTACTTTAATTAGGACAAAAATAAAAAAAATGTGTGTACAGTTAGATTAAATTTTAATTTAATATCCAATATTAAATAAAATAAAATAATTAATTAAAAACTAAATAATAAAACCTATCTAGTTTATGTATTACCACCCTATTTAAATCTGTCGAGTGGACCAATTCCATCCGCTCTAAAATCCCACAAAAATTTTATACACAACGGTATTAGTACAAGATCTGATTGATTTTTTTTTTTTAGAGTTTATATTTAACCCTTAAAATTTGATAATTATTCTTTAATATCGCTTTACTGTATTTTACATTCACATCCTTTTTCAGTCAATTATTACGGTTTAAGTTTCGTTCTCCATTAGTGCTCCATCCTTTCACCTTTAAGAATATTAATGTATTATTTTGAATGTTCATTTTTTTTTTGAAAATAATAGAACACATACTATTAAAAAAATTATTTATTACGAGTACTTGTAAGAGGGCATAGTGCCAATAATAATTAAATATATAAGATATTTATTATGATCAAATATCTTAATTAAAGATATGATTTAAATAAATAATATACATGTGAGAAAAATAAGGTTATATATATTTATGGATAACAATCACATTGATAGGATGTGATTTGATAAAGATTAATATCTCGATCCGGTCCTCTCTCCACTCATAAAAGAGATACAGTTTGATGAATTCTCTATTACTTAAAGTTTTACGTATTGTGCCTAAAGAAATGGGTGAGGGGAGAGAAACCAGTTCCCGGCGTAATTTGTAGGTACATGGCGTAATTCTTAGGAACGTGTCAAAGGAAGACGGTCATCAATGGCGTCTCAGATAAGTCTTCTAATTGTTATTAAGAGATATAAAAATCATAAAAATTTAAGATCCATGACAATTAATAAATTAATTGATTTATGAATTTATGCTTACATGTGGTATCAGCATGGTTTTGGATCTCATGATTTTTCATCAAATAATTAATGTTATATGATCAGTCTAAAATTTGGATTGAATAAATTTGTGAATTATGTTCTTTGTCGGATGAAACTACCGTACAATAAAATTACAGAAGTATGGTAAAGATTAAATTATTAATTTTTGAAATTATGCAATTTATAATTACTCCAGGAATATAATTCTATTAACTTGATTAATTCCATACGGAATAACTTAAATTAAATTGATTGATTCCATATAATTTTTGAAATTATGCTTTTCTAATCAAGATATTTTACGTAATTAATGATGAAGCCTTATGGAATTACTTAAATTGAATTTCGTTAATAATAATGGATGCATGTGATGTCTTCAACCAAATTGTTATTATGATTACTAATTTAATGAATATGTGCTTATTAAATTCACACTTTATTATGTACGTGTGAATATTAGTGATGATGAATATATGTAAATATTATGTTAACGACATCGCATATCATGAATTGAACTATTTATGTTGATGACTTATTACCTCACGTATTAAAATTGTCATATCACGTTACATAATAGATTTTAAAGAATTATGTTGACTTATGAATAATTTCAATTTATGTTAAATTACACATATAATTAATGTTTAATTATTATAAAATAGATTTTAATGAATTATGTTGACTTATGATAATTTCAATTTATGTTAAATTACACATATAATTAATGTTTAATTATTATAAAAGTTTTCTGTTTTTGATTGATAATAATTAAAGTTATTTTGGGATATGTACTAATTTATTGATATTAGAATATCTCACTTATGTTTGACAGCTTATGACATTTAATGTACCAAATATATTAAGATGTCAAATTCGTTAGAATACGAATACAAATTATACAACATATCTTTATTGTGATATGTATGGATATGTTATGTATATTTATGATATATGACAATCTTAATATTTTAATTAATGATATTGACTGTGATTTATGAATATTTATGAAATGATGATTTGATTATTACTCAGTATTGAGTATAATCTATTATGAGAATATAATCTTTAATGAGATTATAATGAATAATTTTATATACGATTTATATTTATTTAATATTGGTCAGTTAATCACCAAAGTGGTTTGACCTGAAAGATTAAAATAATAAATTGTATAATTAAATTTTAATTTCCCATATTTATGTGATGCTTGAATGAGGAATTATTATATGGGCTATTAAAAATTTCATAATTATAAGACTTTAAATTCACCCAAAGGTGATAACTAGTCTTTATAATTCATGAATATGAATGTGATAAAATAATAATTAATATATTATGACAAACTGTTTTGTATGTCTAAAGATAATAAAATAATTTTAATGAAAATATTTAATTATCAAATTATGTTAAATATGCAAGCATCATTATGATTATGATTGTATATTGTTGTATCGCCCAAAGGAGAACTTCAATATATATTTATTGCATTTGATCATGAATCTGTTGTTAAATTACTTAAGGCATAGGAATAAATTATACTCCCTCCATCCGGTTCTAAGGTACCAATTTACTTTTTGCATAAGTCCGATTATATGGTATCCATTTGCTTTTTGCACGTGGATTAAGGAGTATTATTATTATATGTAAAGTGAGTAGTTGTATTAGATGGAAGTGGTGGGCCATATTGTGTATTTTTTACTAAATAGGGAAAATAAATACCTTTGAAGTGGACGACAAAAATAGTAAAATTGATACCTTAGAAGCGGATGGAGGGAGTATTATTCTTATTCTTAAAATTACCTATATTATTTAGTGTCTATTAGCATGATGCGTCTGTTCCATTACAAAATGGATTAAAGTAATTTAAATAGTGTGAATAGATCTAATTTCATCAGAGTGTTTTGGATTTTATTTGTCACTTCAAGATAAATTGCTTCTTTGCTTGTACTAGCAATAAAGCTTAGTAATCTGACTATAATGCTTAGATCAAACAAACTGAGCCTAATGTTTATGAGAATGAACATGACTAAGAAATTAAATTTATAATACCTAAATTACTAATAAATCTCTTGACGAGACATTAATGACTATCTTTAATCACCATAAAGTTTGATGGTTCTCGTGGTATACATGAACTTATCATTAAAGATAACAAATATTGTAATAAGATTTAAGTCTTCCATAATGTATGTGATTGAAAACTTATTAGTATAGTTTACAAACTCACTACCTTTTAAGTTTGACCTAATCCAAATGAACCATGCAACATGAAAGACTGATGGAATGTGAATTAAATTCACATAATGCTTAAATTAATGTTGGTTCAAAAAGAAACAAATGAAGTTTGAACTAAACATGAGTTTAATGTTTGGGGTAACTTTCCAAAAGAATTAGTATTCCAAAAGTATTAATTAAGAATAATGTCTTTCATGATATAGACTTTTACCGATCTTGATATTTGTGTATTGTATTAAAGAAAAACAAATAAAACACACAAAGAATAGAGTCACGATAACTACACAGCTTCTTAAAATAGTTTACACTGCTAATTGTGACTCTTATGATAATCCCTTCTTAAAGAAATAAGATATTTCATCATCTTTAATTTTAAATTTAAATTTTCACATTATAGTTATATATATCTTACAAGAAAAGTCTCATTCCATAAATGCTTGATAAGTATTTATTAATGAAGTTGAGATAATTAGATAGAAAAGTGAAAATTATAAAGTTGGGAAGAAGCGATGAATTTCATAGAAAGTATGATGAATTATCATGCTCAATTATTAAATTACAAGAAAAGCTTGCATTTATGCTTAATGCAAAATGTCTCGCACACCACAATAAATTAGTGTTGCAGAATGACATAATCGTATTTTATTGAATATGGTTAGAAGCATGTTATGATTAATCCATACCTATATTTTGTGGATATATGCACTTAAAACTGCCCTTTACTTGATGATCAAGTTCCTAGTAAAACAGTTTTAAAAACACCTTATGAACTGTGAATTGGAAGAAAACTCGATCTTAGGCAGTTGCATGTTTTAATTGCCTAGTAAGAATAATGATTTACATCCACGTGAAAAGAAATTGGATATAAGAAACTTAAGTGGATTTCTTTATAGATTATCAAAAGGGTATGGATTTTATGATCTTAACCATAGTGCGAGAATTTTAAAATTGGAATATCAAATTCATTAAGAGTTGTAAAATCAGTGGGAGAATGAAACTATAAAATGTGGTTATTTGATAAGTCGTAATTTTACACGATTATTTTGGATTAAATTCACTTCTTTACAAGTGAGTAGTAAATTATTAAATATCAGTTATGACTTATTTCTATTTTATATACATGATCTTTAATTATTTTATTTCTTATTAAAACAGGCCAAAATTAAGATAAAATTGTACAGTCATATTAATTTATTTTGTGACTGTAATAATTATATTTATTGCACGTAATTAAAGAGTTGACCAAATAAATTAAGGAAAGATTTGATTTGAAGAGTATAAGGAAAATATCGAAAATATTGAAGATGCAATGAACCTAGACACTCTTCAAGAAGGAAAGAATTAAATTGGGACATATATGGAGATCAATTATGGATCCTCACACGATCATTCACGTTGGAGGCTGCAGGAGTAGATTGGCAGCCATTGGCGGAAGAACACCACCATAGGAATTCAAGATCATCAGTTTCATCTTTTTAATTTAGTTTTTATTATGTAATTTCATTTTCTAGTTCGAGGATTGTTAACCTCCGTAGAATAATTACATATTTGCTTATGAATTAATTTACCAACTTTATTTATGAATTTATTTTATGATTGGCTTTGATGTTAATCATGATTTTTCAATTGCTTGTGTAGACTACTCCTTTCATATGTGATTGATTATTCAATAGCTATTTTACATATTATAATCCATAATTATTATAATATTGTGAACCGAGTAGCAAAGTGAGGAAGTACCTCTTGAAATCACAAAATCTAGGTTGTATGATTCGCTACCCCCGTTTTCATAGCCTAGTAGTCCTAATATCTAAATCATTATGCATTGTCGAGTTCAAATCCATAGGGTCACTCGGGAATAGTTTAAACTAGAGGTCGTACCCTATGTTATTAAACTTAAGGATATTTCGGGTTAATGGGTCCTACCGTTAGCCTAGGGACTTGAGTTTATGAACTTGTTGGTATTTTAGGAATTTCATATATGTGAATTAGGATATGAGAGGGAATCAAATACTTGGACTAGGTTGTTATTTTATTTGTTCTCTTATTTAATTTTATTATTTTTGCACTTTTAATTATTTATGTTTTATGTTTATTAGTTGTTAGTAATTTAATTCAAACCCTTTTGTTACTTTTAAAAGCTCAATTAGTTTAATTGAAATTCGATTACTCCATGTGGGTTCGACCCTTACTTACCCTACTACATTCTAGTGGGTTTGTTTGGAAAAATTACAAATCTTATTTTTTGGTGCCCGCGACAGCATATCAAATTTTGGTGTCGTTGCCGGGGAGTAATCCCGAATTTTTGTTGAATTTTTTGTATTTTTATTTTATTAATTTTTGAATTTTCCAACAGTGCACTGACACTGAACCCTTCAGTGTCAGGTCTACCCTATTTTTATTTTTCTATTTTTTCGTGAATAAATCACTTTCTCCCCCTTGCAGGCTTACTTCTAATGGATCAATATCATGGTTATTATGGTCGGAATGTTCAACCATGTAGAGTTTGTGCAACCACACTCCATACCACTCATGATTGCTCATCCTTGATTGATAGATTAGCGGTGAGACAAAGAGATGAATATTGGAGTGCTAATCAACAAAGGCAATGAAATGATCAATCATATGTCAACACTTACAATCAAGGTCGGCGTAATCCTCATCATTCCCGATATGTGGACCATTATCATAATCAACATTACGGATATCAAAGGCGTGACTACTATGAGTATAGACCTCAATACTTCAATGATAGTGAATGCTATTATGAGGATGATGGATTTAATGGTGATGAACAAAGTTCGAATGCTTCATTAGAGTCATTACTGAAACGGATGGAAATTAGTAATTTAATATTTTAACAAGGAACCCAATTGAGTCTTTGGAATTTGGAGCGCCAATGTAGCCAATTAAGGACCGAGGTTGAACGTATGGTGGCACAACAAAGTGTAAACCAAGTGGAATATCATGAGGAGACCATCCAAGACAAGAATTTTGAGATGGAGACCGAAATTGAAGAGGATAAAGAGGCTGAAAATTCTGCAGATTCTGTGCAGGAAACTGACACTGAAGCCTTCAGTGTCAGTTCTGTTGGAAACGAAAACGAGGTAAAAAAACTCGATTCAATTCCTATTCATTCTGATATTTTTTCTTCTCATTTCAGGTTGGAAGACGGTGTTAAAATCCCTCAAGAAAATGAGACGATTGAAGTTTTTCGTATTGATGAGATTAAAAATCTTTTTCTTGAGGCGATCAAACAATTTTTCATGGAGTTTTGCAAGTTTAAACTGACCAAGAACCATGTAATTTTGAAGGGAGAGAACACTTCTCACAAACCAATAAAATTATTATATTGGTTTGAGCATTTTACTCCTATTACGTGAAAGGGAAGTGAACGTCAACCCAACGACGTTAAGAAAAGGCGCTTGTTGGGAGGCAACCCAATATAGGTTCTTATTTTTACCTTTAATTTTATTTTCTTAATAAATAATCTTGTTCTTTTGGTGTGTTCTCATTTATAGGCTATGGAGTGAAACAATGATGGTGTTAGTGAGTTTTTGGAGAAAAGAAAAAAAATCCAGCCTTGATTGATATAAATGGAGCTTAACCCTGTGACTTCTTTCCACTCTTGCACTTGATTTTTCCTTGAATTTTATTGTATTTTGTTTGCTTGAAGGCAAGCAAAAGATTAGATGTGGGTAGGTTTAGTATATAGAGTGGTATTTGAAATTGTAATATTTTTTTATTAATAGATGTGCATATAGTAATTTATTTAGAATCATATTTTTACACTTGTGCACATGTGAAGTTGGTTTTGGATTTATGATGAGATTGTGCTTTTGATTTGTGAAATTTTTGGCATGACAAGAGAGTTAGATTTGATGTATCTATACCCGTGAGTGGATGGATTTGTCTTATTATTTTTGTGACGAATGTGGAATAAATTTTTGTTTGAGAACTTATGTCAAAAAATTATCATATTCCTGTGAGCTTTGAGCCTTAAAGAGCTATCATCTATATAAGCTCTATATTTTTCTTGATTGAGTGCAAATTGGACTTGATATGTACATTCTAGAACTTGCTCCTTGAATGCATTTTGAGATCTTACATTTGAGCATGTGTACTTAAATGATAAAGGCATCTAGGCAACCCATATTTTGACCTTCTTTTTACCTACCCGATCATATTAAACCTTTAGGGGAGCCACTTTGAGCCTAGCCTTTTCGTTGATGAATGAGCATATCACTTAGCCCTATTCCATTTCTTTCTTGAACTCTTCCATTTGAACCCCTACTATTTTGCATATTGTGAAATTCATTGAAAAATATTTCTTGTGGTTGAATTGAAGATGAAGGGGATTTGGTGGTTGTAGGAAAAGAAAAAAAATAGAGAAATGGAGAAAAAAAGGAAAAGAAAGGATGACAGATTGAAAAAAAATGGTTAAAAATATAAGAGAAAAGAAATTGGAGCTGAAAAAAAAAAACGAAGCTGGAAACTATAGCAGAATTTTTCTGTAAAGACACTGAACACTTCAGTGTTACCCTATTTTTTCGAAATTTTGAAAAGAAACAGGTGTGGGTAGTGGGATATATTGATAAACTCAAAGATTTGTCAGAAAAAAATGAAGGAAGTGGATGTGGAAAAAATGAGAAGGGCAAGATGTATCGCTTTGATGTACGTTTTACTTGATTAACACAATTTGCAAAGTGGTAAATTTAGCCTTTCTAATCCTTTTTATCCCACCTTATCCCAAGCCCCATTACAACCATTTTAAAAGTCCTTATGATATTTGCACAATGTTCATTGAACTTGGTGGAGATTTGATTTGGGAGCAAGCCTATGGTAATGTCTTATCTTGTTTAATTTTGAGTGGTTTGCTACCCCTTACATATACTTGAGCGTTATTGAGCGAAACCATGTGAGGCAATGAGTTCTTGAATTTTTATATTCTACATAAGTTGCAAATTTTTGTGAGGCATTCTACAACTCATTTGTATTTGGTGCATTTTATTTAATTTCTCTTGGAAATGTCATTGTTTTTACTATCATTTGCACATGATTATCATTTTTTCTATGTCTTGTCGTGGTCTTATTTTGCTTGAGGACAAGCAAATGTTTGGTGTGGGTAGTTTGATAAGTTGTAATTTTACACGATTATTTTGGATTAAATTCACTTCTTTACGTGTGAGTTGTGAATTATTAAATATCATTTATGACTTATTTTTATTTTAGATACATGATCTTTAATTATTTTATTTCTTATTTAAACAGGCCAAAATTAAGATAAAATTGGACGGTCATATTAATTTATTTTGTGACTGTAATAATTATTTTTATTGCAGGTAATTAAAGAGTTGACCAAATAAATTAAGGAAAATTTTGATTTGAAGAGCATAAGGAAACTTATCGAAAATATTGAAGATGCAATGAACCTGGAAATTCTTCAAGAAGGAAAGATTTAAATTGGGACATATATGGAGATCAATTATGGATCATCACACAATCATTCACGTTGGAGGCTGCAGGAGCAGATTGGCAGCCATTGAAGGAAGAACACCACCATAGGAATTCAAGATCATCGGTTTTATCTTTTTAATTTATTTTTTATTATGTAATTTCGTTTTCTAGTCCGAGGATTGTGAACCTCCGTAGAATAATTACATATTTGCTTATGAATTAATTTACCAACTTGATTTATGAATTTATTTTGTGATTGACTTTGATATTAATCTTGATTTTTCAATTGCTTGTGTAGACTACCCCTCTCATATGTGATTGATTATTCAATAGTTATTTTACATATTATAATCCATAAGTATTATAATATTGTGAACCGAGTAGCAAAGTGAGGAAATACCTCTTGAAATCACAAAATCTAGGTTGTATGATTCGCTACCCCCGTTTTCATAGCCTAGTAGTCCTAATATCTAAATCATTATGCATTGTCGAGTTCAAATCCATAGGGTCACTCGAGAATAGTTTAAACTAGAGGTCGTACCCTATGTTATTAAACTTAAGGATATTTCGGGTTAATTGGTCCTACCGTTAGCCTAGGGACTTGAGTTTATGAACTTGTTGGTATTTTAGGAATTTCATATATGTGAATTAGGATATGGGAGGGGATCAAATCCTTGGACTAGGTTGTTATTTTATTTGTTCTCTTATTTAATTTTATTATTTTTGCACTTTTAATTATTTATGTTTTATGTTTATTAGTTGTTAATAATTTAATTCAAACCCTCCTATTACTTTTAAAAGCTCAATTAGTTCAATTGAAATTCGATTACTCCCTGTGGGTTCGACCCTTACTTACCCTACTACATTCTTAGTGGGTTTGTTTGGAAAAATTACAAATCTTTTTTTGGGTGTCCGCTATAGCACACCATTATTGAAGAAGTTGGGTGGAGAATTTGAAAATACATTTATCCAAAACTTCTTCTAAAGTTCTTACACAGTTGTTGAATAGCCAAACAACTTTTAAGGACAACATTTAATTATTCCACTCTCATAATGAATCTGATTTTATTAAATTAATTGTCAACGAGCTTCATTGGATATCACATCAAATAGCATTAAGAATATCTTAAAGATAATATATCTGCTATTCTAATGATTGCATATGTGGTAAATAAAATGAGCTAAACTTTGATATTATAATAAATGATAAAATTCCAATTTTGGAACAAGTTATGGAAAGTACTAATTCTATTAAATTAGTAAATATTATGAAGGACGAGTTGAAATCAATGGCTCATAATGAAGTTTATATCTTGTAAGAATTGCCAGAAAGTTATAAAAGAATTTGATAAGGATGTATCTTTATGATGGCAATATCGAAAATATAAAATAAAGTTGTTGCTCAAGATTTTACTCAAAAATATGACATAATTGTAAAGTGATATAACAAGTTATTTCTATACATGACTCTATTAGAATTAACATGACTTTGATAACTCATTATGACTTAGAGTTGCACCAAATAAATGTTATGATAACTTTTCTGAATAGTGATTTGGTAGATGATAAATTTAAATGGATTAACTCAAAAGTTTTTCCATTGAAGGAAAATATGACATGGCGTGTAAACTTAAAGAATCAACATACAAACTTAAGAATGTTTTCCTTTTAAGATATCTTTTGGATTTAAGAAAACATCATAAATAGGTGTACATATCTGAAAGTCAGTGGGAGCACATTAATTCTATATGTTGATGATAAACTTGCTTGCAACTGATGATCTTTGTTTATTATGTGAAACCAATAAATTTCTCTTAAAGAATTTTGGAGTGAAACATATAAGGAGACAACTTATGTGATTGAGATAGAATTATTTCGATACATATCACAATAACGTTAAAGATATCTCCGTAAGTATATGTTATTAAAGTTCAATAGAGATTATGGATGGAGGTATTTGTAAAGCACGTTCCAATCCAGAAGGGAGATAAGTTCAACCTTATGTAATGTCCAAGAATGAATTGGAACGTATTGTGATATTTCTTATGTATATGTTATTGGTAGCTTATGATATACAAAATTATAAAAAGACCAAATATCAGCCTTGCTGTTAGAATGCTCGGTCACTATTGAAGTGATTCATAAATGGATGACTATAATGTTGCATAAAGAAATATTATGGTGTATTTATATGAAATGAAGCACCCGTGCTTACTTATCAAAATTTAAAATTATTTAGATGTAATTAAATATAGATTCAGATTAATATGATTATATGATTCAAGTAAGTTCATTTCGACTTTTATGTTTTTAAGTCGGAGATATTGTGTCATGCAAAAGTGTGAAGAAGTTTTTTGAAAACTACGTACATTCACTATTAAAGTTAACTTGTGACATGATTTGAGGCTACAATTTAAGAAAATTGAATGTGGAACTTAATTTCAAGACTTGAAATAAGTTGACAATAATGTCAAATCATTGAAAACTTATTATGTTTATTTCGCTGCATTATTCTTCTCTAAAACGATGAATATTCTAAAGGTGCTAAAACATATGGAATGAAAGTATTTTTCGTTAAGAAGAACTTTAGAAACAAAGATGTCAATTGAGCATAATGGCACCAATCTTATGATTTTGGATCCGTTACGCAAATGATCTTCTATAAAGACATTCATTGAACGTTACATGAATATGAGATCATTGAAAGATTGTAACAAATTTATGATGAACAACTGACATTAAGAGCTCATTATGATTTGTTTCTAATTGATATATCTTGTTATGTCATTTTAGTATACATAAATGTTGACATTAGTTAGACAAGATTTTTATCTCAAATTGAGATACTTATGTGAACCATTATTGATCTTTACATTTATAAGTCACTTTGGGTAGAAAACTAATATAATAGTACATGGAAAGAACTATGTCAAGTAAATGATATTGAACCACCATGACTTATATTAGTCTATACTTAATATTGACATTATGAATTGACCAAATACTTTATCTTATATCGCGCACATTATGTAAATCATTTAAACCCTCATGTTTGATGTTTGATTATGTCACTCGGCCAAGTGGGAGAATGTAAGATTATTATGGCCTAGTACTAATAATAATTAAATATATAAGATATTTATTATGATCAAATATCTTAATTAAAGATATGGTTTAAATAAATAATATATATGTGATAAATAAGGTCATATATATTTATGGATAACAATCACATGATGTGATTTGATAAAGATTTAATATCCGATTCGGTCCTCTCTCCACCCATAAAAAAAAAACACAGTTTGATGAATTCTCTATCACATAAAATTTTACGTACTGTCCCTAAGAAAGGGTTGAGGAGAGAGAAATCACTTCCCGGCGTAATTCGTAGGGGCGTAATTCGTAGGAATGTGTCAAAGGAAGACAATCGTCAATGGCATCTCAAGGTAAATCTTCTAATTGTTATTAAGAGATGTAAAAATCATGAAGATCTAAAATCCATGACAATTAATAAATTAATTAATTTATAAATTTATGCTTACAGTACATACATAAAATAATAATCCAAGTAATACAAAAGAAAAGCAATGGTTACCTATAGGGTGATAGCTAGGAGTATTAAGTTTTTAAACTTTAACATCCTTTCAACGTTGAATATCTTTCAAAAGAGTTAGTTTTTTTTGAATCGGAATAAAACTCTTGTAAATCATATGATTCCTTAATTATAAGATATAGTATAAGATTGAGAGATTCCTTAATTATAGGATATAGTATAGGATTGGGAGAGGGTACTATAGAATTTACACCGTAAACTTTATTTACATAATGTGTCAAATAAATTCAAATGCATGTGCATAAGTCAAGCACGGTTCAACTCTATAACCATAGGATTAATTCAGAGTTCGAATATCATGTTACATTATAATATACCACCTCTTACTTCAAATTGTTGGATGAACACTACTTAGAAAATTTATATCCTAACAAAATAAAATATAAACTTTAAAGAAAAATGTTTGTTTACTTATCGTGTATGTGTCATCATAAAACATATAATAGAATATGTAATACTAAGATATACTACACTCTTTGTCCCATAATGATAATTGCAAATTTCTTTAATTTGGTCGTTCTCATTTCAACAGTTACATTTCTTTCTAATTTCTTTTTTTTTTTTAAGTAAATAAAACTCATACAAAACAATTAAAATATTTTTTTAAGATCCACGCATAACATTAATAAAATTATTCACTATACATTAAAATATTATATCCATCAATATGTGGTACATATTATTAAAATATTATAATCCTTGAATATAATAATACTCCCTCCGTCCCACGTATTTTTACCCACTTTCCATTTTGGGATGTCCCACGTATTTTTACTCATTCCATTTTTGGTAAAAATACATAATATTTTATTACCTACTTTTTACAATCCCAATAACTTTAATTATTTTTTTACACTTTATTCATCATTTTCAATAACTTTATTCACTTTTTCTTTTTAAATTATTAATTTATTCATACTTTCTCTTACATTATATATTAAAAAAATAAAACGTCATAATCTCCGTACCCGTACAAACGAGTAAAAATACCCGGGACGGAGGGAGTAATAAAAAAAAAAAACGTCACTATTATGATGGAGGGATTATCTGGGATTGACATATTGTTTGAGATATGGCAGTGTAAATTAATGAATAATAAAGTGAGACATGGATCACGACCAGAAGAAATTAGTCACATTAATTAAAAGGCAAGTGAAAATGTGACGAAAACCCTGTGTAGTAGATTAAGGAAGCCAGATGGCAATTCAACATAGGATAAAAGTCGTGTCTTTGATTCACAAAATTAGTAGATAGGGTATATTCTGCACTCTCTTTCTAGTCTCAAAGAATTGACTATACTATTTTTTTCAATTACATAACGATTCCATTCATGTGGGGTCCAGCGATCGAATTAGATCGATTGAGATTACTCAATTACTACATTAATTAGCTTTGATTTACATACGGATTCCCTTCTAATTAATCAACTAATTGTCAAAATATTACATAGAATCTCATGCCTTGTTGTTTATTTTTATAATATTATTCTATCAGATTTAGTGGGGTAGAAATCTTTCTTTGTTGGCCCAATATATTATGGACAACTAAAATATAATTTCTGCACAAATTAATATTTGAAAGGAACTTGCTATTTGGATCAATTTGATTCGGATCAATAACCCTTTAGAAAGTTTCAATTATTATTTTGACCTTATTCCTAATTTAGCTTATATGAGCTCATTAATTAGATTAATTAATTTTCATGCTAATTTAACTTATATGAGTTCATTAATTAGATTAATTAATTTTCATCCATAAATAAATTATAATTAATTTATCCTATTTGAATATTAGCATTTATATTTTTATTTTTTTTCTTTTATATTATAAATATTATATTTAAAATTAATTTTAACTAATAATTATTTATTAAAAAACATGGATGATTTATTAAATTATATAAAATTATTCTTAAAATTAATTTAATTAATAATTATTTATTAAAAAAAGGCATGGACGATTTACACTAGTTTCAGATAACACACTTTCTATTTTGGGTTGTCCCACAAAAGTTTGTACGTTCTTAAAAAAGCAAAAAGTCAAACACAATCATCATTCCCTATACATTTTATTTACAAAAAAAATCACTCATACCTAACACACCTAACATACTATATCATTTATTTATTACCAAAAAGTATCATAGTACCCTTAAAATTATTACTTTCTTAATCTCTGTGCCGAAAATGGGTGTAGACTTTCCTGGGAGGAGTATATTTTTTAATTCAATCTCAAATAGGTCGGGGTTTTGAAAACCCAAAGCCAACTTTCAAAACAGACAACGTAAAAATAAACTAGCTAGATCACATGAACCACCAACCATTTATCGTATGCAAGTTTTTTGTATCTACTCAATAGAATATGGTGTTCATATAAGTCCTGAAGATCAAGAATCTTGAAAAAGTGTAAGAGATGAGGCAATAATTCATAGAACTTCCTATCCTCGAATCTTGGCTGTAATTCTTACGCTTACATGTCCAAATTTTGTGAAAATATTTTTGGGAATATCAGTATATTATGTAATTAAGGTAATTATTATCCTCGTAGAAAATCAAGACGTGTTGACCAACTATCAATGTATTTATATAGAGTAAATATATATCATCCATCCATTCAGACTTAGTAGTAAAGAAGGAAATAATGTTGTCCTCCCATTTGTGTAGATGAGCATCTGGTTCTTATCTACCCTCTAATTATTAACATCCTTTTCTTATAACGGAATCCATTAACTGCTTTCATTCTATAAATGTATTCATTTTTTATTTTCTTAATTTACCTTTTATTTTATTTAAAATTTTCCATTTTCACTAATCACTGTCTTTACTTTTTGTAACTTTCGTTGATTTCTTGCTCGGAAAAGTAGGGTCAAAGAAAACACACTACAAAAAAAGTATTTTTTAGCAATCAAATTTAGCAACGGAATTCAATCCGTTGACAATTAGCAATAGATTAGTAACAAAAGTAATATTTTTGTTTTAGCAATGGAATGCCAACGGAATTATTCTCTATTTTAGCAATGGAATTCAATCCGTTGCTAATTGCCAACAAAATACTAAGGGAATTATTATATAAATTACCAACGGAATTATTAGCAATGGATTACCAACAGAATTATTTAGCAACGAAATTGATTTTTCGTTGCTAAAAATTTACCAACCACCACTTTACCAACGGATTCCGTTGCTAATCCGTTGGTAAGCCACTTTAACAATGGAATTAAGACTTTTAGCAACGGAATATTCCGTTATTAAAAAACTTTTTTTTGTAGTGACATTTATGGCGTCATACATCAAGGCATCGAAACAACTCATTTGATTAATACCAAAAGTTCATTAATATTCAAGAAAATTAAGGTTGCATGAAAAAAAATTAAAAGAGTTAGACACTAGAGATTAATAATAGTAGTAACACATAGTACTAGTGCAAAGTTTATAATCAGTAATGACTACAATTTGCATATAGTTGTCCTTCTCTTGGGGTCTTGCATTTGTAGCATTCCGTCCGGCTTGCATAGTTGTGCATTCCGCATCCCAATCTGCATGTCGCACATTTTTATATTAACATACGTGTGAGACGAGTAATATTTTTCATAATACAGAAGCATTTTGTAACTAATTATAATAGCTAAGAATGTCAAATTTTGCATACTTAGGGCGTTATTAGTTGAATTAGCTCAAAATATATTCAGTATTAATATACTCCCTTCGTCACAGCAAGCTCTTCACTCTTTCCTCATTTGTTTGTCCACCACACTCTTCACCCTCCAAAAATAATAAAAATCTCAAAATAAATAATCTCTCACTACATCATATTTTCAAAAAAATCACTCTTACCTAACTCACATGACTTATTTTATCATTTATTTATTACATGAAAATAACACAATACCCTTAAAAGTTAATAAGATTGGTAAAAAAAGCAACTTTTCTTAAACTCCGTATATACAGTAGCGGTGAAGAGTTTAGTGGGATGGAGAGAGTATTAATTATGAATTGAAGTCAAAGATTTGATTTTTTATGTAAGTTAGGCAAATGTAGCATACCTAGTGCAAATCCAATCACCAGATTTCCAACCAGGAATGGCGTCCGATGCATAGCCAGCGGACGCCATAATTTGAGCCCCGTAGCCCGAGTAATCCTTCGATGCACCACATCGATAGCAAGTGGGACGGCTGGCGTAGTTGTGGGTACCGCAATTCATAGCACCACAATACCAATCCCCGGGCAACACCTCTGTTTTATGCGAGGCGTACGAGGATGCCTCGACTGCCGTTGCGAATTTCGGGCAGCTGCATCGTTGGCACGACTCCCGTTTCTTGAAGTTGATGTGTTGACAAGCAGGGCACATCCAATCTCCAGCTCCTTCTCTGCTCATTTTTTTTTTCCAGATTTATATTTTGTTGAGTTTTTTCTAGATAGTATGTGGAGAGTGAGGAATATTGTGGTGAATTGGAGATGGATGGAAATGGGGTTCTATTTATACTTGCAAGAACTAATAACTACTCTTTCATGTGGGACCCTTTAAAAATATATGTGTTTTCTCTTTGTCATTTGGTTTCCTTAAGATATAATATATACAATGTGGGATTCCAAAGGAGGATTCTCACTAATCTGGATCGATATACTGTATATTACACACATTTCAATCATATTCCATTGTATTGTTGAATATTGGTAATCATAATTTTGAATAAAATCAAATTCGTGCATTTAATGCAGGTACGTATAGAGCAAACATAATCTCTGTAGGACATCCGAATCTAAAAAAAATAGTAGTAAAATTCCTATTGTATCCCTAATCTTAAACTAACACCCACCCTAACTCCATCTAATTTATATGTTCCTATTTGCTAAATCCACACAAAACCACCCTTTATTACTAAACTCAACCCCAAATTATTACTTAATCACCCAAATTTACTTAAAGAGAAACTGACACAAATCTGGAAAAGATTTAAAGGAAGAAGAAAGAACGAACAAGAAGAACAATAATAAAATAATTAAGAAACTAGTTAGTGTAAATTATTGAGATTAATTATTTGCAAAAGATATTTTTACTTGCAAACATTAATGCTCTTACTAATAAAAAAAAATATATATATAAATTCAAATTGTTAGAACTCTAATTCCACAATTTTCAATGGCTGCAATTGAATTCTTGTTAGCAAATTTTGTACAGAAATTTAGCTGGAAATTGCTTCATGGAGAAGATCTGGATATGCGTGAAGGCCCAAAAATTTCAGTCAGTAAAGTTGTTCCTCTTCTTGTAGTTGTCACCAAGCCTTAATAATCTCATAATTATAATATATATATATATATATATATAATCTAATTGTTATATGTCGTTTGTTTGTGAAGGCCTGTATTTCATTCCAATTCAAATCACCATCAAAGCATTGCGTGAATGGCTTGAGATGATTTCATTCACATCTCATAATTAACTTGAATTCCTGCAAGAATTAACATCGTTTAGCATAAGAATATGCTAAATCTGGAATAGAGTGTGTATTTATGGGGTTTACATCCTTTGCCTGCGGTTTTTTTCTTGTACAATATATGTTGTATGTATAGGAATTATTTTGAGTGGACTTAGCAAATATATAAGTTCGATAGATCATGAAGTTAGTATGGGTGTAAAATTAAGATTGGGATAAAATAGGAATTTCACCACCATTTTTTTTAAGATTTGGGTGCCCTTAGCAATTATTCGGGTGGCAATAGTGCCGCTCATCTCTGTATTTTCATTTATTATTATTATTTTTTTATCGGTAAATGTTAATTTTTAGTTACTATGAATCAAATCTGATCTCTCATTTAAATGAGGAACCCATCAGATGGGATAGCCACCTGATTCATTTATCATCTCCTTCCTGCTAATTGTATAATTGACATATAAGATGATAAAAAAATTCAATAATTACTATTAGTGTTGATGTTTTTTTCTTTTTAAGTATAATTTTTTCTTTCTTTTTTATGTCGTTTATCCCTTGATGTAACATAAAATCCGAAAACATATATAAGTATTTAAGTATTACATGTATTTGGCTTAGTACAACTGTTGCTCTCTGTGTTTTTTTTAATACTCACTTCCCCTGAGTTGTATTAGCATGATTTAAATATCAAACTTAGAGGAGGGAAAAACAAAAGTTTAGATAAGAGTACAGCTAATGATTTTTTGCTTATTAATATTTTTCTAGAAGCCCCTAGTGTTTTATTAATCCATAAATAAATGTTAAGATGAGGAATTAAACATATTTTTAAAAAAATGGTGTCATTATTTGTTAAATTTATAAGTTGATCTTTGTATACACAATTGAAGAAAGATGGTAGTACTTTATTTGGCAATTAATTACCCTTGGATAATATTTGACCTTGATCCTTTGATTACTCGTACATTTTCCCCTTTGTTTTTTTTGTCATTAACTAATTTAACAAATATAAACACAACTTTAAAATTATATGTTGCATTTTGAACAAATAAGTGATTAATACCGAAGAAAATAAATTAAATAGAGAACACAGAGAAATCGAGACGCAAATCTAGAGGCATGCATGTACGTACGTCATTGGCATGCATGTGAAGGACTATTCTTTAGGTTTAGTTCAAACCACATAATATTTTGAATTCTTGTATTTGTTTGTAAAACATTTTCTTAGTTTAAAAAAAAAAACTCTCAGTATTTTATTTGTTTTCACCCTTGACTGTGTATGTAGATTTAAAAAAAAAAAGATTTTTGGAAGCATTATGGTATTTTTTTATAAAAAAAATGATAAATCATATTAAGTGTATTAGGTTGGAATGATTTTTTTTTTTTAAATAAAGTGTATGAAAAAGGAGAATTGTTAATTTTTTTTAACCTTTTTAATAAGGTAAAAATTTTGTGGAATGGAACTAAATGGAAAAGATGAAACTTTTAAAACATGGGGGAGTATAATTTATTTAGCAGTTAAATAACATCAAATATATGCATAAAGCAATTGTTATTTGTTAGAATAACAATACCTACATGAAACCGTCTCAGAACGTGGTTTTACTTTTTTTTTTAATTATTAATTAGTTATCACTCCTAAATAAACATATTACCAAGTTGTATTAAAATAATAAAATTATCATTCATTTATACTACAAATAATTTATAAAATAATTCACCGTATTCAGCCATCAAATATCACTTCTTTTTTAAATATTAACAATACTTTTTTCATTTCACGTCGTTCCTTCATAGGGACGGTGATGGAAGTGGAAGTGTTAGGCTTTAGATTCAATAAATTAAAATATATAAAAGAGCACGTGCAGATTGTAACTTCAAATTTAATATAAATCAAAAAGAAAAAAAAAGAAAGAAATGAAGAATTTTTTTAGGGTGCTTTCTTGTCTTTTGATTTTTCGTCACTGCACATGTAATACAATATTTTATGAGCATCCCCGGCCTCCGATTATTCCAGCGTTACATCTTTTAATTTATACTATTATTATTATTTGATTATTATAATTTTAAATTATTACAAATTTATGAGATCATGGATTAAAAGTTTCTAATTCGATTTTTCTGTGCGATGTACTCACTCCGTTTTGTAAGTATGGTTAGGTCTACTATGTACTAAGTGCATCTTAAAAACATAATCCGTTTGTTAAAACGGGTCAGACATAAAAGGTAAAAAATCCAATTAAAGTCATTCATTGTCAAGCTCATCCACTCCTCTTTCTCTCCTCTCCCTGCGTCCCCTTTCCTTATTCTCTCTCAATCTTCTCTTTCTCTAAAAATTTTCTATTCTCGCTTCTTCCCTGCGTCCCTCTTTCTTCTCTCCCTCTTCTCTCATAATCTGCTTTCTCCTCTAAATGATTTCGTCGCCGATCTCTTTTAATGTCGAATTAGATATGGTGGGAAAAGAAGATCCACTGGTGGTTCGAATTTGAACAGATTTGACGAGCAGCGTGGTAGCCATTCATCCTCCAATGTGGCGTCGACGACTCTCTTTTAACGTTGAATCAGATCTGGTGGAGAAAGCAAATCCGATGGTAGTTCAACTTCTAACAAATCTGACGAGCGGCAGTGGCATCCATTCATCCTCCAACGTAGTGGTTGTTTCCGACAACTCGTGGCAGATCAATGTTGAGAAGAAAGCTGGAAAATTCCAATCTCGCTGTTAAGTATGTAATATTAAACTGTATTACTTTTTCACAATACTGTATTACTTATTATAAATTAATGTATATGTGTTAAAGTGGTGGATACGAGAGAAAGAATAATCAAAGGAAAATATTTGCTGGAAATTAACGTTGAAAATATATGTTCGGTGAATTTGTTTATTGTGTTTCAGATCTTCTATCCCTCTGTCGCTTCAAATTTTCGATATCAGGAATTGTATTTTTGTAATTCAATAGTGTATAAGTTTTTCTTAATAAGTGTATTACATTTTTTTATTATTTTAGTATTTTTAGTTTTATACATTACTTTAAAAAAATACAATTATAAATACAATCATATAAAGTAATATTGTTATTCTAAAAGTCAATTAATATCAATTTGAATTGAATAAAAATTTTTAAAATTAATTAAAAAATATTTAAATATTAAGAGAGAATATCTGAAAAAATTAGAAGAGGGAAAACATACAGAAATAAAAAGCGAGGGAAATTAGGGGAGGGAGGGAGAGGAAAGAGATGAAAAAAAAGGAAGGGAATGAAAAAAAGAAATGTATAAAATATGAGTCAAAATTAATTATATGTGTCAAATGGATATGAGTTACTTGTTTCACCTTTAAAACTGGTGCACAATAGTACTGGCCTGTAAGTATATGCACATAATTGTTTTTTCACAGGAAAATAGACTTTTATTTTGCTTATTGTTACTTTTAAATAATAAATAAATGTTATGTGAGTTTAGAAGAGATGAAATGTTTAAAATAAAGTTTACTTTTGAAATGGTAGTATTGAGTGACAATTCCTCCTTTTTGGAAATGTAATCATAGATTTTTCACGGATGAAAAAAAGAAAGTGCACGCATAAGTATTGGACAAATGGAGTATCGTTTTCTATGCTAATACGTAAATCATCCCATAAGAAGTATTTTTTGATGAGATACGTAATATATAAACCCTTCCATAATATTTTAATGTATAGTGAATAGGTATATTAGTATGTTGTGTAGGCTCCATGGATATATATTAATTGTTTTTGTGTGAGTCTCATTTACTTAATAGGAAAATACATCTCTCGTATTGAGACGAACAAAAATAGTAAAATGCACCTCTTGTTGTGGAATGGAGGGTATATATATATATATATATATATATATATATATATATATATATATATATATATATATATATATATACTAATTGCGAATACTCTGCTAAAAATAATTTTTTAAAAGTATAATGTGTCGCGACGTGGTTAATAGTTGTATTTTTTTATATTTTTATTTAATATTATATACATAATCTTTCTATTTTTATATTTTATTATTATATATTAAAATTTATTTTTATATCACTATTTTATATCTCCAAAATATTTATTCTTATCTACAGAATATTGATAAGTCTTTAATAAATTAATTATTTCAAAATAATAATTATCTAAATATTATAATATCTTAAATAAAAAATAGATCCACCATTTAAAAAAATTAAATTACACTCCTTTTATTTTATTATAAGACAATATTATAATATATTTAATATATTTTAATAGTTACTCTAAAAAATTTTATTTAATTACCATAGGGTTTCAACTAAAAAATTAATATTATAAAAATATTTATTTAACATAAATATTTGAAAATAAAAAATAATGAATATACACGGGCAAAAAAAATTATATAAATTATTAATTTAATTAAAGTACTTATTTAACATAAATATTTTGTTTATGATAACAATAAAATATATTAAATTTATTATTTATTAATTTAAAATAAAATATACTTAATTAATCTGTGTAATACACGGGAGAAAAAAAACTAATATATATATATAAAGAAAATTTTAAACTTTAAGGGCCGGTATGTTTATTTTGAATTTATATGGGATTTAAAAACTAATTGAATATTGATATAAGTTTATTTTGAATTTTTTATGGATAGATTTTAACTTTATTTCAAATTCATGTGTAAAATATGTGTGATAATATGTGTAAAATGATATTAATTGATGTTAGAATGGATGAGAGAAAAAGAGATTGTTTTTTTTAATTGAATAGAAAAAATATAAAAAGTGAGTGACTTAGATATTAATAGGTTTTTAGTTGTATATAGGACAAATGTTGTTAATGTCCTATATTATTCATTGATACATATGATGTATCAAATTATTGGATGAGTCGGGTGCAGACAGTAGGAGAGGGTTGAAAATTATATCAAATTCCTATGGAAAAGATAAACCCTTGCAAAATAATTTACTCATTCCATCCCACATCACCTTCACGTTTAAAATTTAAAATTAAAACAACTTGGTTATTGAATAAATAAAATGTGGTTTCCTTTTTCAGGTGCACGTTTAAAATTTAAAATTAAAACAACTTGGTTATTGAATAAATAAAATGTGGTTTCCTTTTTCAGGTGCATGTAAAGAGTTTTGTGAGATAAACAAAGGGTAAATATTAATTTTGTCTTCTAGGATATGACAAATTTATTTTTTTTTTAAATTCTGGCGTGAAAAAGACCAAAAGTGGAATAAAATAACTAATTTCGAAAACAGGATGGCTACTTTTGAAAAATTATCAATCCCTAGGACTGAAATTGGATTTGGTTTATTCTAAATAACCAAAATTGATATTTTTCCGACAAACAAATGAAGAAATTAATGTGAAAGGTTTTGTGAAACAAATGGAGTATATTTTTTCTTGTACGTGTAACTCATCTGATGAGTGGAGACGTAACGCAATTGTGTTACAAGATAATGTGTTCAATTTTGATAGAGTCGAAGACGAGACAACATTTGAAATAGAGGATGTCAGTTAAGTTTAGGGATGATGGTATAGATTACATGTTCCCACAGAAAAGGTCAATAATTGTGCTTTTTGGAGGATTCTCATTGCATTATTACTGAAAAAGAGTTGTAAATATGATTCTGCATGCACATATATATATTCTGTGCCCATCGACGAGAGGTGTTATGAGGGGAAGATGTTATGTGTGAAGATACCTGCATATTTCACTTCACATGCATTTATCCTCATGGGCCCACCTTTGTAGCCCAATTACATACGTCAGTTCCATGCAACCAGAACATATGCTTCAACGAATTAACATTGCCCCTCTGTCCGCTCGGAAGGTATCCGCATTTTTAATTTTAGGTGTTCACTTGAAAGGTATATATTTGAGGATGCTTCAATTTCTAAAAACTAATAATCTAAATTACATTATATGACATCTCTTTACAGTTAAGTTCTCCACTACACATTAAATGTTATACTCTTTAAATTACGTGAAAAAAAATATATATATCTTTTTAGTATCCAGAGGGAGTATAAAGTTTTTTTTATAATACATAAAGTTTCGGTCCCAAATGTCATTTGTTGTATCATCTTCTTTTTTAATGCATCGGTATTCAATTCATAAATCGAATAATTCGTGGGAGACCAGATGATCTAGAATCGTCCACTAACGGGACTCCATTTTAAGCAAGAACTTTGCACTCTGTGTTGAATGAACCCATAATTATTGATTGCACCCGCGAATTTCGAACATAAGAACTTTATAAAATTTTACCCCAAGGCACCTCAAGTTCTCTCATCACTTGTTGTTTCATCTTCTATGTTAAATTGTTAAAAAAAAAAGAAAAAGAAAAAAAAAAAGGTAGTTCACTCACACCAGTAGCTCTTACACGCGGCCCAACAGCATGTGAAGGAAGATATCTTAAAGCATTACCTTTTGTCAATAATATTTGACAATTTGACACGTCTAAGAAATGGGGAAACTAGATCTACCCTAAACACTATTAAGGATAATGATTAAACTTTTTACATGTCAATCATAAAAATAAATAGAAAATAAAATGATGTACGTGGCATGTTGAATGTCGAATTAATGAGCAAAGGTCCATTCCAAAATTGTATTAAAATTTTTAATTGGTGCCGCGTCATTCATGGAAAAATAGTCTGATTTCGTGTTAGTTGGCATAGAATTAATGAGTGAGTGTAATTAAGAAAAAGTATAAGGAACATGAATATATAAGTGATGTTCTTTCAAATATTGCTAGTCAGAATGAAAAGTGTATATTTGGATAAAACGTTTCCGAGAGGGGGGAAAATATATTATATATTATTTGGGAACTTATTCTTCATAATGCACATTCGTTGTCAAATTCTATTTATCTTTGCATGGTTTATATTCCATCTTTTAGGAGTTACTTGGATTGAAGAAATGAGTAGCGATAACGTGAATGAAGGTATATTAATTTTTATGGTTCATGTTTGTTTGATGTAATGAAAATTAAAATTCTTTAATCATTTTTTATTAATTTAATAACTATTTACCATCATTTATAATTACTTTCAATCTCATTGTGACTGATTTCTTTAATGATACCTATATATTTTCATTTCGATTGAAGAATTTGAATTAAGTGGCCCCTTAATCTTGCAACTATATATACTCTCTCCGTCCGCTTCTCGTTTATTGTTTCACGTTGTTAAAGAAAAGTTGTTCCTTCTGATCAATTTTCACTACAAAAAAATTATTTTTTTATTAATGGAATATTCCGTTGGTTAAAGCGTTAATTTCATTGTTAAATTGGTTTACTAACGGAATAGCAATGAAATCCACTGGTAAAGTGGAGATTGGTAAATTTTTAACAATGAAAATTCAATTGTTCTCCGTTGATAATTTATAATAATGATTCTGTTGATAAATAGAAATGGATTCTATTCCATTGGTAAAAATATAATGGAGTAAATTCGTCGGCATTGCTAAATAAAATATAATTTTTGTTGGTAATCTGTTGATAATTATTAAAGGGTTGCATTCTGTCGGTAAAATTCATTCCTAAAAAGTAGTTTTTTTATAGTGTTTATTAATTTTAAAGGTTATTGTAGTATTTTTAATTAATAAGAAAAACGTAATAATACGTGTGTTAGAGGAGCGTGATCAGTTTCAAATTAAATAATTTTTGAAATACTATGAATAAAGAAATTGTTTTTTTAATGTGAAGGAATTTATGAGAAAAAAAAAATGTAGGAAGCGTCAAAGTTCTTTGGGACGAAAAGGTTATTATTTATGGTGGCATGTGATGTGTCATGTTCTAATATGTTCCTTCTATTCCTTTGTAAAAGGTTCATTTGTTTATTTTACATAATTAAGAAATATAACATATAATAATATTTTAATATATAATAAGTAATTATATTACTCATGTTAATGGAATTTTGTGGGAGTTATATTTGGAAAAATATCCCTGGCCTCATGAGTTGTGACTTGTGAATTCAGCATCTCTCTTTACGTAACCTTCTCTAATCACGTGCATGCATGCACGCACATTCATTTCACAGTTGCAACTCATTTATTAACTCAAAAGATTTATTTATTTAACTTTTTTTAACAATATTTTTTTTTAATTTTTTTATTGTGTAATAACATCATGAACTATAAACTCGCTCCTTGTCTCCTAAAAAATGGGCATCGTTATTGTACACGTTAAATAATTATTAATTTGGGTATATGTAGTCTTTTCATAAAATAATAAATAATGTGTCAAGTATCATGTTAATGTGTGAATGATTTTTTTTTTGTAATTAATGTATATTTTTAGATTATTATATTTACTTATTTAATTTTTTTAGTAGAACATGTTACTGACTATTCTACCTATCACATCTTATATATACTAATTACGAGTACGCGACTATAAATAACTTTTTAAGAGTATGAGGTGTCGTGACGTGGTTAATTATTGTATATATTTTATTTTTTATTTTAATATCACATATATTATCTTTCTACTTTATTTATTTATTATTATTATTATCATTATTATTATTATTATTCATGTATATCTATAAATTAAATACCACCTTTAATCATATTTTTTTATTGGTTAGGAATAGATAATCAATAAAATATATACAACGTATTATTATTATTACTATTATTATAATAATAATAATAATTATTATTATTATTATTATTATTATTTTTCATGTATATCTTTAAACCATGTATATCTATAAATTAAATATCACCTTTAATCATATTTTTTTATTGGTTAGAATAGATAATCAATAAAATATATCCAACATATTATTATTATTATTATTATTATTATTATTATTATTATTATTATTATTATTATCTTCAAATTAAATACCACCTTTAATCATATATTTTTATTGGTTAAGAATACTACTTTTATTTATTTAGTAATAATAATAATTATTATTATTATTATTAAATCATGTATATCTATAAA
Source organism: Pogostemon cablin (assembly GCA_023678885.1). Taxonomy (NCBI): domain Eukaryota; kingdom Viridiplantae; phylum Streptophyta; class Magnoliopsida; order Lamiales; family Lamiaceae; genus Pogostemon; species Pogostemon cablin. The sequence continues at coordinate 15,974,972 of CM042978.1, read as the reverse complement.
TTAAATAATACCTTTAATTTTAATTATATTTTCTGAATGGTTATAATAATTCATCCGCGTATTAAGCGGGAATCTGTACTAGTATATATATACTCCATATACTAGTATGGATCCTGTGTAATACACGTGTTGTAAATTTACAATTTTAAAAAATATAATTTAAGTTTAATATAACTATTTATTCAACAATTTTAAAAAATATAATTTAAGTTTAAAACAACTATTTATTTAATTATAATTTAGTATAAGATTTTATACACTCAAATGTGAATTTACTTCCATTGGTAAAAGCTTATTTCATTGTCTAATTGATTTACCATTTTTTTTAAAAAAAAATCATTAAATCAATCAATCCAAAAACATTTGGAACCTTTATAAACACATCCTCCAAACTATAATAAATGACAATCACTAGCTTGGGCCAGTCTTTTTTTTAAAATTCATAGAACCGGATTTTTTTTAATGAAAATGGATCAAATTTTTTAAAAATTCGGGTCAGGCTTTCTTTCCGTATATTGAATTTTCTTCCCACGCACAGTGTGACTGTGTGAGTCAAAAATATCATCCATCTGCTCTTTGTCTCTCCACAGGTGCTTGTCAATTGGGTTCTCTCAACCTTGCCTTTTTCTCTCTCTGCAGATTCATTTACATTGTCGTCTTTTTGTTGCAATTTTGGTTTCCAAAGAGGTTAGATTTACCAGAATATTGGCTAATTCGTTGTACACGTAATGTAGTAGAGTTTAGATGAAGTCCTTCACCTGGGTGGGTCCACTGGGTCCTGGCGCCGTCGCAGGAGCTAGCAATTGTGGTCTCGTCGTAGTTTCCGTGAAGGACGACTATTCCTCCACCTTTCTTTGGAGGAGATTCCGGTGGTGGAAAATTTCGAATTAGGAAAGAAATTGTCCCTCGGTCTCGCCATTGATCCCCGGAGGAATCGCGTGTTGGTGGTTGTCGCTGACCGTATGTTGGCGGCTTATGATTTGACCTCATGGGATCGGCCTTTTCTCTTGAAGCTGAACGGAGCAGGTGATTTTTTCCTCCATTATTATTTTCCAAATTTATCGATAGTGATAATAGATCTCCTAAAAGTAAAAAATCATTCAGTAGATCTCTGGGGAAAAAATTGTAACATAATTATTGTATGGATGGTAAATTGTCGGTATAAATTACTAACCCTGTGTTTTCTTGTATTAATAATAGTGAATCAGCTCCTTGGATTCACTTGGCATTTTCAAAGTTGAAAATATTTTCTCGTGGTTCTATAAGGATTTGAGATTCTCATACTCAAGCAAAAATTGTTTTAATTCATGGTCTAAATCTCTCTCTAAAGATTTGAAGGCCCTGCTCTCTGAAAAAGATATGTGAATGGCGGCAGGTCTATATAAGTTGTAATGAATACCAACGTTTACAATATACAACTAAGTTGCCTTTGATGCCACTAATTCAATTATCTTATTTCAGTATTTGTAGTCTTGAAGTTTAGAAAGTGAAAAATATTTTCAAGTCTTGGAGAAGCTTCTTTATTTACTTTCAGGGAAAATTATTTGGTTAATTCGTAGTTATTGCTTTGTGTTAGTTTAATCTACTGTATTAGTTTATTCTTGTGTTGAAAATTTTATTGATGATTCACAAGGTTAATCTTTTCTATTAATTGAGTTACTCTTTATAATGAATTGAGTTACTATTAACAAGTTTCTAATTTACTCTTTTTGTTTATATATTATTCTGTTTTGTCAACATCTTTTAGGTTACTCTTACCTATTAATTAGGTTACTCTTTATAATGAATTGAGTTACTATGAACAAGTTTTTAGATTATTCTTATATATATATATATATATATATATATATATATATATATATATATATATATATATATATATATTGTTCAGTTTGTCAACATCTTTTAGGTTACTCTTTATAATAAATTGGGTTACTATGAACAAGTTTTTAGATTACTCTTTTTATTAATATATTGTTCTGTTTGGTCAACATCTTTTAGGTTACTCTTATCTATTAATTGGGTTGCTCTTTATAATGAATTAGGTTACTCTTTGATTTTAGAAAAATTAAATTGAATGCAATTTGTAAATTGATATATGACTTTATAAAAATAATTACATTACTCTTTAATATTAATTAGATCACTCTTTGATATATGTTGGATCACTCTTTTTCCAGTTCATGCGCTCAAATCATGGGGATGAGTATACTTTCACTGAGCCGAAACCGGTCAAATAAACATTTGATAGTTCTCCTCACGTGGACTAATATTCTTTTTTCTATATATGACATTGTAAGTTATTATATCTCCTGATAATTATGATGGTTATTGTGTCTCCATACCCTTTGGTTGTGAAGATATTATGATAATTATAAGAGTAAAGGTGGAGTTTTACAACAATGGTGATTTTTATGAAGGTGAGTTTCATAAAGGGAGATGCAATGGTAGTGGAGACTGATATTCTTTTTCTATTTTTTTTAAAAATCATAGATGCATGTATGGGATTGTAAGTTATTATATCTCCTGGTAATTCTGAAGGTTATTGCGTCTCACCTTTGGTTGTGAAAACATTGTTATAGATATTATGATAATTATAAGAGAAGGGGTGGAGTTTTACAACAATGATGATTTTTATGAAGGTCAGTTTTCATAGAGGGATATGCAATAATAGTAGAGTGTATAACTACTTTGTAAATGAAAGGTATGAGGGAGATTGGGTTGATGGGAGGTATGCTGGTTATGGGATTGAGAGTTGGGCAAAAGGAAACAGATACAGAGGGCAATATAGGCAGGGGATGAGAAATGGATATGGCGTGTATAAGTTTTAATACAGGGAATTCATATGTTGGAGAGTGGTGCAATGGGCAAAGTCATGGTGTTGGAGTGCAGACATGTGCTGATTGGAGCTGTTTTATTGGAGAATTCAAGTGTCGAGTTAAACATGGACTTGGTGTTATCATTTCAGGTAATGATTTTGATTTTCTTCAGCCCTTATTTATTTGTTGATTTATGTGATTCCTGATTTGTTAAAAGAGCACATGAGGTGTGCTTGATTGTGGTTTTTGGTTATCTAATTTGCTTGCTTACTTCTAGTTAGATTCTAGTACACATTGTTGATGGCACTGGGGACATGGGAGTTATTATCATCACTGATATACTATTATGAGCAAAAGTTCAAGTGGTTTTGGCATGTATTGGAGATAAACGTGAAGTTTTAGCTTTTAGAAAAGTTAAATTAGTTACCAATAAGAGGCACTGCATTTAAGCTTCCTACTTTACATCTGAAAAATTAAAACTTATTGTTCGAGCAGGTGGACTTGGCGTGCTCAGGCCTTTACAAGCTCCAAGGAGTTGGCAAATCTGCTGAAGTAACAGAAAGAAACAACAAAAGTTTATGGAGCAATCTGTACATCGCCAGCTTTAATTCTTGAGCTCCATAGTCGATTTAATCAGCTTCGTGTTCATTGACTTTTGTTGGTTGAAACAGAGTGAGAAGGGTACGACTTTGCCTGCCCAGTGCAACAATTCGCTGGTCCAGAGCAAAGTAGAAAATCGGGTAGTGGTATGACAATCTCATCAGTTCGACATCGAACAACGATGACAACGAAACCTGAAAATAATTTTTTCAGATTAATTGATCATGAAAGGTGGAGTGAGATTGATTATGTGGACTTTGGCTGAGAGATGGAGTGATGTAGCTGTTGGTGTAGAAATTGATATTTGAGTGTAAAATCGATCTGAAACAAGTTTTTCGGTGAGTGATCATGGATTAATCTCGCCAGAATATGAAGGTTTCACGGGAATGACGCAATCGCTATAGGGGTGGGAAGAAATTTATTGATGTTTGTTGAAACCCATAATATATTCTGACCCAAAATTTACCCATTTCACTCAAATAGGATCCGGTCCTATGAATATTTTATGGGATCGGTGGTATCCTAGTTGTCCTCATAATAAATATATTATACGTACTAATTAAAAGAAATAACAAAAGATAAATTTAATTTACGATTAAAAAAATGAAAAAATATAAATTAATAAAGCATTAAATTAATTATTATAAATAAAACAAAATAAAAAATAAAAAAAGATACCATTCTTTAGAATTTAAAGAAATCTTTCATCTTGGTAAATAATTTATGTGCATATGAAGTGAATGAATAAAGGTTATTACATTATATGTGGAGGAAAAACAGACTAAAGAAATTTATGTATTTATCATTAAACTTTTATTAGTAATTATTAAAATAAATGTATTTATCATTAAATTTTAATTAGTAATCATTAAAGAAACTTATTTATAAGTGGAAAAGGATATTTTTTTTCTCTAATATTAATTATAAATAAGATTTATTTATTATTTGATTTGATCATATCTATATTTGAAATTTAAAAGTCAATTTATGTATTTAGCACTAAATTTTTATTAGAAATTATTAAAAGTGGGCAAAAAGAATGTAAAGTGTAAACTGGGCAAAAAAGATGTCTACACTTTACTTTTAGACATTTTTGTGTTGCGTCCCAAACATGTTTCATTACTCCATTTTTAAGAAAAGGAATTTTCTACTCAAAATCGAGATAAAAAGACATATCGCAAGCAATCCAAATCCAATCGTTTCAATATTCATTGTGTCATATAGAAAAAATTAAAAAAATTAAATAAATAGAAAAAATATTCTAAAGATAAATCATAAAATTTTTAATTAAAAAAAATAGGAAAAATTACTTATAAATACACATTTTGTACTCATAATTATTGTGAGATACATTTATTTAAAAAAATTACTCTCACATACAAAATATTAAAGTAAAATACCAAATATAACTCTAAACCCATACACTTTTAAACCACAAACCATAAACCCTCACCCACCGTCGGACCACCGTCGGCCGGTCGCCGGACTACCGCCGGCCGGCCGCCTAAGTAATCATAAAAAAATTAATAAAAAAATTATAAAATTAACAATGAAATATATATATATATATATATATATATATATATATATATATATATATATATATATATATATATATATATATATATATATATATATAAGAGTTTAGGTGCACCCGGGTGAAGGGTGCATTCATATGTGTATAACTTTTTATTCTATTTTGGTTTACATGTTATTCTATTTTGTATACGTATTTTTTAATAAGTGTGTATTTTTTTCACACTATATTTTTCATTAAAAAAACTAATATCCATGTGTATATAACTTTTTATTCAATAATGTATACTCCGTATATGTTTTTTAATAATTATAATTTTTTTATATTCAATTTTTCATTAAAAAAACTAATAATTAAATTGTATACTTCATAATTGTATATATTTTTGTTTATATTTATGTACGTTTTTTAAAGTTGATGCACCCTATCTTAGGGTGCACCCGACACAATATAATTAGCCTATATATAATGGTAAAAAAGAAAATGACTATTCATACCCGAAAGTAATTTTAATTCCTGAAATAAAATTTTAAAAAACCTAGTAATTTCAATTTCGGCAACGTACTTATAAACAATCATAAAATATGAAGAAAAAAAAAATCCATTCATTTAATATTTAATGGAAGCCGTTAGCTATGAGGAATTTTTTCGCTAAGTCTTAAAAATAAGGTGTAATTTAGGGTTTATAAGGTAAATTAGAGTGTAGTGAGTAATTATTTTAATTATTTAATTTAATTTAATTTAATTTAATGATAGATATCAAATTTAATGGTTTAGATGGCTGAATGCACTTTAGTTAAGAGTTTAAAAATAAAAGAATCAATTACTAATTCTGTGTTAATTTTAACCATATATCTCCATCATTAATAATGGTCATATACAAAGTTTCACTCCATCTTAGTAAGAATAGAGATAAAATTTTATGAGGCAGCTGAAAACACATACTAGTTTGGAAGCAACTCCAAAAGAGTGAGAACTATAAGATAAACCCGGTCAGTACACATGTATTCTATTTTGGTAAAATTTGATTTTAGTATATAAAAAATTATTCTTTACATCTTTAGAGATGAACGATTAATCTTCTTAATTAATGAAAAATATTACACATCTCAACAAGAATATAAAAAATTACAATATATCAGAATTTATAGAATAATAAATTAAGGTGCAAGAATGTAATATTTATTGAGTAAAGACAATTCTTATGTGAGATCGTCTCATAGTGAAACCATTTTAAGCTCTCCTAATTAGTTATTATTTTCGCTCTAAAATGTTATCACTTTTCATTTATATTATAAATTACAATATTATTACTTTTCATTAGTTGATATAATTACTTTTCATTATATTTTTTTTATCTCACGTCAGACAATCTCACATAAATCTTTGCTTTTAAGCACTAATTTATTTCTATAAAGAGTAAAATTTTATGCATGCACTTTAAAAAAAATGTAATTAGTAAATTAGAATGCTAGTTGCCATTTCAAATAATTATAAATCCATTTGATACAAATTTACAATTTGGCCCACGCTTTATATATGTGAAGTAATAGTTGAAGAATATTAATTACATCAATTCCTCTCACAATTTCCACCAAGTTTTTGTAGCCAAATTCTAGTTGAACACATTTTGTGCAATACTAGCTAGTATAGAAAAATGTATAGGAAAAGAAAAAAGTTTTATCGTTTAATTTGTTTATAAAATAGATGGGGTATATTCTGCAAAAACTTTTCATCTCTGAAATAATTGACTATAAGGAATGTAATTCTACATTCATGACAAGACTTGATATATATGATATAATATAGTTCTTGAAAATGATTTCGATATATTTGTTGACCGATAAAATCATGGCGTAATACATAAAAATACAAGAAAATATATAGTAATGAATATCAATTGATAATTAATTATTAAATTATTTTGTTGATTTTACTTAAATCAAAAATCAAATAGCTAGGACATCAAATTAATTAAATATGTCAAAGTCCTTTATTGAATAAGAACAAATAAAATCAAATATTATACGGAAGCATAAAAAAATGAGTATTTGGTCTTCTCTTTATTTATAAATAAGGCTATTCAGTCATTTGATCGATATCCACGCACAAAAAAAAAACCCTCTAAAACGAAAATAAACCTTCTCCAAATTTTAGAGAATTGATGGTATTCTTTAAGCTCTTGCAAAAAATCGATTCAAGATGGCGTTTGATTTGTGATCAAAGTTCTTAATTCCCTTTAAACATGCAAGGTGATTTGGGTAGAAAACCGAATCTCAACAATCCCCTTTCTTAAAGGGGCGTAGGCGTTACTATCGTAAATAAGACAGGGTGTCATAGCTTCGATCTCTAGACAGAGAATATGTTGGGAATTGGGCTCAATCTCAATTGGCACGCACAACAAAGGCTAAAGCTTAGGTTGCCCAAGAAGGCGAAAGATGATGTTGACCATCGACCTGGTCCTACCTGCCCTGTTGCTCGATATATTGGATTGGTATCCCCAAGATCTTCAGATGGTGTGGGATCATTATGATCATGTCATGCAAGTTCATCTGCGTTTTTGGTGAAGTCAATAGCATCAACATTTCCTTTGTTTTTTTTTACAATTTTCATACTTCCTCACTTGTTTGTTTTATTAAAAAAAATTTTAAAAAAGGGAAAAGAAAAAAATAAACTAAAAGTTTCAAAATAAATAAGTTTTCAATACATTATATTAAAAAATGGCATTTTTAACTATTATATAATTTGGTTTATTATTTATAATTACTTACAAAACCACATTATATATCCTAAAAATAAGCAAAATTTATAATTTTTTAAAGGGTTTATTAATAATAGATACGTGAATTAATAGGCTAATTATTAATAGATACATTGTTTTTATATTATTACTCTTAAATACATGATGTCATTTTCTTTTTTCAAGATTACCCTTATTATCTCAATTGAATAAGTTTTAATATTTCATATATATAATTATTGTATTACTGTAAGCGTCTCACTATCGTGAACTCCTCATCGACACCGTTTGCTCAGTCGCAGATTGTCGCTGTATGAAAACATCATCGCTCGTGTCCATCGCTTCTTCAGTCGAGTCGACCCGTATCGACGGGGTAGTCACTCAATTGTGCCACTTTTGAAAGTAGCGATTACTCAGAGGCGATAATGAAGACCAACCTCTTCAGCCGTCAAAATATAAGGCAGTGAGTATTTTTAATCATCAGATCCGAAAAGATAAAGCTAATGCTGTCGAGTTGCATACTATTCATATTAATCGCGCTTGTAGGACGCACGACGTTGTTTAAAGAATGGAAGTAACACGCCATCTCCTCCCCCGATCCTCCCTGCCTTGAAGAGGGATTTGCACATACAGATTTAAATAACATTAACAGATTTAAAGAAATCAAGGATTTGATGTCTGATGCGGTCTTCTTTTCCTGCAAAATTTGTTACTATACATTGGTGTGCATTAGTATTTTGTTATTGTATATTGGTGTACATTAGTAATTTTGTTATATACGCATTAGTGTTTTTCTTATTGTATATTGGTGTACATTAGTAATTTTGTTATTATATATTAATGTACACTGTGTGTGCTTGTCCACGTTGTTGAGAGAATTAAGGAGAGATTCAGGAACAAACATTTCTTCTATCGATGTACACCGATGTACTCTTCACTTGTTAATTTTAGGAGAGAATTTAGGAACAAACCGTTTTACTATTTATCTCTCCTGTCACGTTATTCTATTTCACTCTCCAGATGCATGTCAATGTACAATTTCGTCTTCCTTCTTCTAATTTTGACTTTTTTCTTCTTTTTATAACAAGTTTCCTATTTAGAGTTAAATGTACAGTACAGACTGTACAATATATTACAATACATTCGTTTTTGTTGATTAATTAATCAAAATTAAGATTGATTAAGTATATTGTGCACACGTTTGTACAAATTAAGATTTTATTCAATGTCTCTCTCTTTGAAAATTATTTATCTTACATGAATGTACAATGCTTAAATCATATAAATAATTTATTCATTGTTTCTCTCTCCAAAAACTATTTATCTCATATGAGTGTATAGTGATGTATATATATATCAATACTTGCACATTGATGTTCAGTAAGTATGGGTATTATGGAAAAAATAAAATAAAATTTTGTATCTGTGAGTTATTTTCTATATCAAATATCTAAATATGTTTTGTACCTAATATTTATTGACCCATTTTTAAACTAGTATTATTTACAATAAAATAAAGGTAGTGTGAAAAGTGTATTGATTTTTTATATTATATGGTAGACGTGGGTTATAATTGCTGATTCAGTTCTCTTATTATATTATGGTGTTACATTATCTATTGCGTACTATTAGATAATTGACACGCATGATGTAATAAAATATATATACTAAATGAAAAGTTTAAACTCTAGATGCAGTGGTTGAGATTTTCTTTTCCCGTACACGTGTAACTCATCTAACGCGTATAATACACTACAAAAAAAGTACTCCCTCCGTCCGCTTCTAAGGTGTCAATTTTACTATTTTTGGCATTCCGTGTTCAAAGGTATTCATTTTCCCTATTTAGTGAAAAAAGTACACAATATGGCCCACCACTTCCCTCTAATACAACTACTCACTTTACATATAATAATACTCCTTAATTCACGTGCAAAAAAAAAACGAATACCTTAGAACCGGACAGGGGGAGGGTTTTTTTAGCAACTGAATTTACCAACAGAATTCAATCCGTTGGTAATTACCAATGGATTAGCCACCAAAATGACATTTTTCTATTACCAATGGAATACTAACAGATTTATTCTCTATTTTAGCGACCGAATTCAATCCGTTTATCAACAGATTACCAAGGAAATCATTATATAAATTAGCAACAGAATTTTTAACAACAGAGTACCAATGAAATTATTTACCAACAGAATTTATTTTTCGTTTTAAAAATTTACCAACCACTACCTTACCAACAGATTCCATTGCTAATAAAATAGTAAATCAATTTAACAATGAAATTAAGACTTTTACCAATTGAAGATTTCATTAGTAAAAAATAATTTTTTTATAGTGATAGAAGATGTAACACCAAGTGTAATAAAACATCAAAATCTAAAATTCCTAGCTAATACGATGAGTAAGTGAATAAGTCAACCTTTGATCATTAGATTAATATTTTATAATCTAAAATTCCTAGCTAATACGATGAGTTAGTTAATAAGTCAACCTTTGATCATTAGATTAATATTTTATAAACATATAAAATATAACCTTATGCATGAATGGAATGAAACATATTCTAATTATAAAAAGGTATGCATGTCATTGTTAGCGCTGCCTGTATAGCAAGAGACTAATTAATTTATGATAGAGACTAGTGGGAGATAGTTTCAGAAGTTATTTCGTTATATGGATAAAAAATACCCCCTCCGTCTGGGGTGATTTAATCAAAATCGTACCGAAATCGCACTGAATTAATCCCTAATAAAAAAAACTATTGACTTTTTGATTTTTTCCGAATCGATCCGAACAGATTTTTCGTTTGGTGTGGACTTGGATATTTCCCATTTTCCCATACCCAATATGGATATAACCGAACCGTACCGAAAAACCAAATTTAAATTATGCATTAAAATTATATATAATATATTTATCTTATTATTTATAGTTTATACTTTATATGTCATGAATTGATTAATTTTACTCTACTAATTATAATATAATAATTAATAAATTAAAATTAGTTATAATATAATTACAAATAATAATTTAAAAATATATCTAATGTTCTAAATATTTATTTATTACTGTATATTAGAAAAAATATATTTCATAAAATAAAATAAATTTCTAAAAAAAATGAAATAAATAAAATAATATGTTTAAAGTCAAAGTATTATTTCAGAGAACATAATGAATAAAGTAAATAGCATCTCTAAAGTCTAAATTCAGTAGTAAACTAAATAAATAATTATTATATTTTATATTTATTTAATGAAGATAAAATGCAAAAATTAAATGATACTCCATATTTGTTTTAGATAGGCTTTAATAGAAAATACACTTTAAATTTTAAGTTAAAGGTTTTAAAAAAGATCTTAAATTATTAATTTTTTTTATTTTAGTACTATTATTTTTTATGGCAACACATGAGGTCGTTTATATAAGACTATTTTACATTTTTTAAATAATTATCAATTTTTATTAAATATATTATTACTTTTTATTGAAAGTTTATCATTCTTTATTTATGATATGAATTGTTTATGAGATATTTAATTTTTTTATTTAATTGATATTTTTCTAAGTATTTATATGTGCAAAACTCTATTTTTCATGAGAAATTCGATCTGATCCATTCAGCACCGTCAAAATTCATTTTCCCGAAAATCCATTCCGAACCGAATCGAATTTTGATACGGATTCAATATTGGATTTTTCTTTACGGATTCAATATTGGATTATTTAAAAAAAATCCGATCCGAATTTTGGTACGGATTTTTTAAAAATCCATAACGAATCCCGATCTGCACATCCCTACCCTCCGTCCCACTCAAAGGTCTTTTCTTATTTTTTTTTAAATTTTGGGCGTCCCACTTAAAGAATCTCCTTTCCCTTTTTATACACATGTGATCCACACACATCCACTAATACAATTAAAAAAGGGGGCCCACACTAATAAAACTATTCACTACACTTTAAATAATAATACTAATTAACCCACGTGTAAAAAGTAAAAACAATCATTTGAACAGAACGGAGGGAATATAATATTTTTAATAAAAAGAGATACCTAATTAATAAAAGTAATAATACTGTATTGAACAATTTATAATATAAATGAAAAATGATATATATAACATAAATTTTTAATAAAAATTGATAAGCGGACAGAATCATAATACTAGCCCCTAATTTATTAATAGAAAATAATTTGTGTATGTAAGTTGGCACATATGCATGAAAAATGCAGGAATACTAAGGTGGAGCTAGCTAGATGCATGTTCTACCATGCCTGGGCTTTCCAACTCAAATTCATATTAATATCTTCCACTACCACAAAAGGGTTTTGGTATCCAGAAAAATAGTATCAATAAAACAATGGATACTAAAACTGGTAATTGGTATCTAATTCGCTCAAATGCAAATTTTATGAACGCAATACAATTACTATAAAAAAATTATATAGGATACTATTTTATTTGTAGTAGCAATTCATTTTAAGATACAATTTTATTTTAGCATCATATAAATATAATTTCTCTTTTGTTAGCAAATCATTTTGGATACTATTATTAGTATCAATGAATTTATAGATGCCGATGAATTTATCTTTTATTGCTATCAGTGTTAATTGATACCAGTTTAATAATTTTCTCTATACTTAAAATGCATATATAACTATATTCAAGATATTTTTTGTATCATTTTATTAGTGATGCTATTATTGTTGTTTTTTATATCAATATAACTGATGCTATTATTTCTATTAGAAGAAAACTGATGTCAATGACTTATTTTTCTAGTACTAATCCTAGTAGCAAAAGTTTTTTGTTGCCGAAGTTATTTTACTATTAGTAGCAAGCTAATTGATACTATTAATAATAATTGAAAAATTAATTTGCATACGGTGTATGCTTTTGGTATCAAAAGTATGGATACTATAATTTGAGTCTTTTCACGCTGCGAGAAAATATCCATCCCAAAATCTTATTTAAAAATCAAACAGAAATGAAAAAATCAAACACATCAAAATCAAACTGATCAAGCCTAGGTAATCCCAAAAACAAACCTGCCAAAATGTGAAATCGAAGAACTACCACTGACGAAATCGAAGAACTACCGCCGGCAAAATTGAAGAACCTGCCACCACCTCTCGCCGCCGGCCGCACTTCCGATAGCCGCTTGCGACGTAATCCGGTTCCGATCGCAAGCCCTCCCATTCGCAACGCCATTCTGCGGCCCTCTCGTTTACGACGGCGCAAGAGCTTCCAGGCCACCGCCGGTCACCGCTCGCGACAGGTTCCACCCGTGTCCCTTCCATTTGCGACGGCATCGATTTTGAGATCGACAAGATTCCCAGGTATGCATCTCTCTCTTTGATTTGGAACTCAGACGAGTTTTTTAATAAATTTGGGTCGCTTTTCGATTGAACGAAGATGAAACAATAATTGTTGACATAATCTTGATTATTGGTTTTTGTTGTTGAATATTATTTAAATTCGTGCATTTGGTCAGAGGTTCAAGTTTATTGAACTTGTTTTCATGACCTAACTGTAATCCACCACAATGTTGAGTAAGTGTACTCCAACTCTTCACTGGTTTTTTCGATGTGCTAGATTTTTTTGATTTTTTTTTATTTTCTGGATTAAGTGTACTGGTTAGTCTTTCAACTTTGTAATAGGATGATTAGGGTCTCAATGCAGATTTTTTGTCACTTATCTATGGTACTGACATGATACTTACTTCTTAGCATTAATTTGTGTGTGAAATATAGGTTAATAATGTCAAGTTCAGGAGTTGATATGTTGATGCATTTTATTTCAAATTTATGAGTTCTATTCCACATTATATTTGTGCATAGTTCAACTTTTTCAAATGTACATATTGAGGAAGTATCTATGTTCCCAGGATAAGAAAGAATCATCACTGGAAGGCCGCCTACCTGATGCCAAGAAAGGTAGTACTCCATTTTATTTGTTCCAATTCTTAAGTGTGCTCATAGAGGCACATGTCCTAAAAAAATCTAAACATCCTAGATATTTTATCATTCTCTCTCGTTAAATCCTCAGGTCCAGACCATCTGAGGTAATTCTCGCAGGGTTTATCGGCAATCACAAACACTAGCTCCCATTGCTCCGGTCAAAGAAATTGCTTCATCTATTTTACCTGCTGGCGCATTTTTAGTTGTGACTTTCGGTATGCATTTTTTCAATTGTTTTGTTTTCGGAATGCTTGCGTGATTTAGGTGTTCTGATCTTTGGAGAATGTAACTTGATTACATTCTATTTAATCCACTTATTGACCTATTTCATTGATTATTTGATTTCTATGAATGATGTTTCACCATTTGTAGGATTAGGATTTTTTGTACCCAAGCCGTCTAAGTCGGTAGCTGAAGAGAATAAACCCGCCTAGGGATCGTAGTGGTCTTTTACTGTTGGGACAAATTTATTGTCATCTTTTGGGGCAAAAGTAGAGAGGGAACCTAAACTGAGGAAAAATGATTTTGCCAAAGTTCTTAGATCGTTCTCAATTGTTGACATGTCAGGTATTAAACATTTTACTTGTTTCTCAGTTGCATAGTTTATGTTCCTTGTTATTATTTTCAAGCACATGAAGTTTACTTAATGAATATAGTGTCCCCTGTTTTCTACGTCCGTATCAATTTACTGTTGTCCAAATGCATATCTTGTGCTGTCAAGACGACCTTGGAAACAATCTCTTACTTTTTGCATTGTCCTGTGCATCATATTGCAAAACCTTCTGAATCTCAGGTTAGAAGATTGATTAAATCATAAATGTTCGTAATAGGTCGCAACTTCGGAGATGACGGGCTATTTTTCCTAGCTGAGAGCTTAGCATATAATCAAGTAAGATATTATAAATTTTCTAATTTTGTGCAAGTCTTCAAACTATACTGACCCTTGAAGCTTCTCAATTGAATCTGCAGCTCATTTTTCTTCTGATCCATTGGAAAAGATGAATATATTTAATATTGGATAGATGTTAATTAGTTTTTACTCTTTCTATGTGAATTAAATTTCTTTTCAAGTATGCCTTTGTTGATAATGATATTACTACTTTCCAAATATACATTTGCTATAACATTTTATGAGGGCAACTTCATTTGGCCTCTTAATTTAGTTTTCAGGGTTGTTGTCTTAATGACTCTGGAAGATTTTTTGAGATTTTAAAGAAAAATTCAACCTTGCGCGCCATTGAACTAAATAACAATTTTATAGACTACTCTGTAGGAAATCAAATGTAATTATATTTTGGATGGTATTAACATTAGGTATACAAATAATTCTTTTTTTTATAATTTTGGAAATTGAGGTAGGGTTTTTCAAGCCTTGCTGGAGCCATTCTTGAGAATAAAACTGTCCTCTCGATTTACCTCAAGTAATGATTTTTTAACCAAAATGACTACTTTGTATTTCTGAATCTTAGCTTCATAATGTTGGTTTTATCTTAATTCTGATAAATGCATGTCTATCGATTCATTACAGTGAAAATTATGGCGGTCCGCTTGGTGCAGCTGCGTTGGCGAAAGGACTGGAGGGAAACAAATCTTTGAGGGTATCCTTATATCTTTCTACTCATTTTTCTGTGAAAGTACCATCAAATTATACTGCCTAAGTACCTTTATATTATCTCGTGTTGTTGGAAACTCATGCTACTCACTCTATACCTAGGAGCACCACTTTTTTTTCAGTTAAGAGATTGCTAATCTGTCTCTCAATGCATATCAGAAA
This sequence comes from Pogostemon cablin, assembly GCA_023678885.1. Lineage (NCBI taxonomy): Eukaryota > Viridiplantae > Streptophyta > Magnoliopsida > Lamiales > Lamiaceae > Pogostemon > Pogostemon cablin. The sequence goes on along the minus strand of CM042978.1, from coordinate 15,959,528 downwards.
TTCGTTTCATCATGCTTCTTTTATAGCAGAAGAAGAAATTAGTTTGTGCAGTTGCTAGTTGTTGTCTATTTGCAAATATTGAGCTTAATTCAAACTATCTGACGTGGGATATGATCTAGAAGGTCTATGCAGCACTGCATTCTCATCAAGAATATTTATATAGTAATATTCTTTTGATTACTAGATAAGATACTTATTAAACATCATACATTATGCTTAATTCTTGATTAACTTATACATACCTGTTCTAGGTTTAATCCAGGGGATATCAAGATGGCAGGAACCCTAACTCCAAGGCTGGAATTTGAAATTTAAAACTGCCCAAATATTCAAGTAAGAGTTAGTGACCAGTGGAAGAAAATATATTGTATTTAAGTCTTATAGTGAAAGTTAATGGAGAGGCGGCTGAGGTTAATTAAATTGCATTCTTAAAATGGTGTACCCCACCATTAGGGGCCCCCACCGCCCCTGCCCTGGGGATTGGTGGAGGAGGTAAATCGCAGGATGTGCCTCAAGTGGCTTATAGAGAGGGCTCACTGTTAAACTTGTGCTTGCAAGGGGCCAAATCCATGCCAAAGGCAGGATTCGAACCCCCACCCTGCAGCAACCAAGCTCAGCTGGAAGGCCTTTCCACCCTCCCCTCTACCACTTGAGCTATGCCCTGGGGCATTAAATTGCATTCTTGAACTTGAATAAAAAATCATTATTGATTCTCCAGTTCTTTATTTATTTAGTTTATGCAGGAGCCTTCTCTACGCCTTCGTTTGTCGATGAGTGATGACTTGAACCGAGACTTATTATACTTGAAGATGGTTGGAATGAAGAGCATTCGCTAACTCTGGGAAGTAGGAATTGTTATTGTATTATTTTAATAATTCTGTCTACTGTTACCTCTCATTTGTTGATGAATAACTGATATAAATACAATGTATAAATGACCTTTTATTAATTGTATTTATAATTTTAAATATTTTAAAGGTATTTATTAGATTCATTTATAAATGCATGAATTAGGTTTTAAAATAAAAAAATCAGGATTTCTTTGTGATAGAATATAGAGTTTTGGTATTGGAAATATTGATACATATATCTTATAGCATCATTTGTTTATGTTGATACCTTTAGTAACTAATATAAAAAATATTATGTGATATTAATGCATAGTTATTAGTATCACGTACTTTAGATACAAAATTTTGATACTATAGCAAGTATTGATACTAAAAATTTTACTTTTAGTAGCAAATAATTTTTTTTATGCTATTATATACTTTCAGAGGCAATTTTTTTATACTATATCTTTAGTAACGCCCGTAAAAGTCTCGGAACGGTAACAAAGGAAATTTTTTATACTAAAAATTAGTAGTGTCAATTATTTAGCTTTTAGTATCAAAGTTGCTGATACTAAAACCCTTTTTTAGTAGTGTAATTCAATCCGATAAAAAATTGTAAACGTGTCGAGTCGAATAATGTCAAGCTCTAACATGCAGCTTTTCAATACAATTAATTGATAAGAATTAAATGACAAATTAAGATTTAGTTCAAATAAAACTATTATTATAATAATTTTTGTTCGAGTTATATGTGCACACGGACAGTGGGCATTGACACGTAAGTTGGTTGCCATGAAATGCCATTGTTAGACCGAAGTTATTCACGCACTTAAAAAGGAAAAAAAAAAACTCTCTTAAATATAGTATTTTATTTTTCACAAAAACTGAATTCAAGATGTAAACTCTGTGATTCTCCCTTTTAATCTTATACACTATAATACTATATGTATTATTAAGATGTTTATTACGCAGAACACATTTTACAAGGATTTAACTTTTAAAATTACATTAATTTAATAGCCAGAATCAAACATTTCTCACTCTACACGCACCACACGAAATATTCCGACAAAAATTGCAATTTCCAATAAAATTTAAACTATATTAACACCATTTTGAAAACAGTTGGACTGAATTGATATTTTTAATTTTATTGGGATAGTTTTTTGAATAAATAATAAACTAATGAACTGTTTTGGTCTTTGACTATAAAAGAGTTTTCCCCTTTCAATCTTATACACTAGCCGGAATGACTGAATGGAATGGAATGAAATGGAATAGAGATAGGAAAAGAATGATGAAAAATAATAAATATTATGATTGGTATGATTTAGATTTAACTCAAGTAATAGAATATACATCTTTAATTAATTTCAATCTCATTAATATATTTTTATAATGTTAAATTTAATTTATAAATTATATAAATAAATTTAAATCTATGAAAATCATATTTTTGTATTAAAATTAAAATTAAAATTAAAATTTATATTATTTATAATTAAAAAGTTATTAAATTATATATATAATTAAAAATAAAAATAATATTTAATACTCCCTCCGTCCGCCCGAAAGATCTACATTTTGCCATTTTGGGCGTCCGCACCAAATGTCCACATTTTTTTAAACACATGGGATCCACACACATCACTAATACAATAAATTTATGGGATCCATACACCCCACTAATACAACTACCAACTACACCTTAAATAATAATACTCCTTAATCCACGAGCAAAAAGCAAATGTCCACCTTTGTGGCGGACGGAGGGAGTATTATATATATTTATATTCAATTCAACAAATATTAATATATATATATAATTTTTTACTTTTTATTTTTAGTAATTATTGAAATTTTATTAAAATTTTAAAGAATTAAAAATAAAAACTTGATTCCTTAGCACATGGGAATACTCAATACCATGGAGGGTGGGGGGAATCACTATTCCTTATTTTAAGGAATGATGATTCCAAATGAGATTGAGTTTCCATTCCTATTATCCATACCAATCATAGGATCAAGAATTAAGAATGGTGATTCCATTCCCACTTGATTCCATCTTACCGATCACCCCCTATATGTATTATTAAGGTGTTTATTATGAAGATCAGAGTTTATAAGGATTTATGATGTAAACCTGATTTATAAGAGACTAACTCTTTATTTTTATATTTTGTTTTTGAAATCGTCTCCTCTAAATCAGGGCATATGGGAAACTCTTTTTATTTAGGGCAAGTTTTTGTGTAAAATCACCTCATGGTGAGACCATTTCACGTTTTAGTAATTAGTTATCGATTTTCAGTTATAAAATGTTATCACTTTTGATATAAAAATTTATTACTTTTCATTTATAGTTATATGAAATTGCATTATCATTTTTTATTAATTAAGTATTAATTTTTATTATTAACTTTGTATCTGTCTTATATAAATATTTATTTTTTATTTATGAGTTGAAAAAATAATACTCATATTTTTATGGAGTACCGTTTAATTCTAAAAATAAGTATTAAATTATAAAAGAGGACAAAAATGTTCACTACTGTCCAAGATGAATCCAGAATACTTCCGATTCGGTAGTTCGATTTATGACTTCTCATTTATGGACGTTGATATATAAGATCCATCAATTTAGTAGTACCTTAAATAGCCTTATTTAGTTTAGAATTTCTAAGATTTTAATAAGGGCAATAAGGACGAGGTTCAAACGAGGAAAGACTTGCGTGGATACCTAGACACCCAGAGACAAGGAAGGCGTGAATTATTTTTTTCTGTCAATTAGGATCTGAAATATGAAAACTATCAATTCATACTTAAATCATAAAATTATGAAGTTTTTTTAATACAAACTCTAAAGATAGAAAGGGGCTCAGAAGGATTTTTTTCTTTTAATACGGGATCGGAAAGATATAATACTCAATTTAGATCAAAAATCATAAAATTAATAAAAATTGATAACGTAATCATACAAATTTATTATTAATTAGTACTAATGTTACGGTTTTACGTCTGCATCAATAATTTCATATTATTCGATTTTAAATTGATAAAAAAAATATTTGTTCAGTCATATATATCTAACAAACTCCAAAAAGCCATATTTTAGTTAACTAAAAATTTTTGCTATAGTAATCAAAATTTCAATATAAGAAAATGGAGTATTAAACATTGACAAAAGTACTGCGCCTCGAGACACGCCTGAACACACTACCCTCTCCTCCATATTTTATTTAATCCTGACTTATGTATTGCTAAGATGTTTCCATGTATAGTTAGAATGTTTAAATTACAAAAGGGACAGAAATTATAAAGGGACATGGTATCCACCATCCTCGGGCACAAGAGCGTCACTCGTACACATTAACGGAAACTTCAAAAAATCAAAGCAATTTGAAGAAGAAAAAAAAAAAAACTGTGTGATTATTAACCGCAAACTAATTTAAGTTCAGAAAATAGAGAGAGTGAATCGCGTAGCTCCACAAGTGATGTTCCAGAAATAAAAAACCGTTAATGAGGCTTCTCTCTCAGGAAAATTCCGGAGGGAGGAGAGAATTACCAGATGGAAATGGCGTCCGCATGTCCTGTTCTCTGTGAAATTATTATTACGATCCTGCTTCCCCCTCTCGGCGTTTGCCTCCGCCATGGCTGCTCCATGGAGGTCGTTATTTGCACTGTGTTGACTCTTTTGGGATACATTCCTGGAGTTATTTACGCTTTCTATGCTACTACCTGACGCCCTAATCTTTTCATTATTCTTTCTGTTTGGGTATTGAATTTTATGATTATTGGTGTTTAATTTATGTTGTAAAATTCTGTCTCGAATTCAACAATGTACTCCATTTTGCTTGGTGAATCTATTCTAGCCCTAGCTCTCTTTCACGGGACTCGTTTCCCCTTCTCGATCGTATCCCTGTTCGCATCTCTGTGTGTGTAATGTGTGACAGATTGAGTGGTCTCTCCCTCTCAACCTCTTCCGGTTCGCATAGATTGATGGTACGTTTCCTGTTTTCCAGAGTTGCTTAGTTATCAGCTCTAATTCAATGATGTCTATTGCGTTAATAACCCATGTGTATCTTGCTGTTCAGAGCTAGAAAATGGAGAGTTATGTGTAATAGCATTTCCCACTTGTCATTGATATTTGCCTGTTCTGTTCTATTCTATTTTTTGGTGAAAAACATGTGCACAAATACCAACATCTGATTGAATGAATTCACATCTATATATGGGAGTCTTTTGACTCTTTTTTCTACTATTTCTCCCTGAGAATTATGTAGCATACGACATTGTGTAACTTGTAGTCGCATCCTTTGGCATGTTTGTTATGTCAAAAAAGAACTTATCATTTGTTACTAAACAAGTTTTCTTTAGCAGGTATAATAATATACAAAGCGAATCTAAATCCTCGTGCTAGAATAAGTTTGAATTATGATTCTAAATTTTAATGATGTCATTTTTATGATTACTTGCTCTAGAGGCGGCGCTTGCGAATGCAACTCATAAAATAGCTAGGTGATGCTATGTTATAAATATAGTGTTGTGCTAATTTACAACTACTATCCTAATCTAGATCTCCATCAATATTGGTTGCTCATACTTAGATAAACTATTGGTCTGATCGCACTCTGGAGCTCACAATATTCATTATCCATTGTATTTGGTTTGTTTTTTATTTCACTACTCAGATTCCTCATCAAGAACCTTGATAACACCCATTTACTGGACGCAATTTAAGGCTGTGACTGATTGCTTTGTTGGTCAGGCAATTCCTCCTTAGGTAATCTTGTATCTTCAATGCTTTTCACATGGTGAAGTTGCATGAGTGGATTGCATTATGAGAGTTCTGTGGATACTTTGTTTTGAATAAATTTTCTGATCAAACTACTCTTTGCTGGTGACTCATGTATAATTACTAATGTTTTATTTCTTTCCAATTATCAGGAGACTGAAAACTGAAGCACAATTGGTTACCACATCCATGAAAAATTATGGTGCTGCTTATCCTGGGTTTTCCATATGGCCACCTGAATAATATTAGCGAGTCAGACCAAGTCTATGATGCCCGGTTCTTTATTTCTGTTATATTAATATGAAAATCTACATAACTTATCTATTTCCTGCTAGTAACTTCTTTTTCTGCTCTTACATTTTTACCAGCTATTGTCGAGCTTGCTGAGCATTGGTGTTGAAGTGTTCGGCTTGATGTCAAGAATACATATCTTTGTTGGCTAGTTAATTAGGTGTTGGATTTTTTGGCGACAAGCTGGGTGCAATCTGCTTGGAGTGGCTACAGGACAAGGTTATGGTTCTCCATAGTCCTTTTTCTCATTTTGCTGTACTCAATTGAAGTATTTTTCAAAAGAAACATTGAAGCTGTTATTGGTTAGAACTTTTTGATCTAACTCAATATCTTCATTGTTTCAATAAGTATGAAAATCTCTTTGCTTATCTCTGTCATCTGAGGTATGTTTTATTTTTATTCTGTTTCCAATCAGGTTATGTTGCTAGTGGAGATGGTAAACCAGATCATCTTTCATTCATTCTTCCTATATTCCCACCCTTTTTTGTGCTGATCTGAAAAATTAGGTGTGGGGTGTCTGAGAAGGAAATTTAACAACTTGATCTACTTTTTACTTTTAAAACTTTCGCAGGTTTACTCTATTCGAGATGTTGCGTTACTAATGTGAAGAGGCTAATAAAAACCGTGAAGAGCAGATAAATGAGGGAGTTCTATGGATGGTTAGAAAGTTGGTAGTTGGTACCAAGTAGATGTGCTTCTCCTCATTTGAAATCTGCAGAAAGATTGTTATATATTTGTGCTTTAAGAGTTTATATTGATTGCTAAATACTCCCTCCGTCCCCTTGAAAGGTATTCATTTCACTATTCCTGTCATCCGTTTCAAAAGCATCAATTTCCTCTATTTAATAAAGAAAATACACAATATGACCCAGCACTTCCCTCTAATACAATTACCCACTTTATCTATAATAATAATACTCCTTAATTTACGTGTAAAAAGCAAATAAAGACCTAGAACCGTCCACGTGCAAACAACAAATGAGTACCTTTCAAGGGGACGGAGGGAGTATATTTTTTTGTGCATAAGAAACACAAACAAGAAGAAGTTTAATATAATAAACTACAAGGATATTGTGGTGATTAGGTGTTGATTTTGAATCTTTGATCCAATTTGTTGGTTCAATAGAGCTTAGCAGGGTTGTTATATTAATTAAGGAGAGTTTAGACGTTGTGCATGAGATATATAAAAATATGCATGGCAGAGCAGCTAGAGAATGTTATAACTGAATGGCAGCTTATTGGTGCAGTTTTAAGGTCAATTTTGGTGGCTCATAGGAATGGTTTTTACTTTTCTAGCTCGTTTTTTTGCAGTATAGCCTAACGCATATTACTCCATCCGTCATGTTAATTTATTCAATGTATTTTTGTACGCGGAGTCTTAAAAAAGTACTCCATCCGTCCCATGAAAAGAATTACGTTCATTACTTTTTATTTATACTATAAATTATTCATAAAATAGTTCACTACACCATTATCATATTTTATCGATTGAGTATCGCTTTTCATTAATAATGTTATCACTTTTTATCCGTCTCACGTAAGAATTTATGTGAGACGGTCTCACAAAAGACTTGTCCCGTTTAAAATAATTATAAAACCATAATTGTGAGTTGAAAAAATTTAATTTGAAATCATGAATTTAGGAATTTATTGATGTTGCATTTTAGGTTTAGAAATGAACTTATTACTTTTCAAATCTTTCAATTCAAACGTAACTATTCTTTATTTGTAAGTTTAGTTAATTTTAATTATATAAGTTAATTTTAATTATATAATGGTAATTTCATTCGAAATATAATCTATTACACTCTTAATTTATTTTATTTTATTCTTAGTTATTTTTAAAATATAACTATACATGCTCTAAACTAAAATACTATAATACAAGTGATTTACACATTATTATCATGCCACGTATCCGCAATATGCACCTGTAAAGATATGGACTCTACTTGAATTATTTAATCATACTAAGTTTATGAATTACTAATTAATATTCTTTTTTAAATAATTTCAAATTTGGATTAAATTATTCAACTTTTCTTATACTTTCCAACTCTTCAAGTCATAGTTTTATCCGGTGGTCACTTTTATTCATTACTTTATTAATCACGTAAATATCACTTTAAAGTAATCAAATATTATATATTATAATTATGTTATTTCTATTTTAATTAAATTACTGGTCAATGTCAAGTCAATTAAGAACCACAATTTCCACATCATACATATCCAAATCCTACAATTAATTTTTTTCCCGAAATTAAATTTATACCTCACATTTATCTGCACAATAAATGAAAATCATTTCAACTGTTGTGTTACACTTCTCATCTGAAAATTCTAAAACTAAACTCACATTAATTAATCACTAATTAAGAAACTAGCAGCAGAAACACTATACATCCCTCAAGAATGACAAGCAAAATGTTGACCAATTTCTTGTGCAACATCAAGATTGGATTACCATAAGCAATCATGACAGGGAATCTGCAGTTGCTGTCCGAAGGATCTTCATCTGTGATCATGGCCAGCCCAGCAAAGTCACAGTCCCACTCATTCTGATTCTTGAACTGATAATACATGTTGAATGCATACGAAGCATTCCCTTGAATGCTAAGATGATTGCACGACGATCCGAATCCTAACGCCGTGCAATCGGAAAGACTACATGCGTAGTCGACGTTCTTCGGCAGCTCTTCATCTGTTTCCTTCACATGAGGGCTCAATACACACCATCTTCTTACCATGTACCTCACTCCCTGGACTCCAACAAGGCCTCTGTCGTGCTCCAAACCCGACAAATCGAGCGAGTATTTGGGCTTCCCATCGAACTCTAGGATCCCCCAATGCCTCTCAAAGCTGCCTGGATCAATGCTCTTAGCATCCTCATCAATGAGGCTGAAGAGATACACATCTAGTTTCCCTTTTCTTAATGGGGTTCCTTCTCCACTCAACACATGTTTGATTAGCCCTTGGTTGAATCTTTTTGCATTTTGTGTGTTGGCATTCTTGTCTCCATCTGTGGGCCACCCCACTTCTCCCACCACTATCTTCATGTCAGGGTACCCTGCTTTGGTCAGAGACCAAAGAAGGGTATCCAGGTTCGCGTCGAACACGTTAGTGTAGATGCGACCACCATCCCTGATGGGCTTGGTTGCTCCATCAAAGAAGGCGAAGTCAAGAGGGAAGTAGACGTCGGTGTAGAGGCTCAAGAAGGGGTAGATGTTGACGACGAATGGGGCATCATTTGAGTACAAGTATTGGATGATTTGGAGGGTGAGATCGCGTATTTCTGGCCTGAAATCGCCTGCGGATGGCACTGGATTCGACTCGGGGGAGTTGTATATGTCTGCATTGAAAGGCACTGTTGCTTTGACATGTGAACCCAAACCAGCTCTGTTGATTGCTTCTTGAATGTTTTTCAGTGCTGGCAGTGTGTGCTGTAAGAAAGTGTTGTTGTATGTCTTAAGAAATGGCTCATTCCCAACAGCAACATACCTGTAAGAACAAACAACAACATTCTTTGAAAAAACACAACACGAAAAAGACAACACTTGAAACATAGAAGAGATATAGACAACACTAAAAACAGAGAAGAGATATAGACAACACAAACCTTATGTTAACTCCACCAGAATTGACGCGGGAATTTTGGGTGAAGATTTGAAGTCTGCAACATGGAAAACCTATCCATTAATGAAGACCTTAAACTCAATACATTTGAACAAAATGGTCCAACTATACAACATTAACTCAGCAGGAGATCATGAACAGTCAGTCCAATTCACGAATTTATCTGTTTTGATTTGGATAGAGTTATGGTTCATGCCATACACCATTGGAAAGCTCTTGAAGTCTAGTTTTCTACAAAATTTACGGATCTCAAAAATAATATTCTTACAGAAAGTTATGGCTGTTTGACTGAAGTGTGACAGGCTGGTGCATCAACAGAAGTTACTGGACCAATTCGAAGTTTGCTGATTTTTGATGATTCATCTCCTCATTATGGACATTGGTATCTACATATTCTTAGTCTTTGATTATCTTTCATTAAGTTTACATTTATTAGAGTCTAAATTCATATTTTCTATGTGCATTGAGAATGTTAAATCTCATTTATTTCCTTTGACTCACTTGGAGGGTTGTTCCAAGTCTTGCCTATATAATGGCATCATTTGTAAGCTCTCAAGCAGCCAATTTCGAATTTAAACATATTTTGAGCTTTTAAGCTTGTTTAGAAGATGTTATCTTCTTGTATCTTACTCTAAACTCTTTTGGTGGATTCCTAGAGTGGTGAGTGTGTCTCTTAGTCTTTCGGTGGATTCCTTAAGACGACGAGATTGTTCCAAACTTGTGGCGGATTCCATAGGTGAGGAATTGTATCCGAGTGTGTGCTTGTGTTGCCTCCTACTTCTCTAAAATCCCGGTGTCAAAGTGGTCTCTTAGTCTTTCGGTGGATTCCTTAAGACGACGAGATTGTTCCAAACTTGTGGCGGATTCCATAGGTGAGGAATTGTATCCGAGTGTGTGCTTGTGTTGCCTCCTACTTCTCTAAAATCCCGGTGTCAAAGTGGTATCAGAGCTTTGGTTAGCGATGACAACTCATGATATTGAGTTAGAAGATTTAAGGAGACAAGTGCAACTACTCAAGCAACGCCTTGTGCGTGGCAAGCATCTTGAACATGATGTTGAGGGTCATGATTCAGATGGTGGTTCTGCAAGTGATGATGTGGATTTCAATCCATTTCATGGTAACAGAAATAGCAATTCAAGTGACAATACATCTCGCGGTCGACGGGTTCGAAGGAGCAATGTTCATAGTAAATCTTTTGATTTCAAGATTGATTTTCCAGATTTTGAGGGAAGAGATGATCCCGACGAATTCATTGATTGGCTCAATTCTATTGAGAGAGTCTTTGAGTTCGAAGATATTCAAGAAGAATACAAGGTGAAACTTGTGGCTATCAAATTGAAGAAACATGCGTCCTTATGGTGGGAGCACCTTAAGAAGCAGCGTGCTCGTTATGGCAAACGGAAGATTAGAACGTGGGACAAAATGAAGAAGGAGTTAAGGAGGAAATTTTTACCGGATTATTATCTACGAGATTCTTTTCCTCACAACTCCAAACAAAAAGAATCAAGTCGTTCCGGTGGATGTTTCTCGTTGAGTAGTGGAGCTTCTAATCGGGGGAGTTCTTATACTTTAAAGAACAGTCCAACTACAAAGGATACAAGACAAAAAGTTGCTTGCAAGGGGTTTGGACACATTGCTGTCGATTGTCCAAATCGGAGGATCATTACTCCAGTTGAGAAAGAGCAAGAAGAGGTGAAGCTAGTTTATGACAAAAGTGAAGATGAGTATGAAGAAGAGGAACATGATGAATCAACACCAATCTATGATGAGTATGATGAAGATGTCGGTTTCGAAGATCATGGAGAAGATTTGGTGATATGGCGTAGCCTCGATGCCACATATGTTGAGGATGATCCGTGGGATCATAACAATATTTTTCACACAAATTGCATGACAAATGACAAGGAGTTTCATGATGTGGAACCTGAACAGATTCCACTAGGCCTTCCTCCAATGAAGAACATTCAATATTGCATTGATTTTGCAAGCGATGCTTCTTTATTGAATAAGGCAACTTATCGAATGAATCCGAAGCATCATGATGAGTTGCAAAGGCAAGAGCAAGAGCTTGTGGATAAAGGCTTGCTAAGGAAAAGTTTTGGAAAGGTGTTTGACGTGGATCGATATGTTTCAAATGTGGGGTTCAGAGGAGTTCTTAGCCAAGAAGATCATGAAGCTTTGAAATACTTGAATTCCAAGCAGAAGTTGAATCCATGGCATAGTAAATGGATTGAGTTATTACAAGCATTCAACCTTGTGATCAAGCGCAAATCTGGTGTGCTAAATCAAGTGGCGGATGTTCTTAGTCGACGGCACTCTTTGTTCACTACTTTGCAAGTGAATGTGGTTGGGTTTGAGGTGATGAAAGATCCCTACAATAATGATTCATACTTTGGCAGAATGTGGGAGGAATTTTTAAAAGCTTCATTCAAGCTTTTCTTGATTCATGATGGTTATCTCTTCAAAGGTAACTTGTTATATGTTCTTGATTGTTCTTTGAAGCTAACATTTATTGATGAAGCACATAGTGGAGGTCAGCTTGCTGGATATTTTGGAAGAGATGTCAAGAAGAAGTACGTTGAAAGATGCAGGACTTGTCATATTGCTAAAACTCATGGGCAAAATACAGGACTATATACTCCTTTGCCGGTGCCATTATGTCCATGGGAAGATGTGAGTATGGACTTTGTTGTTGGGTTGCCTCGCACTCAAATGAACAAGGATTCGGTGATGGTGGATGTTGATCGGTTATCAACGATGTCTCATTTCATTCCTTGCATCAAAACAATGGATGCAACTCATGGTCTTTACTTCAAGGAATTGCATGAGAAGGTTTGCAGAGAGATTGACAAGCAAAATATAAGATTCAAGAAGAATGCTGATAAGCATCGACGGATGAAGGAAACTCAAAAACGAGTTTGCGTGCAGCGGAAGCAATTGATGCAGAAAAGATTCCAGCGCATATGGGGTAACTTCACAAATATTCTGGTACTGATTCAGAGGGATTCAGACAATGATCAGTATATGGGTAGAAAGCTCTTTCAGTCTAGTTTCAAATGCAACAAACAGAGAGTCATTTGGAATTTTATACAAGAAGTTATGTCTATTCTTCTGGAAGGTGGCAGAAGCACTCAAAGATCTGCCAAATTCATGCAATGGAAGTTTTTGAAGTCTTTCCAACAATCCTTTCTTGGTCAGGTCATCCTAACTACTATATTAATTGTTGCAATAATGTTGTGCAAGGTTTTAGGTGGTCAAATGGTGATTAATGGTGGAGTTGCTAGTGTCTTGGCTACTTTCAATGTTGCTGAATTTTCACCATATGTTGATGATGAAGAAGGTTCAGATTCGAGGACGAATCTTTTCCAACCAGGGGAGAATGACGCGGGAATTTTGGGTGAAGATTTGAAGTCTGCAACATGGAAAACCTATCCATTAATGAAGACCTTAAACTCAATACATTTGAACAAAATGGTCCAACTATACAACATTAACTCAGCAGGAGATCATGAACAGTCAGTCCAATTCACGAATTTATCTGTTTTGATTTGGATAGAGTTATGGTTCATGCCATACACCATTGGAAAGCTCTTGAAGTCTAGTTTTCTACAAAATTTACGGATCTCAAAAATAATATTCTTACAGAAAGTTATGGCTGTTTGACTGAAGTGTGACAGGCTGGTGCATCAACAGAAGTTACTGGACCAATTCGAAGTTTGCTGATTTTTGATGATTCATCTCCTCATTATGGACATTGGTATCTACATATTCTTAGTCTTTGATTATCTTTCATTAAGTTTACATTTATTAGAGTCTAAATTCATATTTTCTATGTGCATTGAGAATGTTAAATCTCATTTATTTCCTTTGACTCACTTGGAGGGTTGTTCCAAGTCTTGCCTATATAATGGCATCATTTGTAAGCTCTCAAGCAGCCAATTTCGAATTTAAACATATTTTGAGCTTTTAAGCTTGTTTAGAAGATGTTATCTTCTTGTATCTTACTCTAAACTCTTTTGATGGATTCCTAGAGTGGTGAGTGTGTCTCTTAGTCTTTCGGTGGATTCCTTAAGACGACGAGATTGTTCCAAACTTGTGGCGGATTCCATAGGTGAGGAATTGTATCCGAGTGTGTGCTTGTGTTGCCTCCTACTTCTCTAAAATCCCGGTGTCAAGAATGAACATAACTAGTGACATTAGCTTCGACCCACGAAACCGCTGCATCGGAGTCGAGACTCATCTCTTCGAGCATGTAATTCGGCACAGCAACCATGACCTCAATATCAGTTCCAGACAAGGCTTCCAAAATCTTGTCGTCCGCATCAAACAACTTCACCTTCTCGAAACCGTTGTCTTTTAACATATCCACAACGCTTTTAGCAGACAACTGGTGGGTTGCCATTGTCCCCCAATTCACTCCAATGCCGCCGGAAACCACGGCAGCCAAACACAACACTGCAACGACCACAGAAATCAGCTCAATGAGACGATGCAACAGCATTTTCTCTCTCCTCAAATGATCAAGTTAGGAGAGATAGAGAGAGAAAGACAAAGTTTGTGTTGCAGAAGAACATGATGGGGTTAATTGATAATTATTAGGTATGGTGAAGAAGATGTGGAGAAGGATTATTAATTAATAGTCATTCTCTTGTTGCGTTTTCACCAGATAATAAAGAATAGTAGTAATATTTTAAGTTATAGAGATACAATATAACAAATAAATGAATTGATAAAAATATTTGTAGAGATTAATTAAATATTTTAAATTGAAAGGTAGAATTATAATAGGAGACACAAATATTTCCTTTAATAGAAAATTAGAGATTCGTTTCTTAATTCAGTTATTCAGTTAAGCATGCAAATGAATAGACGACCCACTCGATCAAAAAAAGTGTGATCAATATCTGGTCATTCAATAGTACAAGGAAAAAGAATAATATGCCAATCCCATGCATTTTTTATTTTATTTTTTTTTTTTAATTTAACCAATTAATGGAAGGCCACGCATCAAGTTGACTCATTTTCTATTTTAATTTTCTTTTTCATTCTCTCATCATACACTTGTCCAAAATTCTTCTTGACAGCTGGAATTTAGTGATCCCAAATTTTTAAAGAAAGAAAAAACCCACAATTTTCCAAAAATTCTAATGCATATTTATCTCTAACTTTTGAAATTTTGAGGATTTTTTAAAAAAAATATGTGCTACTTTTAATTTAATGATCAAAATCAAGGTTTTGGAATCAGATTTTAGTTTTGTTAGATTATATATATTTTAACTTCATGTCAAATAAATATGTAAAAATTATTAATTTTAAAAAAAAAGAAGGGAGATGAGAAATATAATAAGAGAAATAATAAATATTAGATGAGAAGAGAATATACATAGAAGATGATCGTGTTGAGAGTTATAGGATTATATATATATATATATATATATATATATATATATATATATATATATATATATATATATATATATATATATATATATATATATATATATATACTTTTGTGTGAGCTTTAAAATTTTAAATTGATTTTTAAAATCGAAACCGAAAAATGCATGCAATAATAGTCAACAAACCAATGTAACGGCAATGTTGCATTTTGGAGAGAAATACTAATTTAGGCTAGGGAGTAACAAGTAATATTAAAAATGAAAACTACAATTTGATTCATAATGTAACATATATACATTTAAGGTTATGTGTCTTAAGTAGCGTGACTATTTAACTCATAATTAACCCTTAAAAAATTACTTACCTCCAATAATACTTGCCTATTCGTCCAAAAATTTACACACCAAGCAATATGGAAACACTCCACAACTTTAATGTTCTCACAAGTAACAACACCACAACGAAATTTGTACTACTTTGTTTGGTCAAATTCAAAGGGAGATTTTGTAGTACACCGTTGCTCCTAAAATTAATAGAATAGTTTTTTAGTGTATAATTTTTTTAATTTTTTATTATTTTGTTTGATCTAATGCTGGTTATGAAATATTTTTATAATCTAATGATTAATATTAATTAGGTGTACCGATATCTGATGCATTATAATTTGATTCTAAATTTAAATATATCAAAATATTCTGTACACTCTCGTGAATGCATGCTAATCTGTGCACTATATTAAATTCATATATGATTATAATTAAATGAATATACATTAATTAATTAAAATTTATACCGTTTATTAATTTTTATTTTTTTAACAATACTTTTAGTTTTTTAATAAAAAAATTAATGATCCAATTAAACATAAAAAAATAATGACAAAAATTAGTGTAAAGCCAGTTTTATCTTATTTAAGATAGAACCTATCACTAAAAAAAACTATTTTTAACAACGGAATATTCCATTGCTAAAAACCTTAATTTCATTGTTAAATTGACTTACCAACGGATTAACAATGGAATCCGTTGGTAAAATTCCGTTGGTAAAGTGGTGGTTGATAAATTTTTAGCAATGAAAAATCAATTATGTTGGGTAAATAATTCCGTTCGTAATCTGTTGCTAATAATTCAGTTGGTAATTTATATAATGATTCCCTTGCTAATCAATTGGTAATTACCAACGGATTGAATTCCGTTGCTAAAATAGAGAATGAATCCGTTGGTATTCCATTGCTAAAACAAAATTGTCATTTTTGTTGCTAATCCATTAGTAATTACCAACGGATTGAATTCTGTTGGTAAATTCGCTTGCTAATTTTTTTTTTAGTGTATATGTTCTCCCTCTCCCTAATTTTTTAACATGTGGTCCTCTTTTCAATTAACCTATGGTCCCTCCTTAATTAATGTTATCTTTTGTATTTTAATTAATTATTAATTAAAATTTTAATAATATATTCTAAGAATATAATTGTAATTTTATTTTTTTTGTTTAGAAAATATTTTACCCTTAGAATTTAGGGTTTTGGATTAATTTTAAAAGTATAATTGTAATTCACTCTTATAGTTTAAGACATATTTTACCCTAAGTAAGGTGTAGGGTGATAATTTTAAAAGTATAATTGTAATTCACTCTGATGGTTTAAGATATATTTTACCCTAGGTAAGGTGTAGGGTTTACCGCAGGGATTTTAGGATTATTTCTAAGGGTTTACCTTTTGAAATTTTGAATATATTTTATCTCTAAAAATTTATGAGTTAATTTTAAGGGTATAATTAAAATTTACCATTTTAATTTAGGACACATTTTTTTTCATTAAGTATGGTTTAAAGTATGATGGTCGTTTAAAAATATAATAAATAAAACTAAAAAAAAATAATAGCATTAATTGAGGAGAGAATAGTTAATTAATTATAACAACCACAAGTTAATTAATTCGAAGGGACAAAGCGAGGCGGGTGTAAGATGGATCGACCCATCATTAAAGTATATTGTATAAATAAAATATGTTTAATGTTTGTTAAAGTTTGCTTTCTAAAGTATGCTTGATTATGCATTAAAGTATGATTTTAGCGTATTATTAACATACTTTAATTATAAATAAACATACTTTATCTATCCAATAAACATACTTTAGTGATGGATCAGATCGTCTCACAAGATAGTATCTCTTCATTTACACACTCAAAAATACCTCTCAATTTTCGTACAACAATATATAAATCAACTTTCAAATTAACGTATTCGAGAATACATGCATGTATTTTTTATTTTCGAAAGTAGTAGTATGTTTTAAAACAATATGTATATCTAATCTAAAGTAATATAATAGCAAAGTGAAAAAGTCAAAATTGAGCAAATTTTTAATTTACACATTTGGATTTGATTACTATAAGTCATTTTGAATCTCATCCATTCATCACATTATTGAATCTCATCCAGTTATCACAATTATAAGATTAGATCTGGCCATTGATTTGATACATTATTTAAAATATATCTTATTTAATTTTTGTTATAATGATACTATATTTAATTAATTTTAAGATTTTAAATTTTACTCATATTTATTTCAACAAAATTTAATTTATTATTTATGGTACTAATAATTAAGTTTATATTATGATTTATTTTTGTAATTATAATTATAATGTATTTTTTGAAACTATAATGTAGTTTGAAACTATATTGTAGTTTTAATAATTAATTCATGGCAAAAACTTGTGTGCGCCCGGACGCAAGGGAGCACTTTCCGTGTGCCTTTAGAATTTTGTGTTAAATTGTATACCCTTTAGTAAATGGTGTACCTTTATTAATTAAACTGTATACCTTTTAGAACAAAATAATGTACTCTTATTCATAATACTAAATTCTAAAGGGGCATGATGTGCACTCGGGCGCAAGCAAGCCTCACTCTTAATTCATTATTAAATTATTTTTATCATTATTAATAATTTTGAATTAATATTATTAGTCCTAACATCTTAATAATTTTAAATAGATATGTATGTGTAACCAACGTGTATTGATAAGCGGGTTTGAAATGGAATTAAATTATTTTATATTTTTTAATAAAACGGGTACGAATATGAGTAGTAATGTATTGATAAAAAGGTTTGGGACGAGTATAAGTATCATAATATATTTTTTTTATTGAAACGACTTAAAAATATTAATTTTAGATGATATTTATTTATACACGGGTACGAGTATTATGAAATAAGAAAGTATCTTACATAATTAATAAACATAATTATTTATTATGTTCAAAAAAATATAATAATTTTATAAAAACGCTCAATATTTACACAATAATATAATAACAAAGTAAAAAAGTCGAGCAAAATTTTAATTTACACCCTTGAATTTAATTACTATAAGCCATTTTGAATCTCATCTATTCATCACATTATTGAATCTCATCCGGTCATCACAATTATAAGATTATATCTTGGCCATTGATTTGATACATTTTTTAAAATATATCTTATTTAATTTTTGTTATAAAAATGACACTATATTTAATTAAATTTATTTTTAAAATTTTAAATTTTCCTCTTATTTATTTGAGCAAAATTTAATTTATTATTTATGGTACTAATAATTAAGTTTATATTATGATTTATTTTTGTAATTATAATTATAATGTATTTTTTGAAACTATAATGTAGTTTGAAACTATATTGTAGTTTTAATAATTAATTCATGACAAAAACTTGTGTGCGCCCGGACGCAAGGAAGCACTTTCAGTGTGCCTTTAGAATTTTGTGTTAAATTGTATACCCTTTAGTATAAAGATGTGTACCCTTTATTTTCTAAAGAAAAATAAAAAAAATATTAATGAAAAGTGTATACCCTTTAAAATAAAATGGTGTACCTTTATTAATTAAAGTGTATATCATTTAGAACAAAATAATGTACTCTTATACATAATACTAAATTCTAAAGGCGCATGGTGTGCACCCGGGCGCACGCAAGCCTCACTCTTAATTCATTATTAAATTATTTTCTTCATTATTAATAATTTTGAATTAATATTATTAGTCTTAACATCTTAATAATTTTAAATGAGTATATATGTGTAATCAACAGGTATTTATACATGGGTTTGGAAAGGAATTAAATTATTTTATATTTTTTTAATAAAACGGGTACGATATGAGTAGTTGGGTATTGATAAACGGATTTAGGACGGGTATGAGTATCATAATATTTTTTTTAATTAAACGACTTAAAAATATTAATTTTAGATGATATTTATTTATATACGGGTACGAGTATTATGAAATAAGCAAGTATCTTACATAATTAATAAACATAATTATTTATTATGTTCAAAAAAATATAATAATTTTATTAAAACGCTCAATATTTACCACTACTTAATGGTAAGAGTCTACATAACATGTTTCTTAATTATTAAATTATTAATCAAGGCAAAAACTTGTGTGCGCCTAGGCGCACAGGAGCATTTTCCGTGTACCTTTAGAATTTTGTGTTAAATTGTATATCTTTTAGTATAAAGATGTGTACCCTTCATTTTCTAGGAAAAAAATATTAATAAAAAGTGCATATCCTTTAGAACAAAATAATGTACCTTATCCATTTCATTAAAACTAATTCCACAGATTTAGAAAGAAAGTATTCGCAGGAGTATATATTTGAAGCACTTGACATCATTGCAATGCCATATTCTTAGCCATTAAATAAAACACAAAACTTATTATTATTTATAAAATTTAATTAGAAAGAAAAATTCAAAATAACATATTATGGATAAGTACCGGAAATACACGGTTAATTAAAGTTTGCAAGATATTGCAACCAACTGATATCACACAAAAATTTGTGGGAATTTTCTTTAGTCATGAGGCGATGAAAAGAAGTGACTTTTGAAAAGGATGATGATGAAAATAAATTACTGAATCCAAAAAAAAAAAAAAGTTATATATATGTATAATGTGGCTTTATTAATTGATTGGGTAAATGTAATCCAAAATGAGATTTGGAAGCATTAGGGTTAAGAAAATGTACTTTCCAGCTTAAATCTACGTGTGCTCAATCTTCTTTAATTCAGCTTTCTCATATCAATGTTTCACCTTTTTTCGAAAGCAATGGTGCTATTCCACATGCCCTTTATTATTTATATTTATTTCTACTCTGCAAAGTGTAATCCTACTTTCCTTTTCCTCTAAAAGCTTCTTGACTCCATCAACTGATTTTATCAAATCGTTTCCTTTTTCTTCATTTTTTTCTTCTTCTTTCTTTATGCGAAAAACTAGTGTGTGGTCGTCTCGATTTTTACTAAGCGATCGCCTCCTCATACAACGATTGATCGACTAGTGACGAAGCAAAAAGAATAAGCATCCACAAATTTCAAACAAATGAATGTAATAACCGAAATATTATACTCGTTCTATTAATTATTATTTTCAATAATTATCTTTTTATTTTTAATTTACTTGCCTTTAATTTTTAAATATTGTCATAAACCTGTTCTTATTGGACTCAATAAGGTGGGCCTTAGAGAGCGGCCCATCTACAGGACTGAAGTTGCCCGACAGAGCTTCATCAAGGCTAATATATATAGGTAGTAAAAGGGTGTTCGATTGACTCAATATCGATGAATCTAAAAAAGAGGATTGAGGCTCGGTAACATATAATCCATGGAATCACCAAAACTGGCAAAATAAAATAAGGGACAATAATGAAATTAAGTATACAAGAGAATCCTTGTTTTTGAATTCCTATGATGCAATTGGAGCTTGTCAGAACCTACGAATCAATTTAGATAGTCGTTTGTGGCTTTGGTGGCGACTAGTTCTATTTATACTGATCATGGTTTTACTCACTCTTTTTTTTTTTTTCAAGTTTAATTTTCGTGGACGGAATGTGAGCAGTAAATCTGATTACTAACTACTCCCTCCGTCCCATAGAAGTTGACATACTTTCCTTTTTGGTTTGTCCCACTAAAGTTGACACATTTTCTTTTTAATACATGGACCACACAAAAACAATTAATCTATTCTCATGGGCCCCATATATCACCTCTAATACAACTACATACTACACATTAAATATTATTTCTCTCACTTCACTTTACTCCACTTTACATTAAATTATTATACTCCTTAATCTCCGTGCCCAAAAAAAATTATACAAACTTTTATGGGACGGAGGGAGTAGTAACTATGCATTGATCATTTATTCAATAATAATGCCCCACTTATTAAAACATAATTTTTCTAAATTACTTCCTTTTCTTTTGATTGGAAATTCTTTTTTGTATGGATATATGTGAGACAGATTATGAGACGGATCGACTAATTATTATAATATAGATTTAAGTAAAGTATACTATTGGTAATTAAAATATATTTGTAGTGAATCATATTTTAACACTTTGAAAACATGCTTTAATTCATTATTTATCATACTTTAAAATAACATACTTTAACTACAAATTAACATAATTTAACTTTATAACAATTATTACTCCCTCCGTCCCGCTAATAGGTATTCGTTTGCTTTTTACACGTGGATTAAGGAGTATAATATTTTAATGTATAATGAGGTGAGAGAAATAATATTTTAATATGTAGTGGGTAGTTGTATTAGTGTTGATTGTGGGCCACATGTGTGTCAAATCAATCCAAAAAAGAAAATTGATACTTTATATTGGGACGGACCAAAATGACAAAATGGATACGTATCAAGGGGACGAAGGGAGTATACTTTAACAACGGGTTGATCCGTCTCACAATTCGCCTCACATAATTACTGTCTCACAAGAAACTTTATCTAAATACAATATTTAATAAATTATTTTTTATTAAAACAATGAGTATATTTGCGATATATTATTAAATTACAATTATCTTCATTTTTATTATAATTATTATATCATTTATATCTGTATTATTATTATTATTATTATTATTATTATTATATATCTCATATAAAATGTTATTCACGTTAGTAAATTTAATTTATAGTAAAAATAGTTGTTTGATGCATTGTATTTAAAATAAATGTCACGATTAGAATGTCTTGATTAAGTATTAAACGACACTCATCTCTATCAGCTTAAGCTTTTAGATGAGGTGGTCATTTAACATGGTAAAATATGTCTATTAATTGTTATAATAGTATATTTTTTTAAAAGACGATGAATAATATATTAAAATATGATTTAAATTGTTGTATTAATATAATTCATTACTAACCTACTTTATTTATATAATAAGTACTCTCTCTGTACCGGTCATGCAAAAAGCTCTCACAAAAGTTACAGTAAACGTAGCAATATGGGCGGGACGGAGGGAATATATTTTAACTTGTATGGATCTCCTATATATATATATATATATTCGTGACGGAGGAGAGTTCCAATTTTTTTATTAGTCATGACTTAAAAGTTAAGAATTAAAATTAAAAGTAAGATTAAACTAAAAACAATCTTTTAAGTATTCATTTGAACGCAAACTAAATTGAATGGAATTTATTTGTTCAATTGGAAATGATTTGAGGTATATTGGTGATTTTTCTTTAACTAATTTTAGTTGAGTGCCAAAACGATTAAAAATTTTTTTCTTGCGCGCTACTGATAAAGTTTTATCTTGTACTTTGTTTAGATTTTGAAATCAAAACGTTGTTTTTAAAATTTTAAAAACTAATTCTATGTATTTGTACAACCATAATAATTATCAATCCACCCACATTCCATATATTAACTCCATCCCATCGAAAATTTACATTTTTTTATGAGAATTAAAAAATACTATAATATTTTAATGTATAGTGGAGTGAGAAATATTATTTTAATATATAATAAGGAATTGTATTAGTGTTGTCTGTGAGCCCATAAAAATATATTAATTATTTTATATAAGTCTAATTTATTATAAAAGAAAATATAAACTTTATGATGTGAGTAAAAATTGAAAATGCATAAAAATGTTGAGGTAGAATGTAGGGAGTATTTGTTTTCTTTTAACTAATACTCCTTTAATATCATGTTTGTTTTCTTTTAATTAATACACCTTCTTATATCATGTTAAGGTTTATATATATTATGTCCTTTGATTTATTTGAGGTTTATATTTCCATTTTTGACAAATAAAATCCAAACATAAAACAATTAATATTCTTATATGAGTCTATACATAACACCAATACAACTATACAATATACATTAAAATATTATATTTTTCTATCTCTATACATTAAAATATTATATATTTTAATCTACATGAAAAAAATAAATATAAACACTAATTTGAAACGGATGGAGACTCCTTTATTTTGTAGTCTTATAGAGCTGACTCGATTAACTCGATAACAATTGGACTAGGCTCACTTTCCATTAGCCCATTTAAACGATTAGCCAAAATCCTCTTAAGAGTTATGTTCACTTTAAGTAGCTAATGGAGGGTTTAGTGTGGTACAAGGAGGTACAGTTTTACCCAAAATCAATTTGTTTTTTTAATTATTTATCCTTATAAAAAGAAAAAAAAACAGTAATAAAAAATTACTTTATATCTCTAATTATCAAAGTATTATCATAAATTTATCTTTTACTTACTATTATTTGTACAAAATTTTAATGATAATGTCTTAAATAGCTTGTGATGAGGAACAACATGCAATTGTAATTATAATTTATAAATATATATTTTTAATGGTAGGAGTATAAATAAATAATATTTCAATAATTATATATTGCATATTAAATTTTGATTTGGATCCGTCCTTAATAGTAGACCATTTAAATTGGTCTGATTACTATACAGCCTAATAAGGTTGGCTTGAGTTGTTTAACATTCATAATCATCTAATGATGTTTTGTTTAGTCGGGCTTGTTACGAGTATTATATTCCCATGCTTGCTAGGCTCAAAAGTCCAATAACCTCTATTATACTGGAAGAGAAAGACCCAACCCCTCGGCGGCCCAAACGGTAGACAGAACTAAAAAGGGAATTGAGGCAGTCCAAGGAGGTCGCTACAATCCGAAGGCCCAATCGAGGAAAGAACAAAGAGGAACCCGCCAAATAAGGCGAAGCCAGGAAGCACCCTTGGCAGGAAACCTCGGCGACGTCCTTCCCCTGTCCGAGAGCTCGGATGAACACCACAGCACCGAAAGCCAGCCTGTCCGAAGACCAAAGGGGGCAACGAAAGCGGGACAGTGAAGATCAAACACCATCATGAAAGCTGACAAGTACTGCAGGCTAGAGGACAACACTAACGGGAAGAAGAGGTATCTTGGGCAACAATCCTAACTAGAAGACAACGAGTGACTGGCACATCCTACTCTAACAACCAATGGGAGGCCAGCAAAGGACGGAGGCACTCTGCGAATCCCTACAAAAGCAACAAACTGCGCCCAGACTTCTCCTGCGGCTGGTCGGCATACCAGACGACTCCATTAAAGGCGACTTGTCTCAATCCAAATGGCACAAGGCGATTGGCTCGAGTTTAGGATTTTGAGATGATATAAATATCCTCTCTCACAAGAGAAAGAGGGGACTGTAATATTCACTTTAGACATTACACTTGTAAGAATGGGAAGCGAATGAGGTTGTTCTAAGGGAGGATAATAAAATTGGTTGAGTTCTTTGGTGGGAATTGAATCTTCTATTCGCTTTGATCCCTTTGTTTGTAGTTTATTATGTTTGATTCTATTCGTTCTTAGTTTCGTTATTAAATATCTTAATCTTCCCAGCATTAGATTAATAAACCAAGAACAACCATCAACATCTGGCGCCGTCTGTGGGAAGCGCTACGATTAGCCATTCCTGTCATGTTTCTTCTGGAATTCTTGGTTTAATTCTGCGAGAAAAATCTCTGGTTTTATTCTGTGTCCGGAAATCGAGATGGGAGGTGAAGGATTTACAATCCATGACAATGAAGACAAGGTGAATATTTCAGAGCTCAGTGAAATGTGACGAGAAGTGGAAATAATGTTCAAATCAGCGCTCCAGTCATGGAGATATCCACTCCGGCGAGGTCTATTCCTGTCCCAGTCTTGGGTGACCCCTAGAGAACGAAAGAGATGACCGAAAAAATTTGAAGGGTGATTAACAAGTACGCCACAGAAGCTCCCTCGGTTCGGCCGACGAGGTTGAGCTTTAGCGGCCCTCACAGGGGAAGTCATAGTGATCTACGGGAGGACCTCAAAAGAAGGAAAGGGGCCAGAAAAGAACACAGCGGGGGAGATGCGAGAGAAACTATCAACTTCATACGAAGAAGGAATGTTGAAGAAAGGAAAAGCGTAAATGAGACTCCAGTAGATGGAAGACATAGCGAATACCTCCGTCAACCAGGGATGGGGACTCGAGAACAACCGCAACCGAAAAGGAATCAAGAGGCGAGGAATTCCCCACCCCGGTGGCATCCATCAGAAATAATGCTCAAAGATGACCACGGTCGGAGCAGAATCAGGAGGCGAGAAACACTCTCCCGAGGGAAAGGCCGAGAGCAGAAGGATCCCTCCCGCCTCACTCACGAGATCAAAGGAGAGGTAGACCCACAACCAGGGAAGCACCAGCGGGGGAGGAAGCCCCACGAAGAACCCCATCCATCTCCCAAAGGAGGCACAATAGATGTAGAAGGCCAAGGAGCCAAAGATCCCACTCATCTTCGGCACCAAACTCACAGGAGAGCCAGGATCCCTCGTGAGAAGACCTGCCCACGACGGAGCTATCTTTACCAAGGAACAGGAGGAACGGAAGACCCACCCCATGGAGAGAGGCGAGACGAGAGGGCGCCCAAACAGAGATGTGGTCGGAGAATAAAAAAATATTTCCGAAGCCTCTAGCCAGAGATCTACATGCCCTGATAAACGAAGAAGTGAACAAGCGCTTTGCCGATCTAGAGAGAAAAATATCCAGAACCGGAGGAGTCCTCCAGTCATCGGTAGCTCCTTCACCCTTCACGACAGAAATTAGCAACGCTCCTCGGCAATAAGGGATCAAGTTTCCCTCCAGCTTGATTTTCGATTGTGATTATGACCCATATTCGGACATTGAAAAATATCTGATGTGGATGAGAGCGCAAGGCGCAAACGAGATCATATTGTGCCGAATGTTCCCGCTGACCTTGGGAATAAGGCTTACGCCTTGTTTAGGGCGGTCCCGGCAGCCTCTATCAAAAACTGGGGAGAGCTGATGGAGGTATTTCTAATGCAATACTTATATCTTGGGGCATCGAAGGAGACAAAGCAAAAACTAGCTAACATCCGACAGGGTTCAACAGAAAGCTTACGAGACTTTCTTAAGAGGTTCAATGAGCAGAGGTCGATGGGGAAAGTCATGGGAGACGAAGCCTGCCTCATCACGGTGATGGGAGCGCTTCACCCGGAAACTAGTTTATAGAAAGCGGTGCAGCTTAAACTGCCCATATCTTATGCAGCCTTCATGGTCATGGCTAACGAGTACATCCAGACGGAAGATATCTCCATGATGGCAAAGAAGGCGAGCAACTAAAACACCTCGATGGAACCAAGCAAGAAGATGGTCAGCACAGGAGGGATAAAGGAGTACAAAACGCCTGAGGGGAGACAAACCCTGAGAGATACACATGATGGAGCAAATGGAGGAAACCTCTTATATCGAAACCTCTCAAGCATTGACCACAGTGTCTAAAAGGAAGAGAAAGGCAGAATTGAGGGACTTAGACCAACAAATCCCTCAAGTGTGGTCGCTCACCTCGACGACGAAGGGAATAACGGAGGCAGACATCGTCTTCACTGAGGCGAATTTCTATGGGGTAAGTACCCCTCATTCCGACCTTTAGTCATTTCGCCGATACTCTCGGGGATCAAAGTCCATAGGGTAATGTTTGGTTTGAGTTTATGTGGGATTTGAAAACCATGAATAGTGTTAGTATATGTTTGTTTTGGGTTTTGAGTAGAGTAGGTTTTAACTTTATGTCAAATCAATGTATTAATTTATTTTAAAAGTTAAATGAGAGAGGAGAGATGAAGAGAAAAAGTTTATTAATTGAGGAGAGAGAATGTAGTAGGTATATATAGGGGAGGTGTTTAAAATTTGGATGTGAATTTTGAAAACCAAAACCTGGATTTTAAATCCGAAACCAAACATAACCTAGGTGTTTGGTAGATATTAGGGCGTATGCCAACATAATCTTTAAAGAGGTGTTCGAAAATCTGGGAGGAGAGCGTCATCACAAGGTCAGGCCTTTTAGTGATGAGATTAAAGGGTTCGGCAATGTGCTAACCAGACCTACTGTGGAGGTTGATTTGTCAGTTCAGTTAGAGGGTTTGGATGGAAAAACCCGGATGCAGAAATAGTTGACATTCAAGGTTGTGGACCAAGCCTCCATCTACAACTACATACTAGGACGCCCAATGATCCATGCCTTCAGAGCTATTCCGTCCACCCTCCACCAGTGTCTCAAATTTGTCACAGCTGATGGCAGGGTAGCGATAGTAATAGGGAATTAAAGGAGGGCAAGAGAATGCTCGTTTATAGAAAAAGTAGAAGGTCTGAGCAATCATGACATGGACTACGAGATGCTAAGCTTCGAGGATATCATGGAGGAGGAAAAGAACCCAGAAGTGATAACAGAGACAGAAAAACCACCGAAAAGGGACCAAAAGGATAAAAAACCTGAGGTGATCCCGGTAGTTGCCCAAGGAAAAGAGGCAGAGGAGCAAAGGAATGATATGCTTGTGGTAACAACAGAAAATCACCCGGACCTGGTTGTTCAGGAATAGAAAGAAAAAAAAGCAGTGGCAAGGGTGTCGAGGCAAAAACAAATAACGCCAGACGAAGATCCGAGGATGAAACTAAAAGAAGGAGCCTCAGCGGCAGGAGAAGTGGTGCAGCTGGATCCAAAGGACGCTGATATCAAGGTCAAGATTGGAACAGAGTGGGAAAGTGGATTCAAGGAAGAACTAACCGAATTACTGAAGAAAATTTGGATGTGTTAGCTTGGAACCCTAATGAAATACCCGGGGTACATCCGAAGTACGCTTGCCACATGCTGAACATCGACCCCAACTTCCCACCATTCCACCAGAAAAAAAGAAAGTTCATCCCAGAGAAAAATGATGCTATGGAGCTGGAAGTACATAAACTGCTGGCGAGCGGAAGAATTACCGATGCAAGTACCCGATAAGAGTACAAAACCCAGTCATGGTGAAAAAGAATGAAGGATCAGGGAGGTTATGCATCGATTTCACCGATCTAAACAAGGCATGCCTGAAGGATATCTATCCTCTTCTGTCGATTGGCCAGATGGTCGATGCTACGACGGAACATGAGATAATGAGCTCCATGGATGCATTTTTGGGGTACCACCAGATCCCTATGCACATGGAAGATAAGGCAAATACGACTTTCTTCTGTAGGAACGGAGTTTATGAGTGGAACAACATGCTGTTTGGCCTGAGGAATGCAGGAGCTACCTATCAAAGATTAGTCAACAAAATGTTCGAGAGTGTCATTAGAAAAATAGTTGAGGTCTACGTAGATGATACCATGGTGAAAAGCCTGAAAAGGATAGATCATTTCGACCATCTAAGAAAGGTTTTTGGAATCTTCCGACATTATGGAATGAAACTAAACTTGAAGAAATATACGTTCGGAGTGAGCAAAAGAAGTTTCCTCGAATATTTGGTCAGCTCAAGAGGGATCGAGATGAACCCAAAAAAGGTAGAAGCAATCCTAAAGATTGATCCTTCGAGGCATATGAAATTAGTTCAGAATCTCACAGGTAGGTTAGTCGTCTTAAACAGATTCATGTTAAAAGTATCGGACAAATACAAACCATTCTTCGACGTCATAAAAAAAGCTAAGTTCGAATGGACAGAAAAGTGCGGGAAGGCATTTGATGAGATTAAAAGGGAATTATCAGATCCGAAAATTCTCTCCAAGCCCTCACCGGGCGAAACATTGCAACTGTACTTGGCAATGTCGAGAAAAATAATCACTTCGGTATTGGTCAAAATAGAGGAGAAGAATCAGAAGCCTGTATACTTTGTAAGTCAATCCCTGAGGGACGCGGAGCTCAGATACCCGATAATGGAGAAGGTAGCGTATGCCCTCGTTATGAGTTCGAAGAAGTTGAGACCATACTTTATGAAACATACCATTGAGGTATTGACGACATTCCCTCTGAGACAAGTGCTCCAAAGATCAGACCCAGCGGGGAGGCTGTTAAAATGGTCCGTCGAATTGGGGCAGTTCGATATAGCATACTTCCCAAGGAATGTAACCAAGGGGCAAGTCGTGGCAGACTTTATAGTGGAATTAACTTTCCCAGTCCCAACCGATGAGCAAAAAAGGAAACCCTGGGTCATGCACGTAGATGGCTTAGCAACTGCAGTAGCGTCGAGAGCCAGGGTCATCATTCAAACTCCGTTCGGGGAAACCTTCTCGACTGCGATCAGGTTCGGCTTCTTGGGCAACAACAATGAAGCAGAGTATGATGCCCTACTGAACGGTTTGAGGATGGTGTTGACCATGGGAGTAGATGAGTTGATGATATATAGCGACTCGCAGTTAGTGGTGAACCAGGTGAAAGGAGACTACGAGGCCAAGGATGAGCATATGAGCCACTATAGAGGATTGGCTGTAGGTATACTGCGGAAGTTCAAGCAAGTGTTCTTAGAATGGATCGGCAGGAAAAACAATATAGGAGACGACGCATTAGCCAAGCTGGCCACAACGTCGAACGCCAAGGATCTGAACAACATCAACATATTAAGACAGGAAAACCCCTCAGACACCACCGTATGGGTTCTGAATGATCAGCCGACAGAAGAGTCATGGATGACCCCGATCAGGGCGTATCTGGAGGAAGGAAGGGTACCCGCAGATAAGGATAAGACTCATTAAATCAGACTTCGATCGGTGAGGTACGTACTAATGGAAAAAAAGCTATATAAGAGAGGATATTCATCACCACTCTTGAAATGCCTAACTCCTGAGGAACCGAGCTACGTGCTAGTAGAGATACATGAAGTTATATGCGGGAATCATACAGGTGAGATCACTCTAGCACACAAAGTGATCAGGCAGGGTTATTTCTGACCAACGCTGAAAAAGGATGCTACCCAATATGCGAGGGCATGCGTGACGTGCCAAAGATTAGCTCCGATAGTCAGAACCTCCTGAGAACAGCTAACCTCAGTGTTCAGCCCATGGCCTTTCGCGAAATGGGGAATCGATTTATTCGGACCGCTGCCTATCAGGAAAGGTGGTAATAAATTTACATCATGGAAATGGATTATTTCATGAAATGGGCAAAAGCAGAACCCCTCTCGACGATCACCGAGACTCGGATCGAGAAATTCATCTGGGAAAATATCATATGCCGGTTCGGGATACCATTTGTCATAGTGATCGACAATGGTAAGCAATTTGACAATGACAAACTAAGAAAGTTTTGTGATGACTACGACATTAAGAAGTGGTCGTCCACGCCATACCACCCGCAATCTAATGGTCTAGTCGAGGCAGTGAACAAGATCATCAAACACAAATTGAAAGCCAGGTTGGAAAAGCTAGATGAGAAATAGCTCAAAGAACAGTCGGGAGTGCTGTGGTCCTATAGGACGACGACGAGAACCTCCACCAGTGAGACCCCTTTCTTAATGGCCTTCGGTGCTAAGGCGATGATACCAGTGGAAATAGGGGAGCCCAGCCCCAGGATTGCTCTCCACTAAGAAGGGACAAATGATTAATTGATACAGAAGAGTCTAGACCTATTGGAAGAAAATAGATTGAACGCAGAATTGCATAATGCGGTTTACAAGCAGAGAGCGGAGAGATTCTGTAACTCCAGGATAAAGTTGAGGAGATTCAAAGGTGGAGAACTGGTACTACGGAAAGTAGTGGGCCCAATGGCACAGGGTAACGGCCAAAACTGGGAAGGCCCTTACGTAATCAAAAGAGTTTTGGAAGGAAAAGCATATGACTTGGAAAAAGTGGATGGCAAAAAGATGCTGCACCCCTGGAATGCACAACATTTGAAGAAATATTATCAATGAAGTAAAAAGAAGGCAAATGAACGATGTTTGTGACACGAATTTTTTACAGCTTTTAATCAAGGCATTAGGCCATACTATATGGAAATACAAATTGTATGAAAATCTTTTGGATGATATATGGTTAGAAATATCAGTATGTTTATCACAAATGGTAAAGGATGTTTATTTGTGGGGATACCATGGTTTCAGAGATATCAACAGGGTCAATATGGTTAGGAATGTCAGTGTATTCATTACGAATAGTAAAGAATATTTGTTCATCGGGATATCATAACTCGGGGAAGTACCAATATGTAAACATCAACCCATAAACTTGGAAAGAATACTCCATGCATAAATAAAAGGACCCCGAAATAACAATAGCAAAAAAGAGCCGAGGCTAAAGAATAATAGACACCAAAGGGAAATAACCGAAAGGGAAGTAACTAAAAAAGGGCAAGCCGGAACAAAAAGGCAGAATCAAACTAGTAATAAAAGGAAAAAAATGTTGAGTTTTCAGAGAAATTGGAACAAAGATGCCGAGACATCGTGCTAGGAAGTCAAAACCAATATATCAAATCTAAACTAAAAGGCTGGTTGAAGGAACCTCAGAATAATGGGAACCAGATCGCTTCAGGCATAAAAATTGAGATAGTTTAGCTAAAATGAAGAGGCAACGACGGATCTCAGAGCGGCGTCAGAAAATGATGCAGATATATATATATATATATATATATATATATATATATATATATATATATATATATATATATATATATATAACGGATATGTACAACGGATATGACTGACACGTATAACGGTCGGAATATCAGAATAAGAACGAGGGAAAAGGACTTCGAAACATAGTCCGAAACAGTGCGAAGGCACCTAGAAGCACCCAAGCCAAAGGGCAGTACAGATAAGGGATTAGAGCCCTAAGATCGGGGCGGAACCTCAGAATTGTAGACGATCGAGCGTAAACAAGGAGTATATCAAACAAAAGCATTAACATCTAAGCGGAAGGGGAATAAATAAGCAAAGATACATAGCAAATGATGAACATACATCGAGACGCACCAGCAGGTACACATCAACAGTAAAATATCCGGCAGTTCTTAAATAGTAATACCAAAAGAAAACATCGGACACCACCGCCCAACAGGGACGAAACATAAAGAAAACAGTCAATATTTAAAACCTACAAACCATCATAGGGGGGTAAAGTTTGAAACAACATCAGAATCGACAAAAAATAAAAATTAACCAGCGAAATGGGAGCGAGGAGAGCATCAGTCTTTCTTTCGGCTGCTGAAGGAATGGAAAATACTCGTCATTTTGTCTTTCATCTCTTTTAGCTGAGCCTCAGCACGAATGACCCTTTTCTCTGCCGAACCAGGTCAAGGAATGCGTTGCTCCAAGGCTCGAATGCGGTCCTCTGCTTCGACCAACCTAGCACGCACCTCAGCAGCCTCGACTTTCGCGGCATCTCTAGCAGCCTTAACCTCTAACAGACTCGTCTCCACAGATTCAAGAGCAGCTCGTCCCACATCAACCTCAAAATTCGAGACCTCCAATCTTTCTCTTTAGTGCGCGACAATTGAGGTTAACTCAACATTCTCGATCTCTAAGGCATTAAACCTCTCCTCAAAGTTAATGGAAGACCCCTCGGAATGATCAATAAGCCGACTAGCGAACAAATGATATTGGTCCATAAAGTGCAGAGAAGAGGTGAGGGAGACGACAACAACTCCAGCCATCACGGCTAAAACAGAAGAATCTTGAGAAAGAGAACTGGGGACAACGGTCAGCAGAGCTCGATGAGGGGCCCGATGAGAGGCACCTACAATAAAACCCTAGGTTCCTAGCTCCCGCAGCTCGGCCAGGTCCCGTTCATCATCTTCCTCAACTCTATCTTTTCCTCGCGCACTGGCCCTCTCGGCGGCCAATCTGGCAGCTTCAGTATCAGCATCAATAGGATCAGTTGTCGCAATAGCACTAGTAAGGTTCAGACTGGAAAGAGGAACTGTCGGGACAACGTGAGAAGTAGAAGGGGCTAAACTAACATCAGCTCTGGGAGCAGACCTCACCCTCTGCCCAGCCATCATATCATATTCCTCAGCTTCGGAGCCGCTTCCCTCCCAAACTTCAGGAGCCTCCGCCAGCTCAGGATCCTCTTCAAGATCCTCCTTTGTGTCCTCCTCAGGATCTTCCTCGGCCTCCTTAGGATCTTCCTTGGCCTCCTTAGGATCTTACTCCGGATCTTCCTCAGGAATTACTCTGACCTCGGGCTCGGCAAGAGGAGGATCTACAAAAGGACACCATAGGTGAGAATGCAACGAACACGGAAAGGATAATGAAGCACGAACGGACACAAGTATTCCTCTTAATTTAATAGCGAGAAGGTCGAACTCACCAATGGAAGGAGAGACGAGGCACGTAGCTAATTTTGGTTGGCCGAGAAGGCCCACCATTCTCATAAACACTCCTCTCTCTCTTCCCGAGTAAGGAAGTAGGGACAGATTCAGAACAGGGAGCGGAAGAAACATCGAAGGGACAGCGAGTGAACGATGCCACTATTGACGGGGAGGAGACAACGGAGGCAAAACTCTATTCTCAGTAAGCTACACAACCAACAGATATTCACCAAGTTTCATGTCTTCGGACCAAAAGACAGGTCATCTATTTCTTCGTCTTCGTCACGAGATAGAGAACGAGCAGAATAATCGGGGTCGACTTCATCATCCGAAAATTGGTACACATACTTATACGGAGTTAATGATAAACTAGCCACAGAACCCATCGATCCCACCGGAGACAGGGCATTCTGGAGCTCACCTGCCGAAAAAGAAAGAAAGGTCAGACATGTGATCAAGAGAACAGAAACAGAATAAGAGAAGGGATTACCAGTTGTGGCACCACGACCGAGAGTAAACAACCCGGCTGAGACTAGAACAGGCTCAGAAAGCAGTAGAGAAACGTGGTAAGTATTTCCCCACGAGATAAATCTCGTAAACGCGGCGAAAACCATTACTCAGCTGTTCAAGGGGCGACGGGGAGGACCAATACGATATAAATGCCAGAAAAGAACATCAAAAACCGTAGAAGATAGTCCAGAACTCAGAAGATGAGGAGGAATCATACACTTATCCAATAGAAGAAATCGAACGAAAAAAATCATAGAAGCACCATTGACGTGTATGATAATCACCACCCAACCAGAACCAGACCTGCTCCCAGCTTCGGCCAATAAAGTCAGAAGTCCCCAGAAAACGATGATAATCGCGGGGGAGCAATTGGTAGAAACCACCAGAACGACCAGAAAGAGCATAAAAGAAAAGGAACTCTAATTCGAACGGGTCTCGTATGGGGTGACCCAACACATGGAACAGTGATATAGTGGATATTAGACGCAACCAAGAGGAAGACAGCAACTGGCCTATAGCCATGTCCCACCTTTGCAGCACCAAACCAATAACATGGGGAAGGGGGAGACGCAAACCGGCAAGAAAGAGAGAATAATAAAATATGGTACGACCTGGAGGGGGATCAGAAATAGGAACTCCGTCCAAGGGAAGCTCGAAGTTGACATTGGGATTGCCATACCGCCGATGGAGTTCCACCAAACGCTCTGGGGGTAACCTGGAGGCCGGCACCCAATCAAATCGCTGGGCCATCACTCGGAGTGCGGCCCTAAGTTGTCGATATCCCTACAACCAGGAAGGTAATCCCACACGTTCAGTGGGAGTATAGCGCCCAAATCCGCATCAATGAATATCACCGCGCCACCAGCACATGCGGCCTGCACAGCTGGGATCGGCTGCCTTTCGGGAGAGGGAACGGAAGCTTGGTTGCCACCTAAAGAGGAAGAAGTGGACAAATCCCTCAGATTGGGACGCGGCATCCTGCGGAGGCTATTGGAACTACGAACATCGGGCCGCACGCGACGCACCAGTGCACTATCGGAAGTATTCACCTCTTGGACATCAGGGGGAGGAGGAGTACCCTCACAGAGATTTTCCACTAGTCAAAGAGCTCGAGAATTAGGGTCTGGTGAAAAGGAGGACATGGGAGAGTGAAATTTATAGAAATTGCAAAGGTAGCGAGATATGCAGAAATCGCAAAGAAATCGGGGGAATTCAGTTAAATGAAATACTCCCTCCATCCCATAGAAGTTGACACACTTTCCTTTTTGATTTGTCCCACTAAAGTTGATACATTTCCTTTTTAATACATGGGACCCACATAAAAATAATTAATCTACTCTCATAGGCCCTATATATCACCTCTAATACAACTACACACTACACATTAAATATTATTTCTCTCACTTCACTTCACTTCATTTTACATTAAATTATTATATTCCTTAATCTCCGTGCCCAAAACAATTATACCAACTTTAATGGGACGGAGGGAGTACAAGAATATACGGGAGGCACACGAGAGATTTGAATTTTGAAAAACCAAAATGAAAACTGTCTGACAAGAGGAAGGGCGGCGCGTATCATCATTAGAAATTATGGAGCAAAAAACGGCTAAGATCCACTGGCTGGGATATGGACACCTTACAACTCCCAAGGAGAAGGGAGGGTCCAGATTGATCTACTCAGCGCCTGACTATGGACGTGACAACTCACGACAGGAAAGCGACGGTTATGTTTTAAATTAAAGGTAAAATACCAAAATACCTTGGCGAGAGCCACTAATAGGGAAGAAATGGTACTTCATTTATGAATAGTGTATTACAAGAGAAGCAAAAATAACTCAGAATTCTAGAAGAAAGATAAATAAAAGAAACACAAGAGAGGTACATAACAAACTCCCTAATAAGGCAAATACATTCGATTCAACACTAGTGGCTCGGTAATACTTCATTGATCAGCTAGGAAGGTTTCGAAATCGACCACATTTGTAGACTGTAACTCCTCACTTCTAGGCGCCGTGTCTTCGGAAACACCCAAGGGAGCCTCGGAGGTCGCCGGCCTTAATGAGATTTCAGCTTCTTTAGGGCAACTCGAAGCAAGATCGACCTTCGGGATTGGTAGAATTGAAAGAACCATAGCGGCATCGGTGGGCATGTCTTTAGTAGTGACTTGATCGAAAATACGTGCACCACCGAGGGCAAGAAACTCAATCTCAGCGGAAATCTATTGGGTAGATCCTCTTACAGATTCAACGGGGAGCACGAAAAATGGAACTTCAGCCCCAGAATCAACCGCAGTAAGATCCAAGAAATCATCGGCAAAATCTTAGTTGGATCCACCTTCCTCAGACTCTTCGGAGGACTCTTTTGGGACATTAGTTATGAAGTCGGAATACTCACCGAGCACCCCAAAATCAACATCGCCCCTCAAAGTCTCCCAGGAGGCATTTTCTCCTCGCTAATAGCTTGATGAAGAATACCATGCATGTCATCGAGGCAAACAGGATAGGGCTTCCGAGCAGAGGCTTGAGCAAAAGCAGATGCACAAGAACAGAAACAATGAATCTTGGTTTTCAGAAGGATAATTTCTCTATAGTATAGATTGTCGGTTTCTGACAGAAGGAAAGCATCCTTCAAATGCTCCACCTCGGCCAAGGCTATGTCACGTTCCCTTAAGACCTCAGCAATAATATCCCCAGACGCCTTGATCTTCTGGGCGTAAGAAACATCTGACGCTTCTTTCTCTTGCCGCACCTTTTCAAGCTCTTGTTCAGAAGACATCTGGAAGGCATGAAGGTTATTCTAAACTTGAGACAACTCGGCTTGGAACTAATTCTCTTTCGCTGTGACCTCTTCCTGATGTTTAACCTCCAAAGTCGCAATCTTGTCTGAAAGTACCTTGTTCTGAAGCTCCAAGACGCTTCTCTCTTCCTTGGATTTAGCTAACAGGTTGTCATACCGGGCACGGAGGGTCTCAAAATTTTTCTGAAGCTTGGCTTTCTTGTCCTGCTCGATCCTTAAGTGACCCCTGATTAGAGCCTCAGCCGCGCCTGCTTCGGATGCTTTTCTCTCAAAATCCTTTACCTTTTGAGTCAACAAGGTAACCTCGTCTTGCAAGCGGGAGTCGCTTCTTTCCAGCTCGGAAATACGATGCAAGGCATTTGCGGCATGGAGCGTTTGTCGACCCAGATAGCTAGAGATACTGTGGAGAGAATCTTTAGCAGCCATGTTCTCCATATGGCCGAGAAGCTCTCGGGTCCAGCCTTTAAAGGGAAATGTGACGGCATGAGCCAGGTACGCCGGAATGTCGAAGTTAAATAGAAGCTCTTGAGTTCGGAGGAATGTCTTCCCAGCCTCATCCAAGTGGCATCATCCGACAAAGGCTGAACAGATGAAGAGCCCTCAAGAGAAGACCTGCCGTGTGACCAAAAACGCATGGGAGTTTTGCCCCGATAACATCACCACATCTCAGAAGAGAAACAACGAGATGACGAGTCATAGGAAGTACCACCAAGGGTCTGCTGAGAATCAGATGGAACGGTACCGCTTGATTGATCGAAAGTGAATAAAGGAGATCAGACAAAGGTTTCGGGGGATAGAGAAGAGCTGATGTCGCAAATTTCAATGGTCTCCCGAGGAGTAGCACTAGGAGCAGCAGATGAACCACCGGCAATAACACCCGCATCATTATCCCTGACTTTCTTCAAAGAACGTGCAATAAGAGCGCTACAGTCGTGAGTACCTTCCTCGGAAGTCTCATCCACCAACTTATACTTCCGTTTCGAAGCAACAGACTTGGTGGCTGCAGTCCAAAACACCCCTTTCTTTTACTTCGGGGCTCGAGGGGCTTTCTTAGAAACTTTCTCCTGAGGACCCACAGCGTCCACATAGATGAGATTGGCGTCCAACCTCCTAGAGACAGGGTCCGAATGCTCTTCAATCCTGACAGACGACAGGGGCTGCACAGCAAGAGGGATTCCAGAGACCTTTGGAGAAGAAGTCTTGGAAGTTTTATTTTTCCCTTTAGTGAGTGCAACCCGCTGGCGAGCAGAGGGGAGAATAGCCATGCGATCAGTGTCGGGCATAAGACACTTTTCTTCCCCTAAACGTAGCAAAAAAGAGGAATGAAGGTTAATACAAGAGGGAGAACTATATGGCGAGCTCTCCAGATGAGGAAGAAATCACAAGTAAATCATCTGGCATGGCTATAGACGTGGTAGTAAAGCCGATTCAAAAAAGGTTTTTCCCTCGAAGAATGCACTGGTAACCGCGTCTCTTGTCGGAGAGTTTGCGAATACAATGGAAGGCTTTCCGAAACCCTATCGACAATGTCTTAAGAGAACACGTATCGCCTACTGCACAAAGCAAAAGAAAGAAATGTTAGAATATCCCAAATAACATAAAAGAGAGCCGGCATAAACATACACGCACTGAGAAAAGGCTTGAAGAAGGAACTTCTAGGGAGCACTGTGGGATTTTGAGGGTCCCCGAGGTCATACACAGAATCTCCTCTCTAGGGCCCACGAACCCAGAACCAAGAATTTTTTCACCCTTTAACGGAACTGGGCAAATAAGCAACAAGATTGGTATGACGAGGTACCAAATAATAGTATCCCATCGTCCTATTAGGGTAAGCCGGTACAGGAAGTTGATCTCAGCAGTAGTAAAAAAGGAATACTTTCTCTTCCGGAAGAGGACCAAAATTCCCATCAGTGCCACCCATCCATTGGGAGCCAATTGAGCAGGGGCTATACCCCAAAACTCGAAAATATCCCGAATGCAAGGATGGAGAGGAAACCTAAGGCCGAGCTCAAGTTGCAGCTCATAGGCGGCGATGGCGTTCGACGAAGCATGACACATACATCCATCGGGAGAGAGAAGAAAGAAATCGATATTTTTCCCACACTGGAATTTGCCGAGAGCAATAACAGAACTCTTCCTTAACCAGGAGTCATCAAGTGTCGAAGGAACCTCAGCGGCAGAAAAAGGGTTATTCTTGTCCCACCGCGGAAGTTTTCCGAGATGGTCCAACAACCCAGAACCAGAGTCAGCAATTTTAGGGTTGTGCTCCAGTGTAAAAGTAAAAACGAAGTCGGTAACCCTATGATTAAAGACAATCTGGGAAGGAGATGGAGGACCCAAACACTCCTCCGAAAATGACGAGGATGACGACGAGAATGACCTAG
Source organism: Pogostemon cablin (assembly GCA_023678885.1). Classification (NCBI taxonomy): domain Eukaryota; kingdom Viridiplantae; phylum Streptophyta; class Magnoliopsida; order Lamiales; family Lamiaceae; genus Pogostemon; species Pogostemon cablin. The sequence goes on along the minus strand of CM042978.1, from coordinate 15,920,475 downwards.
AACTACCAAGCGAAGAATCGATCGAATGAGAAGGGGATCTAGGGGTTCTAAGAGGAGAAGAAGAGCCCTCGCAAGCCATATTGCGATAGTCGTAAGGGAAAATAAACTTAGAAAGAGAGGAAGGAGGAAACCCTAGGCTACAACGACGACAAGCTCAGTGGCACGAAAGGGGAGAGCCGGAGAAAGAAAGGAAAAGTGAGAGGAGAATAATACCTAGAGGAAGAAGATGAGCACATTGAATAAAAAGGATTCTAACTGCCTGCAGAATCGAAAAGAGAAAAAAGAGGAAGAATGGAAAAGGAAACTGGCAAAAAAATATTCAAATTTCAAATCTACAGTTACACCCAAATACCAGATATATCCCCCACATGAACGAAAAAATCTCAAAACGTCGCAGAAAACCCGATAAGACAGGATGAAGGCAGCAATTGGGAACAATGAGGAGCCGAGATGGAAAGAACCCTAATATCGCAGGTACCGAAGCATGAGGGATATAACCCTTGAAATATTGTTCGACCATGAACAATCTCAAGTCATGAGATCATTCAGGCTCGAGGGGGTAATGTTATGGGTATTATATCCCTCATGCTTGTTAGGCCCAAAAGCCCAATAACCTCTATTATACTGGAAGAGAAATGCCCAACCCCTCGGCGGCCCAAACGGTAGACAGAACTGAAAAGAGAATTGAGGCAGCCCAAGGAGGTCGCTACAACCCGAAGGCCCAATCAAGGAAAGAACAAAGAGGAACCCGCCAAACAAGGCCGAAGCCAGAAAGCACCCTCGGCAAGAAACCTCGGCGACATCCTTCCCCTGTCTGAGAGCTTGGATGAACACCACAGCACTGAAAGCCAGCCTGTCCGAAGACCAAAGGGGGCAGCAAAAGCGGGACAGTGAAGAACAAACACCATCATGAAAGCTGACAAGTACTGCAGTCTAGAGGACAACACTAACGGGAAGAAGAGATATCTTGGGCAATAATCCTAACTAGAAGATAACGAGTGACTTGCACATCCTACTCTAACAACCAATGGGAGGCCAGCAAAAGACGAAGGCACTCTGTGAACCCTTGCAAAAGCAACAAACGGCGCCCAGACTTCTCCTGTGGCTGATCGGCATATCAGACGGCTCCATTAAAGGCAACTTGTCTCCATCCAAATGGCACAAGGCGATTGGCTCGAGTTTAGGATTTTGAAACGATATAAATAGCCTCTCTCACAGGAGAGAGGGGACTGTAATATTCACTTTAGGCATTACACTTGTAAGAATGGGGAGCGAATGAGGTTGTTCTAAGGGAGGATAATAAAATTGGTTGAGTTCTTTGGTGGGAATTGAATGTTCTATTGGCTTTGATCCCTTTATTTGTAGTTTATTATATTTGATTGTGTTCGTTCTTGGTTTCGTTATTAAATATCTTAATCTTCCAAGCATTAGTTTAACAAACCAAGAACAGCTATCAACAAGGCTTATCAAGTATCAAACTCATCAAATCTATGTGGCTGGTTTGTGGTGAAAGAAACAGAGGAGATATTTACATGCAGTCATGGAAAACGCGAGTTGCTAACTTGCTATCATGGAATTTCAACAGTATGTGTAGAAAGATTAAAGTAGATGGGGTTTAAGATAGAATTCAACTAGTGAGAATTCCAGATAGTATAGGTTGAATGACGATCACTTCTCCATGCTTAATCTTGAGATAGATTACAATTTTTTTCGATAAATGAAAATTTTATTTTATTAATGATAGTAGAGTATAAGACATACCAAAAAATTTTACAAATTACAATTACTCTAAAATCATGTGTGGCTTAAAAAGCTACTTATTAAAAAACAATATAGAGTTTTAATATACGGACTCGCATCATTGATTTAAAACCAACTTTATGCTCTGCTTTTTATTTCTTCTATCACATTATCAAAAGCAATATTACATCCCTAGAAAATGATGGTATTTCCAACCTTCCAAATCAATCATAATTTCACATTGCCAATTAGTCACTAACTTCACTTCACTTTTTCTCTCCTTAGCAAAACATCTAAATTCATTCAAATTCCAACATCAATTTGCATGAATTACTGATGAGATCCTTAGCCAATTCAAACAAGTCATCCATACCTTATAAATCACATCTCGTTCAAAGAAAGGTTTCGTTATGTTTTTTGCATGACACACACTTCAAGTCAACCATAGAGTTAAAATGTTCCTCTTGTTCAAGTTAGTTTTTTTGTTGACAAATGATCCCAAAGGACATATCATGATTGAATAATTTACCTTCAATAGTGTGAATTTGTTCCAAATGCTTTTGAATCTTTTTTTTTCATATTCCTTTTCTATTTGCTTGCATTCTCGCAATCATGTTAGCATTTAATAAACTTCATTCGTGACGAAACAATCTTGCTTGGACCCTTTCCATCTCCATGTTTCTAAGGACATTACCCTATGTGGCACTACCCATGAGAATAATGTCATCAGCAAACTGTAGATAAGATACGATTACTTTTATTTATTTTTTTCCAATTTTTGTCGCATCTAGTAATCCCACATGTGTAGCTTTATTAAGTAACAAGCTAAGCTCTTAATTAGCAACAATCAGAAAGAGAAATGGAGATGTTAATAGATCACCATATTTGAGACCAAAACTCTTTAAATCGGCTCTTATTTACAAGTACTGAAGCAAGAGTTGTTGACACATACTTCATTATCCATTTACCCAACCTTCTATCAAAATTGAGTTTTTCCATCATCACGTTCGGAAATCCCCAATCCATTGAATCGTATGCTTTTGTAAAATCAATCTTGAGGAAAATCCTTTCAATTTTTTTCTTCTTTTCTTCATCGATTGATCAGTTTAGAGATTACTAATGAAATTACCTTAAAAGGTGAATTTCACCTTAAGAGATTGCATCATTATCACCCTATACCTATATATACTTAATCTCTTTGGACTCATCTACTCCTTTAATTCACATGTATCCTTGCTCATTTTCTTAAATCACATCATTCGATCTTATCTATACATGTCAAACTATCATGCTACAATACGTCACATAATTTAGATCTAATTCAATTTCAGTGCTTTGTTTATCTAATTTAATTTATATCTAAATTTGATAATTCATTCATTAATGTTGCAAAAAGGTACTACAATAATTAAAAGTGTATATATTATAGTCTATTAACAAGTCAATTTTGGACCAAAATGTATACATGATATGATTTGGCAATATACGATAATCTCATTGTACAACTCCGGGAAATCAGTTGCACAGACTCTAATCTTCCTTACTTCAACACTGTTAGTCTGTTACACCACTTCCCCCATTGTTACAATAATTTGTGTCTGAAATTGGGTTTACGTACACCCTTCTCATTTATTAGATTAATAATTATATTTTTGGATCTGTCATTAGCTGCATGATAAAATTGGCCAAAAAACCAGGAACAACGATAATAAAATTATAATTATACACCAAAAATTAATACAAAAGGCAAAATACACATAAATCAATGAAACGTTACATAAGATAGGGATATTGAAGGTGCATAAAAAATAATATGAAAAATAATTCAAATAATTCCTTAGGTTACTACTTTCGAGAATGATCTACAGATAGTAGTTGTGATGTTGATAAGATGATAAGCAGATGTTAATAATAGAGTTGGTGACGGAATCTTCTACGCATGAAATAATCATAATGGATATTCTAGATTTTTGTATCCTAAAATAAAAAGTGGCATTACCGCGTAATGCCCTGTAGAGTATAGGGAGTTTGTTTTGTTCCCAAGTTTGAAGGGAATTATTAAGATTGTCTAAAATGACAAAAATGACCTTGACATGATTGTGACTCGACTGTAATTTTTTAAAAAAGTTACAATTGAATCAACCTTTTTTAAAATGTTGATTCAATTGTAACTTTTTTAAAAAATTACAATCGAGTTACAGCATGTCAATGTCATTTTTGTCAATTTGGACAATCTTAAATATTATGTTAAAAAGTGGAAAAAAAAGAAAAATTTTAAAAAATATATGGGCACTGTAGCATTTTGCTCAAATAAAAAACTGTATAGCATCTATAAATAATGGTAGTAGATTGAGAGGGTAGGCAATATGAGTGCAAGATCGAGGGTGAGCATTGTTAGGAAATTTATAATTTTCAATATAATCTAATTGTGGGCAATATATTATTATGCAATTATATTATCTATTCAATTATTTTATGGACTTAATTAAAGTGATCCATTAAAAGTAAAGAGTCCATAGACTATAGTAATAGTGATATGAGCCAATGAGTAAATACCCAATACTACGTGATTAGGTGATTATGAGTGATCTAATCAAGTAGTATATAAAGGCTCCCAGGTTATGGTCCCCAATACACTAAGCCGCACATGATCTTCCTTTCTCCCCATTGAGAGGGATTACTACGGTCCCCATAAGGAATAAGGAGGCATAGTTGAGTGAGGTCGTTCGTGTTCCGCTCAATGGATATCTCAATGGATCAAGGTACGCTTTCGCTATACAGTATAGATCTCATTTAATCATAATAGGGTAAAAATTTTATTGGATTAATTTCTGACAAGTATATTATACAAAGTATGAGTATATTAGTGAGTATATTATACAAGTATTTTGTAAACCATTAATAAAAGAATTATCAATTTAACATCCAAAGTTATCTGGTTCCATATATTCATTCGTATTTGGTACAATTAAAGTTTTGGTGGGAGTAATTGGGCAAATTTTTTGAGGCAACTTGGGTACAATTAAAGTTTTTGGTGGCAGGGCAAATTTTTTGACACAACCATATTTTTTGACGCAACCATAAAAAAATAATATAAATGAATAATAACTTATATAATATGTTAGCGATCTTTTAGCAAATTTTTTAATTAAATTTTAATAAAAAATTGAATATAAAAAATTTTTTTTTGACGCAACCATATTCAAAAAAAAAATATTCATTAATAAAAATATATATAAACGAATAATAACTTATATAACTTGTTAGTGAACTTTGGAGACCTACCGTCGTAAGAGATTTATTGAACTCCTCATGTATTTCGAAATTTCGAAGATACCGATTCGCAAAAATGACGCCTCAGGTATTTCGAAGATTATAAGTTGATTTGAAAAAATTTGACGCAGCACGTTGAAAGTGGAGATAATGATCGACGCCTGGCAATGGAGTTCTTGACACTTCTGTACGAAATAAGAGAATATATGAATTTTACTGGAAATATTAATCAAGAATTTTAATCTCCAATTAATATATGAATTTTACTGGAAATTTGTCTATTTAACAATGTAGATGTAATTATCCAAAGTTATCTGGTTCCATATATCCATTCGTATTTAGAGTGCACCTGATTCATCGATGCGCCTGGATAACCCTAACCGTTAGATTAATATACAATTTAATCTCAGCCATTAAAAAATATAAAATAATTTATTTATTTAAAAATAAAAAAAACTACCCACTATTTATTTTATACTATAAACTGGGGGTGGGTGCATAGGTGCACCCCATAATAACCATATAAATAATAACTTATATAAATTGTTAGTGATCTTTTAGCGAATTTTTTATTAAAATTTTAATAAAAAATTGAATATAAAAAATAATACATTTATTAAAAAACAAATCAATATAATAGTTGTAAGCATATCAACTACCACTCATAAAAATTTAATCAAATTTTTATTAACGCACTACATGGAATGATGAAGTAGTTTCTTTTCTTATCCAAATTATATACACACATAGTCCTCCCCTCCCCTCAGAAGTTCCAAATGTTAAACATATGGATGCTCGTTCACCATTAATAAAAGAATTAACTTCCACCAATATCCAATGATACTGTAAAATATGTTGTAAACCAATAATATTTAAATATTATATCATTAATTATCTTTAAAACAATCAAATCACCACGTCATCTTAAATTAATTAAATGAAAGAAATAAAAAAGAAATTCCAACACACATCTATGTCATAAAGATACGAAACACGAAGATTGGGATTAAAACGTACATAAAAAGGTTAGTTCAAAAATATACATTAATTGTGCTGTAATATAACCTTGTCCTGCAGCTATATAACCGTGTCGTCTAAATTATACTCTTAAATGTATTGTGCAACAATATAAGACGTATCGTGCAGAAATCTAATGATTTGAGAAATGAATTCTCATGGCTTAATATTAAATTATGCAATATTGTTGTGCAATAATATAATTATATATTGTGCAACAATTTAATTATATTGTGCAAATTTTTACATTTTTTGTACAGATATAATTAATATACATTTAAACATATATTATACGTTTAAACATTATCATTTTCTAATTATTTAATAGTTTAATACTGTTAAGTTTAGGATAAATACATTAAATTAATGTGCAACAAAATTGATTTTTATAAATATATTTTGTTTCCTAAAAAATAGTTTGGATAAGGGAACAAATCTCACAAATTAAAGAATTTATAAATTTAATTTAATAAACACGTATGCAATTGGGGGGCAAGAAGAGCATTTTATTTTATAATTTTGTATCTCTGATTAAATTTTGGATTTGTACTGTAATCTAACAATAAATGTTAACAATTTTGAAAGCCATTAACAAAAGAATAAATAATTTTGCAAGCCATTAATAAAAGAATTAACTTCTATCCAAAGTACCCTGTGTGCGAATACCCAAACATTCATACTCCAACTCATTTATGGTTTTGGTGGAAGTTTCTAAATTATTAGACTGTATAGAAAGAAGTTCAATTAAAATCAAGAAATCAATAACAAAAAAATAAATGTGAATGTATATTCCAATACACACGGGATGTTCTGTGACACGTTGATATGACATTTTCTGTAACACCTATTGGAATTCGTTAAGTGTAGAAGTGGGTCAAACCCACTTTTGACCAATGTTCTTATAATTTTTCGTTTGTCGAAAATAAAAATAAATTGCATATTCGGAAACTACGTTTCGAGTAGATGAATTTAGTGTATAAGTTTGCTCAAATCCAATTCTAGGTGAATAAGTAATTAATACATGAAGTTTGCAATTTAATTAAAAAAAAAAGACAAGTGAAAGAGAAGAGAAAAGATTAAAGTGGGAAGTTGTCCCACATAGAAAAATCATGGAAGAATTGAACTCCTTATTACTACCTACACATATTATTAAATTAAATTAAATGTGTGGACTACATGGTGCAACCAAGCCACTAGCCGCACATAGTCGCACTGATTTTGGACTTGAACCAGAGTCCGATGGGTGAGGCCTTGGTGCACGTGGGTGGACCGGACAGTTCGGATCGGGTCGCCCTGAATTCGGGTTTGGACTGGATTGGATCGGCTCACCTTTCGGGTCGGATCGCCAGGCCAGTCCTGATCCATGGGTCCGGACCTGACTCACCCCAAAGATGCATTGGAGGGTAAAATTGGCTCCAAAATATTTGAATTCAAATGAAGGGGTGCGATCTACACCGTTAGTTTTAGAATCTTCTTACCCGAGTTCGAAAGTTCTAAAATAATATTAAAATTATCCTACCCGAGTCCGAAAGTTCTAAAATAATATTAAATGTGTGGACCACATGGTGCAATCAAACTAGGGATGACAGTTCTAAAATAATATTAAATGTGTGGACCACATGGTGCAATCAAACTAGCCGTCCCGTTTGAAAATTTTATTATAGTACCCATACCCATACCCGTCCCATTACCATTTATCAATACCCACGGGTACCCATACTTATTTATTTTGGGGTACCCGTATCCGATTAAAAAAATAACTACCCATTTCCGTCCCGTTTGAAAATTTTATTATAGTACCCGTACCCATCCCATTGCCGTTTATCAATACCCACGGGTACCCATACCCGTTTAATATTAATTTATTTTATGTATATTTATTTTTTTATTGTCTAAATATGTATTTTAATAAAAATTACATTATTATTAATTAAATATAAAATAAATATAATATAAAAAGCATTATTTTAAATAAATATTTAATAAATATGATTAAATAAAACTTATAACTATTAATTAAATATATAAAATATCTTATCATATACTCCCTCCGTCCTAGGTTAAGAGGGCTATTTTTCCATTTTGGTCGTCCCACCTAAATAGTCTCCTTTCCTTTTTTACACATATGGGACCCACACACCCACTCTAATACAATTAAATATTGGGACCCACAATCCTACTAATACAACTACCCACTACACATTAAATAATAATACTCTTTAATTTACGTGCCATGAAGCAAATAGTCCTCTTAAGGAGGAATGGAGGGAATATAAATTATATAATATTAAATTTTATTAAAAAATATACATAATCGGGGTACCTGCGGGTATTTGAGGCATTATTCGTACTCGTCCCCGTCCCAAACCCTAATAGTATTTTTCACAATTACCCGTATCCGTCTCAAATCCATTTACAACTACCCGTACCCTACCCATTAGGATTCGGGTAGACCAAATACCCAGAAATACTCATCTCATTATCATCCCTAAACCAAGCCACTAGCCGCACATAGTCTCATTTATTTTTGACTCAAATTATGGCCGAATGGTTCGGGTCGGGTCGGATCACCTACCTGGTTGGATCGGGTCGGGTCGTCGGGCCAGTCCTGATCCGTAGGTCCAGGCTGGCTCACCCCAAAGATACATTGGAGGGTAAAATTGGCTCCAAATATTTGAATTCAAATTCAAATGAAGGGGTGTGATCTAGACCGTTAGATCTTGATCTTAATCAAAAGGCATGATCAGATGGTCCAGAATGAATCAAGGCATCAATTCTGAAAAGGCATCACAACTCTTCAACTCTTATATATAGGCCCCAAAACATTCTGAAAAAATCATTCTCATCCAACATTGAAATTAAGCATATTATATTTTAGTCCCATTAGTTTTAGAATTATCCTACCCGAGTCCGAAAATTCTAAAATATTAGTTCGTAAGCCGATAATTTTGACTCGACTTTACCAAAAGTAATCCATAAGCCGTTTTAAATACTACCTCATATACCCATCAATCTTAAGTAGTGACAGAGCCAGAAATTAATTTTAGGGGGGGCCAAAATAATACTATAAAGTATATACTTTATTCGTCCGCCCAAAGTAGTACTGTAAACTATATACTTCGTTCGGTGTGTAAAATTATTTGTATTTTTTAGAAGAATTTACTACTTTTTAACAACTTTATTAAATTTTTTGGAATAATTTGATGATTTTTTAATACTATGTATGCTAAAAATGATGATAATTTTGAAATTAAAGTATATCTTTTATATTTATAATTGATATTTGTTAAAATATGCAAGGTTCAATCTTGATCTATGGGGTGTATTAACACTTTATCTTGATTTAGTATCCATTGGACTAGTACATAGAGGTTTTTTTTTTATCTTAATTGAAACATATAAATAAAAAGAATAAAATAAAAATTAATTCAAACAATTCCAAAAGAAAAAAAAAGGCCCAAAAAAATATATAATGTCATTGAGGAATTGAACCCTCAACTTACAAGAAATGCTAAAAGCCTTTAACCACTATACCAACTGTATGATATCTGAATATATTGAACATATATATACTAATATTTTTCCAAATGCCAGGGGGGCCAACGCCCCCTGGTCCTTACTCCCTCCGTCATTGATCTTAAGACGAAATTTTAGTATTTAAAGATAGTTACTGATGTACCTACTACTATTACTACTGCATCGGTACCTGCTACTGTTACTATTGCACCTGTTCACGCCAAGAGACCGCCTAAGTTCGATGGAACGGAATTTAAGCGTTGGTAACAGAAAATGTTGTTCTACTTAACAATGCTCGAGTACAAAATGGTGGACTCTAAGACTGTATTGGATCAAGTTAAAGAACTACAACTGATCCTACATGACATCAATGCCGAGGGTATAGAATTGAGTGAATCTTTTCAAGTAGCTGCTTTAGTTGAAAAGCTACTTCCTCTGTGGAAAGATTTTAAGATCTCAAGCACAAAAGAAAATAAATGGGGCTTGAGGACTTGATCGTGAGACTAAGGATAGAAGAAGATAATCAAAAGCCTGAAATCAAGTCTAGCAAAGAGGCAAGAGTTAACTTGGCTGAATCCGAGGCAAACAAAAAGAGAAAGCGGAATGACAAAAAACAAAAGCTTGCAAAGAAAATTAAAGGCAACTGCTACAACTGTGACAAGCCCGGACACATGGCGAAAAACTGTCGTCAACCAAAGAAGGAAAACAATAGCTGTGCTAACCTAGTGGAAGAGAAGTCAGTATCCGCCAACCTGTCCGAATTAAACCTAGTCGCTGTGGTTTTTGAAGTAACCTTGTGGATAACCCACTAGAAGGGTTTGTGGATAGTGGAGCTACAAGACACATCTGTTTAGACAAGGAAATTTTTTCTACTTACATCCCGGTAAATGGTAGAAAATTATTTATGGAAAATTCTGCAACATTCGAAGTTGTTGGACTAGGCAGAATTTTGTTGAAGATGGCATCGGGAAAAGAGCTCCAACTTGTGGATGTGCTGCATGTCCCTGACATTCGCAAGAACTTAGTATCTTAATCATTGCTTAGCAAAGACGGATTTAGACAAGTGTATGAGTCTGACAAATATGTACTATCCAAAAGTGGTATGTTTGTAGGAAAGGCTACTTTGAAAAGGGGCTTTTCAAACTAAATGTAATGACTGTATACCGTGATCTTAAAAATAATGGAAAAGTTGTTTCTTACTTGGCCGAGAGTTCTAATATATGGCATGATAGATTAAGACATGCAAGTTTAAATTTGCTAAGAAAGTTAGTCAACTAAAATTTGTTGCCAATAATGGAAATAGATCCACAAAAGAAATGTGAAATTTGTGTTGAAGCAAAAATGACAAAAGTACCATTTCACTCAGTGGAAAGAAGTACTACACCTCTATAACTAATCCATACTGATATATGTGATTTAAAGTTCACACCAACAAGAGGGGGTAAAAACTATTTCATTACATTTATCGATGATTGCACAAGCTTTTGTTATGTATATCTTCTAAGAGGGAAATATGAAGCAATAGATGCATTCATAAACTTTAAGAATGAAGTCAAAAATCAACTTCGCAAAAAAATTAAAAATGATTCAAAGTGATAGAGGTAGAGAATATGTGGCTCCATTTGAAGAATTTTGTCTGCAAATTGACATTATTCATCAAACCACAGCACCATACTCACCACAATCTAATGGTGTAGGCGAAAGAAAAAAATAGAACTCTAAAAGAGATGATGAATGCTTTGATTAGCTTGGGCCTACCCCAGAACATGTGGGGGAAGCTGTGCTTTAGGCAAACCACATTCTTAATAAAATACCACACAAGAAAAGAGATAAAACTCCATATGAATTATGGAAATGAAGGAAACATCATACGGTTACCTCAAAGTGTGGGGGTGCCTAACAAAAGTTGAGGTACCTAAACCAAAACAAGTAAAGCTAGGACCCCAAATAATTGATTGCATCTTTATTGGCTATGCATACAATAATAGTGCATATCGTTTCTTAGTTCACAAGTCAGAAGTTCCCGAAATGAATGAAAGAATGACCATTGAATCTAGAAATGTAGTGTTCTTTGAGAACATATTTCCTAACAAGAAAAAAGAAGAAGTGAGCCGGCATAAAAGAACTCATGACGCTATAGAAAATGGTTCACCTCAAAGGGAGGAAAAACCAAGGCGTAGTAAAAGAACTAATAAAGAAAAGTCCTTTGGTCCTGATTTTATAAGCTACATGCTAGAAAATGAACCAAGGACAATACAAGAAGCATTGTCTAGTCCAGATGAGGCTATCAACAGTGAAATTGAATCTATTATGCAAAACCATACTTGGGAGGTGGTCGATCTCCTACCGGATAATAAACCTTTAGGCTGTAAATGGATCCTAAAGAAGAAATACAAGACCGATGGTTCAATTGACAAATACAAGGCTTGCTTGGTAGCCAAAGGGTTCAAACGAAAGGAAGGATATGATTTTTTCGATACATATTCACTTGTAACAAGAATATCATCCATTAGAGTTCTCATCGCAACTGCAGCTTTATATAACCTTGAGATACACCAAATGGATGTAAAAACAGCTTTCTTAAATGGTGAATTAGAAGAAGAGAGATATATAGAACAACCTGAAGGGTTAGTTGCCCCTGGCCAAGAAAAGAAAGTGTGCAAGTTAATAAAATCCTTATACGGATTAAAACAAGCACCTAAACAATGGCATCAAAAGTTTGATCAAACTATGCTATTAAATGGATTCAAAATTAACGAATGTGACAAATGTGTCTACATAAAAGGCACGCTTAATGAGTATGTAATTGTATGTTGCGTAGACGACATGCTCATAATAGGAAGTAATCACAAAGTGATTGTGAATACTAAGAACATGTTGAAAAGGAATTTTGACATGAAGGATATGGGTGAGGCAGATGTCATATTAGGGATAAAAATCTCCAGACCACCTGACGGAATTATCTTAACACAATCTCACTACATAGAGAATGTACTTAAGAAATTCGAAGACTTGACTTACCCCCGACTAAAATTCTTGTGGATGTGAATCTACATCTAGCCAAAAATAAAGGCGAACTCATATCACAACAAAAATATGCAAGAATTATCGAAAGCTTGATGTACTTAACAAACTGTACTCGTCCGGATATAGCATACTCTGTTCATAAACTTAGTAGGTTCACAAGCAATCCAAATGAAGAACATTGGACATCATTGATAAGAGTACTTATGTATTTGAAACATACTCTGAGTTATGGTATATTGTACGGAAAAAATCCAGCCGTGGTCGAAGGATTTATGGATGCTAATTAGATAACTGATTCAAAAGACTCCAAATCTATAAGTGGTTACGTATTTACCATAGGTGGTGGAGCAGTGTCATGGAAATCCTCTATACAAACATGCATTGCTCATTCCACATTAGAGTCAGAGTTCATTGCATTAGACAAAGCTGGTGAAGAAGCCGAATGGCTAAGAAACTTCTTAGAGGATATTCCTTGTAGGAACAAACCAGTGCCTCCTATGATGATACATATTGCGATAGCATGGCAACTATTGGGAGAGCACAAAGCAACATGTACAACGATAAGTCTCGACACATAAGAAGAAGATATATTACCATTAGATAATTGATCTCTAGTGGGATAATTTACATCGACGATGTAAAGTCTAAGGAAAATATCGCGGATCTGCTGATAAAAGGCATAAATGGAGATCTAATGACAAGTGCAGTAAAGGGAATAGGTTTAAAATCCACGCACTAAAGAACGTTTATAGCTGTAACTTGACTATAATGATTGGAGATCCCGAGAGCATGGTTCAATAAGACAACTAAGTTATAAATGTTCCGAAATAACACTTGAAATATAATTTCAACTCATTCTCAAACAAATCAAGTGCAAGCCTGCAGAAGTGTAGCAGAATACTCTATATAGGAGATCACCTATATATAAGTGTGAAGCTTGACCACTTCAAATGAGAAAAACACTTATGAATCATAGATGGTCCAGGGCCGAATTGGACACAATTTAAGAACAAAGAATATGAGAATTGTTATTGTGTAGGTGTCGTTGTCTTAGTTTACACAAAACGCTGACTAGTTCAAGACATCATGTTAAAGTAACAAGTAAATGTGATGGCATTCTACTAAAGAAGGCTCAAGGCCGGAAGCTACCTATCCTGATGCAATAGTAGTTACTTGGAACTTTCGATAGAGTCTACATGCATTAATTACATTCATGTGGGGGATTGTTGGAATTGGTTAAGTGTAGAATTGGGTCAAGCCCACATTTGACTAATATTCTTGTAATTTTTCTTTTTTCAAAAATGAAAATAAATTGCATATTCGGAAACTATGTTTCGAGTAGATGAATTTAGTGTATAAGTTTACTCAAATTCAATTCCCGGTGAATGCGTAATTAATACATGAAGTTTGCAATTTAATTACAAGGAAAAGGAAGAAAAGTGAAGAGAAAAGATTGAAGTGAGAAGTTGTTCCACATAGGAAAATCATGAAAGAATTGAACTCCTTATTACTACCTACACACATTATTGAATTAAATTAAATGTGTGGAACATATGTTGCAACCAAGCCACTACCGCACATAGTCGCACTCATTTTGGATTCGAACCAGGGTTCGATGGGTGTGACCTTGGTTCACGTGGATGGACCAGACGGTTCGGGTCAGATCGCCCTGAATTCGGTTCGAACCGGGTCAGATCTTCGGACCAGTTCGGGTCGGGTTGCCTGCTTGGCCGGGTCATCGGGTCAGGTCGTCAGTTCAGGCCTTCTCACCCCAAAGATGCATTGGATGGTAAAATTGGCTCCAAATATTTAAATTTAAATTCAAATGAAGGGGTGCGATCTAGACCGTTAGATCTTGATCTTAATCAAGAGACATGATCGGACGATCCGGAATGAATCAAGACATCAATTTTGAAAAGACATCACAACTCTTCAACTTTTATAAATAGACCCAAAAACATTATGCATAAATCATTCTCATCCTGCATTGAAATCAAGCAAATTATATTCTAGTCCCATTAGTTCTAGAATTATCCTACCCGAGTTCGAAAGTTCTAAAATATAAGTTCGTTCACTGATAATTTCAGACTCGTTGTGCTACAAGTACGAAATTCAAAGTCTTTGTATCTTGGAGGCGATTGCTATAGTCCGTAAGTACCTGAAGTATGGAGCAATTTCGTCTTAAGGAGAAAGAGTGTAACTCTTGACTCGACTTTACCAAAAGTAATTCATAAGCCATTTTAAATACTACCCCATATACCCATCAACACCTGCTTATGGAATGACACGTGTCGGAGTGGAGAAATCCTAATCCTTGTCCCAAGGGTTGACTAGTTGACTTAGGGTGTAGTTTCTCTTCTCTCTCTTGCGTGTCACTATGGTTACTTAAATAATTACTCCATCCGTCCCGCACCAAGGGTGCATTTTGTTTTCTGCACGTGAATTAAGGAGTATTATTATTTAATATGTAGTGGATAGTTGTATTAGTGGGAGTGTGGATCTCATGTTTTAATTGTATTAGTAGGTGAATGTGGGACCCACGTATATAAAAAAAGAAAGGGAACCCTTTGAGTGAGACGACCAAATTAGAAAAAAGAGACCCTTAATGCAGGACGGAGGGAGTATTAATTTGCAACTAGATCAATAACAAGCAAGTAAAAGTAAATGTATATGGTTACTTAAATAATTATTAATTTGCAACGTGTGAGTTAAGAAGCTCAGCAAACTATCCCATCAACATTAGAAGGGTTTAATTATAATAAAATTTAAAAGATAAATATATCATTATATAATGAATAACTAGTACTCCCCATCCGGCACAATAGCCAACTTCGACAATAGAGAAATATAGGAATTAATTTAATTAGTTAATTAAATTAATTTGATTTAATTGGTTAGTAAGGGTTAATTATTAAATTAATTACAAATTTAATGAGTAAAATGGGTGAGTGTAATTTGACTCATCTACTGGAGAGGTTATGTGAGGCGTAATGGGAATTAATACGAAATTATTGTCCCACATGGGAGAAAAATCCTCAAAAATCGGATCAAGCCGGAATACGAATCCTTTCATAGTTACTGATTGGAGTATGTTCGTTGAATTTGGACGCAAAAACCCTCCATAATTGCTGATTACAGAAAATCACGCAATCAGCAATCAAATCGTCATAATCGCTGATTAGAGGAAATTATGCCATCAGCAATTAATACGTTGTAAATCTCGCAATCATCATTATGGCTGAGTGAAATGGTGCACCTATAAATCGGGTCATTCACCATTCATTCAAACACCACATTCAACAAGCATTTGCATCACAAAGCATTTGCATCTTAGTTAACGATCTAGTTCTCCATCTTCTTTCGTTCGTCAGAGTTTCAGCGATTGCGGTGCTGTCTCGCCAGAAAGAAAAAGTCGTTTTACCTTTGGGGAAGATCTACGAAGATCGGATCACTATCGGGGCGTATTTCTTCTTGCCGGAAGAGGTTCTACCTTGACTCGGCTTTTACACGCTGTTCTCTTGAAGATTCTGTAAAAATGTGTAAGAAAATCCTCTGTTTCTTCTTCTTTAATTTCAACAATTGTAATTTTTGTTACTACTATTGTTAGTATGATCTCCCTTCTACATTTCTATCCATATTTTATAACGTGATTAGTTGGTGCACATATAAACCAACAATTCCAAGAAGAAACACACAGCCTCTGCACCCATCAATTACTATGACAACTAATATGGATATTGACGGAGAATCGATCCCAAAAGTGGGTGAAACCTCCACTGTCAATAGAGACTCTGTTGGGACTGATTCCCAAAGAGTAACTATTAATCCTGTTGGGTCTGAATCCCAAAGGATGTATCCTCCAAAGGGGATGCCGAGATGATTCGTGGCTCCGACTCCAGCAAAGAAGCCCGAGAAATTCACGGGTATTGAATTCAAGAGGTGGCAGAAAAAGATGCTGTTCTACCTCACCACGTTGAATCTGGTGAACTATTTAAAGGAGTTTGCACCAGTGGTGGATGAGAATGAGACTGATATGCAAAATCGTATAGCTCTTGATCAGTGGACCTCCACTGATTACTTGTGAAAGAACTAAATCCTCAATGGACTTAGTGATGCACTGTACAACATATATCTAAACACAAAAACATCCAAGGAGTTGTGGGAATCTTTGGAAAAGAAGTACAAGACGGAAGATGCCGGTACGAAGAAGTACGTGATATCCAAGTACTTGGAGTTCATGATTGTGGACTCTAAATCTGTGGTTGAACAAGTTCAATAGTTACAATTAATTGTGCATGAAATCCTCTCCGATGAGATGTTGCTTTCAGAAGCATTCGTTGTCGGCTCTGTGATTGAGAAGCTACCTCCATTGTGGAAGGACTTCAAATGCTATCTCAAACACAAACGAAAGGAGATGTCTCTAGATGACTTACTTGTCAAACTGAGAATCGAAGAGGACAACAAAAAGATGGATGTGAAGTTTGGCCAATTCTCAATGGAGGCAAAGATAAACTTAACTGAACATCATGTGGAACTCTCCAAAAAGAGAAAGATATCCGACGACAAGGGCAAGAAGCCAGTGCAAAATCCCAAGTTCAGTGGGGATTGCTACAACTGTGACAAACCCAACCACAAGGCTAAAGATTGTCGTCAGCCTAAGAAGAACAAAGGCAAGAACCACAATACCAACGTGATTGAACAGGCTCTAACTGAGGATGACTTGACTGCTGTGGTCTTTGAAGCCAACTTGGTGGAAAATCCAAATGAGTGGTTTGTGGACATTGGCGCTACCTGCCATGTCTGCTCGGAGAAAAGTGCCTTCTCCACTTATGTGCCCGTTGAGGGGGGAAGCTGCACATGGGAATCAAGCCTCATCTGATGTAGCCGGTTGTTGGGAACGTGACTCTTAAGCTCACCTTCGGGAAAGAACTGAAGCTGAAGGATGTGTTGCATGTCCCAGACATCTGCAAGAATCTGATCTCAAGCTCCATACTAGTTAGTCATCAGTTCAAGCTTGTATTTGAGTCTGATAAACTAGTGCTTAGCAAGTTTGGTCAATTCTTGGACCGGGGTTATCTTGATAATGGACTTTATAAGCTCAATGCAATAGTTGTAAGTCTTGAAGGTAAGAAAGTTATGAATAAAAATACTTATACTTCTGCTTATATCGTTGAGTGCTCCTCAATGTGGCATTTAAGATTAGGACATGTAAATCTTAAATCGATTAAAAGATTAAATAATCTTGATTTGCTTAAAGTAGCATATGTTGAGACTTCAAGTAAATGTGAAGTGTGTGTAGAAGCAAAAATGACAAAGCAACCATTTCCAACAACGGAAAAGAGTACTAAACCTCTAGAGTTAATCCACACTGATACGTGTGATTTAAAGTTTGTGCAAACTAGAGGGGGGAAAAAGTATTTCATTACTTTTATTGATGACTGCAAAGGATTTTGCTATGTATATCTCTTGAGGAGTAAAGATGAAGCTTTAGAAGCATTCAGACTCTACAGGAATGAAGTTGAAAACCAACATAATACTCGGATTAAAATAATTCAAAGTGATAGAGGTGGCGAATACGTAGCACCATTTGAACAAATATGTGCCGAATCTGGTATCATACATCAAACAACGGCTCCTTATTCACCTCAATCAAATGGCGTTGCTGAACGCATGAATAGAACTCTGAAGGAAATGATGAACGCAATGTTAATCAGTTCATGATTGCCTTAGAACTTGTGGGAGAGAAGATATCCTATCAGCTAACCACATTCTGAATAAAATTTCACACAAATCTAAGGATCAAACTCCTTACGAAATATGAAAGGGACATAAATCGTCATACAAATACCTCAAAGTGTAGGGATGTTTGACCAAGGTTGAAGTGCCACTACCTAAACAAGTTAAAATTAGACCTAAAATGGTTAACTGCATATTTGTTGGGTATGCACTTAACAGTAATGCCTACAGATTTCTGATTCACAAATCAGAGATACCTGGCATGACTGAAGGCACAATGATAGAGTCAAGGAATGCAATATTCTTTGAAAACGTATTTCCTAGTAAAGGAAATGAACAAGTGAGTTCTAGCAAAAGATCACTTGAAGATAGTACTACGGTTCAGTCTATCTAAAAAAGTGTAGAACCAAGACGTAGTAAAAGAGGTATAGTAGAAAAAACTTTGGTCAAGATTTCTTCACATATGTGGTTGAAGATGAGCCCAAATTTGTAACTGAAGTTCTATCTCGTCCAGATGCACCATTCTGGAAAGAAGCTATAAACAGTGAAATTGACTCCATCATGCAAAACCACACTTGGGAATTGGTAGATATACCAATGGGTTGTAAGACCTTAGGATGCAAATGGATCCTAATAAGAAAGTATAAAGTTGATGGGTCAATAGATAAATATAAAGCCAGATTGGTGGCTAAAGGCTTCAGGTAAAAGGAAGGGTAAGATTTCTTTGATATCTACTTACCAGTGATACGAATTACGTCTATTCGTGTACTTATATCGATTGCTGCATTGCACAATCTAGAGATCCATCAAATGGATGTGAAGACAGCCTTCTTAAATGGTGAGTTGGAGGAAGAAATATACATGGACAAACTAGAAGGCTTTATAGCACCTGGAAATGAAAAAAATGTGTGTAAACTTATGCGATCATCATATGGACTTAAACAAGCTCCAAAACAATAGCATGTGAAGTTTGACAACACAATGATGTTGAATGATTTTCGAATCAACGAGTGTGACAAGTGCGTGTATGTGAAAACTACACCAAATGGATTTGTCATTGTCTGCCTCTATGTAGATGATATGCTTATGATGAAAAGCAGTCATGACATAATCATTGACACTAAAAGGATGTTGAGTCAAAATTTTGACATGAAGGACATGGGAATAGTGGATGTAATAATTGGAATTAATATCTAAAAGACATCTAATAGAATTGCATTATCACAATCTCATTATGTTGAGAAAGTGTTGAAGAAGTTCAATGCATTTGACAATCCACCGGCTAAGAAACCCATGGATCCAAATGTGCACCTTTACAAAAATAAAGGTGAACCAGTAGCTCAATCTGAGTACGCAAGGGTTATAGGAAGTATAATGTACTTAACAAATTGTACGCGTCCTGACATAGCGTGTTCAGTTAACAAACTGAGTAGATATACGAGTAACCCAAACAATGAGCACTGGAAAGCATTAAGAAGAGTATTAAGATACTTGAAATACACTCTTGATGTGGGGCTTCATTATTCTAAGTATCCAGCAGTACTTGAAGAGTACAGTGATGCAAATTGGATATCTAATACAAAAGACTCATTCTCCACAAAGGATACATATTCATTATTGGGGGTGGAGCAGTGTCTTGGAGGTCTACAAAACAGACCTGTATAGCCCATTCTACAATGAAATCTGAGTTCATAGCTTTAGACAAAGTTGGGGAAGAAGCTGAATGGCTTAAAAACTTCCTAGAGGACATTCCATGTTGGAATAAACCAGTCCCTACAGTGATGGTAAATTATGACAGTTAAACCACAATTGGAAGAGCTCTTAGTGATATGTACAATTGAAAGTCTAGACATATCCGTATGCGACACAATACGGTGAGACAATTGATCTCGAGTAGTGTAATGTCGATTGACTACGTGATGTCAAAAGACAATATAGCAGATCCGCTCACGAAAGCAATTAATCGAGATCAAATGAATAAATTGCTCGAAGGAATGGGATTAAAATCCATAAAAAAAAGCTGAAACAGTGGAAACTCAACCTTGATGACTGGAGATCCTAAGAATTTGGTTCAATGGAAAAACGAAACTGTGGAGGTTCAAGTGAAACTTAGTATCTACCATTCTTAGTAGAGCAATATTACCAAGTATGGAACCCGTATTGTGGTGAGGTTAAGTCTCTGACTTTTAATAATTCCTAAAAGGCCTAGTAGAGGCTGGTTAAGTATAACGGGGTACTTAAGATAGGAGATCACTCATGTAAGTGTGAAGTGAGTGGCTGCTTCAAGTGAAACACTTATGAATCTAAAGGGGGTTCATGGCTGAAAAGGACCAAAACGTGAGAACAAGGATGATGAGAGGTATTGATGCGTTCACACTGTTGTCTCAGTATACGCTAAGGAGGAGTAGTTCAAAGACCTTGTGTCTACTAAGCCACCGGTATACTCGATAGTGTTGGACTACGGAAGGTTCAAAGTTCCATACTACCTGTCCGGATACATTAGTGTCTCACGAGGACTGGATTGTGTGTCTGCATTTCATGTGGGCTCACCAAACTCCACTCATGTGGGGGACTGTAGGAATTAATTTAATTAGTTAATTAAATTAATTGGATTTAATTAGTTAGTAAGGGTTAATTGTTAAATTAATCACTAATTAAATGAGTATAATGGGTGAGTGTAATTTGACTTATCTACTGGAGAGATTATGTGAGGCGTAATGTGAATTAATACGAAATTATCGTCCCACGTGGGAGGAAAATCCTCAAAAATCGGATCAAGCCGGAAGACGAATCCTTTCATAAATACTGGTTGGAGTAGGTTCTTTGAATTTGGACGCAAAAACCCTCCATAATTGTTGATTAGAGGAAAGCACGCAATCAGCAATCAAATCATCATAATTGCTGATTGGAGAAAATTACGCCATAAGCAATTAATACGTCGTAAATCACGCAATCACCATTATGGCTGAGTGGAACGGTGCACCTATAAATAGGATCATTCACCATTCATTCAAACATACCATAATCAAGAAGCACTTGCATCACAAAGCATTTGCATCTTAGTTAACGATCTAGTTCTCCATCTTCTTGCATTCGTCGGAGTTCCTGCGATTGCGGTGCTGTCTGGCCGGAAAGGAAAAGCCATTTTACCTTTGGGGAAGATCCGCCAAGACCGGAGCACTATCGGGGCGTGTTTCTTCTCTACATGCTATTCTCTTGAAGATTCTGTAAAAAGGTGTAAGAAAATCCTTTGCTTCTTTTCCTTTAATTTCAATAATTATAATTTTTGTTAGTACTATTGTTAGTACGATCTCCCTTCTACATTTCTATCCATATTTTGTAACGTTCTATCCATATTTTGTAACGTGAATGATTGGTGGTGCACATATAAACCAACAAGAAAATAGAAACATAATCCCAACTTGAAAACTTGATTGTACGTGCTACTCTCATACTTAATTGGAATGCATTCTGTATTTATTCTAACAAACTTTGCCATTTGTTGTAACTCCTCCATTCAAAATCGAATAATGAAATACATTATTCTCTCTTTTATCTTCTAAGTTCTTCTAAATGCTACAATGGAGTTTTTCTTCTTAGGGTATAAGAATGCTAGGTTTATACGTATAGTGTTTTCCACTATAATATCTTCTTGGTTTAGGGTATAAGAATGGTAGGTTTATAGAAGTAGGTTTATAGAAGTCTATAATAATACACTGATATTGTCTTAAAAAATTAGGGTAAGTCTTGTATTGAACATATAAGTGAGACTGCTTTTAAGGTTTTTGAACTTTTTATTATATTAGTATCTCTTTTTATTAATACTACGAATAATTTAATTAACATGTTATCCGCTATTTATCCGTCTTATGAAAATCTTTAAGTATCACTTTTTTATTAAATATATTATGTGCTAGAGAATCTTCCCCGAGATGTTTTAATGAAATTGATAATACTGTGGAGCATTCTTTCATAATTAATTTGGTAAATTTATGGGTTTTTTTAGTCTTAAAAAGTGTATGTGTCGTGCAGGAAAAATATCAATTTTGGTCCTGTAGCTAGGTCAAATCTAATTTCATTCCTAAAAATTAATAATTTCTCAAAAGAGTCAAATTCTAGCGAAAATATGACAAAAAGTGAACTAAAAAAGCTAATTTCGATCAAGAAGAACTATTTTTAAGAAATTATTAATTCTTAGAATTGAAATTGAATTTCGGTTATTATAAAAAATCAAAAGTGATATTTACGCCGTGGCGTGTATATATATAAATAGAAGATATGTAAAGAGGTTGGAAATCTGAAAATGGGAAGCAGTTGGTGTTGTATTTTCCGCACTACTCCCCTTCACCTGTGTTCTCTCCTTCCTACTTCGTCAATTGTTCCTACAAAACTGAATTTCTACCTCTGCTCGCCTCCTCGATCTGTTGCTTCTGTTTCTCATCATACTGATTTCACTTGGGACGACGTCGTTACCTTCTCCAAAGCTCAGCACCACGACTCCAATGACCTCCGCGGCTTCTTCGACAAAGTTGCTCTAATCAATCGCAATTTTGTAATCCTCTCTTTCATCTGTTTTCATTCTTAAGCAGGCCTCATGTTGTTTGTTGAATTTGTTCATTGTGTATTGCTTTGTCTTCTCTGAAAATTTGGGGATGTGTTTCGAGAGAAGCAATGTGAATTTATGCCATTTGTAATTGAACAACAGATTGTTGGATATGTTCATAATGAGTAAGCAATGATTTTTATTTTAATTTTTTCCCAGTTTGGAGACGTGCTTCGTCCTTGATTTTGCTGTCTCTCTTCAAATATTATGCTACTTTTATTCATCTATACTTAAGGTCAATCCTATCATATGTTTGTTTAAGTACTAAGATACATTTCCCTGAATGAAGATTAACAGCTTTTATCTTAATTTCTGGACATTTTTTGGCATTAATGTGTTTATTCAATCTATAATTTATTAAATTGAAGTGCGAAGCTTCCCCTCAATTAAATCCTTATTCCTTAGAAGTTTTGGGATTTTAGAGTATGAACATTTAATGGGCCTCTACTCTTGTAGTTTCTGATGATGATAAAGTATCATTTGCTCTAATGGTAACTACGTTGTATGGCTCTGACTTTTTGGCTCTTTGAATTAGGTCTATAGGACATTATTATCTAAGAGAAGGCCAATGATGCTATAAACTTTGCTTCAATTTCGTACTGGCATGACAGGATTTAAGAGCAATGTTTATTCTTGCCCCATTGAATACTCATGTCTTCAATTGATTTGGTTGCTTGTTGCCTGAGCAGATTTGCTCACCATTTGAGGAGATACGAAAACGTATTTACATTCCCAGAAGAATTCTCTTATGGCAGCAATTTTGAATGCTATGTATCGTTACATTCAATGCTTAGTACACCTGAGAATCGGACAAAAGCTGTTGGAGACGTAATCAAGTGCTTGGGCGAAAAACTTATTCCTGGAATTCGAAATGAGGTACTGGTGTAATAGTATAAGTCATATGTCTCAAAGAACTAAAAATAAAAAATAAAAGAAGGTGTTTTTAAGTGGATTGGCAGAACATGTTAGGAATTTTTAATTAACGTAAATAGTATGCCATTTACAGCTCTATCCTGTTACATCCTCTTACGGGACACCAGAGTTTTTCTCTCTGGATCGTGCAGCTGCACCCTACTTTGGAATTAAGGTGATCTCTTTATTTTTTTTTTGTGAACATGTTACATCTACACGTAAGTTATGTTAGTTGACTATTGTTCTGTAAAGTAAAATGTTTGAAGTGATATCTCCTATACTATTAGGCATTAGAATTATGTGGGTTAGAAATATTAAAAGGAATGAAGTGATTTATCATATCTATTATCTAGTGCAGCTGATGATTGAATTCCTGCAAATGTAGTTAGAAAGTTTCTAGAATTACTTGCTTGTGGCATAAACAAAATTGTCTTGTTAAAAGATTATGTTGTAATGTAGGCTTATGGAGTTCACATGAATGGCTATATTGAAATAGACGACCAGGAATATCTATGGGTAGGAAAGAGAAGTAAAGTAAAACCGACATACCCTGGCAAGCTTGATCATCTGGTTGCTGGTATGAATTTCTCTCTGTCATGCTCTGATATTGGGTTTTATGCACGTGACTCATTTTTGCTTAGTAACTTGAAAAAAATGCTTTTGGAGTCGCATTTGTTCGCCTTCTGGTTCAAGATTTTTCCCCATCTTAAATCTGTTGTGGATTTTCTTTTGCAATGGAAATCTTTTTCCAAGAGTTAGAATATATCCTTGATGAGTCTGCTGATAATAATTTTTTCCTTTTTCTACAAAAATAATCTAATTGCATATGAGCACAGCCTCATGGGATATCTTGTGGGGAGAATCTTGTGAAGGAATGTGAAGAAGAAGCAGGGATACCAAGATTTATTTCCAGCAAGTAAGTTACTAATGCAATGTCTAGCCATTTCTTAAACCATTGGAAAAGTATGATTGTTGTCATATGAAAATTATTATCTTCGGCTCCCTTGTCGAGTAAAATTTTCATTACAAAATCTCTGAAGTCCAAGTCTTAGAAAGTCATGCATCTTTTGCTTTGAGTAAACTTTAGTCATATGATCCCTCCTTCAATGAATCAATAAATGATTTGGACAACTCAGAGCCACAGCAGTTGGAGCCGTATCTTACATGGACATTGACGGTTATAGATTCAAGAGAGACGTTCTTTTCTGTTATGATCTAAAGCTTCCTGAGAGCTTTGTCCCTAAGAATGAGGGTCAGGTTCTTCAACTTTATAGTTTCAACTCTAAAGCTTCTATTGACATGTAATCGAGCTCTTTTTACTCACAGATGGAGAGGTGGAGAGTTTCCAGCTGATCCCTGTTAAACAAGTTGCAAATATCATCTGGAGCACACAATTTTTCAAGGAAAACTGCAATCTCGTTATCATAGATTTCCTCTTCCGCCACGGGTATGATCTTTTTTGAAATAGTAGCTAAAAATTCTGAATTTTTTTCTTCTACAATCAAGAAAAAGAAAAATAGTTTCAGTTGGCAATTGACTTCAGGGCCAATGAAATACTGTTCATTTTGTAGTTTGCGTGAATAATTATCAAACCTCAATTATTTGCTGTTAAAATCCTCAGCATCCAGTCAATTGAAAGTTAACAAAACATAGACACATGCACACCATGCCTTTCTGTTTTTCTTGTTTATTTGTCGTCTGGCATTTAACAACATTTATTTATATCTGTATCGATCTCTGCATGTTCGACACTACATAGTGCTTAAATTGTATGTTCGTGTGGCCTTATTTTAAATGCAGGTATATTAAACCCGAAGGGCGAGGATATTTGAAACTACTCAACAGTCTAAGAAATGGAGATTGCACCTAAACTAAGTAACTATCTCTCTCTTTTTTTTTTCTTTTTTTGTTTAAGATGGAATTGAGCGTGTTCATCTTCTAACTAAAAGGTAAGAGTAGGATGTTATCTTAAAAGCAGTGAGAAGTGGAATAAATTAAAAGTAACATTGATTCTTTTTGGTAAAAATAAATAATTGTCGAAATTCCCTTGCACTTCAATTTTTTGCTTTGCATTTTTGGAGTTCATTCAACTAGTCTATTGCCCCTAAGTTTATGTTTTTTCCCTTTTAGAGTATAGTTTCGCTCTCTCTTTTATGTATCATCCATCCAATATGGCACATAATATATTATAGTTATACTAAAGTGGCGCAGGGAATCAGATCGTAAATAATGTAAGCCACGCTAAAACTTGTGTACCACAACTGTTACTTGCAGCTGCTATGTTTTTAAAAATTGTTTTACTATCGATGATTTGGGAAAAAGTAGTAGTCCGTGCAGTTGATTGCTCCATTATTTTCAATGAAACAACTAATGCTCTTAAAAATAATAAATAAATTGTGTGCCCCAATGGCCCAATGGTATAAATTTGTAAGCACTAGTTTTAGTACGAATCACCTATTCTATATTCTTCCATTTTATACTCCATTGTTGGTTTTTTTTTTTAATGATTTAAGTGTAGTTTCCCTAGATTGATGCAAGTATTCTACGATACAGTTCTTTGAAATTCATGTGGGTTTTGAAATTTTTGTTTTAGAGTTTATGGATTTTAAAAATTAATTGAATACTAGCTAGAGTATTTATTCTCTATACTTTTTTGAGTTTTTGATACACCCTCCGTCCGATATTAAGGTAATCGTTTGCTTTTTGCACGTGAATTAATTAATATTATTATTTTATATAGAGTAAGTATGTGTATTAATGGTGAGTGATTGGTAGGTGTGAGCCCTTTTATTAAAAAGGGAAAATAGATACCTTTATAGTGGATGATCAAAATGGTAAAATGAACACCTTATCATCGGAGGAATATACTCCCTCCGTCCCACGAATTTTTACTCAAAAATATACTGCATCTTACCTACTATTTATATTTTATTCATCAGTTCCAACAATTTTATTTACTTTTTTACATTTTATTTATTATTTCCAACAATTTTTTTTCTTAATATTACCAATTTATCCCTACTTTTCTTACATTATATATTAAAAAATAACACTTTTAAATTTTTTTTGTTCATATAAATGGATAAAAGCACTCGAGACGGAGGGAATATTTTATTTTTTATATCATGTAATAGGTACCCATGTGGGGCATATATAATAGAGTTTGTAAGATAATATTAGTCCATATAAGAAATGAGTGAGAGAGGAAGGGAAGAGAAAAATATATTAATAAAATATTAATTGAGATGAAAAAATGTATGAAAAGTAAGTAAATAGAGTATTAATATATTTATAAATTAGAGTGATTTTGGGATGCACCGGTGCACTTGAGGTTAATTAGTTAAAAATAGAGGGTAGTGGGTGGTTAATTTTTTTAAAAAATAATTATTTTATTTTATTTGATGGTAGAGATCAAATTAAAATATAATCTAATGGTTAATATCGTCCAGGTACACTGGTGCACCAGGTGCATCGATGCACCAGGTGCACAGCAGTTGGGCTCATTTGGGGTTAGAGCTGTTAAATTAATCAAGCCACTTGAAAACTCGGCTTGACTCGCTCGTTAAAGCTCAAGCTCGGCTCGACTCGTGACTACTCGAACTCGTCTAGATACTCGTTATATTATCGATCTGAGTTCGACTCGATAAGCTCGAATATAATAATAATATTAATGTAAATAATATACTCCATTATGTATATTAATATAGTAATTTCTCCCTCCGTCCCGCCACAAGAGTTACATTTTACTAATTAGGACGTCCCGCTATAAGAGTTACATTTCCTTTTTTGGTAGATGAGACCCATATAAATCAATTACTTTATTTTCATGGGAACCACACACAATACTAATACAACTACTCACTATATATTAAATTATTATAAATCTCAACCCACTACACATTAAAAATTTAAAATACTATATTTCTTAATCTATATGCAAACAGTAAATGTAACTCTTTCTATGGGACGGAGGGAGTATTAAATATATTAATTAAAATTCGGCTTGAATAGGCTCGAAAATGCTCGTTAAGGCTCGAAATCTCGACTCGTTTTGCTTAATGAGCCGAGCCGAGTTCGAGTTGTAGTTGAATAATTTTCGAGTAGAGCTCGAGTTCGCTCGTAAGCTCATTATCAAATCGAGCCAAACTCAAGCTCGACTCGATAACTACTCGAGCCGAGCTCTAGTATATCGCTCGACTCGTTTAACAGGCGTATTTGAGGTGTTTCTTAAAACCTTATAGGTTAAAAAAAAATCAAATTACAATATGTGTGTTTATAAAACCTGAAGTCGATTTTAAAAATTAGAAACAAACATAATATTATGTTAATTTGCGGTTTTAAAAATCGATTCCGAATTTGAAAAGATGATTTTGGGTGAGATCACAATAACATCATTTTATATTTTTTAATTAAATATCATTTTTATTATACATATCATTATTTTCTTTTGAAATGTTGTTATTTTTTTATTTATATTATAAATTGTCCATAGAATAATTCATTATAATATTATCATTTTTAAAAAATTAACTATAATTTTTCATTAAAATATTATCACTTCCAGTCTCACACAATTCGTTATCTTATTTCTAAAAGGGGCCAGCTATTTGCACCCCAAAATTACTGAACGTACCCCAAAAATATTTAAATTGACATAATTATCCTTATAAAATTTATATATGTTCGGTTGCAACAACCGAATAGTTATCCATCTTACCTGTTCGATTGCAACCAAACAGAATAAAGAATTCATATATCTTATCTGTTATCTGTTCGGTTGCAGCAACCGAACAGATAAGTACATCCCAACTAATTTGGATAATCTTGTTGATAACTACTTCCTCCAGCTATCATCAATCGGTTACAGTCCATCAACCATCACACTCTCTTTTAATCATCATGTATCTGATGTACAGCTTAATAGCTTTTGAGAAAATAAACAAAATACATGAAGTATTCAAGAATGAGTTACATCTCCATCAGCAGCCTCACCACCCCACAGTAGAGGCTGATGGAATCATAGTAACCCTCAAAATTGCATTACCAAAGTACTCAGGGCTGATGGAATCACAGTAACCCTCAAAATCGCATTACCAAAATACTAAAAAATGAGTAAGTAAGCAAGTTTTTGTTGATTCTAGATTCTATCAAATCACTGGTCCACTGCTACTTCTGTTGATAGAATCTAGAATCAAGAGAAACGTACAAGAGAAACATGCTTACTTTCACTAGTAGATGAATTACCAATGTCATAAAACTTATTTGTTATCTTATCTATTCAGTAATATAGATATAAATTAAAAAAATCACAAATCTTGTTTTGTTCGGTTGCTGCAACCGAACACATAAGATGAATAAATTCTTTGTTCTGTTCGATTGCTGCAATCGAACAGATAATAGATGAATTTTTTGTTCTGTTCGATTGTTGCTATCGAACAGTTTATTAGATAACTGTTCGATTACAATAACAGAACAAATATAAATTTTATAAGAATAATTATGTCAATTAAATATTTGTGGGGTATGTTCAGTAATTTTTGGGGTGCAAATAACCGCTCCCTTTCCAAAAATAAGTTAAAAAATCACCGTAACATTTATCAAGTGACCGTGGGACTGTTGTATCATATGCCTAAATTTGTGCCATATCAACTAATTTCTTCCTCATTTTTCCATGATTTCCTTCATGCTATAATAATTAATAAATATCCCTTTATGCAACTAAGTTTTACACACACATTTCTTACTTTTTACAACTTCTCCAATTTATCCTTCAATCATTTCCCATAATTTTCATTCATATAATTTTTAATTACAATTATAATTTCACACCCCTATGTTTACTCCCTCCTTGTTAGATGATAAATTTCATACTTTCCATTTCTATCAATCTCACAATAAACTTCATCATAAAAAAATATTTTAAAAAAATCACATCAATCTCAATTTCAAAATACATTTTAATTTCAAATTTAACGTTCTCACAATCCTACTTAACGCACATAACATACTTAAAAATTTATTAATTATCTAAAAAAATTATAATACTCTCCAAAAATCAATAAAATTTGTCATTTTTCTTTTTAACTCGGTATCTACAATACCAATATAATATAATGTGGGGGCAAAGGGAGTAATGTTTATTCTTATATAGTTTAATGTTAATTTTTAAGAATATAATTGTAATTTTACCCTTGTGGTTTATATAATATTATATTTTGTGATTTATGGTTTATTTTGCCCATAAAATTTACTCCATCCGTCCCCTTGAAAGGTATCCCTTGACTTTTTGCACATGGATTAAGGAGTATAATAATTTAATGTATAGTAAGGTAAGAAAAATAATATTTTAATGTATAGTAGGTAGTTGTATTAGTGTTGAGTGTGGGGTCATGTGTAGTGGTTGTAGGTCACATCAATCCAAAAAAGAAAATGAATATTTTGTAAAAGAACGGACCAAAATAGAATACATATCAAGGGGACGGCAGGAGTAATATTTATCTTTAGAATTTACTATAATGAGTAATAACTAGAATATGGGCAAGTATTATGTAAGACCGTCTCACATAAGCTCTTATGTGAGACTAATAAAAGGTGATAAAATCATTAATGAAAAATGATATATAATGGTGCAGTGAACTATTTAAAATAATTTATAGTGTAGTACAAATAATAAATGATAACGAGAGTGATAATGATATTATCACTTTTCATTCGTCTCGTGTAGGGTTTACGTAAAACCATTGTTCTAAAAATCGAACAAGACCGGTCGGTTGAACCGAGAACCGAAGCTGAAACCAGTCCGGAGATACCTTAAAACCATTTTTTCAATTAAACAGGAAAGAACCGCTTTGAACCGGTCAAAACCGGTAAACCGATAAAATCGATAGAATCGGAAATGGCCGGTTTTATTTCCGAACTCTGTTTTACTCGCAAACAATTTCAATTCTAATTCAGTTCTATTCGCAAACAAATGACTGAAATCTAATTGTAAACAAAAAAACTGAGATCTAAGAAAGATCTATTCCCTCCGTCCCAGTCAAACTGTATCGTTTGACTGCATAAAGCTCACACAAAAGTTACAGTAAACGTAGCAATATGGGCGGGACGGAGGTAGCATTCGCAAACAACTTGAAATGAGTGAGATCTAATTATAAAAAAAAAGAAGAAGAAGACTAAGATCTAAGAAAGAGAACAGAACAAGCGGCCCATTCTCTGAATTGGTACTTCGGCAGGCAACAACTTTCGGCGATGTGTCGAAACGGCGCCACCATCCTCTGTCAAACGTGGCAGAAATTTTTAAAACAAAATTATAAAATTATTGCAAGAGAGTAAAGAAACAAATGAGAGAGAGAAACGATTGCTGTGACTAAAAAAGAGAGAGGAGAATGTCTGTGTTTCAAAATTATAAGAATGAGAAAGGGCATATTAGAGAGAGAGAGAGTGTGGGGCGCGTCTCACGTCTGTGAAATGGGGCAGAATAGAGATGCCCTAATGTTTAATGCTTTAACATTATATATAAAAATTATATTTATTAATTAATATAAAACTCTAAATAGTAAGTATGGTGTTTCAGTATTTTCTGTTACTTTTAGAGTATTTATTACTATTATTTATGTTGATTTTTTTTTATATTTTACTTTATATTTTTATGGTATTAACTATTAAGTTGAAATTATAAACTAATAATCAATATTTTTAATTATATTTTATTAAAATTTTAATTTATTATCATTTTTAATAGTGATTTATATATAATAAAAAAATAAATATAATTAAAATGAAGTAATTTAATTTTTCCGGTTAAACCGCGGTCCTACCGATCCGATCGGTTGAACCTCGAACCGTTAGGGCTATCGATTTGATATCCGATCCGGTTTTCTAATCACTGCGTAAAACTATCTCATATATATATATACTCCCTCTGTCCAGCGTTAATGTTGATGTTTGTTTTTTGCACGGAGATTAAGACATAATATTTTAACATATAGTGAGGTGAGAGAAATAGTAATATTTAATATAAAGTGGATAGTTATATTAATATTGTGTGTGGATCCTACACGGAATAATTAATTATTTTGTGTGGGCCCAACTTGACAAAAAAACAAATGTAAACCTTAACTTGGGACAACTAAAATTTAAAACGTAAACTTTAATGTGGGATGGAGGAAGTATATATTATTTTATTTTAAAAGGAAGTTAGTTCCATCTAAGGGTGGAAATAAACTTAGACTGCCTGACGCTGTCTACGGCTTGGTCTGATACTATTTACTCCCTCCGTCCCACTAAAGTTGTACTCCCTCCATCCGCTTCTAAGGTAATCATTTGTTTTTTGCATGTGGACAATTCTAAAGTCTTTATTTGCTTTTTGCATATGGATTAAGGAGTATTATTATTATAGATAAAGTGTGTAGTTGTATTAAAGGGAAGTGATGTGTCATATTGTGTACTTTTTTAACAAATAGAAGAAATGATACCTTTGAAGCGAACGACAGGAATAGTGAAATGGATACCTTTGAAGCAGACGGAGGGAGTATAATTTTTTTTGCACAAAAATTAAGGTGTATAAAAATTTAATAGGTAGTGGATTGAAGATGTAATATTTTAATGTGTAGTGGGTAGGTGCATTAGTGGTGTGTGTGAAGTGTGTGTGGGCTCCATATGAATATGTTAATATTTTTTTGAGACTCATATGCTTAAAAAAAATGTAACAATTTATGTGGGATAACCCAAAAAAGAAAATGTCACAAATTCTATGGGACGAATGAAGTGTTTAACAAAGAGATTAAATAAAGACCTATTTGAAAACTTATTTAACTAAATAGACTAGGTTTAAACTTTGATAAAAGCTTATAAAACTTAACCGACCTAATCTATTTAAGTTAAATTAAATTTTATATGCATATATATAATACTATGTTCATATAATTAAATATTTTATTTTTTTTAAATAAAATATAGTAATATGTATAATTATTTTTAGGCAAAAGTTTCTGCGTCCCCGGGGACACGGAGGGATACTCCGTTTCCCCATGTGAACACAATCCTCCCACTCCAATTCTATTTAAGTGTATGTATTGCTAGAGGTTCAAATTGCAAAAGGACATGAAAATTACAAAAGCGCACAAAATATGCTCCGTACGCACGGGTGCACAGGAGCCTCACTCTTTTTTTTTATTTTGGATTTAAGGACAGTACGGTCCTTTTAAGTACATATTGATAAAAAAGAGAAATTTAATTAATTTTAGTATTAATTTTGCGCTTGTGTGTTATTTATTTTTTAGTATAAATAAATACATGCTACTTACGCGACTACGAAGTAATATATAAAAATATGTAAAAAATAAATCTTACCAGTCCAGAAGTAGTGGCCCGCGGCTCAATTATGGGAGCATCTTTCTGTAAAGCTGATTAGGAATTTAACTAAAAATGTTTATATGCTTCAATCTTTAATCACATTTGCTAATATAGTACTACTCCCTCCGTCCCAAACTCATTATCTTTTACTTTTTGTTTTTATTCATTTCAAACTAATTGTCTTACTCCAAAAAAAGAAACATCATATCAATTCTCACCCTTAAAAGTTCATCTTAATTATAATTTTACCACACCACCAATACACATAACATACTTTATAATTTATTTATTACCTAAAAATACCACAATACCCTTAAAAAGTCAATAAATTATTCAAAAAACAAATTTTCTTAAACTCCGTGTGTACAGTAACGCAGACAACGAGTTTGGGACGGAGGGAGTATTATTTTATATAAAGGCAAAATAAATCGAAGATCTCCACGTTATCAACTTTTAATTTGACAAGTGATTAATTTTTTATTTATTTATTTTTTAATTTTAAAAATCATTTGAGCCTTAAAATGTTGTTGAAAGCCTTTAAATCCGATTAACTAGTTCAACTGGTCACTGGGTTCCTCAATTAGGAGGGGAGATATAAGGAGATTTTGAGAACGTGAAGTATGATGCTTGATGAACTAACTACTAACTTACTAACAACTAATATTTACCGATAAAAAAAGAAAAGTAAAGTCTTTATATTTTTTTAACGAAATACTATTCCATTAGTAAAAATCATAATTTCATTGCTAGATTTATTTATTAACGGATTAACGTAGTTAATAATTTTCCATTGGTAGATGGTGGTTGATAAATTTTTTAGCAATGAAAATTCAATTCTATTAGTAAATAATTTCGTTGGTAATTTATATATTCGTTGATAATTCATTGATAAATAGCAACTGATTTTATTTTGTTGGTAAAAACAAAATGAATCCGTTAGCATTCAGTTGTTAAAAGAAAATTATATTTTTTTTGTTGGCAATTCATTGACAAAATCCATTGCTAAAAAAGAGTACTCCCTCCGTCCCACCCAAAGGGTCACTTTTTTCCATTTTGGGCGTTCCCACACAAAGGGTCCCCTTTCATTTTTTATACACATGGAACCTAGACACACCCACTAATACAATTAAAATATGAGCCCACACTCCTACTAATACAACTACCCACTATATGTCTTCTATTTTTATGTAGGAATGATATAAAGTCATCAATATTTAAAAAATGAAATAAAAAACAATTAGTATAATGTATTACTTTCTTAGTCCCTACTATATGTCACGTATTTTTATGTAGGGATTTAAGAAAAGAATGTTCTTTTATTTATAAAATAGGAAATAGAATAAATATTTTAGTTAATTTAATTAAAAAAATGTGTGTAAAGTTATTGAGATATATGAAAGAGTGAGTAATATGTTGGGATCAGTGGCTGATCTAAAAAACCGAGGTGGGGTTGGGTGGGGTGGGCTAAATTTATTATTAAAGAAAATAAAAAAAAATAATAATTAAAAAATATTAAAAATATATATATACACACCCACACGAATCACCTTCTCAAAAGTGCACGGGAAATAGGCTAAATTTTAATATTTATTGTAATGAATTCATAGAATATATATAATTTGAGAAAATATATTTATTTTTTAGCTTCATTTGGGTGAGCTTAAAACATTTTTAGATTGAGCTAAATTTAAAAATACAAATTATTTACATATAATATAACGGGCTTTTGGTGGGCAGCCCAGGGCTAGATCCGCCGTTGGTTGAGATGCATGTAAAAAATAGATATTATTATGTATTTTTTTAATCATTTTTAGTAAAAATAAAATGTAAAATATTTTGATAGACAAATAATAAAGGAAAGTATGAAATTAATTGGTGAACAAGGTAGTATTGATCTCTGTCATTTGTCTGTCATAATACAGCTTTTACACCCATTTTTGGTAGTAGCACAATTTTGTAATTGTAAATTCGAATATTCTCAAAAAACAACTGTAGAAGTCTCAATCTAAAAAGATAAGTAAGCATGGCACTTATATTTTAAGAATTAATTTAACTTTATATCTGAGTTTATAGGTTGACTTTTTATCGGTTGATTTAGTCATCTGCAAAAAATAAAAAGTTGATTTAGATTTTAAAGTTTATTTAATCTGATGAATTATGGAGGGATATGATTTTAAAAAGTTAACAATATTATAATAAAGATAAGAGAACATATTATAAAAGAGAGAGGAAGAAGAGATAAAAATTACTCCATAAAGTTCACAATTACTTTAGCTAAAATAATTAGGAGTGTGAAATTGTGCATGTATATATGACAAAATAACTAAAATTCATAAATATGTGATAATTAATATACCGCAGATATCTGCGCCTCTAATTTTATTTCATACACTCTTTACTTAATTACACTTAGGTGTAGAAAGGTGTAGCCATACAATTAATATGGGTAATACGTCGTTTGGTAGGCTTTATAAGGGGCCGTGTTTATTTTCTTGTTTGGCAGATAAGCACTGCTGGCTTTTACATTGTTAGTATCACGGTTGGTGCCTGATTATTATTAAAGATTGCACAGTAAATCATATATAAAACTAAAATTACAGAATTGGGTCTCCACCCAATAATAAGTTTGACATCATCGATTTTAATCTGTTCTTCGTCAACCAGAAGACCATTTCACTTCCATTCGTTCCCCATACAAGTTATGCTACATCTCCTTCAACTAGTTCCCCCAACTCCCTGCAATTGCAATTACTGATTTATTGAACATTCTCCTCCACCTTAAAAAATTAGGGTTCTCAGTATATCTCCTCTATTGCTGCATTTTGGCCTAATTTTTTCTCCCAAGATGAATACAGAAGATCAAATTCATAAGACTATAGCTTCTCCATCAATTCAAACATAGGAGCTCTGGCGGCCGTTGAAGTTTGGCCAATTCTCAATGGAGGCAAAGATAAACTTAACTGAACATCATGTGGAACTCTCCAAAAAGAGAAAGATATCCGACGACAAGGGCAAGAAGCCAGTGCAAAATCACAAGTTCAGTGGGGATTGCTACAACTGTGACAAACCCAACCACAAGGCTAAAGATTATCGTCAACCTAAGAAGAACAAAGGCAAGAACCACAATACCAACGTGATTGCACGGGCTCTAACTGAGGATGACTTGACTGCTGTGGTCTTTAAAGCCAACTTGGTGGAAAATCCAAATGAGTGGTTTGTGGACACTGGCGCTACCCACCACGTCTGCTCGGAGAAAAGTGCCTTCTCCACTTATGTGCCCGTTGAAGGGAGGAAGCTGCACATGGGAATCAAGCCTCATCTGATGTAGCCGGTTGTTGGGAACATGACTCTTAAGCTCACCTCCGGGAAAGAACTGAAGCTGAAGGATGTGCTGCATGTCCCAGACATCTGCAAGAATCTGATCTCAAGCTCCCTACTAGTTAGTCATCAGTTCAAGCTTGTATTTGAGTCTGATAAACTAGTGCTTAGCAAGTTTGGCCAATTTTTGGACCAGGGTTATCTTGATAATGGACTTTTTAAGCTCAATGCAATGATTGTAAGCCGTGAAGGTAAGAAAGTTATGAATAAAAATACTTCTACTTCTGCTTATATCGTTGAGTGCTCCTTAATGTGGCATTTAAGATTGAGACATGTAAATCTTAAATCGATTAAAAGATTAAATAATCTTGATTTACTTAAAGTAGCATATGTTGAGACTTCAAGTAAATGTGAAGTGTGTGTAGAAGCAAAAATGACAAAGCAACCATTTCCAATAACGGAAAAGAGTACTAAACCTCTAGAGTTAATCTACACTGATACGTGTGATTTAAAATTTGTGCAAACTAGAGGGGGGAAAAGTATTTCATTACTTTTATTGATGACTGCAAAAGATTTTGCTATGTATATCTCTTGAGGAGTAAAGATGAAGCTTTAGAAGCATTCAGACTCTATAGGAATGAAGTTGAAAACCAACATAATACCCGGATTAAAATAATTCAAAATGATAGAGGTGGCGAATACTTAGCACCGTTTGAACAAATATGTGCCGAATCTGGTATCATACATCAAACAACGGCTCCTTATTTACCTCAATCAAATGGCGTTGCTGAACGCATGAATAGAATTCTAAAGGAAATGATGAACGCAATGTTAATCAGTTCAGGATTGCCTTAGAACTTGTGGGAGAGAAGATATCCTATCAGCTAACCACATTCTGAATAAAATTTCACACAAATCTAAGGATCAAACTCCTTACGAAATATGGAAGGGACATAAATCGTCATACAAATACCTCAAAGTGTAGGGATGCTTGGCCAAGGTTGAAGTGACACTACCTAAACAAGTTAAAATTAGACCTAAAATGGTTGATTGCATATTTGTTGGGTATGCACTTAACAGTAATGCCTACAGATTTTTGATTCACAAATCAGAGATACCTGGCATGACTGAAGGCACAATGATAGAGTCAATGAATGCAATATTCTTTGAAAACGTATTTCCTAGTAAAGGAAATGAACAAGTGAGTTCTAGCTAAAGATCACTTGAAGATAGTATTACAGTTCAGTCTATCTAAGAAAGTGTAGAACCAAGACGTTGTAAAAGAGCTAGAGTAGAAAAAACTTTGGTCAAGATTTCTTCACATATGTGGTTGAAGATGAGCCCAAATCTGTAACTGAAGCTCTATCTCGTCCAGATGCACCGTTCTGGAAAGAAGCTATAAACAGTGAAATTGACTCCATCATGCAAAATCACACGTGGGAATTGGTAGATCTACCAAAGGGTTGTAAGACCTTAGGATGCAAATGGATCCTAAAAAGAAAGTATAAAGTTGATGGGTCAATAGATAAATATAAAGTCAGATTGGTGGCTAAAGGCTTCAGGTAAAAGGAAGGGTAAGATTTCTTTGATACTTACTTACCAGTGACACGAATTACGTCTATTCGTGTACTTATATCGATTGCTGCATTGCACAATCTAGAGATCCATCAAATGGATGTGAAGACAACCTTCTTAAATGGTGAGTTGGAGGAAGAAATATACATGGACAAACTAGAAGGCTTTATAGCACCTGGAAATGAGAAAAAGGTGTGCAAACTTATGCGATCATTATATTGACTTAAACAAGCTCCAAAATAATATCATGTGAAGTTTGACAACACAATGATGTTAAATGATTTTCGAATCAACGAGTGTGACAAGTGAGTGTATGTAAAAACTACACCAAATGGATTTGTCATTGTCTGCCTCTATGTAGATGATATGCTTATGATGGAAAGCAGTCATAACATAATCGTTGACACTAAAAGGATGTTGAGTCGAAATTTTGACATGAAGGACATGGGAATAGTGTATGTAATACTTGGAATTAATATCTAAAAGACATCTAATGGAATTACATTGTCACAATCTCATTATGTTGAGAAAGTGTTGAAGAAGTTCAATGCATTTGACGATCTACCGGCTAAGAAACCCATGGATCCAAATGTGTACCTTCACAAAAATAAAGGTGAACCAGTAGCTCAATCTGAGTACGCAAGGGTTATAGGAAGTATAATGTACATAACAAATTGTAAGCGTCCTGACATAGCGTGTTCAGTTAACAAACTGAGTAGATATACGAGTAACTCAAGCAATGAGCACTGGAAAGCATTGAGAAGAGTATTAAGATACTTGAAATACACTCTTGATGTGGGGCTTCATTGTTCTAAGTATCCAGCAGTACTTGAAGAGTACAGTGATGCAAATTGGATATCTAATACAAAAGACTCATTCTCCACAAATGGATACATATTCATTATTGGGGGTGGAGCAGTGTCTTGGAGGTCTACAAAACAGACCAGTATAGCCCATTCCACAATGAAATCTGAGTTCATAGCTTTAGACAAAGTTGGGAAAGAAGCTGAATGGCTTAAAAACTTCCTAGAGGACATTCCATGTTGGAATAAACCAGTCCCGACGGTGATGGTAAATTGTGATAGTTAAACCACAATTGGAAGAGCTCTTAGTGATATGTACAATGGAAAGTCTAGACATATCCATAGGCGACACAATACGGTGAGACAATTGATCTCGAGTAGTGTAATGTCGATTGACTACGTGATGTCAAAAGAAAATATAGCGGATCCGCTCACGAAAGCAATTAATCGAGATCAAATGAATAAATTGCTCGAAGGAATGGGATTAAAATCCACAAAAAAGAGCTGAAACAGTGGAAACCCAACCTTGATGACTGGAGATCCCAAGAACTTGGTTCAATGGAAAAAGAAACTGTGGAGGTTCAAGTGAAACTTGGTATCTACCATTCTTAGTAGAGCAATATTACCAAGTATGGAACCCGTATTGTGGTGAGGTTAAGTCTCTGACTTTTAATAATTCCTAAAAGGCCTAGTAGAGGCTGGTTAAGTATAACGGGGTACTTAAGACAGAAGATCACCCATGTAAGTGTGAAGTGAGTGGTTGCTTCAAGTGAAACACTTATGAATCTAAAGGGGGTTCATGGCTGAAAAGGACCAAAATGTGAGAACAAGGATGATGAGAGGTATTGATGCGTTCACATTGTTGTCTCAGTATACGCTAAGGAGGAATAGTTCAAAGATCTTGTGTCTACTAAGCCACCGGTATACTCGATAGTGTTGGACTACGGAAGGTTCAAAGTTCCAAACTACCTGTCCGGATACATTAGTGTCTCACGAGGACTGGATTGTGTGTCTGCATTTCATGTGGGTTCATCAAACTCCACTCATGTGGGGGACGGTAGGAATTAATTTAATTAGTTAATTAAATTAATTGGATTTAATTAGTTAGTAAGGGTTAATTGTTAAATTAATCACTAATTAAATGAGTATAGTGGGTGAGTGTAATTTGACTCATCTACTTGAGAGATTATGTGAGGCGTAATGTGAATTAATACGAAATTATCGTCCCAGTGGGAGGAAAATCCTCAAAAATCGGATCAAGCCGGAAGATGAATCCTTTCATAAATACTGATTAGAGTAGGTTCGTTGAATCTGGACGCAAAAACCCTCCATACTTGCTGATTAGAGGAAAGCACGCAATCAGCAATCAAATCGTCATAATTGCTGATTGGAGAAAATTACGGCATAAACAATTAATACGTCGTAAATCACACAATCACCATTATGGCTGAGTGGAATGGTGCACCTATAAATAGGATCATTCACCATTCATTCAAACATACCATAATCAACAAGCACTTGCATCACAAAACATTTGCATCTTAGTTAATGATCTAGTTCTCCATCTTCTTGCTATCTCGCCGGAAAGGAAAAGTCATTTTACCTTTGGGGAAGATTCGCCAAGACCGGAGCACTATCGGGGCGTGTTTCTTCTCCACACGCTATTTTCTTGAAGATTCTGTAAAAAGGTGTAAGAAAATCCTTTGCTTCTTTTCCTTTAATTTCAATAATTATAATTTTTGTTAGTACTATTGTTAGTGCGATCTCCCTTCTACATTTCTATCCATATTTTGTAACGTTCTATCCATATTTTGTAACGTGAATGATTGGTGGTGCACATATAAACCAACAAGAAAATAGAAACATAATCCCAACTTGAGAACTTGATTGTACGTGCTACTCTCATACTTAATTGGAATGCATTCTGTATTTATTCTAACAAACTTTGCCATTTGTTGTAACTCCTCCATTCAAAATCGAATAATGAAATACATTATTCTCTCTTTTATCTTTAAGTTCTTCTAAATACTACAATGGAGTTTTTCTTCTTAGGGTATAAGAATGCTAGATTTATACGTTTAGTGTTTTCCGCTATAATATCTTCTTGGTTTAGGGTATAAGAATGGTAGGTTTATAGAAGTAGGTTTATAGAAGTATAATAATACACTGATATTGTCTTAAAAAATTAGGGTAAGTCTTGTATGAAATATATAAGTGAGACTGCTTTTAAGGTTTTTGAACTTTTTTATTATATTAGTATCTCTTTTTATTAATACTACGAATAATTTAGTTAACATGTTATCCGCTATTTATCCGTCTTATGAAAATCTTTAAGTATCACTTTTTTATTAAATATATTATGTGGTAGAGAATCTTCCCGAGATGTTTTAATGAAATTGATAATACTGTGGAGCATTCTTTCATAATTAATTTGGTAAATTTATGGGTTTTTTTAATCTTAAGAAGTGTATGTGTCGTGCAGGGAAAACATCAATTTTGGTCTTGTAGCTAGGTCAAATCTAATTTTATTCCTAAAAATTAATAATTTCTCAAAAGCGTCAAATTCTAGCGAAAAAATGATCTGAAGTGAACTAAAAGAACCAATTTCGAACTAGCGAAAAAATGATCAGAAGTGAACTAAAAGAACCAATTTCGAACAAGAAGAACTACTTTTAAGAAATTATTAATTCTTAGAATTGAAATTGAATTTCGGTTATTATAAAGAATCAAAAGTGATATTTACGCCGTGGCGTGTATATATATAAATAGAAGATATGTAAAGAGGTTGGAAATCTGAAACTGGGAAGCAGTTGGTGTTGTATTTTCCGCACTACTCCCCTTCACCTGTGTTCTCTCCTTCCTACTTCGTCAATTGTTCCTACAAAACTGAATTTCTACCTCTGCTCGCCTCCTCGATCTGTTGCTTCTGTTTCTCATCATACTGATTTCACTTGGGACGACGTCGTTACCTTCTCCAAAGCTCAGCACCACGACTCCAATGACCTCCGCTGCTTCTTCGACAAAGTTGCTCTAATCAATCGCAATTCTGTAATCCTCTCTTATATCTGTTTTCATTCTTAAGCAGGCCTCATGTTTGTTGTTTGTTGAATTTGTTCATTATGTATTGCTTTGGCTTCTCTGAAAATTTGGGGATGTGTTTCAGGAGAAGCAATGTGAATTTATGCCATTTGTAATTGAACAACAGATTGTTGGATATGTTCATAATGAGTAAGCAATGATTTTTATTTTAATTTTTTCCCAGTTTGGAGACGTGCTTCGTCCTTGATTTTGCTGTCTCTCTTCAAATATTATGCTACCTTTTATTCATCTATACTTAAGGTCAATCCTATCATATGTTTGTTTAAGTACTAAGATACATTTCCCTGAATGAAGTTTAACAGCTTTTATCTTAATTTCTGGACATTTTTTGGCATTAATGTGTTTATTCAATCTATAATTTATTAAATTGAAGTGCGAAGCTTCCCCTCAATTAAATCCTTATTCCTTAGAAGTTTTGGGATTTTAGAGAATGAACATTTAATGGGCCTCTGCTCTTGTAGTTTCTGATGATGATAAAGTATCATTTGCTCTAATGGTAACTACGTTGTATGGCTCTGACTTTTTGGCTCGTTGAATTAGGTCTATAGGACATTATCTAAGAGAAGGCCAATGATGCTATAAACTTTGCTTCAATTTCGTACTGGCATGACAGGATTTAAGAGCAATGTTTATTCTTGCCCCATTGAATACTCATGTCTTCAATTGATTTGGTTGCTTGTTGCCTGAGCAGATTTGCTCACCATTTGAGGAGATACGAAAACGTATTTACATTCCCAGAAGAATTCTCTTATGGCAGCAATTTTGGATGCTATGTATCGTTACATTCAATGCTTAGTACACCTGAGAATCGGACAAAAGCTGTTGGAGACGTAATCAAGTGCTTGGGCGAAAACTTATTCCTGGAATTCGAAATGAGGTACTGGTGTAATAGTATATGTCTCAAAGAACTAAAAATAAAAAATAAAAGAAGGTATTTTTAAGTGGATTGGCAGAACATGTTAGGAATTTTTAATTAACGTAAATAGTATGCCATTTACAGCTCTATCCTGTTACATCCTCTTACGGGACACCAGAGTTTTTCTCTCTGGAGCGTGCAGCTGCACCCTACTTTGGAATTAAGGTGACCTCTTTATTTTTTTTTTGTGAACATGTTACATTTACACGTAAGTTATGTTAGTTGACTATTGTTCTGTAAAGTAAAATGTTTGAAGTGATATCTCCTATACTATTAGGCATTAGAATTGTGTGGGTTTGAAATATTAAAAGGAATGAAGTGATTTATCATATCTATTATCTAGTGCAGCTGATGATTGAATTCCTGCAAATGTAGTTAGAAAGTTTCTAGAATTACTTGCTTGTGGCATAAACAAAATTGTCTTGTTAAAAGATTATGTTGTAATGTAGGCTTATGGAGTTCACATGAATGGCTATGTTGAAATAGACGACCAGGAATATCTATGGGTAGGAAAGAGAAGTAAAGTAAAACCGACATACCCTGGCAAGCTTGATCATCTGGTTGCTGGAGGGCTGGTATGAATTTCTCTCTGTCATGCTCTGATATTGGGTTTTATGCACGTGACTCATTTTTGCTTGGTAACTTGAAAAAAATGCTTTTGGAGTCGCATTTGTTCGCCTTCTGGTTCAAGATTTTTCCCCATCTTAAATCTGTTATGGATTTGCTTTTGCAATGGAAATCTTTTTCCAAGAGTTAGAATATATCCTTGATGAGTCTGCTGATAATAATTTTTTCCTTTTTCTACAAAAATAATCTAATTGCATATGAGCACAGCCTCATGGGATATCTTGTGGGGAGAATCTTGTGAAGGAATGTGAAGAAGAAGCTGGGATACCAAGATTTATTTCCAGCAAGTAAGTTACTAATGCAATGTCTAGCCATTTCTTAAACCATTGGAAAAGTATGATTGTTGTCGTATGAAAATTATTATCTTCAGCTCCCTTGTCGAGTAAAATTTTCATTACAAAATCTCTGAAGTCCAAGTCTTAGAAAGTCATGCATCTTTTGCTTTGAGTAAACTTTAGTCATATGATCCCTCCTTCAATGAATCAATAAATGATTTGGACAACTCAGAGCCACAGCAGTTGGAGCCGTATCTTACATGGACATTGACGGTTATAGATTCAAGAGAGACGTTCTTTACTGTTATGATCTAAAGCTTCCTGAGAGCTTTGTCCCTAAGAATGAGGGTCAGGTTCTTCAACTTTATAGTTTCAACTCTAAAGCTTCTATTGACATGTAATCGAGCTCTTTTTACTCACAGATGGAGAGGTGGAGAGTTTCCAGCTGATCCCTGTTAAACAAGTTGCAAATATCATCTGGAGCACACAATTTTTCAAGGAAAACTGCAATCTCATTATCATAGATTTCCTCTTCCGCCACGGGTATGATCTTTTTTGAAATAGTAGCTAAAAATTCTGAATTTTTTTCTTCTACAATCAAGAAAAAGAAAAATAGTTTCAGTTGGCAATTGACTTCAGGACCAATGAAATACTGTTCATTTTGTAGTTTGCGTGAATAATTATCAAACCTCAATTATTTGCTGTTAAAATCCTCAGCATCCAGTCAATTGAAAGTTAACAAAACATAGACACATGCACACCATGCCTTTCTGTTTTTCTTGTTTATTTGTCGTCTGGCATTTAACAACATTTATTTATATCTGTATCGATCTCTGCATGTACGACACTACATAGTGCTTAAATTGTATGTTCGTGTGGCCTTATTTTAAATGCAGGTATATTAAACCCGAAGGGCGAGGATATTT
The DNA here is from genome assembly GCA_023678885.1 of Pogostemon cablin. Classification (NCBI taxonomy): domain Eukaryota; kingdom Viridiplantae; phylum Streptophyta; class Magnoliopsida; order Lamiales; family Lamiaceae; genus Pogostemon; species Pogostemon cablin. The sequence continues at coordinate 15,875,758 of CM042978.1, read as the reverse complement.
GAAACTACTCAACAGTCTAAGAAATGGAGATTGCACCTAAACTAAGTAACTATCTCTCTCATTTTTTTTTCTTTTTTTGTTTAAGATGGAATTGAACGTGTTCATCTTCTAACTAAAAGGTAAGAGTAGGATGTTATCTTAAAAGCAGTGAGAAGTGGAATAAATTAAAAGTAACATTGATTCTTTTTGGTAAAAATAAATAATTGTCGAAATTCCCTTGCACTTCAATTTTTTGCTTTGCATTTTTGGAGTTCATTCAACTAGTCTATTGCCCCTAAGTTTATGTTTTTCCCTTTTAGAGTATAGTTTCGCTCTCTCTTTTATGTATCATCCATCCAATATGGCACATAATATATTATAGTTATACTAAAGTGGCGCAGGGAATCAGATCGTAAATAATGTAAGCCACGATAAAAATTGTGTACCACTACTGTTTCTTGCAGCTGCTATGTTTTTAAAAATTGTTTTACTATCGATGATTTGGGAAAAAGTAGTAGTCCATGCAGTTGATTGCTCATTATTTTCAATGAAACAACTAATGCTCTTAAAAATAATAAATAAATTGTGTGTGCCAATGGCTCAATAGTATAAATTTGTAAGCACTAGTTTTAGTACGAATCACCTATTCTATATTCTTCCATTTTATACTCCATTGTTGGTTTTTTTTTTAATGATATAAGTGTAGTTTCCCTAGATTGATGCAAGTATTCTACGATACCGTTCTTTGAAATTCATGTGGGTTTTGAAAATTTTGTTTTAGAGTTTATGGATTTTAAAAATTACTTGAATACTAGCTAGAGTATTTATTCTCTATACTTTTTTGAGTTTTTGATACACCCTCCGTCCGATCACGTGGATTAATTAGTATTATTATTTTATATAGAGTAAGTATGTGTATTAATGGTGAGTGATTGGTAGGTGTGAGCCCTTTTATTAAAAAGGGAAAATAGATACCTTTATAGTGGATGATCAAAATGGTAAAATGAGCACCTTATCATCGGAGGAATATACTCCCTCCGTCCCAGGTATTTTTACTCAAAAATATACTACATCTTACCTACTATTTATATTTTATTCATCAGTCCCAATAATTTTATTTACTTTTTTACACTTTATTTATTATTTCCAATAATTTTTTTTCTTAATATTACTAATTTATCCCTACTTTTCTTACATTATATATTAAAAAAATAACACTTTTAAATTTTTTTTTGTTCATATAAATGGATAAAAGCACTCGAGGGAATATTTTATTTTTTATATCATGTAATAGGTACCCATGTGGGGCATATATAATAGAGTTTGTAAGATAATATTAGTCCATGTAAGAAATGAGTGAGAGAGGAAGGAAAGAGAAAAATATATTAATAAAATATTAATTGGGATGAAAAAATGTATGAAAAGTAAGTAAATAGAGTATTAACATATTTATAAATTAGAGTGATTTTGGGATGCACCGGTGCACTTGAGGTTAATTAGTTAAAAATAGAGGGTAGTGGGTGGTTAATTTTTAAAAAAAATAATTATTTTATTTTATTTGATGGTAGATATCGAATTAAAATATAATATAATGGTTAATATCGTCCAGGTACACTGGTGCACCAGGTGCATCGATGCACCAGGTGCACAGCAGTTGGGCTCATTTGGGGTTAGAGCTGTTAAATTAATCAAGCCACTTGAAAGCTCGGCTTGACTCGGCTCGACTCGTGACTACTCGAGCTCGTCTAGATACTCGTTATATTATCGATCTGAGTTCGACTCGATAAGCTCGAATATAATAATAATATTAATGTAAATAATATACTCCATTATGTATATTAATATAGTAATTTCTCCCTCCGTCCCGCCACAAGAGTTACATTTTACTAATTAGGACGTCCCGCTACAAGAGTTACATTTCCTTTTTTGGTAGATGGGACCCATATAAATCAATTACTTTATTTTCATGGGAACCACACACAACACTAATACTACTACTCACTATATATTAAATTATTATAAATCTCAACCCACTACACATTAAAAATTTAAAATACTATATTTCTTAATCTATATGCAAACAGTAAATATAACTTTTTCTATGGGATGGAGGGAGTATTAAATATAATAATAAATATATTAATTAAAATTCGGCTTAATTAGGCTCGAAAGCTTGTTAAGGCTTGAAATCTCGACTCGTTTTGCTTAATGAGCCGAGCCGAGTTCGAGCTGTAGTTGAATAATTTTCGAGTAGAGCTCGAGCTCGCTCGTAAGCTCATTATCAAATCGAGCCAAACTCAAGCTCGATTCGATAACTACTCGAGCCGAGCTCTAGTATATCGCTCTACTCGTTTAACAGGCGTATTTGAGGTGTTTCTTAAAACCTTATAGGTTAAAAAAAAATCAAATTACAACATGTGTGTTTATAAAACCTGAAATCGATTTTAAAAATTAGAAACAAACATAATATTATGTTAATTTGCGGTTTTAAAAATCGATTCTGAATTTGAAAACCCACAATTATGGCAAGGTGATTTTGGGTGAGATCACAATAACATCATTTTATATTTTTTAATTAAATATCATTTTTTTTATACATATCATTATTTTCTTTTGAAATGTTGTTATTTTTTTATTTATATTATAAATTGTTCATAGAATAATTCATTATAATATTATCATTTTTAAAAAATTAACTATAATTTTTCATTAAAATATTATCACTTCCAGTCTCACACAATTCGTTATCTTATTTCCAAAAGGGGCCAACTATTTGCATACCCAAAATTACTGAACGTACCCCCAAAAATATTTAAATTGACATAATTATCCTTATAAAATTTATATATGTTCGGTTGCAACAACCGAGCAGTTATCAATCTTACCTGTTCGATTGCAACCAAACAGAATAAAGAATTCATATATCTTATCTGTTATCTGTTCGGTTGCAGCAACCGAACAGATAAGTACATCCCAACTAATTTGGATAATCTTGTTGATAACTACTTCCTCCAGCTATCATCAATCGGTTACAGTCCATCAACCATCACACCCTCTTTTAATCATCATGTATCTGATGTACAGCTTAATAGCTTTTGAGAAAATAAACAAAATACATGAAGTATTCATGAATGAGTTACATCTCCATCAGCAGCTCACCACCGTAGAGGCTGATGGAATCATAGTAACCCTCAAAATTGCATTACCAAAGTACTCAGGGCTGATGGAATCACAGTAACCCTCAAAATCGCATTACCAAAATACTAAAAAATGAGTAAGTAAGCAAGTTTCTGTTGATTCTAGATTTTATCAAATCACTGGTCCACTGCTAATTCTGTTGATAGAATCTAGAATCAAGAGAAACTTACAAGAGAAACATGCTTACTTTCACTAGTAGATGAATTACCATCTTTGTGATGATGTCATAAAACTTATTTGTTATCTTATCTATTCGATTATATAGATATAAATTAAAAAAATCACAAATCTTTTTTTGTTCGGTTGCTGCAACCGAACACATAAGATGAATAAATTCTTTGTTCTGTTCGATTGCTGCAATCGAACAGATAATAGATGAATTTTTTGTTCTGTTCGATTGTTGCTATCGAACAGTTTATTAGATAACTGTTCTATTACAATAACCGAACAAATATAAATTTTATAAGAATAATTATGTCAATTTAAATATTTGTGGGGTATGTTCAGTAATTTTGGGAGTGCAAATAGCCGCTCCCTTTCCAAAAATAAGTTAAAAAATCACCGTAACATTTATCAAGTGACCGTGGGACTGTTGTATCATATGCCTAGATTTGTGCCATATCAACTAATTTCTTCCTCATTTTTCCATGATTTCCTTCATGCTATTATAATTAATAACTATCCCTTTATGCAACTACGTTTTACACACACATTTCTTACTTTTTACAACTTCTCCAATTTATCCTTCAATCATTTCCCATAATTTTCATTCATATAATTTTTAATTACAATTATAATTTCACACCCCTATGTTTACTTCCTCCTTGTTACATGATAAATTTCATACTTTCCATTTCTATCAATCTCACAATAAACTTCATCATAAAAAAATATTTTTAAAAAAATCACATCAATCCCAATTTCAAAATACAATTTAATTTCAAATTTAACGCTCTCACAATCCTACTTAACACACATAACATACTTAAAAATTTATTAATTATCTAAAAAATTACAATACTCTCCAAAAATTAATAAAATTTGTCATTTTTCTTTTTATCTCTGTATCTACAATACCAATGTAATATAATGTGGGGGCAAAGGGAGTAATGTTTATTCTTATATAGTTTAATGTTAATTTTTAAGAATATAATTGTAATTTTACCCTTGTGGTTTATATAATATTATATTTTGTGATTTATGGTTTATTTTGCCCATAAAATTTACTCCCTCCGTCCCCTTGAAAGGTATCCCTTGACTTTTTGCACGTGAATTAAGGAGTATAATAATTTAAAGTATAGTAAGGTGAGAAAAATAATATTTTATTATATAGTGGGTAGTTGTATTAGTGTTGAGTGTGGGGTCATGTGTAGTGGTTGTAGGTCACATCAATCCAAAAAAGGAAATGAATACTTTGTAAAGGGATGGACCAAAATATAATACATATCAAGGGGACGGAGGGAATAATATTTATCTTTAGAAATTACTATAATGAGTAATAACTAGAATATGGGCAAGTATTATGTAAGACCATCTCACATAAGAGCTCACGTAAGCTCTTATGTGAGACAAATAAAAAGTGATAAAATCATTAATGAAAAGTGATATATAATGGTGCAGTGAACTATTTAAAATAATTTATAGTATAGTACAAATAATAAATGATAATGAGAGTGATAATGATATTATCACTTTTCATTCGTCTCGTGTAGGGTTTACGTAAAACCAGTGTTCTAAAAATCGAACAAGACCGGCCGGTTGAACTGAGAACCGAAGCTGAAACCAGTCCGGAGATACCTTAAAACCATTTTTTCAATTAAACAGGAAAGAACCGGTTTGAACCGGTCAAAACCGGTAAACCGATAAAATCGATATAATTGGAAATGGCCGGTTTTATTTCCGAACTCTGTTTTACTCGCAAACAATTCCAATTCTAATTCAGTTCTATTAGCAAACAAATGACTGAAATCTAATTGTAAACAAAAAACTGAGATCTAAGAAAGATCTATTCTCTCCGTCTCAGTCAAACTGCATCGTTTGACAGCATAAAACTCTCACAAAAGCTACAGTAAACGTAGCAATATGGCGGGACGGAGGGAGCATTCGCAAACAACTTGAAATGAGTGAGATCTAATTATAAAAAAAAGAAGAAGAAGACTAAGATCTAAGAAAGAGAACAGAACAAGCGGCTCATTCTCTGAATTGGTACTTCGGCAGGCAACAACTTTCGGCGATGTGTCAAAACGGCGCCACCATCCTCTGTCAAACGTGGCAGAAATTTTTAAAACAAAATTATAAAATTATTGCAAGAGAGTAAAGAAACAAATGAGAGAGAGAAACGATTGATGTGACTGAAAAAGAGAGAGGAGAAGGTATGTAATTCAAAATTATAAAAATGAGAAAGGGCATACTAGAGAGAGAGAATGTGTGGGGGGCGTCTCACGTCTGTGAAATGGGGCAGAATAGAGATGCCCTAATTGTTTAATGCTTTAACATTATATATAAAAATTATATTTATTAATTAATATAAAACTCTAAATAGTAAGTATGGTGTTTCAGTATTTTCTGTTACTTTTAGAGTATTTATTACTATTATTTATGTTGATTTTTTTTTTTCATATTTTACTTTATATTTTTATGGTATTAACTATTAAGTTGAAATTATAAACTAATAATCAATATTTTTAATTATAATTTATTAAAATTTTAATTTATTATTATTTTTAATAGTGATTTGTATATAATAAAAAAATAAATATAATTAAAATGAAGTAATTTAATTTTTCCGGTTAAACCGCGGTCCTACCGATCCGACCGGTTGAACCTCAAACCGTTAGGGCCATCGTTTGATATCCGGTCCGGTTTTCTAATCATTGCGTAAAACTATCTCATATATATATATTCCCTCTGTCTCGCTTTAATGTTGATATTTGTTTTTTGCACGGAGATTAAGACATAATATTTTAACATATAGTGAGGTGAGAGAAATATTAATATTTAATATAAAGTGGATAGTTATATTAATATTGTGTGTGGATCCTACACGGAATAATTAATTATTTTGTGTGGGCCCAACTTGACAAAAAAACAAATGTAAACCTTAACTTGGGACAACCAAAATGAAAAACGTAAACCTTAATGTGGGATGGAGGAAGTATATATTATTTTATTTTAAAAGGAAGTTAGTTCCATCTAATGGTGGAAATAAACTTAGACTGCCTGACGCTGTCTACGGCTTGGTCTGATACTATTTACTCCCTCCGTCCCATTAAAGTTGTACTCCCTACATCCGCTTCTAAGGTAATCATTTGCTTTTTGCATGTGGACAATTCTAAGGTCTTTATTTGTTTTTTGCATATGGATTAAGGAGTATTATTATTATAGATAAAGTGGGTAGTTGTATTAAAGGGAAGCGCTGGGTCATATTGTGTACTTTTTTAACTAAATAGAGGAAATTGATACGTTTGAAGCAAACGTCAGGAATAGTGAAATGGGTACCTTTGAAGCAGACGGAGGGAGTATAATTTTTTTTGGCACGAAAATTAAGGAGTATAAAAATTTAATAGGTAGTGGATTGAAGATGTAATATTTTAATGTGTAGTGGGTAGGTGCATTAGTGGTGTGTGTGAAGTGTGTGTAGGCTGCATATGAATATGTTAATATTTTTTTGAGACTCATATGCTTAAAAAGAAAATGTGATATTTTGTGTGGAATAACCAAAAAAAAATGTCACAAATTCTATGGGACGGATGAAGTATTTAACAAAGAGATTAAACAAAGACCTATTTCAAAACTTATTTAACTAAATAGACTAGGTTTAAACTTTGATAAAACCTTATAAAACTTAACCGACCTATCTATTTAAGTTAAATTAAATTTTATATGCACTTTTATATATATATATATATATATATATATATATATATATATATATATATAAAATTAAATATTTTATTTTTTTAAAATAAAATATAGTAATATGTATAATTATTTTTAGGCAAAAGTTTCTGCGTCTCTGGGGACACGGAGGGATACTCCGTTTCCCCATGTGAACACAATCCTCCTACTCCAATTCTATTTAAGCATATGTATTGCTAGGGGTTCAAATTGCAAAAGGACATGAAAATTACAAAGGCGCACAAAATATGCTCCGTACGCCCGGATGCACAGAAGCCTCACTCTTTTTTTTTTATTTTGGATTTAAGGACAGTACGGTCCTTTTAGGTACATATTGATAAAAAAGAGAAATTTAATTAATTTTAGTATTAATTTTGCGCTTGTGTGTTATTTATTTTTTAGTATAAATAAATACATGCTACTCACGCGACTACGAAGTAATATATAAAAATATGTAAAAAATAAATCTTACCAGTCCAAAAGTAGTGGGCCGCAGCTCAATTATGGGAGCATCTTTCTGTAAAGCTGATTAGGAATTTAACTAAAAATGTTTATATGCTTCAATCTTTAATCACATTTGCTAATATAGTACTACTCTCAGTCCCAAACTCATTATCTTTTATTTTTTATTTTTATCCATCCCAAACTAATTGTCTTACTCCAAAAAAGGAAACATCATATCAATTCCCACCCTTAAAAGTTCATCTTAATTACAACTTTATCACACCATCAACACACATAACATACTTTATAATTTATTTATTACTTAAAAATACCACAATACACTTAAAAAGTCAATAAATTAGTCAAAAAACAAATTTTCTTAAACTCCGTGTGTACAGTAACGCAGACAACGAGTTTGAGATGGAGGGAGTATTATTTTATATAAAGGAAAAATAAATCGAAGATCTCCACGTTATCAACTTTTAATTTGACAAGTGATTAATTTTTTATTTATTTATTTTTTAATTTTAAAAATCATTTGAGCCTTAAAATGTTGTTGAAAGCCTTTAAATTCGATTAACTAATTCATCTGGTCACTGTGCTCCTCAATTAGGAGGGGAGATATAAGGAGACTTTGAGAACGCGAAGTATGATGCTTGATAAACTAACTATTAACTATACTAACAACTAACATTTACCGATAAAAAAAAGAAAAGTAAAGTCTTTATATTTTTTTAACGAAATACTATTCCATTAGTAAAAATCATAATTTCATTGCTAGATTTATTTATTAACGGATTAACGTAGTTAATAATTTTCCATTGGTAGATGGTGGTTGATAAATTTTTTAGCAATGAAAATTCAATTCTATTAGTAAATAATTCCGTTGATAATTTATATATTCGTTGATAATTCATTGGTAAATAGCAACTGATTTTATTTTGTTGGTAAAAACAAAATGAATCCGTTAGCATTTAGTTGTTAAAAGAAAATTATATTTTTTTTGTTGGCAATTCATTGACAAAATCCATTGCTAAAAAAGAGTATTATATCCGTCCCACCCAAATGGTCACTTTTTTTCATTTTGGGCGTTCCCACACAAAGGGTCCCCTTTCATTTTTTTATACACATGGAACCTAGACACACCTACTAATACAATTAAAATATGGGCCCACACTCCTACTAACACAACTACCCACTACACATTTAATAATAATATTTCTTAATCCATGTGCAAAACGCAAAATGCACCCTTTGAGTGGGATGGAGGAAGTTTTTTTTTTGCGCGCGTAACAACTTACTCTTATTGTAAGTATTTTTCGAAGTGTTCTTATAAATAATTTATGAAATTTAAAATTTAAATAAAACTTATAACTACTATGTATTATATGTACGAATGATATAAAGTCATCAATATTTAAAAAAATGAAATAAAAAACAATTAGTATAATGTATTACTTTCTTAGTCCCTACTATATGTCACGTATTTTTATGTGGGGATGTAAGAAAAGAATGTTCTTTTATTTATAAAATAAGAAATAGAATAAATATTTTAGTTAATTTAATTAAAAAAATGTGTGTAAAGTTATTGAGATATAAGAAAGAGTGAGTAATATGTTGGGATCAGTGGCTGATCTAAAAAACCGAGGTGGGGTTGGGTGGGGTGGACTAAATTTATTATTAAAGAAAATAAAAAAAATAATAATAATTAAAAAATATTAAAAAATATATATATACACACCCACACGAATCACCTTCTCAAAAATGGACGGAGAATAAACTAAATTTTAATATTTATTGTAATGAATTCATAGAATATATATAATTTGAGAAAATATATTTATTTTTTAGCTTCATTTGGGTGAGCTTAAAACATTTTTAGATTGAGCTAAACTTAAAAATACAAATTATTTACATATAATATAACGGACTTTTGGTGGGCAGCCCCGGGCTAGATCCGCCGTTGGTTGAGATGCATGTAAAAAATAGATATTATTATTTATTTTTTTAAACACTTTTAGTAAAAATAAAATGTAAAATATTTCCATAGACAAGTAATAAAGGAAAGTATGAAATTAATTCGAGAACGAGGTAGTACTGATCTATGTCATTGTCTGTCATAATACAGCTTTTACACCCATTTTTGGTAGTAGCACAATTTTGTAATTGTAAATTCGAATATTCTAAAAAAACAACTGTAGAAGTCTCAATCTAAAAAGATAAGTAAGCATGACACTTATATTTTAAGAATTAATTTAACTTTATATCTGAGTTTATAGGTTAACTTTTTAACGGTTGATTTAGTCATCTGCAAATAATAAAAAGTTGATTTAGATTTTAAAGTTTATTTAATCTGATGAATTATGGAGGGATATGATTTTTAAAAGTTAACAATATTATAATATTATATTGTTGGATAATAATTGAATGATTAAAAGATAAGAGAACATATTATAAAAGAGAGAGGAAGAAGAGATAAAAATTACTCCATAAAGTTCACAATTACTTTAGCTAGAGTGTTTAAGATTTTTTTTTTATTTTTAATTAGGAGTGTGAAATTGTGCATGTATATATGACAAAATAACTAAAATTCATAAATATGTGATAATTAATATACCGCAAATATCTACACCTCTAATTTTATTTCATACACTCTTTACTTAATTACACTTGGTGTAGTAAGGTGTAGTCATACAATTAATATGGGTAATACGTCGTTTGGTAGGCTGTATAAGGGGCCGTGTTTATTTTCTTGTTGGGCAGATAAGCACTGCTGGCTTTTACATTGTTTATTTCACTTCCATTCGTTCCCCATACAAGTTATGCTACATCTCCTTCAACTAGTTTCCCCAACTCCCTGCAATTGCAATTACTGATTTATTGAACATTCTCCTCCACCTTAAAAAATTAGGGTTCTCAGTATATCTCCTCTGTTGCTGCATTTTGGCCTAGCCTAATTTTTTCTCCCAAGATGAATACAGAAGATCAAATTCATAAGACTATAGCTTCTCCATCAATTCAAACATAGGAGCTCTGGCGGCCGTTGAAGGCGATCTCCTCAACCACGATGGCCCACACTCCTCCGATCACTCAATTTCAGACTCCACTACCATCATTTATTTTTGCACCTTTCAATCCAAATCAATGGATATTTTCAATTTAATTCCCAGAAATATAAAAAATCAAAGATAACCCTCCACCACAAATAGATTGAAGAACACAAAGAGTCACTACCAAGTACCAGAAGTTGCCAACGAATTAAAAAAAAAAAACTGTGGAAGTAAATTCTCCGTCGCACACGCCGGTGTCCGAGTGTATGCGTTTGTGCGTGCTTGAAGAAGTGGTGGCACAAGGCAACCTCCTCGCGTGGGACTCCCTCCTGTCGGCGATGGACTGCCGGCCGCCTCTTCTCCATCATACGGTGAGACGATAAACAGTGAAGAATGAGAGAAACAGTGGAGAATCTCACTCTTTTGAAAATGATAGATGTTCACTATGATAGAATTTTAGTTGAAAATGGTGGATCTTGGGAGACCCACATGGCATATAGCAAGTGAGAAAAAAAAAGAGCTACTGCATCCTGGGACAGGAAGGATGTTGTGATGTATTCCAAATATTTTATTATATATTAAATTAAAGAATGGCATAATTGAAAATTTGTGAAAACATAGGGGTACATAAGTCACATTATGCTTATACAAAACTTTAATTTTACCTACCAAACTCCTTATAAAATTAATTTTATTATTTTATTCAACCTACCAAATAAATTGGTAATATAAATATTACAAGCCTACCTCACCCGTCGTAATACTTATCCCCGTATTACCTCTTTATCTTGTCTTAGTTGCCAAATGAAGTCTGATGAATTATAGAGGGATATGATTTTAAAAAGTTAACAATATTATAATATTATATTGTTGATAATAATTGAATGATTAAAAGATAAGAGAACATATTATAAAAGAGAGAGGAAGAAGAGATAAAAATTACTCCTTCTTAAAGTTCACAATTACTTTAGCTAGAGTGTTTAAGATTTTTTTTTTTAATTAGGAGTGTGAAATTATGCATGTATATATGACAAAATAACTAAAATTCATAAATATGTGATAATTAATATACCGCAGATATTTACGCCTCTAATTTTATTTCGTACACTCTTTACTTAATTAATATACACACGAACAATTAAAATCTACAATTATAAATACACGCACATAAAAAAGACAAATATACCCCTCAATGAGTACATCTACCAAAAATTTTTTAAACATTACACAATACCTCTAACATCATACCCCCCAACTTTATCATCTTTTCAAATGAAGAAAAAAGGAAAAGTGAACCTTCATCATTTATCAAATTGAAACATGTATAGAGAACAAAAGAGAAGAGGCTAATCGAAGAAATTATATTTTTTAAATTTTATGTTTATATATAAATTATGTTATTTTAAACCGAAATAGGGTGCTTTAGATATTAGGTCATTGTGATTGAGTATGGCATATTGTTGAGAATCGAACGTAAGATGTTCGGCCATGGTTAAACAACAGAATGCCCTCTGATCGGCCAACGTCGAACGACATAATGCCTTTTGTTCATCCAAAGTTGGATGACAGAATGCCCTCTGTTCGGCCAATGTCGGATGAACAGATTCAAATTTTCTTCTGTCATTGGTCGAAAAATGCAATAACTTTTGTTCCTGGTTGGCCGAGAAAATCACAACTGCTACAAAGTATATGTACTTTAAAATGACATTTAAGTCACTTAAAATACCTTAAAATAACGTACATTTAACATCTTTTTCGTTTCTTCATCCAACATTATACTGATTCGGTGAGTTTGTGTGCTAAAATTAATAGGTTGAGCTAGGGGTTTCCCACTCTTTGGTAAGAAAATATAAGGAGGGAGGGCGGCTAATGTGTGTTGAAGTTTAGAGAATTGTATGGATTTCATTATTTTTAAGTTTTTAGGAAGGGTGTATTAGGTTTGATGTATGCATGTATTAGGAATGAATATATGGGAGGGGAGATTTATATTCATTAGGGATATTTTTAACTTTATAGTTCTTTGTATTTTGGTAAATATAAGAAAGTGGATGTATGAGAGAGAAAAATGAGTGTAGATATCCATCACCTATTTAATATTATGATAGAATTAAATAAAATAAATAAAATTTATTCACATACATAATATTTTTTAGAGATTAAATATTATTAATACTTTCATCGTACAACTAAATGTAAAGATAAAAATGTATGATTTAAGGTATGCTATTTATTAACAAGATATTTTAATAGCATTAGAATATTTGAATTCAATAAACCTTAATGACTCCAATGATTAAAAATTAAAAATAAAAATTGTAATAAATTATAAATTATTATTTTTATACAAATAATAATTATAACACCTTTTTCTTACTCCAACTATTTTTATTTAAAAAAAATACAATGACATATTTCTTAATAAAAAAAATACAAATTGAAGAAAAAAAATTTTTCATACATAAAAATTAAATTACATTTTTAAACATTTAATTAAGCAAATTCAAATCAATTAATAATCAGTCAACACACATTTATAAAAGAAATTTTTAAAATTCATTAGGTGATGACGTTCGTGTTTTTTCACAAACTTACTTTTTGCAACATTAAAAATACATGAAGTGATGATATGTTTATCTTTTATAAATTTGTTTTAGGCTTATATGTGTTAAGATTTGTACATACAGTCACACTAGTATTATTAATACATTATGTATGTAGATTATGTTAAACGTCAATTTCATCTGAACGTGAAATGGGACTAAATTTTCATCTAAAAACACAGTCATGAGTGAACTCATGGTGGAACTTTAAATGGGTGACGGCGACGTTTAACCTTAACGAGGTTTAACCTTAAAGTACGTTTGATATCATATTAAATGGTAAACTTCGTCTAAAAATTTAAATTAGTATAAAAATATAGGTTAAGTATTTAATCAATTCAATTTTAACATACAGATCTTCAGGGTAAATATCAAAATCATCTTATAAATATGACATTTTCAAATTTTAGTTATTTTTTTAATTGCATTTTTCACTTTTGGTTCTCCGGAATCCGTTTTTTGTCCTTTTGGTCTAAATTCAGTCATTTTTTGCCGGAAATTTAAAAAACTCGCCGGAAAATTATGCGTAAGTTGCAATCGCGCTCAAAATTGGTCCTGTAAGTATGGACTGTTACAGCCTCAGTCCTTTTTTTATTGCAATTTTCGCTTTTGGTCCTCCATTGTCCGATTTTAGTTTTTTTGTCCAAATTTAGTCATTTTTTGTCGAAATTTTAAAGAACTCGCTAGAAATCATGCATGAGTTGCACCTCAAATTCCATTTACTCAAACACCCCAAATATGGAAGGCACCCTTCACCATTTGGATTTATTTAAGATTGCAGATGTGCGTACACAGCACATGCACACATACAATACAATTACACACGGTACGTAAACTTCTTGGTATTAATACAGCATACATAATTAACGTAATACATTACAGACGGGTGTACCATGATCTGCAGCAGCGGACAGAGATTCGATTGGACGAATCAGAGTGGAACAGCGTACACGGCAATGACATCCACGTTATCGCCATTCCTGCCTTTGAATCCCACAATCTTGTCATTCATCAATGGAACCTCAAAGTAAGTTCCAGTTTGGTTGCTCCCAAATTGATAGGATTTTTTATAGTTGCTCCAAAATGTGAGTGATAGAACAACAGTGTTCCCTCCGAAGTCCCCATAGTATCCACTTAACGCTGTCAAATACTCTGTTGGAAAATCAAGCTTCTCCTGCATAACACACCATTCTTGATTTATTTATATTTTCTTACCGATTTCATGTTCATGTAAGAGATCAGATAAGAATTACAAACACTTGTGTAAACCGGGTTCACGGTGCGTGGTCCTCCCTTTCAATCCTATATACTCTATGTGTTGATCTGATGTTTAAATTAAGGGGGGACCATAGAGTTTATGATGTAAACTTGGTTTACAAGAGACTAACTCGATAAGAATTCGTTATTGCCATTTTTTCACCGCCTCCAGCACCGCCATGCTTTTCACCCGGAGAAGGAACGCCGTCCTTATCGTAGACAAGCTGCAGTGAGTCGATGGCTAAGCCACTGTAAATCTTGATTTCCCTCACGCCGGTGTAGCTACTCCCGTCGTCCCAACTCTCTCCTCCGGTGCCTCCGAATGGTCCGATGGCTATAACATTCGCCTGGAATACTCATTGATTAGATCCCAATATCACATATTATTGGTATTCATGTACAACTGGGGCTTGAGTTCGTGTACATGTTAATAAAAATTCTCGAAAGAGTTGGTTAACTAGTTTAGAAAAAGAATTTCAAAAGTATTTTAATGAGTCGAGAGTCAAATAATCTTACAAATAACTAAATTAATTAATAATATCCCTAATAACAATGTCTAGCTAACATGTTTTAAAATGATAAATGAATGCGACGCCAAACAGTTGCAAGATTAGGTGGAAATTTAAGAGATGAAAAGTTATTACCATTCTTGAGTGATATAAAGGGGGATTTATTTTGGTGTGAGTTTTGTATGACAAGTATGGGGATATTTATAGGAGAATTCCTGAGTTGTCCAATAATTACACCAGAAAATTAAAAGAAAAAAAAATTGTAATAGAAGGCTTCCATATATGTTCGGTACAAATCACCTGTTACATGTTACATTATTTGTTGTAAATTATTGAATTATTAACTCTCAAAATATAATAAAATTTATACTCTATAAAAGAAAATATCAAGTTTTAGGGGTAAATATTGAGATTAATTTCCTTCCCATTCATTTATATAACAAATGTAATAAGAGATGTAACATCAAAATATTGTTGGTTGGGTGTCAACTAAAGTCCCACATCGGTTAGAAGTGGAGATGGCGATGAGTTTATAAATGAGGGATAGACTCTCCCTAGCATTAGGCCTTTTGGGCGTGAGCCCAGAGTGGTAAAATCGTGCGGGCCAATGGGCGGCCCAAAGCAGACAATATCATGATATTGGATTGAGTGGGCCCGACTCCGCTGGGCCGATAAGCCAGTGGTTGGTGGGATGTTCGGACCCTCAAACTGAATGGTCTAGCTGTGAGACTTTGGTTGACAGTTGGTGGGATATTCTGGATGGTCTAGCTGCAGGACTTTGGTTGACAGTTGGTGGGATGTTTGGACCATCCAGATGATCTAGCTCCGGGACTTTGTTTGAGGTGTCAACCAAAGTCCCACATTGGTTAAAAGTGGGATGGCTCATGAGCCCTTTTGGGCGTGAGCCCAAAGTGGTAAGACCATACGGGCAAATGAACAGCCCAAAGCGGACAATATCATCCTATTAAATTGAGTGGGCCCGGCTCTCTGGTTGAATAAACCCAATAAATATGTCATGATCTGAGACCATTAACGTTTTCCTTTCACATCTATTGCATGAGCCCTTTTGGGCGTGAGCCCAATATGGTAAAATCGTACGGACCAATGGGCAGTCCAAAACGGATAATATCATCCTATTAAATTGAGTGGGCCCAACCCTCTGGTTGGATAAACCCAACAAATATGTCATGATCTGAGACCATTTACGTTTTCCTTTCACATCTATCTTATTGATATATATATATATATATAATAAAAAAAATATTTTAAAACATGATTAAACATGAATGTTAATAATAGGAGCGAATAAAATACTTTATTTGGACATAGAACAGAAGTAAAAGTAGATAATAGTATTTTTTTATTTAAAAGAGAAATTTATCTTTAAATAATAATTTTTCGCAAATTAAAGAATTACCTGACGAAATAGAGTGCATGATGAATGGAGTACAAGTGCCTCGCTCTCAAATTATAAGCAAATGAACATCGAATTTATTAAGGGATAATGGCGTTATTATAAGCTTGAAGGATTCCACTTGAACATATACTGAAACCATAATTTTTGGAGCAATTTATGTTTGCAAATTGCCCATCACCAAAATACATAAAGTTGATAAGTAGTATCTTGTTATATTGCAGTAATTTATGTTTGTCCTTGATTGGTTTAACAATTCTTCCACATTTGATAGCGAGTTCTGAAATGCAAAAAATAACGCCTCAATAAAGGACGAATTACTCGCAAAATCATTAAGGGATATTACCTTTTTTTTTTATCAATATAAGATATCACGTTTTTATTAAGTTTCTTGATTAGGTATACCCTCGTCTTCTTTAAATGTATTTATTTTGCCATTTTAGTTCAACCCACTACAAAGTTTCTATTTCCTTTTTAATTATATATATACTACACCAAATAACAAAATTCCAAAAAATTATTTAAAATTACACAATATGTAACACTCTAATTCAAAATATAAGAGCAAATTTGTAAAATAACTTTCTAAATCTACCCAATAATATACATGAAACCCTATATTCCTTAATCTACGTTTATATATATTATCAATTTTTAATTTATTATCAAATTTTAATTTATTACACATGTAATAATTCAATTAAATAATTATTATTTTTATTGATCAAATAATATTACTCTCTCAGTCTTGGGTAAATGTTCTCATTTGTTTTTTGCACGTAGATTAAGGAGTATTATTATTTTAGGTGTAGTGTGTAGTTGTATTAGTGGTGAGTAGTGGGTCATATGTGAGGCTCTTTTACTAAAAGTGAAAAATGAGAACTTTTGAGTGAGATACCCAATATAGTAAATATGGACCTTTGGTGAGATGGAAGGAGTAGTTTTTATTAAAAATATTCTACTTTTATCAATCAAATAGAAACATCAAATCGATCCTCATCTTTAAAAGTACATCTTAATTACAAAATTAAATATTCTCATCTACACACACAATATATTTTATTATTTATTTACCACCTAAAAATACTATGTTTCTCCAAAAAGTCAATAATGTTTGTAAACAAATAACTTTTTTTTAAACTCTGTATGACTGTATCTACAATAATGGTGAAGATTAAATTGAAACGGAGAGAGTATTTTTTTTTTATATGAATGTATATACTCTTTCCGTCTCATAAACAAGTTCACACCCCAAATAAGGAAATAGATACAAATCAATAACCACACAACATACTTTAATTTCAAAATTGACACATTTTTACAACTCATATAACTAACTTTATAATTTATTTATTACCTAAAAATATCAAAAGTAAAAGAAAAAATAATTTTTTCTTAAACTCCGTATCTTCAGTAACCGGGAAATTCTCTTTAGGACGGAGGGAGTATCTGTTAATAGAAAAATTAAAGATGAAATCCAAATTTAAGAAGAAAAAAAATACTCCCTCCGCCCCATACTTATGTTCACACTTTTCATTTTCGTCCGTTCCAAATTTATCTTCACCCAAAAAAGGAAACTTCACATTAACTAACAACCTCAAAATTTATCTTAATTTCAAAAATATCACTCACACCTAACACACATAACATACTTTATAATTTAATTATTACCTAAAAATACCACAATACCCCTAAAAAGTCAATAAAAGTTGTCAAAAAGTACATTTTCTTAAACTTCGTATCTATAGTAACGGCGAACATAACTATGGGATGGAGAGAGTAGTATACAAAATTAAACTACATTTTTAAACATTTAATTAAGCAAATTCAAATCAATTAATCATCAGTAAACACACGTTTATAAAAGAAAATTTAAAAATTCATAAGGTGATGACAAGCGTTTTTTCACAAACTTATTTTTTTGCATCATAAAAAATGCATAAAGTGATGAGACGTGTATTTTTTTTTCTTCAAATTTATTTCTGGCAACTATTTCATAAATATACTTCCTTTGTCCCATTTAAAAAGAGTATTTTTTCCATTTTGGTTGTCTCATCTAAAGGGTCCCCTTTTCTTTTTTACATATATTGGGTCCACACACCCTCTCTAATACAATTAAAATACAGGGTCCACATTTCCACTAATACAACTACCTACTACACATTAAATAATAATACTCCTTAATCTACATGCAAAAAAACAAAAGCTCCTCTTATGCCGGGACGGAGGGAGTATGTATTAAGATTTATACACAGCCACACTTTATTATTAGTACAAAACATATATATTCCACCGTCCCCTTCAAAAAAAGTTTTTTTTTTTATTTTAAGCGTCTCATCTAAAAAGTCTTCTTTTCTTTTTTACAACCCACACAAACTAATACAACTAAAATATGGTTTCACACTACTTCTAATAATATAACTACTCAATACACATTAAATAATAATACTTCACTAATCTATATGAAAAAGTAAAAGACCCTAGGACGGAGGGAGTATTTAGATTATTTTAAACGACAATTTCATCAAACACACAGTCTACTCATTTTGGAAAATAATAAATGAGAGAATACTGCAGAACACTATTGTTTGAATATAAGTACCACTAAAAATTAAAATTCAATCTATAAGAATATTTTAATACATCTTCATATGTAAAATTTAAAATTTAAGGTATTACCACGCTTTGATATAGATTATAAGAATAGATAGAAAGAAAAAGGAATTTAAATGGGATCTATAAGAATAGATCAAATTAAAAAGTAAGGCGCTACCCTCTCTCGTTTATGGATTGTTAGAATATGTGAGAATTAAATCAGGATTGTAAGAATAGAACACACCATTAATTAAAGGGGCAGCTATTTACACCCTCAAATTTACTAAATCCATCTTTTAATTTATAAATTTAAAATATATTTATGTTAAAAGACATAAGTACCCATATGTAAATAATAAAATAATATTAATTATGACAATTGTTATATAGACCCCACTTAAATTTTTAAATGCACCCCATCCCTTTAAAAATATCATAACTGTTCCCAATTCCTCGTCTAAAATCTAACAAGCAGTTACCCCAGAGATATGGCCGACGGAGTATATCATGACCATGACGATGAGGCCAAAGGTGATGCATACCCCTGAAAATGTAATTTGAACCATATATTTTATTCACTGCAACTGAACCACACCCTACGAATATCAAGAAATGTGTTCCAATCGCTTCTGCAATTACCTATTCAAATAATTTTTTATTTCTCTTTTATTTATAATTTCTAATTTCTTAAAAATATGCATATAACATCAATATTTGAAAACATACATACATACATACTTTTTGAATGAGTACAACCACTGTAGATGAGGTGCAGAAGGTGGAGGGTTCATCATTTAAGCTCTTTCTGTATTGCTCATTAATACCTGATTCCACAATCCCTTCTTCTATGGCAGACATTTGATCTCTTGAACTTGTTGAAGGCATTTCTCTTTCTATTAATATTTTTTTTATTTCAAAACCAAAAAAAGGAAATCGAGAGTATATATTGTTTGATGATTACAAGTAACGTACTTATTCTCGGAATCTTGATTCCAGCGTACTAAGAATTAATCTGCAGCTATTAAGTTAAACTTGTGCAGTAGGTATTAGGGATATTATAACATAGTTGAGGAAAGAGCGAGAAAGAAGTGAGAGAGAGAAGCATCAACTCAACTATTTCAGCCACCGTCACCTGCTGCAATTATCGGAGCTCCACGAGAACGACAAAGCAGTATACTCAGGCTGTGAAGTAGACATTGTAGGGTCAGCCTACATTTTCATCAAACCCGAATGCACCTTCCTCCTCCACGATCTCTGCTCCTTACCTGCCACGTCAGCGACCACTCCAACCGCAAGCACCCTCTGCGACTCCTCTCTTCGCCGCCGTACAGCGACGCGTGTGGCCGCTTGGGGCACGGATTCACCTACCACTGTGGGACCTGCAAGTTCGATCTTCACGTGGAGTGTGCTTCGCTCCCTGAATGGAGAACCGCAAAGATCATCAACATCCTCTGCTGTTGGTGTCTGAATCTCTATGGGCGGCAATGCGGTACCTGGGTCCTGAGCGATGCGGTACCAGAGACGAGAATCGAAGGATGAGGCGGCAAGGATGATCTGAGGGAACATGGTGGCGGAGGTTATTTTTTCGGTGAAATTGACGCCTCTGTCGTGCGGCCGAGAAACATCATGCAGCGCCTCCGACCACCACTCGTAGGGGGAGATGTTGAGTCGGGAAATGGCGGTGGCGATATTGACGAGCTGCTGCACCTTCTCGTTGAGTTTTAGCCAGGGGATGAGGTCCTTGACTCTGGCGGCAATCGGTAGGTGAGCGATGCAGGAAAGGAGAGAGTTGGTTGAGGGATTGGATTGATCGCATGAGAATGGAACAGCAATCCTGGATTTTTGAGAGAGAAAGAATAGTTCGATTGAGGAGAGGAGAGAGAGTGTCTTATTTTACAACGATATTTAAGTATTTTCACATAATTATATTTTAAATTTATTAATTATTGGGGTGCATTTATTAAATTTGGGGTGCAAATAGTCATCCTCTTAATTAAAAAAAGAAAATTAAGTTACTACCCCCACTCAATATATAGACCAAGACCATGTGGAAGAGAGGTGGAAGAGAATTAATGGCATGATTGGTAAGAAAGTATTGGTTTGGGAATGGAATCATCATTTCCAATATTAATTCTATTCTTAAGTATGGTATGTTTTATTAATAGGAATGCTCATTCTGTAAGGGATGTGCATTTTTTCAAACATGGAAATCACCATTCATGCCACCTCCCATGATTTTAGCCATTCCTTCATAGTAAGGAATCAAATATTTATATTATATTTATTTATATCTATATAACATAAGATATATTAATAATTATAATTTTATATATCACATCTCATTTTATATACTTACAAAAATTAATTAATTTTTTTCCTTAACATATACTCCCTTCGTTCCCTTGATACGTATCCATTTTGCTATTTTGGTCAATCTCATTACAAAGTATCCATTTTCTTTTTTAAATTGATGTGACCACACATGACCTCACACTCAACACTAATACAACTACCCACTACACTTTAATATATAATTTCTCTCACCTTAAAATACATTAAATTATTATACTTCTTAATCCACGTGCAAAAAGCAAACGGCTACGCTTCAAGGGGACGGAGGGAGTAATTTTCATATTAAAAATTTTAATATGTTAAATTATTTATTAAAAATATTAAATCATTTAAAATTTAAATAAAAAATTAATTCTCATTGTAAAAAAAATATAAATATAAATTAATAAAAAAAATTATATATTTAAAGATAAAATAAATATTTATATTATTTAAGTTTTAAATAAAAAATTATATATAAAGATAATATATATATATCTATATATATATATATATATATATATATATATATATATATATATAGTTATTAAAACATATGAAATTTATTAAAACTTTAATCATTTTAAAATTTAAATAAAATAATAAATATGAAACTTAAATCAAATTAATTTTTATTATTTAATGTATTCCTAATCAATACTAATCATAGTAATAATTATTTTTATTCATTCTTTTCTCATCTCTATTCCATTCATTAGTTTATTCCATTCCAACATAATTTAATTTAATCATACTAATTATGCCCATATCTATTCTATTCATTAGTTCATTATATTCCAACATAATTTAATTTAATCATACCAATCATGCCTTAAGAGTATAGACTAATCCTAAAATGTATTTACGTTTAGAAAAATAAAATAAAAATTAAAACAACAATTGAAGTCTAATGAATAAGGTATTGAATGTAACTTATACGAATTTACTAACAGAGGAGAAACTCTCCTTTAGTTAAATATATGTGAATACACATTTGAAAATAAATTCCAAAATTAAAAATGCTTGTGATCTCTATAAATACTAACAAAATGTGTTTGAACAATAGCTTAGAAAGCTATGCAGTGTCTCAATTTATCAACCATGCTCTTTGAGCTCCTTTTCGTTATCCTAACCACCCTACCCGAATCTAACGGTTCAAAAGCTACAGTTTATATCGTTAATAATCTACCCCAAATTGTTTGATTACAGCTCAGTGCAAGCCCCATGGTATTCATTTTGAATTGGACACCTTTGGAACTTTCACTTGGACTTTTAAATCTATTTTTAATACATTTAAGAATCCATACATTTAATGTGAAGTGTCATGGGGAGTTCAAAAGTTATGAAGGCTTATTTTATTGATTCATCTTTCTACGACGTTTGTGAAAGAAATGGGCAGTGTTTTTGGTATATTAAAGAAGATGGTGCTTATTTTTCATGGACGACTAAGATTTGTTAAACTAATTAGGTGGTTAGAGTATATATATATATATATATATATATATATATATATATATATATATATATATATATATATATATATATATATATATATATATATATATATATATAAAGATCTGTGTTTTTCTTTCAATAATGTCTTAAATATCTTATCTTTTGAATAAATCTTTTTTAGTAACTTAGATTTAGAATAGTCAGCTCACATAATATCTCCTACGCTTTGTGCATCATCTTTTGTTTCACACGTTAAGTGGTTGATATGTAACAGGGGAAATAAATTCAATCATTGCCTTCTAAGATTTAAATTTTGGGGTATAGTTTCTCTCTTCTAGTCGTCAATCTTATAACAATCATTTTAACCCGTACGTTGCACGGGGAGGGATTTTAAAAAATAAAATTATATATATATATATATTGAGTTTTTCATTCTAACGGTTACTTTTTTTTTGTATGAGACCCACATAATTAAGTAATTAAAATATCTCAATGGGACTCATCCGCCACATTAATACAACCATTCAATATACATTAAAATATTATTTATCCCACCTCAATACACATTAAAATACTAAATTTCTTAATTCACATACAAAAAGCAACCCGTGCAAAAAGCAAATATAAATAAATATTAGAATGGGACTAAGAGAATACATATATATATATGAAGTTTTATATTGTGATGGTATGTATATTTAGTTTAGTTATTTATATGTGTAATTAATTAAATAGTTTTTATTGAATCGACGTTATACGACCTTTATTTGTTTTTCATTTATAATAAATTAATGTAATTATAAAAAACCAAAAATTTAAAAATTTTTATTAATATTTATATTTCATTACGTAATCATACGTTATAAACAATTTCAAATAATGTCTTAATTATTTAACCTTATTTTCAAATACAACTCAAATTTTTCGAATAATTAACTCAAATTGAAACAAATTTCAACATGTTAATTAATTGATTAAAAAAATAAGCATACATACAAAAATAAAATCAAAATCAAAGATAAATAAAAAAATTATGTGTTTTCACTAACCAGCCGAAGAAAATTAGATGGCGATAGAATCACATTGCTTCTCTTTTAGGTTTCTAAATAAGAGTAGAAATGAAATCAATGTAAAAGTTATGAGTGATGATTATTCTATGGATACATAAATGCAATTAATTGATTTGCTAATAAATTTATAAAAGGAAAATTTGACTAAATGTATTATTGGAATGTATACTAAAATTAATGGTGAGAAATTGAGGAGAAATTGAAGAGAAGTTGAAAAGAAGTGAGAAATTGATGATAAATTTGTCCCAAAAATTTGAGCGGGAAAAAGAGGATTGACTTGATGTGTTATTATATATATATATATATAGATATAGATGTGACACAGAAAATAATGTATCAAAATGACACAGAAATCAGAGCAAGCAACAAGGATATTTTCTTCTAAATATTAGATAATTTTACATCATACAAATCAAGATGGAGAAAATATCAATTTTAGCCATGTATCTTTCTATAAATCCAATTTTTATCCTATAAAAAGCAAGTTCTAGTGAGTCGATGGCTAAGCCACTGTGAATCTTGATTTCCCTCACGCCGGTGTAGCTATCCCCGTCGTCCCAACTCTCTCCTCCGTCTCCTCCGAATGTCCGATGGCTATAGCATTCGTCTGGAATACTCATTAATTATTAGATCCCAATATCACACATTATTGGTATTAATGTAGAACATGTTACGTGTTGGAGCTTGAGTTCGTGTACACATTAAAAAATTGCTCAAAAGGTCCAGATTTTGAGATCGACTCATCGGCCATTCCGAGCTAAAAAAAACTCGAAATTTCAGTTTGATTTGACTCGTTGAGATTAAAATAAGAATTAAAAAATATTTTAATGAGTCGAGAGTCAAATAATTTTACGGATAACTATATTAATTAATAATCCCTAATAACAATTTCTAATATTCTTTAGAAATGATAAATGGATGCTATGCCATACAGCAACGTGTTGCAAGATTAGATGGAAAGAGATGAAGAAATTATCAGTCTGTAGTGATATAGAAGCTGAGTAAAGGGGGATTTATTTTGGTGCGAGTTTTGTATGACTAGTAGTGGAGATATTTATAGGCGACTTCCTGAGTTAATCAGGAAAAAAAAAAGGGTAAGAGGAGGCTTATTAATGTTTAGCTTTCACATATCCAATTGATACAATAAAAAGCATATATTAAAGCATGATTAAATATGAATGGTTAATAGTAGGAGCGAATAAAAATACTTTATTTGGATGACACTAGAAAGCCAATACTCCTTATAAAACAAAGTTGGATTGTGTGGAAACCAAATTTAAATGGCAAAGAAGAATTGTGTGATATTGTTTTATAAAATGACTAATATGAGACAATAAGAATAATAACGGATAAAAATAATATATTTTAATAAAAAGTTATATTCAATTAATAAAAAAGTCGTAATAATTCAATGAACTCTTTTATGAGTAATTTATAATATAAATAAAATGTGACAACATTTTTAAAGGAATTATCACTTTTCATATATATTATAAATTGTTCATGGAATAGCATTATCACTTTTCATTACTTGAGTATTCCTTCCGTCCAACAGAAAGGTTTATGTTTGCTTTTTGCACGAGGATTAATAAATATTGTATTTTAATGTGTTTTAAGATGAGAGAAATAATATTTTAATGTATAGTGGGTAGTTGTATAAGTGTAATATTGTGGATTCCATAGAGATATTTAAATATTTTGTGTAGATCTCATTTACTATTAAGATAAATGTAAACCTTTTTATGGAATGCCCAAAATGGAAATGTTCAAACGTTTCTATGGGACACAATCTCCTAAAATTGTTAAGGAGACGGTCTCATACAAACTTTGTCGTGATGTTTTATATTCTTGTTGAGATGAATAATACTCCCTCCGACCGATGATAATCATTTTGTCATTTTGGTTGTTCATTTCAAAGGTATCTATTTTCTTTTTTAGTAAAAGAGCCCACACACACCAATCACTCACTACTAATACAACTACCTGTTGGGTTTATACCGGTTCCACTGGGCCAATATAAACCCAACACTATATAATATCTTAGCTCAACTAGATTTTTTTTAGAAAGCCCAAAATCTATTTATTTATTTTTATTGCCCAAAAGGTCAGCCCTAACTTAGCCCAACTAGATTTATTTTAGAAAGCCCAAAACCTATTTATTTATTTATATGGCCCAAAAGGCCAGCCTTATCTTAGCACAACTAGATTTTTTTTAGAAAGCCCAAACTTATTTATTTATTTATTTTGTGGCCCAAAGTTTCAGCCCACTTAAATGGTCTGATATATAATTATTAAGGCTAAAGTTAAAAAAAAAAGAGAGAGAAGAACGGGAGAAGAAAAACAAAAGAGGGGAAAGAAAAGAGTGAAGAGGAGAAACCCTTGTTGATCAGATTCTCCCTTACAACCTTCATCCTAGGTGGTTTCTAAGTTGTTTTGAGATAAGTGGTGTGTGAATTAAGCTTCCTTCTTCCATGATTTTGTAATTTTGTGGGGTTTTTCTTTTTGGTATGTGGGTAATTTGCAGATTGTTCGAACTGATTTTGACATAGCTATTGCCCTCGAAAGTTTGCAAACTTAATTTCTGTACGTAGCTGAACTCGTTAGCTTTCCGTAGCCACTTGAAACGCTTCAATCCGATTATTCTACAATTAGTTATGATTTTTCTCGTAAACTGCCGCTAGCTGGAAATTTTCAGAATTTTTATGTCGAATTCAAACTTATTTTTTTATCGTTTCGTTTAGTTAATGTATTGAAACGGGTTATGTGGGATTGGGAACTGATGTTAAGGAGTTACATACCATTTTTATTTAATATCGACTCGTTCGAACTCGATTAGGATTTGTTTTTAGCAATGAAAGGGATGTTACCGCTAATAGTTAGTTATATATAATTTGTCTTTAATTGCTCATCTCCTTTCTAGGTAAAGAACCATCGACGAAGGGCAAGGGACCGACTTCAGATTCCGGGGAGAGTTAATCACTTCCTTGTGAGTTGATAATTCGGGAACGCCTTCTCTTGTGGGAAGTGTGGACCCTCGATAAATGTGCATTTGTTTTAGTTTTAGTTAATTGACAAGAAAATTATTTGGTATTGTGTTATGTGGTAAAGAGCCTGATTGGCTCGATTGCTCTGGTTAGAGTCCTATTAGCCATTTTATGAGTATTATTGATTTTAACTTATGTTGAAGAGCCTTGTCGGCTCGATATCTGATAGCATTTATTGTGAATTATTTGAGAATTGATTTCTGGTTATTCTTGTGTGCCAATTAAGACTCTAACTTGAGTCGTTATTCATCTTATGATGCATATGCATATGTATGCCTGGTACCAAGGTTAAGTAGCCCGAATTGGTCATGGTTCGGGTGAGTTGGAGCGACATTGGTTAAGTAGCCCGAATTGTCGCGGTTCGGGTGAGTTAGAGTGACAACCAAGTTGCCCGGGATTGGCAAACCCGGGTGAGTTAGATCTAACGGGCCACCTGTCCATTTGCCAAATACTGATACTCTGGAGGGTGATCGTTAGATGGATTAGTCTATTATAGGCTCAGTCAACGTCACCGGTGTGGGACATGCATGTCATATATGTTTATATGTTTTATCATTTCAAGTATTCACATCGATATTGAATTGTGAACTTTAGTACTTGGCATGTTGAGAAAGAATATTAATGTGCATTTTATCTAGAGTAACGGTGACGGGCTTGGACTGTCTCTCGACGGAGAGCTCAGTTCGAGGAGGATATTGACTACCCACGCGTCTTTTATGTGATAACATGTTGTTTGAACTAATTGTGTTATTCGTAAATGTGCACTAAGGTTTTTATTTTCATTAATATGTATACTGAGTGAGAAATAGTTATTGTAGGACGAAATGTGGGATTTTATGTTATGAACCGCGAGTGGAATACATGCTTCGTATAAGGGTCGGGGTGACCGGCTTATCACCTCACTGAGCTAGTGGTTTTGCTCACCCCCATCATTCTTTCCTTTTCAGGCTGTTGATATCGTTTTGGTTGGAGGTTTTCCTATCGTTTGCTCGTCATCCAATCCGTGTTTTGGGTACTTTCTCTTTTATGTAAATTGACGGATTCATTGGCGAGATTGTATAGTTTATATTTGGTGACCCCCTTGATGTTTCTTTTTGGCACTCTCGCGATGTTATATCGTTCATGTATATTTTCTTTAAACTAAGTTACACCGTTGTATTTTGTACCTTTGTAAATCCTTGTTGATACTTTATGAGATGATGTCCTCGGGTTGTACCCGTTGTTATCAGTTGTTCAGTTCTACAGGTACTTGATAGCAAGCCTTACGTTTTCTATAAACTTTGTGGAGTGGAGTGCACCCATTTCGCGAAATTTATGGTTAACGTGGCGGTTGTCGCGTTCTGTCTGGGGTCGGGGCATGACACACTATCCACTTTACATAAAATAATAATACTTCTTAATTCACGTGCAAAAAGTAAACGGATATGTTATCAATGGACAGAGGGAGCAGTAATCAAAGTCATTTAAAAAAGACATCGTAATAACGAATCGCGCGCACGGGTTCAATCGTTCAAAGTATATCTATATCAACATCAAATTAATGGGTAATTCTGGGTACATCTGGTGTATGGGTGCATCCCATAATTTATAACTATAATGTAGGGTAATATAGTAATTACTTAGGGTGTGTTTGGTTGGGGTATTTAAGCCCTAATATACTATTTAACCCCCCTAATAACTAGTTTGGTTGTAAAAAATTGAGCTCAATTTCATCTTTCAGCTTGATTATAAAATCTTTGGGCCCGGTGGAATAAAACCCACCCATCGATGGGTTTAATTAGACGGGCAAGAGGAGGAGCATTATTAATTTTTCTTTTGACAATTTTACCCCTTATATAAATACCTAAAAGGAAACCTAATTTCACAATATGTTCATTCTCTCTGTCCTTAGCTCACGCAAAAATGGCGAATGACAATGGAGAATGAGAAATTGGTTATGGCTGAATCGATGATGGCGAAAGCAGAATACAATAAAACCTTTCTCATTTTCTTTCTTCTTCTCTCACAATTCATGATTGAATAGTTTCTCTCATCCGATTTTTGCTAAGGTATTCATCTCTCATCTGCGATTTTAATCAGTACTTCTCTGCTCCTGTAAAATTCATGTTATTTTTAATTGATATCAACTGGAAATGGATGAAAGGTGATGAATGCGTTGTTTGTATTTGACTGCAGTCAGTATATTCATTTTTTTTCTGATTTGACGTTGTGTTGAATGAGTTGTGTCAATAGTTGAAAGAAATGAGAAGATGCTAAAGGATTCGATAGTATTATTTAGATTGGCCTAAGAAGTTCCTAAAAGCAATACTGGTTCTTTATGTCGTGTGCAATAGTCAAGGTCATAGAGTTATTATTTGTTCGAAAGAATGGCTGCTTCACATAACTGATTATGTTTTCCAACATTTGTAACTTTTATAAGAGCTTTTGAAGTGTCCTAATTATCTGATATAATTAAGAGAGTAGATGAAGATAAGTATCAGAAAATTCACTTGAGGAGAAACACATTGCTGTCATCCAATGCAAATTTCACTTTTGGTTCATAGAGTACTTCCCGTCGAGCATATTCATTGATGATATTGCAACTTTATGATATGCAATCTCCTTAAGTGACATTGAACCGTAGACTACATCTAGCAGTATGGTCTGGTCATCCCAATTATGTTAAGTTTTACAAAGAAAATTCTGTTTCATTTGTTACTGTTTAGCTGTCATATTGTGATTTCAGTGTATATAATGAATCTCCGTAAACTTACTTTTTATATGAAGTTTATAGTTTAGAGTTAACTGTCTAATGCGTACTTACATGTGTTTCTTTAATAACTTAAAAGCAGTTTAATGGCTGAAATTGGAAGAAGAAGGGGCAGAGATTTTCTTTGTTTCTTTCTGGAATTGGATTCAATCACTCCACAAAGATGATTGATGCTAAAGATGACACTTGGGATCATCATGCCAAGGCTAGTAAAATTGCTTCTCACAAAAAGTATATTATAAATGATTCAAATATGTTTAATTTATATATTTCTGCTCATCAGGTTGATCCAAATTCCAAAGGCATTTTATGATGATTGGTGTGAAATTTACGGGAAAGACAGAGCTACTGGAGAAGAAGCTGAGGGCTTTGTTGATGCAATGAATAATGTGCTCGGTGAAACTAATCAGCAGATATTACACTTTTACACATAGATCTAAGTTATGAGGCAAGTTTTCTGAATTATTGCATCTAAGTTTGTGTTTTACTTGTACATGTTGCTGATGATGTTATAATTTCTAGCTTGGTGCTGTAATGTTGATTTTATAATAACTGTTCCAGCATATTTAATATTGCATTAGCCAAGAAGTTCAATGGTGCATGATATATGCAATCTACTATAATGTACGAGGTGTAAAGTTGTCTCATGATAATGAAATAAGCTAAGGTAATAAGTTTATGCAAATAGAAGGCTTTTACTTTTTACTAAAGTACTTTTAGGAAGTTTTGAATGAAAGACATCCACTCACCAACTTTCTACACTATTTCGAGAACTTAGTGTTACTGGAAATTACATGATTATTTAAGGGCCTATTCCCCTAAACTTGTGGTGCTATAGTTAGGATACTTTTCCATTTTTCTTGAATTGTTTATAATCCAACACATTAACCTAAACTATGACACATGCATGCTCGATATTTTACACCCAATGATCTCTTTCTTGATCGATTTTCTCAACACTATATCCTATGATCGCAGAAATTCTGCACATTTATGAATAGCAACACTTCAGTCTGCTAGATTGCTTATTTCTATCTAAAATTATAAATCTGCTATTTCTCATTAGCATATATTTATACAGGAGTAGCTTCTTTCAATCTCATTAAGCTTGACACATGCATTATGAGAAACAATATTTCCTTACAGAATGCTCTGCTCCAATAAACTTAAATTCTGTTCTAAGCAAAAATTAAAATTTGTAAAATTAAAATTCTGTTCTGCACATACTCCTACATCTAGCCCATTCACTTTCCTCCCTTGTCTATCAATCAAATGACTACCTCCTACACTCAATAGTTGTGAGAACAATTGATTCGAGCGAGGTAAGTTATTGGTTAAAATTTCAGAGTAATTGACTTATGATTTTGTGAAGTAATGTATAGTTATTGACGTCTTTGTAGCTTATCGCTTTAAAAGTTCATAGCTTGGAGTGTGACAAATGCATGACTAAGGTTTTTTATAGTGTTTTGGTTTGAATGAGGAAAAGTACTGAAAAATTAAATGCCTTTATCTTCTTTTTTATTTTTGTGCATTCTAATTTTATGTAAAACGGTATCAGGTGAAGATGGTGGAGTGTGAAACTCTGAGCTGCATCGTTTCAAACTTTAATGGAGATTCTGTTTCTTTGGATTGTAATATGTCCAAAAATCAGTGTGATAGGTGTTGTCTTTTGTAGTGAATTTATCATGTATTATGTGATTTGTGTAAAGGTATAAGCATACATGTTGATTGCATCACTAAAGAAGCATGTTTCAGCTACATGAGATATACAATCAAGGCAGTGTCCTGGCTGTAGCTAATGACAGTAAAGCCACGTGTCTTGGCTCAATGAAGAAGTTTTGATTTGTTAGATTCAATATGTCAGATATCTTTTTAATATTTCTTAACTGTATCTGCTATTGGTTATTTGTTGCATGATTTTCTTATAAGTTATTATTATGTAGCATCAGTTTCTCATCATTTAATGCAGGTGAAAAATGAAGTCATCGATGGCTTTAAAAACCTTGTTGTTGATTTGGATGAGGCAACAGAGATTACGTCTAATGGTCCTTCTACAAGTAGTGTCACTAAGAAAACAAAATATGGTAAGAAAAGGAAGTCTGATAACAGTGATGCAATAATTGTGACTCTAGAGAAATTCTGTGATAGCACTGATGCTAGATTAGGAGAAATCGCCAAGAGGATTGGATATGAGTACGACACCTCAATGGCAGATAAAATTGGCGGGCCATCTTTGAATCGTGTCATTTACATTTTGGGTACTTATATTTTGGCTTGAATGATTTTTTGGTAGCATGTTTTAGTTATACATTTGGATTTTATGGTTTGATTGTTGTCTGTCTTACTTCAAAAACTATTATTAGTTTTATGGTTGATTGACTTTTGTTAATTTTGTTTTTTTAATATATATATAACATGATTAATAATATTAATTTACAAGTGCTTTCCAAATTTTTTTTTAAATTGTGAGGTTGCGGCGCCACGTTGCTTCTTGAAAAATTTTGTGTATGTGGCGCTACCACGTTGATCCGGCAATTAATATTTATTAAATTTAAAATAATTAATATTTTGTAATCCTACCATTAATACATCTAAATTTAAATATTTAGTAATCCTACCATTAATGCATAATAATATTATTTTAAGTTTATATAAATAATTTAATTTAATTCTTTAAATATTTTTTATTTAATTCATAAATTTGGTGTGAATTTTAAATTATTTATTTCCATTGGATTATTTATTTTAAATTTGTGTATGTGGGACGTTCGTGTTTGAATATTTTCATACTCGAATACTCGATCGTTGTAGAAATATATCCCAAGAAATAAAATTATCGAACCACAAAGAAGTTAAGTTTGGATTAATAAAATATGTGAGTTCATGTTTATGTCACTTTTGTAAGGATGATAGGGTTTTGAGTTTGATTTTCAAGTAAAAAACTAAAATAAGTAACAAGAAAATAAAATAGCAAATAAGAGAAATGACAAGTAAAGATGAGTAAAAATAAAAATAAAAGAGAATAGGTGTTAATGTTCAAGTATGAAAAAACATGGGATTAGAAGCATCCAAACACCCTCAATTCATATTATCATGCAAAGGGAATTCAACTCAATTGATGTAGATTACGGGTGATCACAAACATATCCAAAGCTCCCTTTCGGGTTACAGAGGTTGTTGATCCACTAAAGACTCCCAAAAGCACTTAAGATCAAAGTCCAACATTAACCTCTTTCATCTATGTACTAATTAATTCTCAATTCTCCCTTAGAAGGTACTAATTAGAATTAACTCTCCCTTTTTTGTGTACTAGAGCTAACGAATGGATTGGTTCCCCTCATCGAGTTCAAATATCCTCTCGGTCAAACCTAAACTCGATGTCTATTCATGTCTTTATAATACTTAAGAGGGTCGTTTCCGTCTCACTCCAAGTAATATATACATGAATATCATGATAGCATTTAATTATCATAAATCATCCATTGGTCAACAATCCATTAAACCAATAATCATTCATAAATAACAAATCATGTCATCACAACATCAAAACATTTAAAGCTCATGAATAGATCCAACATCAATTAAGTCAAAAACAAATTTAATTCACATAATAATATAAACCTAATGTGCTCTTCATATCCCTAATCCCACTAGATGGATTAGCCTAACATGATAATGGTAACAAAACACATAAATGATTCATTACACATATTCATAGTTTCAAAATCAAAAGAAATACAAAAGAGATGTAAATCTTCCCTAGCAATTCCTTGTAGATAATCTTCAACACTCCTTGTTCTCCACCTCTAGTTCTTGAATTTCTTGAGGTCTTCAACACCAAAGATGAAAGGTATGGAAGATGGATGGAAAATATGGAGTGAAAGTGTGGAAATGCTCAAAATCACCTAAGGAATGGATGTGCTCTGTTCTGGCTGCCTCCAAATTCGTATATCAGCTATTTATATGGTGTAGAGTGGCTGCTAATGGAAAATTAGGGCAACTCCCGATGCAGCAGATTTTATTCAAATATTCGACCGAAATATAGCATATTCGGGCAGAATTTCTGAAAGGCGTGTTAACGCTTTTGATCAAAAGATGCAGAATCTCATTTTTCCATTAAACTTGACTGGAATTTCAAGCCATGGTTGAATTTCTCAACTTGGACAATTGCCCCTGTATTCCGCCACACTTAGGAATTCGGGCGGAATTTTCACTCTCAAATATTCGACCCGAATATGAGAAATTCGGGTCGAATTTCCCAATTTTCTGCATTTTTAATTTTCCAGCAATTTCTCCCAAATTTCTTGATGTCCACTTCTTCAAGTTTGATCATTTTAATGTCATTTCCTGTAAGAATTTCACACACAAATCACATTTCTCTTACACACCTCAATCCAACATAAATAGGAAAATAAAGACTCAAAAACACACAAAAACACTAAAAATCACATACAAAACAACTCTAAATTTATGTCAATTTTGACACTAAACAGTTCGTTCGTGGAAAATTTGTGTACGTGGCTCTCACACGTGAATTCTGTCATTAATATTTTATTTAAAGTAATATATTTTAATAATTTAAAATAATTAATATTTTGTAATCCTACCAATAATACTTTATTTTAAGCAATTCTTTCAATGAAGATCTAATATTTTAATCATAATAGAATTAATATTATGTAATAATATTATTTTAAGTGATTTTCTTATAATATATAAGTAATTTAATTTAATATACTTTAAATATTTTTTATTTAATCCCTCTTATTAACTTTTATTAATAACCTTAATAATGAAATTAAAATTTTATTTTAAGTAATGTACTGCATAATGTTAATGATCTATAAACAAAAATTGATGTGAATCGAATTTATTTAAAATATATGAAGATCTAATATCAATAATACTATAATACTATTAATTTAAAGTGTTTGCAAAAAATAAAATTATTGAATTGTTTATGTGGCAGGAGCCACATCATTCCATAAAAAAATTTGTGTATGTGCCGCTCTTGATATTACTTTATTGATTTTAATCTTTTAGAGTTGGATTTCAAGTTAGTAACTTCTATTTTTTCCTTTCTTTCTTTTTCTTCATTTCGAATCAAAATAGAAGAGTTGAATAAATAAAAAATACAAAGGAGATTCATAATAAGTTTAATATTATTTTATAATAAAAAAATTAATTATGACGCATCGCTTTCCTTTTTTATATCTTAGCCCTTAATTGATAGAATAACAAATTCAGACTCCAAATTAATAGTTTACTCATTTTTCAGGCTTTAGATTTAAATTATTTCTATTACGACAAGTCGCTTCCTTTTATATTAATAAAATGTTCAGCTTTTTAACATGAATGTAAAAGATATTTTAACTAATAATTTATCTAATTAATAACTTACAATTAATATTAAAAATAATGAATAATGATAATGATTTTTAATATATTTTTACATTTAAATACTTTAGTTGGGTTATTCAATTAAAAAATATAAAAGTAAAAGATAAAAAAAAGGTGAGGTTTGATTATTAATTAATTTACAATTAATAATGATTTAATTGAGTTATGCAATAGAAAAAAATTAATTGAGTTTAAATTTTAATGATTTGGTTAATTAGTTATTCAATAAAAAAAAATTAAAAGATAAAAAGAGAGAAATTTGATTATTAATTAAATTTACAAGTAATCATAAGTAAAATATTTTTGTTATATAAATATGATAAAAAAATTTCTATTACGTCACATCGCTACTTTTTTATTATTTTATATATTTTAAGGTCACTAACTGATAAAAAAATAATTAGGGCCCCAAATTGATAGTTTATTTATTTTACAGCTTTTAAATTGAAAATATTCTACTGTGATGGATTCCTTTTATATTAATTCAATGTTCATCTTTTTAACATGAATGTAAAAAATACATTTAATAGTAAAGTAATTCGAAAAAAACAAACAAACAAATATATATATATATATATATATATATATATATATATATATATATATATATATATATATATATTTAAATAAAATATAAAAATATATTCCCTCCGTCCTTAGGTAAGAGTCTCATTTTACCATTTTGGTTGTCCCACCCAAAGGATCCCGTTTCCTTTTTTGGACACATGGGACTCAGTCACACCCACTAATACAATTAAAATATGAGGCCCACACACAAACTAATACAACTACCCACACATTAAATAATAATACTTCTTAATCCAAGTGTCTAAAAACAGATGAGATTCTTACCGAGGGGACAGAGGGAGTATTAAAGACATCATAGATAATAGAACCGCGTCGTTCACAGAGGACAAAAACTAGTGCTTTTTAATTTTGATGACTTCATGACAACATGTATGTTTTTTTCTTTCAAAATGTTTAGGAAAAAACAATTTGAAAAAAATAGCATATTATTTTGTTTGTCATTTTATAGATAATATTTAGATTTTAATTTTTTTTAAAAAGAAAATTAAATTTTTAAATAAATCAAATCTGGTAATTAAAAATTTTAATTATAAATATTTTGTTAATTTTGTTTTCATATAAATTATACATTTTCTTACTTAATCTATATTTTTAAGGACAACAATGTAAATTTATATGTTTATCATCTACTAATCCTTAACTTTATTATTTTTTGATAACAAACATAATATTAACTAAACTAAGTTATATAATAATCCCTAGTTATTTACTAACTCATATATGTGGTTAGTGAACCAAACACACCCTTAATTCATAAAATTAGTTATTAATAATCTAAAAATGGAGATTAAATAGCATAAAATCTAACGGTTTAAATCTTACAGTGCACCGTTGCACCTAGTAAAACTCTTAATATATATATATATATATATATATATATATATATATATATATATATATATATATATATATATATATATATAACGTGACACAAGAAAAGCTCGTACTATCGAGCGCCAATCAATATCACATTACGGAATTTGCTATAGTATCTGCTTGATTTTGGTATTTTGCGAAATGTATCCCAACCATACTGAAGGCAGGCAGATAATTTATACCAAGATCTTTATTTTACACCAAATTAGAACGGCACTAAATCCAATCTAAGTACTCGCCAAAAGATATTTAAACTCATCTTATTTTAACAAATGCACTTGGCCACCTTTCTCTACAGCAAGTTGGGATAAATTGATACAACCTCAGTACACACCACTCAAACATTCAAATCATCCACTCCCGGCAAGGGTTCGAAAAGTGCTTCAATCTCAGCCAAGTTCACTGCGTCTAAGCTTGAAGGATTCCACTTGGGATTCTGACAAGAAGCAAACAACACAATCAACAGATTTCAATGGGGCTTCTCAACAGCATAGCCATAGTTCATACCCAAGAAAAGAAAATGTGCCAACTTCTGAACACTTATTTTAATGCTGATTCTGCTTTCACTTATACAGAAGTGTCTTGATTACAAGCACAAATATCTGAGCAAGGTTTTCACACCTAAATCTTTGGAACCCATGAATAAGACTTCAGATTTGATTGAAACCATAGATCAGACTTTCGAAGATATGGACAACTCTGAGTACTGTATATGATCCACAATCATCCAAAACAATTATTAATTTGCACAAGCTAACAGACTAGTTCTGCTACAAAATGCCTAAACTACAACTTTATGCTAATACGTAAAACTGATTGCTTCATCTAATTACATAAACACATTACATTAGTTAGTTATAAATCAATTCTCCAACTTCATTCCCAGTTTGGAAAAGATAATGACCTCAGACCAGTATACGATTTAGATTATCAGGACCAACTTTCGTATTCTCTTTATAAGCTTTTTAAGCAAAAGGTGCAAAGCTTGTGAGCAACAATCAAAATAGTCAAAACCAGGTGGGCAACAAATAAATAAGATCCAAGAACTGAGAATAACACAACAAGAAACAAGAATCCAACATAAGAGAACAGTTCATCACTCACTTGATCTTTGTCCACTAAGACAGCCCGAACACCTTCAGCGAAATCATTTCGAAGTGAAGACCTTAGAGCTATTCTATATTCAGCTTTCATCACACCAGGCAACTGGAAAGAGAATTTTTCAGGTCAAACACAATTCAGGTTACCAAAAAAAAAAAAGGCCATTGACAGTCGCAATCACCTAAAAATGTTGAGACAAAGAATGTACAAAAAATAAGACAAGCCCTCACCGTAGATAAATAATCATTGCTGTTTCCTCGAGCAGAAGAAACTCTCGAGAAATGCTTATCTGTGAGGCAAAGAGAAAAGGGTGCTCCTTTCTTGATTCCTTGTAAAGCATCCTTTGCCCACTCAGCCACTGCCGGAAAAAGATAAAATAAAATTGTGGGAAAACTGAGTACAAGTTAAATATTGGAAGACGAGAAAAGAATATCAACATTAGCACCAACCCAGTGCATCACCACTTAGCTGATGATTTTCCAGCTCCTCTACAATCTCCTTAACAGATTTCTTACTTCCAAATGTTGAAATTATTCTAGGTAAAAGCGACTTCAGACGAGGTTCGGAATCAGGGTTTTTGCTGTATCTTTCCAACAGAGTTTTAATGTCCTGATCAGGGTCCTCAGAACTATATCAAACACAGACTAATTAGAGAGGAAAAGAGATTTTTTATAGCACTCTGATATATTCTTTGTCCAAAATAGTAGCATAAATTATATTATACATTAACTGAAAGCTTCTATTAAAAGAAGAAGAAACTACAGGACTAAATAAATAAATTAAGTTCTCCAAAATACTTGACTATGAATGAGGTATGACTTCCAATTCAATGTTCCTCAATCCAGAATAACATATCAGAAATAGAAATTTAAATATAATTTTCAAATGTAACAGGTCTATCTCTTCAAAACAAACATACAATGTGGTTGCTAAGAGATCTTCCTTTAATGCAGCTAAGCTCCCAGAAGGCACATAATGTGTTCCCAGACCTACATAGAGAGCATCAGCTGGAGTTGATATCCTACATCCAGTCAATCCAAGATAGGCCCCTGCACCATGAAAGCAAACTTACTCATGATGGTAAGATTCTCAATTTGTATCGTGATTTTAAGGAGTGTCAGGTGTCCTTGGTTAACTAGTTTCCTTACAGTTCAGAATTTGAAGTCTATCTATAAGCCCAGCATCAATCCTTTGCCAAAATGTACATTCACATCTTTAAAATTATCAACTGTGAAGCTACTGCAGAGGTTCTAAAATTCTTGCACCTCATATAACTAATTGAGCCATCAATTTAACTAGCGCATGGGTATGATGAGAGTTTAAGACCATAAAGATTTTATATCAGTTTGAAGTTCCTGAAGATTCTTATTTCCCAGACCATTGCCTTTGGATTTCCTATGAGGGAAAGGCTTCATTGAGGGCATGCATGGCATACAACATTGTCATAAATACACATTGATAGCTAAATGATAAACTGAAAGATGGTAGCAAATCATGGACCATCATATCAATTAAGAATGCTTATAATAAATGGAGAAGATGAACTGAACTTCAAGATTTAAGATAGAGAGGCACGGGTGATTAGAAGAACTATTAAAAAGGAGATAGTCAGATACAGAGAAATTAACTTAGAAGGCTAAGGAACTCTGGCTTCTGCATTAACACAGAAACCAACTTAAAATTTGAGGAATCTGTTTTATGAATTGCAATATATCTAATTCTGTTCCCCCAAACTATAACGCAGATTTTCAGTTCAGTTTATTCAAACATTGTTATGCTTCATTAATAACTGAAATGATTAATTTTAAACATCTTGAAAAGGATGTAGAGTCACATACTCAATTAAATTAAGGCTTCTTAAATTTTGGCTGCCCCAGAGGAGCAGTTTAAATTTACAATTTAAATTCATTAATGTTAAATTAGAACCTGTGAAATCAGGCAGTCCCTCAAGGCAGTAAGCCAATCAAGTGATCAACCCAGATAAGGAAGATGATTTCATGACAAGTTTCCACCTTCTTCATTTCTTGTTATCACTTGAAATTATGGGTAATTTAGTATTGTAGAATTATTTTTATAAATGGGTTGTGAGAAATTTGGTTACAAGACATTACCATGTTTAACAGATTAAGTTGCAAGTTTATTTCAACATCCGCAACAACATATACCATTATACAACTTTGACTCTGCAACATGCACTCATGTTAAATATTTTCCTAAACTGAAGAATGTAAAATGCAGTGGATGCCCATTGCTCAAAATATTTAATGTGAAATAAATTTTCCACTATAATTTTTAGAGCCCAACTTATTATTAAAAAGGCTTTGACAATCGAGATAGAATTGGCATTCTTTCCTCAAGGAATACTGAAACAACTGATGAAATTTAATTGGACAAATTCATCAAGAATGAACTTTAAAAAATGACAAGATGGAACTGGATTAGCATACTAGAATAAACAGACTTCAACTTTCCAGAAAAGACAACAGGTTCAAAAATCAATTATGATGACATGCACACCGGTTTGACCAATCTATTTATATGAATAGCATCAAATAGAAGAATGTAATCAACAATATGCAACCCAGAACAAAATCATACAAAGGTTTTATCTTGAAATTTAAATCTGCACAGGAAAGAACCAATAAGAAGCTTAAAATGATAAAGGAGTCAACTTGCAGTATCCAAGTGGAAACAACGAAAACAGCAAAAGACTTACCTACTGCTCCTTCTCCAGGACTTTTTGCAGCAATATATGCAAAACCAACATCTGGAAACAAGCCAATGCCATTTTCTGGCATGGCAAGAACTGTTTTCTGGCATAAATACATATGCAAAACAGATTATTCAAATATATATCCATTCAGCAGCTAAACAAACTATGCTGGACTAAAAGATTGACAACCTCAGTGATGAGCCTGTAACAACCATGACCAGACAGGCCAATTCCAAATCCCATAGTTATGCCATCCATGAAGCAGATATAAGGCTTTTTGTACTCAAAAATCTTGCATATTAGGGAATATTCAGCAGTAAAGACCTAGAGATGAATGCATGATAATCAGTTAAGTCTCAAAAACACATTTGAAAAAAAATAATTTAAGGAAACAAACACATCAACAAAATCAATTAATAAGTCTGGAAAGCCATATTGATGACAAAATTCAGCTGAAATAACTTCTAGCTTTGTAGGAAATGTAAAGAAAATGTGCTAGCCATCGATGCACGAAAATTAATTCTTCCCAGTATGTATAATTAGGTAGCATGGACATTACATGAAACAAATAAATTCTATCCAGCATGCACAATATGGAAGCATGCACATTTACAAAATTAAACAGTCAACTATTAAGTATCCAAGTATTCACATTATAGCAAGATGTTCTTTTGGACCTAGAAAAGTTCTAATGATTATTAGTAGTCATTTTTTTGCTAAAAGACCTCAATTATCTCTGAAAGTTGATTAGTTGTTGAAATCGTCTTCACATCACCACCTGCACATGAAGCAGTTAACTAAGAATCTTAGCAGCCGGTATCAAGATTCCAGGAAATCAGTGCTCCAGCAACTGGTTATAAGTTTACTATTCTTACAACTATCAGAAAAAGAAGAAAAGAGGTATTAAGACAGCTTAATTCCACATTTCTTGAATACAAACAGCTATCGGACTAGATCAACCACACATAGCATAGATTTTGCGACAAAAGAGAAACCTTTTGCACAAGAGGAGTGGCTTTGTCCTTCTGGATTTCAGCAACAACACCCTTAATATCCATTCCTGCAATGTCATCAATATTTACCCTGAAAAACCTTTCCATACACTCACGAAAAGTATAACCCCCTAATCACATATCATTATCACGACAATCTCTGAGTATAATACTGAAAAACTTTAATAGTACTGGATAGTCAGGGGAATTGTAATAATGCAGGCCGAATAAGAGAGTCCATTAAGTAGTAAATTCAGAGCTGTATAACCTGCTGAAAATGCACGAGACGAGCTACTTTCAACCAACACACATTTCACCTTTGGATTCGTTTCCCATTCATCCAGATAACTCTTATATTTGATGTCCATGTCTACATAAAAGTTTATTGAAAGCTAGAGTTATGAACCGATTACAATAAATCAAGTTTAACTCACTAAATCAGCTAATAATTCCCAAATCACAGACTGAGTTATGGAACGAGAACTGATCATAAACTTGATCATGCATTCTTATTCACAATTAATTCCCCCATTTTTTATTCCAATGCTCTAAAATAAACAGAAACGGAATCAAGACCAGAAATGAGTTCATGTAAGTAGAGTTGCATACCTAGGTTCATGGCATTAATGGCCTTGGGGCGATCAAGTGTGATTAACGCGACGCCATTTGGAAGGACGTTCCCTCTGACGACCTCATCAGCCATGGCAGCAAAGGTTCGCACGGTGGAGAGAGGGAAATTGTAGGGTTTAGTAGAACGGAAGAGAGAGAAAGTGGAGAGATAGACGAAGGACTTGAACGCCCATTAATTTAACAGTAGCTCTAGTGTATGTCTATCACCATTCACCAAATGTGTGGTTACTATCGATCAGTAATTAGGCCTTCCTTCAAAAACACCAAAAATAAGTCCACTAATTAATTAGTGTAAACGCACAAACGATCGACATTTCCGCATATATTTCACGTATTTTTATGTTCGAAATTTATGAAAATTTTGTTTTTTATATAAAAAATAAAAAAAAGAAATATTTTAGTTAATTTAATAAAAATGAACGTAAAAGTATTGAGAGGGATGGAAAAAATGCGTTAGGTTGGGATATGTGAAAAAATGCATTTATATTGTGATATAATGTAAAAAGAAATACTTCTTCCATCCCACCTATATAAATTAAAATTAAAATCAAATAATACTATAAGTTTACAGTTGAATCGACTATTGACTCTCATTACACCAACCTTATTGGAAAACAACTCAAATATAATAACTAACAACATTTCGACCTTCAGTGTATGTCCTCCGTATACATAGATATCATATATATGTGACTTTATTGGAGCTGCAAGTGAATGGCAATGCTCCACTTTGTTTACAAAATTTACAGTTTACAAGCGAACCTCATTCCTCTTTACCTCCTCATAAAGCTAAACGATTTGATTGCGAAGGCAAAAATCACGGCAAACAGCACGCAGAATCCGACCACCATAACTCCTGCAATGCCAACATAGTCATGCCTAAATCCGAAGACAGTCCTGACTAATTCCCTCGTCGACAGCGACCTAACTCCGTCGGAGAGTTTCACAAGTTGTTCATTGTCGCCATATTGAGAAGCTACGAGACCGTAAAGACTCCATGCCACGGGGTTTGCCCAATAGTACCATCTCCACCATATCGGAATTCTCTGCACCAGCACCATGACATGTTTAAGAATACGAGCTTATGACAACAGAGTTTCTAGCAACATTCTTTTCTTTTGAGCAAGAAATGTTAGTCATATATTTAGTATTCGATGGGGATATAGCCACTAGTTCAAGAAAAAACTCTATTTTTGAAAGACAATGCCATCTCTCTCTCTCTCTCTCTCTCTCTCTCTCTCTCCACATGCATCCCAAGACATCGACACCATGGGCATAGATTGCATTTAACAGGACACATAAAGAAAGAAAGAACTGAGTCTAATTAATAATTATCTCATTAAGGGTGTGTTGGTTTTTTAAGGAGATGACCACCATTCAAGTTTTCTGGATACTTTATAACAAAAAATAAACTCTGAACCAAATTAGGATTATGCTTAATCCATTACCTTATGAGGTATCATGAATCCACTGAAGAGATTCCAAAGCATGTAGAATGGGGCAGCGATAATAGCAGCCACATTGTGGTTGGGAGTGACGGCAGTCGTCATCATGCCATAGAAGGTGAAATACAGCATAGTGAAGTACATAAAAAAGATGTACCACACGAATTTTGAAACTGTCCACTCATATGAAGCCATTGTGTAAAAAATTGTGCAGTAAATTAGGGTCTGTGCGAATACATATGGTAATTCAATAGCAACCTGCAGAAGAGACGACATTG
This sequence comes from Pogostemon cablin, assembly GCA_023678885.1. Taxonomy (NCBI): domain Eukaryota; kingdom Viridiplantae; phylum Streptophyta; class Magnoliopsida; order Lamiales; family Lamiaceae; genus Pogostemon; species Pogostemon cablin. Next base: position 15,832,143 of record CM042978.1, on the reverse strand, counting down.
TTGTAAGGACTCGGAAGAAAGCCAATGTAACATTAATTGAAAAGTAGCAGAAGAAACACCTGAGCAAAAGCAAATGGCAGAGCTGAATATGTTCCTGCTGCCCTCTCCCTGTATGATACAAATCGTTCAACAGAAACAACTGGTTGAACAGCAGTGCCATTAGTAACTCCAATGAACAGCACTGCTGCATACATGGATCCCATAGCATTAAAAATGTCCTGCTGTGTATCCCTGTAACACATTTACGAAGCTCAGAGAAACACAGTGGAGATATTTAGCACCAAGCAAGATTTCTTTAAATTAAATTTATGCATATAAGCTAAGAATCCTGAGTAAATACCACAAAGGAAATTATATGCTTTGTCCAATATGATGTATGTATACATGATGATATGATCCTTAAAGTTAAGATCTGTGTGTTTAATAGAAGATGGCATTCATATAATAGAAGCACCTATTGCGAACAAAATGTAAAAAAAAAAATAAGAAAAATAATCTCTCTTTTCACATGAATTGAGTTGTCATTTGTCATCACACTTTATCTAATACTTGGAGATAATTAATGGCTCCCTCGAGTTTCTTAAGATATAGCTCTATTCCTTTTTCCCAAGCTCTATTACTTTGGTTATTTTAATCAAAATTAGAACTTTCTTGATGTAGCTCTATTTCTTTATTTCAAGCTCTATGACTTAACTCACTGATGTAGCTAAAATTAGCAAAATCAAAATTTCCCTGATGGAACCTAATCAGTTGCGTGACAAGTAGTACCAAATGTACCTTTTCGAACCAAAGTCCCAACATATTGTTCCCAGCATCACAGATATTATCACTGTATAGAAGAAGCGAACTGCGGTGTATTGTGGGTTTCGCCAGTAGGACAGATGCTGCTTCCAGAGGCAAGCCACAAACTGATCATAATATGACCGAGAATACTTGGTTGGAAAGTTGAGCTCTTTTGAGTCATCAGTTGGTTTGCTTAACCTCTCAACTAACTCCTTATTATATCTGAAACGTACAGGAGGTATGTAACTTGTGAGAATTAAACAAAATTCATAAAAAAAAAAAAACAATTTAGGAAAAAACTGTATCCTTCGAACATACTGATATAGGTTAGATTTTCTATAAATTTCGGCAAAATCAATCCCCAAGCGGATCTCCTCTGCAGATGATGTAACCTCTAACATCCATGTAGCAGGATTATACCCAGGTCTGATCCTCAGTAATCCATCAATCGCCTAACAAGAGGTGTTCAGCAAATAAACTTTCAATAACTAACATAATGATAGCATCACTAGATTGAAATAATAAAATCAAATCAATTGGCAAACCTCAAAATACTCAATCAGTTTAGAAGACTTGGGACCAAGTGAACCAGCATATATGAGCTCCCCTCCTCGCTTCATAAATAAAAGCTGATGTGCAAAGTGAAATAGACTATTAGCAACAATGACAGGTGATTTAAAGATAAACCATTAGGAGTCCAAATATATAGTAAAGTAATCTCACTTACAAAAATCTGTGTTAGCTGGTGTAAAAACACAATAATTTTATGTACATTAGCAATATACACACACATTATAGTATATATTTGATTTTAATTGAAGAATATTGAATAATGTAGCAAATATTATGTTTGAAATTTCAGTTATAATATAAATGTGGGAAGAAAAAGTATGATAAGTTAGTTCATATTAAACACTTTGCCTTTTAGTTTCCAGAAGGAAGCAATCGTGTTGGGCTATATGGATATACTGCATTAAATTAATAAGTTAAAAATGACATCAAATAAAAGATAAAGATAAGATGGACCTCATCGAAAGATTCAAAGATGTCAATGCTGGGTTGATGGATAGTGCAAACTATTGTTCTTCCAGTATTAACAATATTCCTAACAGTCCTCATGACAATTGCTGCGGATCGAGCATCCAACCCTGATGTAGGCTCATCCATAAATACTATAGAAGGGTTTGCTACCAGTTCAACAGCAATCGTAAGTCGTTTTCTTTGCTCTGTTGATAATCCATCAACTCCTGGTAGACCAACCAAAGCTCCTTTCAAAGGAATGAGCTCCACGAGTTGCATCACCTCATCAACAAATGCCTGAGAAAGAGAAATTCTTCAAGTTAACTGATGCCTAGAACATATAAACAGCAACAACTATGGTAATATACCTGTTGGGTTTCCAAGTCAATGTTAGATGACAAACGCAACCAAGCTGAGAACAGAAGTGATTCATGAACGGTTAAGCAGGGAGAATGAATGTCATTTTGCTCACAGTACCCTGATATTCTAGCAAAAGTCTCTTGCTTTTTTGGATATCCAGATATACTGATATTTCCTTCTATAATTCCACCAGTCTTTCTACCAGCTAATACATCCATTAGAGTGGTTTTTCCAGCACCACTAACTCCAACCAATGCAGTAAGAACACCCGGCCTAAAGGCTCCAGTGATGTTATTCAATAACTGCAATTTGTCCTCTGATATGCCTTGTTGCTTCAACTCCTGAAATGAGTGCATAATGTATTAATGAGTAAATTGTAAACATATACTGGAGAAATGATAATTGAGAATTAATGGAAGGTGCACTCACCAAGGGCACATCCACATAGTAACTGATATTGCTGAAGGACATGGAAAGTGGCTGAAAAGGAAGCACCATACCTTTTGTTTTAAAGCTCTTTTCTGATTGACAAAGTAAAATGAAGGTTATTATGCATTAGAATGTTAGCTTTGGCCAGATAAGAGTCTAGGCACATCAAAGAAGTTGAAAAAGCAAGCGAATCTATCTGACTGATACCAACAGGTATACCAAGTATACTTACTAGCAAATGAACCCGAGTGCTGTAAAAAATCTCTTAGATGGATAACAGCAGGTTCTCCTTTCCTCATCTTCTCCCTGTCTTCCAGCTCCTCCTTAGAGACAATAGCTTGACGCTTCCCCAGAGCTTCAGGAGATTTATAAGATAGATCAAGCAGAAATAGAAAAAATCAGTATATTCTAATATGGTATAATGTTTGTCAAATGTGACAAATGGAAGTCAACAGAATGCCAGACTTACGGTTTAGCTTCGATAGGAATAAGGTGAAAAGGATGTTGAATAAGATGGTATAGCCAATCAAAGCACCTACACCAATCCAGTACCAATAATTTTCAGGGAACACACTGCGGGACTTTAGCAGTGCCAGGCCTAGTGTTAATGTTGAGTTATCGCCACTTCTCTACATGGATAATCATAAGAAGTTTAACTTCAGCAAATTTTTCTGATGTAGAGTTCATCCCATATAGTTGGCAAGAGAAGTATAACGAATTTTAAAACACAATAAAAGATGCAACAAATCAGTTTTAAATCTTCAGACCAAGTACTGTCTGTATCAGGCAGAACCTGCTTGAGTTTTGAACACATATACATTACTTTTCCAAGTTAGCTCACATACTTTTCAAAGTTCTAAGGACACGAAGAGTCCTCTAGTTTTTTCTCATCTTTCTCATGTAGTTACATTTGAAGCTTAGAAGTATCACAAATGCATGGTTATTTTATCTGACTGTAAATAATGCAGAAACCTGTCAAACAGAGGTACTTGTGTGCAGAAATTTATTGATGGTTCAAGTGCTATCCTGAAAATACGATTACAGCATTTCCAATAACTTTTAGGCATTAAAATGTACCAAAACTGTCAACTTATGTTTCGATAAGTTCCTAAACTAGTTCTCATTTTAAAAACCTCTAAAAGTATTAAGACTTTATTTCACATGCTCCCTCATGATGAAAATTTACAGAAAGATCTTGCATTCAGAGTTTGCTCCATCTTAAATAACATTGAAAGACCCTCCAACATAATTAAATGATATTACAGGACAATGTGAAGCTCATTACCAATGAATTCATTTGATTCCTCATTTGAAGTTATATAAATTATGTTCATCTTTACCTACTTGATTAGACTTGTGCTACCATGATCATGAAAACTAGCAAAGAACAGAGTCTATCCTTATACTGCTCAGTGCTAGTCAGTTGTTGTCTATGACCCCCATTTATCAAGGCACTAGAGGTATTAATGTTGAAAGAACGTCTCAGATAAGCAAGTCTGCTCAGTCAATATTTTTCCAATACTCATAGTATCTATGTACTCTTCTAATGTTGATTCTTCAGATCATCTTTTAGCCACCAAACAATCGGATATCACATTTCTGAAGAGTATACCTTATCCCAGGCATGCCCAAGGAATTCATTCACACTTGCAGCATCTTGAGCATACATTAGTGGAGAAACCCAAAACCCCCAAATCCACCAGCTTGGAATCCGATCTGGCAAGAGAGTGAATTTAGTGGTTTCAAAGGTGATTCAGGATAATTGGATGTACCAATAATTGAAGCTTGTTTTACCTCTTGAAATGATGTATCCCCCAAGAGCCATGACTATCAACATAGCAAATGATCCAAAAGTATTTGCCACTATCATGTTACGACCCAAGGAACCCATCAGGCGAAAAAGAGCTAGAGACATTTGATGGAGAAGAAAGTAAAGCAGGAATTGCCGAAAAAACCTGCAGTGTAAAATTTTAATGCAGATCCCTCATACATCAAATCATAATTATTGAACCAAATGTTGAAAAATAGGGTCACCTGGTAATGTTGGGATCAAATCCAACGACATAGTATGTTACTGCCACCCAGAAACCAGATTCTATCAATGAAGTTGGAATACTCAAGAGCCATGCAGGCATTGTATATGCCCAACAAGGGTAAAAGTGCAAGTCCCTGTGCTTGTAAAGAATTGGAAGCTTGGCCACCAGCATGGAAACCTCAGTGAAGCCATTAAAAAGAATTATCACCATTGAAAAATATAATTCTCCCAAATAATAGCCTCCATCATCAATAGTGTCATGATGCAGTGTAGCCCGGCAAAAGACACTCATGGTAATCAGAGCAACCAAAAGCAGCTGTAACGAACCATATTTCATGCATGCATCAGTGTAGGTTCATAAATTAGTTTTAGCAATGTAGTTAGAAGGGAAGAAAAATAAATATTTTATGAATTAATCAAACTCAACAACATAGTTATCATCTGAGTTTAAAACCTTAATAGGCAATTCAAAGATGAAATTACCTGTATAAATTTAAAAATATAGATAAACAAATTCCGCTTTATAAGCAGCAGTTGCCAGTTAAAGTTGGTTTTGAGAAGCTCCATCTTCTTGACCCCATATTTAGAAGTTGATAAGGCCGCAGGATGACTGTAGCGCTTATCATATGGAGTGTCTAATTCTTCAGATAAAGTTTTCCCAATGTTGTATGAGGTAAAAGCTTCAGCAAATCTCACAACAGGTATGTATCTATAAGGCTGGTCAAGTAAAGCCCAATACTGCTCTTGATCCTTCTTCGAAACAACCTACACGAACCAACTTCAGGGGTGAAAAAAACAAAGAAAAAGAAATGCAAGAAACACACTGTATGCTATCTTAAACTTACTTCTTGAAGGAAGTCTGCCACATTTTTCCTCTCTGGACACCGGAAACCCATATGTGCAAAGAAGTGAAGCACAGCTGCACGAGGTCCCTGGTATATGATTTTTCCCTCTGACAAGAGAATAATATCATCAAATAACTCGTATGTCTCAGGTGCTGGTTGAAGCAGAGAAATCACGGTGGTTCCTTCAAGTGCACGGGTTGAATGCCTGAGATACTTGATGATTTGATAAGTTGTCGAACTATCAAGACCAGTTGATATTTCATCCATGAATAACACTCTTGATGGACCAACTAATAACTCACCTGTCAATTAGATCATCTAAGTCAGGTTGCAAGTACATGATTTTCATGTTTTAACAGAAAATCACAACTTTAGTCAACGTACCCGTTGTCAGTCGCTTCTTTTGACCACCAGATATACCTTTAATCATTTCATCTCCGACCAGAGTGTTTGCACATATGTCCAATCCTAAAATCTTTAGGAGCTACTTGTTAATACAATGGCACAGCTGGCTGAAATGGCTTTAGTGTTTAAACACTAGATATGAACACAAGATATATTCTTCTTGCACATTGCACAAAGTATAACTAATGATTTCTGTTCACTTCTTAATCTTAGATACTGACAATGGACACATTTGTTTTGAAGTAGTCTTAATGACCTCGTTTTGTTGAACCATTTAATGTATGAAATGGAATATTATCATTTATAGCAATAACTTCTTATGACCTGAGGTTTCTGTAAGTTCAACTATAAGTACTGGAGTAAGGAAACTTATAACATTCTATAAACAGTTTCCTTAACATTCTATAAACCATTCTCGCGTTGTGAAGTCAAAATATTTAAAATGTGCTAGCTAGAAAAATCAGCAAGTTGATGTATCAGGAAATCTACCACATGCAATTAAAATGGTTAATATCTGGAAAATACCTTCAAAATGTACTCCACCAAAAGGCCTGTCTCCTTCCCTTCCAAAGACAATGCCTGAGCAATGAACAGTATCAGGTGAGTGTTTTATATATATATATATATATATATATATATATATATATATATATATATATATATATATATATATATATATATATATATATATATATTATCAGGGTGATGGAATTTCTCGTATTTATACATCTCAATATGTTGAAAACAGGAATTTAAGGAAGTAAAATAGTGATATCCCAGTGGCTTATAATCTAACAATCTTTTTAAGCGGATAAACTTAGGGGTAGCTGCAAGAAATGAAATGTAAAGCACACCATGGAGAAAGCTCATTGTTTCTTTAGTTTCTTTTCATGTTTTATGTGCAGCAGATATATGTGCTCAGAAGGTGTAACAGAGTATGTGTTAACAAACTTTCTCCCTGCTTTATCATCCTTCTTATGGAAGTTATAGAGATTTGAAATTCCAATCACATCTGGAATTTTAATAGAGCTTGATAAACAACATAAAAACTATATGGAATTTGCACCATAGGGGGATTGAGGAGTGGGGACAGAAGTGTCGTTCACTATCAGGTAATATGAAAGAACAGTTGCTGAGACTTCAAGTCAGCAAAACAATGTTCAAGGTATAATCACCCATTACATCACTTAGCAATGCTGTGTAAAGTCCTAGTTCAACTCATTAATTTCTACCAGCTGATTCATATTTCATTGACATGGCTTTGAACTAAGAGATAAAAAATGGAGCTATTCATGAGTTTCAAGTGGATGGGAGCAGTTTAATTTTCAGGAATTCTTTGTGACATTCAAGGCTTGAGCTTCTTACAAAATAATGCAGGATGTTGATCACTTAGACACAATGGGGGTTCTCAGGTAGTGCAATAAAAAAATCAACATATATTGAAGAAGACCATAGTTGTTACAGGCGCGCCTAAGGCGCTCAGGCACTCAGGCTTAGGGGTCTGCGCCTAGATTGTTGATTTTTTGCTATTCCAGGCTCATGTATCAAAGGCGCGCGCCTAGGTGCGCCTTGGTGCGCCTTTTAGTTGCGCCTAGATGCGCCTAGGCGCGCCTCTTCAACATCTTGTTTTTTCTTTTTTTTTTTTAAGTTTTTTGAAATTGCTACTCAATTATTAAAGGTTTTACACATTTTTAAGATAAAAATGGACAGCCCACTTATAAAATGATATAAATAGAGAATTAGGGTTAGGGTTTTAGTACTTGAACTTTCAAAACAAAGACAAAAAGGTGGGCTGCCTTCACCTCCACCGCCTACCTCCACCATCTGCCGCCTACTTGAACTTTATTTGTGTGTATGTTTTATGTGTTATAATGCTATTATGAGTTATTATGTATCATTATGTTATGTGATTTTTATCTTAGTTTAGATAGGTAATATGATTGTAAGTAGGATATATTTGTGTATATACATTGTAAATTCAGTTTTGGGCAAAATGTAGCTCAGGCGCGCGCCTCAGGCGCCTTGCGCCTTAGGCGCGCCTAGGTGCGCTTCTCGCTTTTAACAACTATGAAGAAGACTCATAAAATTGGGAGAATTCAGAGGAAGTTAAGATAAGCTGAGAGTGCTCTTACAGCATAGTGTGCATTACAGCAAACAAAGAAAGATTACAGACTGTTTCAGTGCTTAAATGCATATTGGTGTGTCTATTCTGGACAGAAAGGACCCATTGTCTATCCACTTGAACACGCCTAACTTCTGAGTAAATTATATTGCTGTAACGACAGGAAAGATAATAGATGTGGAACTACCAACACAACAAAATGTAAGTACCTTTATGAATATATCAAGATCTTCATCAGGCTTAGTTCCAGATAATTTCTCTCTTCTTGATAATTCCAAAAGCATATCTGGAGCAAGCTTAAGAGTCAGCATGCAGCTAATCTATGGAATGGTAACCAAACTTTATCAACCTTACCATATTTATAGCCAACACCTTGGCAACGAGCTGAAAAGTCAAGTGTTTCTTTCACAGTCATCTCTGCTACATGCCAATCTTGTTGATCAACATAAGCAGATGTTCTTTGGGGTACAAACTCTTTAAGACCATGTCCATTATAGGTTACTTCACCTGACACCTTTTAAAAGGAAGTATTTGTGTTAGTATGCTGCCTAAGATTGTGTGACATTGTAGGACATATGAGTAGGAAACTTTTTTACCTGAAGATCAGATTTCAGACGCCCAGCTAGGGCCAGGAGTAGCGTAGTCTTTCCAGAGCTCGGTGGACCTAATAATAAGGTTAATCTACAGAATTAACCAATATCAAATAAGATACACGAACAAACAGACCATGGATTAATATCATAAACCAAGTCAATACATGCCTTCCTGGTCTAACTATCCCACTAATATCATCTAAAATTGTCAGCTTTCTTCTGTCACCAGAGTGTATTCTCAGCTGCCTGAGTAAAGCCTTCAGAATTTTTGGAAAATGAAAACACAAGTCAGTTGCAAAAAACAAAACTGTTAGGTGCTAATAATCCAGGATCGGCTATGCTATACCTCAGCCATGTTGATAATAAAATTTGAGATAGTAGGCAAAGCTCTACTACCAATGTGAACTGATGATTCAACTTTTAAATGCTGGAATCTGACTTCAACCTTTGGGAAGTCCAGATCAACTCTGCAGAATATACAATGGGATAAAACTTTTTTAAATTGCTTGTCACAAACAGCAGAATGAAACATAAGTAGTCATTAAATAATAGGATTAAACAATTAGCAGTGCAACTCAGAAGTTTTTCAAGTATTGATAAATAAAAATAAAAAAAAGATAATAATAGTTAAAACATGTACTTTATTCTAAGTTACAGAATAGATTCAGAATGAAAATTTTATTAGTAAAGGTGATAAAATCTCTAAAATATGTTAGTTATATAAATAACTAGGTTCAAGAACCTCTTTTAGGTCAGAAAAACATCGCAAGTATGCCTACAGTTTCCCAGCAAAGCTGCGTTTAGGAGCATTTAAGTTCATTTCCATGTTCTAAAGCTGCTCTAATTCTATGGCTAATGTCAGTCTTGAAAACAGAGCTTTTTGTTTGTGATACAAGTTGCAAACACTTGCAACTTTTGTATGAAATCCGGGTTCAAGCATAATTGGATTGGTCACCACATCAGAGGTAGAATTTATTAAACTAAGAGTGAAATATTTGTTTTGCTAGAAAATGTACAATAGTAGCTAAATTCCACTAATTTTTGCATCTTCTAATTTTCTTTCTTTCCTCCTTTTCCTTGAAGTACCAAATCAATTCATTTACAACTCCCTATGAATCTCTCTGTATCTACCTACCCCAACTCTTTCCCAATCTCTCCCAATAGTTCAATAGCTCAAAGATAATGTCACTCAACACAACTAGCTCCAGATATTTCAAGATTACTTTCAACTTCCACATTCTCTTGAAATTCTGGTTCATCCCAAGGACGCAAGACCAAGTTTATTGAAATATTTAAGTTAATGAATTGTGTTATGAACAATATCTCACATGTATTTCTCATCAATAACCCACCGCATATCCAAATAGCATATTAACTTATTAAGTCATCACATCTAGCCAATATCAGAAATTACTGGGAATGTTAAGTTATAAGGTGTAGGTCTTGTATATTTTTCAATATCTACTAGTATATTAGTCTTTTCAAGTATTAGGTGTTAAAAGATAATTTTTTTCTTTTTTAAGATAGGAAAAGGAAAATTATTAATCATTTAAAGGTGATGTAAAGGGCAAGATTCCATAGCAAACAACAATACAATACACCAGTCTCTAGCAAAATCTAAAACAAAGAAAATTAAAATTTGAATGGATTGAACCCACCAAGCAAGATTGAATCTGTGTCAACACAAAACATTGTATATTCTCTCAAGTTCATTTCACACCTCGGGTCTAAGCAAGCTTGGAAGTTCCTGGGAATGTCTTTCGAGTGATGCTGATCTCTATTTCTAATGGGAATAATACTAGATGAAAGCATTAGCAACATATAAATATCTTGACCTCACTTCTGAATTGCTCGGTTATTCTATTCTTGTCTAGACTTCACTTCAGTAGTTAGAATGTTGTCCATCATGCTTTGAAAAATGGTTCACAGAAAATGCACTCCATCTAGATTCAATACAAAGAGTCGAGAATTTAGCTTTTTCAAATCCACATGCCGTATCTAGCCACTCAAACCCGACCTGGTAGCTCTGCTAAATTTTACTTTTAACTATCTTATTTCAGGACGGACCACCAGCTACTGCACTCAATATCAATACTATTACCCCAGGGTGCAACAAACAATTTTCAACTCTATAGTCTACGGAACAATCCATTCCGTGCCTAAGGACAGGACAGGACAGTAGCAAAATTATGGTACAATGGGAGCTTCTTGCAACTAACTTCTCTGCACTCACCATTGCTTTGGCGGGCCATCAACATTTGTCCATAGGCATGGCGATGCAAGAACAATACATTGATTGTGGCACAACTATAGCAGGTCATGCTGTTGCCGCAGCACAAACCTTCTGTGCTCCTAGTAACTGACACGAACATCAGAAGTCTCACACAGGCATACAAATATTTCCTCAATTACTCCGCTTGGCAATTGAATCCATGACGCTCGCTTTAATATTAATACTATAACTGGGCTTTCTACCACAATGCTATAAGTTACATTTTTTTTAGCAATGATGCTACTTCGATTTTCCCATTGCTGAATAAGCCCTTTTACACCATGATGACCATTCATAACACCAGTAGCCACAGGTGAACATGCACAAACATGGTCAGGTCACAGAAACTTGTACCGAACTTCGATTTTCAGAGTTATGCTGTTACAAAAATTAATCTTAATTGAACTTAGAATTTTTGGATAATCAACTAATGCTATGGTTGGGAAAGGCTATCCTGACTTCTCAGACTAATCAGGAGAACAAATTGATCAAAAAGCTAGCCCAAATATAAGTCAGGATAAGATTCTTTACACTCAATATTCAACCATTTATGCAGGGCATTACTGTTCAAATTCATAGCAAACGTTTCCAATTGTTCTGTTTGTGCTTGAGCTTCAGACTATCACTTAAAGCTGCATAATCTGACTATCTGTAACTATCCCTTAGAGGCAGGGGATTTTCTTGTGCCATTTCCATGTATAGATCTCTTGCGACTAATTATAGGATTGGGGAAGGAAATCTAACCATTGCACAGAGAGTATAATTCTATTTCTTTCCTAATGTCATTCATCCAACTTTGCCACCAACTTATGTTACACCAAATTAGCACATACAGTTGAACGCTTATTAGATGTATTATAGGTCTATTAAGACCTTTTTACAAATTTAATTAATGAGATCAAGACCAATAGCTAATTAGCTGTGCTAATTATATTGTTTCCATTTTCAGATTAAAAATAAATAAAAATAGATGAGGTAATAAAATCTATAGACAACGATAGTGAGTGAAGTAAATTTAATTAATCCAAATTAGTCCAACTCACCATAATTACACTCATTCCGATTACCCAGTCATACTCACTGTCTTAGGCTTCATTAAAAAAAAAAAAAACAGAAGAAAAAAAAGAGGAAATTAAACAATAATAAATTGTTGATTAAATATTGAGTAAGCACATACTAAATCTGGAAATTAAATTAATTGAATAGACGAGAAGAAGAAAAAGGGAAGACAATGGTGGAAATGCAAACCTATCAAAGCGGCGTCGTACGCGAGTGAAGAACTTCTCCCAATCATCATCAACTGAATTAATCAATCGATCCAAGACGATTCTCTGCTCTTCCGATTGAAGTTCCTGCACATCAATCTCCCTGAAATCGCCCACCACGTTACGGAAAATCCCACGGCGGACGCGGCGGTACGTCGGCAGCCGCTCCAGCGCCGCCCACTGCAGCGCCTCCTCGTCGTCTCCATCCTCCCTGAACGATTCAGAACGCGCCGACAAATTCTCAGCCGAGCTCCACATCAAACTCCACTGAGAATCACAGCAGAATCTCTAAAATGCGGCAATGTGTGGATGGATTTCGAACTTTAACCAGAATTTACGGCGGTGGAGAATAGTAAAGATGACTTAGGGCTGGCATTGTTAGTTGGATTTCATTAATGGGCATAAATAATAAGTGAATGTGGTTGAACTTTGCATTAATGGCGAATACCACTCTCTTTCTTCACTCCCCAACTGCATGTGTTGTTGAATTCGCATGCTCGAATTTTCCTCCAAGAGGTCACAATTGCCATGAGCTCTTTTCACATCTCTGCACATGCATGCGGATTAGCCCTGGCCCCATTTCTGTACAGGAGAGAACGACCTCTACACGTGTACAACCACTCCAGCACAAGGTACTACTGGAATTTGCGTACATTGGTTTGCAACTAGCATTTCGAAATAAAGTATACAATTTTGAGTGTCACTATACAATTTTGAGTGTCACTGAATCAGGGCTGCATTTAATGCTGCTGTCGTTACGACAGATAGGACGGGCCTTTATGGATATAGGTTGGCGGAGCTATTCCTACGCGCTCGTGTCAGCGTTTGTACTACACGCTCCCCTGGCTGCATGCATGCCACTGGAAGATGGCGTTAGCCAATGTAGGATGGATTAAAAAATCGCAATGGATGAGTTAAGTTTATTAGAGAAAATAAAAAAAATAATAATAATTAAAAATATATATACACACAGGAATCATCTTCTTAAAAATGAATAGGGAATGGGTTAAAATTTAATATTTATTGTAATTGACTCATAAAATATACTCCCTCCGTCCCAAACTTGATGTCTGTGTTACTGTAAACACGGAGTTTAAAAAAATTGACTTTTTAGGGTATTGTGGTATTTTTAGGTAATAAATAAATTATAAAGTATGTTATGTGTGTCAGGTGGGTGTGGTAAAGTTGTAATTAAGATGAACTTTTAGGAGTGGAGATTGATGTGATATTTCCTTTTTTGGAATAAGACAATTAGTCTGGGACGGATGAAAACGGAAAGTAAGACAATGAGTTTGGGACGGAGGGAGTAATATAATTTGTGAAGATATATATATATATATATATTATTTTTTTTTTTGCTTAATTTGGATGGGCTTAAAATATTTTTAAATTGAGTTAAACTCAAAAACATAAATTATAGTATCACTCGAAACAATGCTGAAGGCACCCAAATTCTAAAAAATTATAGAGTGAAAATACACTTATATCCCAAAACCTAAATTTAAGCTTACACCCAAAATTTCTAAAGACACCCATTTAATTTACTTTTTCTGTTCGTTTTATTTTATTAAAATTCAAATTTTCATAATCTCCGGAGATGGAGCAACGCTCGTTTACGCCGACGAGGACGACATTCTTCTGCATGTGCACCGTCAGTATAAGTGGGCCACCATTGCTAAGCTACTAATGGACTCACCGTTAATTCCGTCAAAAACCCTCAAGTGGAAGTTCAAGGCGGACGACCGCCCGATGGAGGTTTTTGAGGCGACTCGACGGCAGGGATGTCTCCATGGTGATCAAGAGTTCTAATCTCTTCACCACCAATAGCAGCAACTCCGGCGACACAACCATCAAGTCGCCGCGCATTGCGGACATTTTCCAGTGGCAGAAGAAAACAATAAATTGATTTTAAGGTGCAGAAATGGTTTTAGTGATTCAAGATATGGTGAAGAAAGAGGTGAAAATGCCTTTCGGCATTACTACATCAATTAGACAACAATGTTAACAATCAATTTTAGAAAGTAACAGTAGACATTCAGTGAGTTATGGAAGGTATTTAATTTGGGTGTACTCAGTAATTTAGGTAAATTTTAGATAAAATAATTACTTTGTGCGCATTAGTAATTTAGGATAAATTTTAAATGAGAGGGTTAAAAATGTATTTTTAACTTATATTTCGGGTGCATTTAGCAATATTTCGGATGGCAATAGAGCCGCCCATTATTTATAATATAATGGACTTTTGGTGGGCAGCTCGGACTTTCGCCCAGGGCTGCCCTCGCATGAATCCGCCTTTGGTTCGGCCCGATTAGTGAAAAAGGTCATCTTTTTTTGTATTTGGATACAACCCAATTCAGATGAATTTATAGTATCTTAAATTTTTAAAATATACTAAATTCTTTAATTAAAAAAATGGCGTACTAACTTAAATTATACTCAAGTGTAATTAAATAAACCCCTGTTTATTTTAACTTTTATAAGTGACAAAAACTTATTTCGTTTTATGAAATAATTTCGATCCGTGTTAGACGTATAAAATATAGTACTGATACCCAACTAATAAAAATGGATAAAGATATTGTGAATTATTTTACAAATAATTTATAGTATAATGAAAAGTAGTAACATATTTTTTTTTAATAAAAAGTGATAATTAATTAGGGATGTGTAAAATAATATTACGTAAAATTGTTTCACACAAATGTGCTCCTTTACCATAACACTACAAATTATACCGGCCATTTGATAGGTAAGAAAAACAATGATGTATTATGAAGTTAAGTATCATGATAATTTGGATAAATGATTTTATTTGGTATAGTAAAATGATTTTATTTGATAAAGTATATAAAAGTGACTATAATATTATACTCCTTCCGTCTCAATCATATATCTGCATTTGCTTTTTGCACGTGAATTAAAGAATATTATTATTTTATGTAAAATGATAGTTGTACTAGTAATAAGTGATGAGCCATGTGGGATCCTTTTACTAAAAGAGGAAATTGAGGACCTTCGATTGAGGCGTCCAATATAATAAGACGAGGACCTTTTAGTGGGATAGAGGGAGTATATTATTATTATTATTATTATTTAATAAAATTTAATGTTACTTTTATACCCTAATGTAATTTGTTGTATATTCTTAATTATATCCTACTTTATAATTTTATAGTAATATTTAAGTTTAATTGAATATATCATGAAATACAGTGTACTCCCTTCGCTCAATAATATACATTCGCAAAGTGGATTAAGGAGTTTTATTATTGGGAAAATGTCACATTTGATCTCATAAAAATTCATTCAATTCAATTTCAGTCCCGTAGGAATTTACTGGTCTCATAGCTAGCGGTTTTGATCCCATAAGAATTTTATAACCATAATTTTTTAAAAATTTTCATCCCAAATTAACTTATATTATTATAAACTACCATATTTATATTATTTTCTGTCGTTCAACACAGACATAGTCCATTACGACAATTCTCGTCTGTTTCCTCTCTCAATAAGCATTGTATTAGTTTTCTTTGGGGATTATTTTTGCAAATTATGGAATCAAATTTACAAGTTGTCATTTTGGTCTTGCTAACAGTTCAAAATATTTCGTTAACTATTAACAGATTTTGATGAAAAATTCCTATGGGACTAAATCTGCCAGTTTTGAGACCTTTTTGACATTGAGCAATTCTTACGGGACCAAAAGTGTAATTTTTCCTTTTATTATTTAATGTGTAGTGGGTAGTTGTATTAGTGGGGTGTGTGAGCCTCATATATTAAATGTATTAGTAATGTGTGTGGGTCCCATGTGTTTAAAAGAGAAATGTATACTTTTGGTGCGGATGCCCAAAATATCAAAATGTATACCTTTCTGGCGAACGGAGGAAGTATAATATATTATATATTATTATTAATTATTATTTAAAATGAAAAATAATGATATCTTTTGAATTAAAATTATATTTATTGTTATATTTTTAAAGTCAAAGATTTGTGTGAAACGTCTCACGTAAAAGGATAAAAAGTCATATCTTCTACAATGAAAAATTATACTCACTTAACGTAAAGGATAAAGTTATGAGGATATGAAATACAGTACATATAGTTTATTAGTTTACATTTTGCACTAGAGTCAGCCCATGATCAAGTATGCTAAGCTTCAAGAAAGATATACCTGTAATTGAATAGTTTATTTAGTGATAATGTAGATGCAATTTTGAGTGTTATAATACATAGTTTCAAATGCAAAGAGAACAAAATCCGCTTCGTTTGAACTTATTGACAAGTATAGCAGTTCTCACATACAACCAATCTCCAACCGGTTTCCAAAAATTAGAGAAGGCAACTCTCCAAGATTTTTTCACTACAAGAAAACCAATCACTCCCCAAAATCCAACAATAAAACCAAAATTCTTGCACAAACGAAGAAAAGCTAAAAACTCCTTCATTTTCTTCCTCTTATCTTCTTCTGCAACATTAGTGATGGATGGCCTAAGTTTGGCGCTTACATTGAAAAACCGATGATCAAATGTGGAAGAAGTGAGCTTATTATTTGACAGATAAAGGACAGAAAGTGAGTTAGAAGTGTTGAGTAAGACATGGTGAGTTGCAGAGAGTTGTGCAACATCCTTAAGGCTACAATCGTTTAAGGACAATGTCTGCACATGCTGTACCCAATTGGTATCACTGATGTTTGCACTACCCAAATAGAGTTCAGATAACAACGAGAGGCGAGACAGCCAACTGAGGTTGTCCGACCAAAGGTTGTTATTGCCTCCAAGATCAAGTATGCGCAACTGAGTAAGGTTTCCCAACTGAGGAGGAACTTCCTGAGAAATTGGAGTAGATGATCCGCAGATATTCTAAGGTTTTGATTGAACCAATGAAATCTGGAATTTCAAAGTCATTCAAATGATGCAGTTCAACCAAGAAGAACTGATCACACCTCCAAATGACTGGCCATTGTAATTACCAAGCTGGAGGGCAATGACGTCCATTCGCAGCATTCCTTCTGGTGCTCCTCACTTCCCCAGGATGACAGAAGATCCTGCTCCTCAATAAGCTTCTGCTTCAACTCAAACCATTTAACAAAACAACAATTACAAACATTAGTAAATAAACAAACTTGATGTCTCCTTGCGCCATTTAAAAATAGAGTGTAATTTTATATTGGAATTTCTGTTTTAACTGGTATATGCCATCTCTATTTATACAAGGAATTTTAGTTTTACTGTTCAAAGAAGATTTATAAATCAGCCTATTGTATCGGTTCGAATAAGTTAGGGACTTCGTTTGGTCTCTAGATTAAAAGATCAAATTTCAAGATCAATTTTCTAAATAAATAAAACTTCACAAAATCAGTGGATGATTAATAAAATTTCGTTCTATTTAAGACGTTTATTAGCATTAATATTTTCATTTTCTAAAGAGAAAAATTTTTATGTATATATTACCTAATACCGCTCCTGTCTTAAAGATTGATAGAAGAGATAAATAACATGAGGTGTATTAAATATCTCATAGAGAGTGCTTGCTATTTCACTGCACTTGACTACATTTTCATTTAAGTTCAAAAACAAAATTATCTCATAACCTTCCCTATATTACAAATAATCTCAAAATTAAGGTTAAAACGGTACAAATGGTTATCAATATTCTGGATATCTAAAATTATAAAGAAGAGTATGTTAATATATTTAAGATAGAGTAACTAATTTTGGAGTTTTAGTTTAGAATTTTAAAATTTACTACGATTTTAAGATATAAGGTTTAGAATCTTTTATTAAAGGATATATTAATAAATTCTACTCCCTCCGTCCCATAGAAGTTGACACACTTTCCTTTTTGGTTTGTCCCATTAAAGTTGACACATTTCCTTTTTAATACATGGGACTCACACAAAATCAATTAATCTATTCTCATGAGGCTCATATATCACCTCTAATATAACTACCCACTACACATTAAATATTATTTCTCTCACTTTACTTTACTCCACTTTACATTAAATTATTATACTCCTTAATTTCCGTGCCCAAAAAAAATTATACCAACTTCTTTGGGACGGAAGGAGTACTACTTCCGTCCCACAAATGTTTGCACCTCTCAACAACGGCGCTATATTGGGGTCAAGGAGGCATTGGTCCCCCTCAACTTTCGATATTTTCTAATATATATATATACTCCCTCCGTCCCAGGAAAGATGACACACTTTCCATTTTGAGTTGTCCCACAAAAGTTTGCACATTCTTAAAAAAGCAAAAAGTCAAATATAATCACCCTTCTTCATAAACTTTATTTACAAAAAAACCACCCATACCTAACACACATAACATACTTTATCATTTATTTATTACCAAAAAAATATCATAATACACCTAAAAGTTACCACTTTATTAATCTCCGTGTCAGGAAAGTGGTGCAATCTTTCAGGGAGTATATATATATGATAACTATTACTAATAAATTTGGATGGTTTAATGGAATATGTGCTCATTCATCATTCGGGGTCCCGAGTTTGACCTTGGGAGGTAACAAATCCTCCTTTCATATTTTAAAACCTAATTATATTTATATACTTTACATAATTATATTTATATTTTTCCGTGACATTTATATATTTTAAGGAGATGTCTTTTCTATTAATATTGCTAAGAATCGGGGACCCCTGAATAAAAATCATGGCACCGTCTCTGGCTATTTTTCCATGACATTTATATATTCTAAGGAGATGTCTTTTCTATTAATATTGCTAAGTAATCGGGGCCCCCTGTATAAAAATCCTGGCACCATCCCTGGCACCTCTCCTTCGAATATTAAGAAAAGTGATAATTTTTAGGGGTATTAAGATATTTTTTAGTAATAAATAAGTAAATGATAAAGTATGCTAGCTGTGATATATAAGGGTGATTTTTTTGTAAAAAAATGTACGAGGAAGGGTGATTGTGTTGACCATTTACCTTTTTAGAAAGGTGCAAACTTTTGTGGGGACAACGTGATGAGTGATATTTTCACCTAGATTTTAGTGTCTTTTTATGTGTGTTTTCGTATTATTTCATTCGTATTTATGTGTATTTTGATTGTATTTTGTATTTTCATGAAAATATGTGTGAATGAGTTTAAACATATGAATTTTAGGTAAAAGAGAATTCTAGACACGATAAAGAAGATGTGGGAAAAGACGGAGCTCAATTCGGAGTTGAAACGAGGGAGAACGAGTCAAAGCAAAATGCTGAAAAACAAACGTCCAACTTGGGTAATTTTTCTTTATTCGTCTGGAGATCAAAACTGGATGTGTGATATATGGTTGGAAAGTCACGGAAGAAGAAGATCACCATTGGAAACATCCAAGTGAGTTTTCATCCAACTTTTGTATTGAAACCTTATAGTTCATCATGTTTTGTAAGGATCTTAATGTCTATGTTGATTTCCTTTTGAATATGGTAGGCTAATCTCCCTTGTGAGATTAACAACATGAGAGTTGTTGGATAATTTTAGGATTTGTGTATTTAAATTCGTATGTTGATTTGGTTAATTGATTTTCTATCATTGATGGTTTAGATCTTGATATTTATGATAATTTGTATGGTTTGTTATTTTAAACATGTGATTAGATTGAGAAGTCAATTGCATATTTAGGATAATTAATTGAATCATCTTGTCATACACATCATATTCATTATAGATCTTAAAGAGATAGAGATGTCCTTTAGGATTTAGAACTCTTTGATAGGATATTCGATTGGTTTGATCAAGAGGTTGATTAATCGTGTGAAGGAACTCTTATTTAAGCTTAGTACCTTGTTGGAATTGTTTGAGTAAGAACCAATCTATTGAGCTATGTTGGGATTCTTAAACGAATCGATATCATATTCATCTCGAGAGGGAGTGTAGGTGAACTTAGTGTTGGCCCTTAGTCTTAAGCTCATGATTCATATGAATTTGATGCATGTATCCTAGAATTTCCACTTCTTAATTGTTGTTAATCTCACTTTTGCTTAATTTGGTAAACCACTTTTCATCCATCCAACTTGTTTGTTGATCATTGTTTGCTTGTGTTGCTTTGATTACTTCTATTTACTTGTTTGAACAACCACTCTATTGATGATTCGACTCTATAAAATTACAAGAAATGTGAGATCGCTTAAACTCTAATACCTTTCTCTCTGTGATTCGATAAATTCTTTAATTGGTCATCCCGACTACAAATGGCTAATCAAATGGCGCCGTTGCCGGGGAGGTAACGGTCGCTAGAAGTTTGACGAAGGATTATTTAGAGTGGTCTTAATAAGGATATTTATTTTTATTTTTGCATCTTATATTTGCTTTAGAAAATTTTGTTCAAATTTTTCTTTCTCTTGTAGGTGCATACCTTGAGAAGGAAGAAGAAGGAGAACAAGCCAAAAAATATGAGCTCCATGGATATTCTTCGTGATTTAGTGAATAGAAGAGCTCATTCCACTATGAACACACAAGGAAATTTTCAAGGATTTCAAATGCCAAATTTTGGGCCAAATTTGCAACCGGATTTTGAAGCACAAGTGCCTAATATGTAATTCCAACAACAAAGTTATGAGAATTTTGGAGTCCTTCATCAAATGCATCAACAAGTATACCCTCAAGGTGTGGAAGATGTGTTTCAAGAAAATTTTTCTAGAATTAAGAAGGAAACCAACCACAACTATGGGGAGATTTTCAAGACTCCAACACCTCTTATTCTACCCAAAGTGACTACAAAGAAAGGCTTAGAGATGAGTTTATCGAAAAGATTATGGAGCACTTGGAACATGAGAGGAAGTCTAATGAAGCGTGGATGGATCGACTGATAACTTGGTGTGAAATGGTGACAAATGCAATCTAGCATTCTGTGCTAGATTGGATTCCATTGTGCACCAAGTTAGTCAAGTTGTGTCCACCGTGGAGAGACTTCAAGAAGAGAACAACAAGCCTTCTACCTCCGGAACAACGAATCTATGCATGACCATTAAAGATCGGAAAAAAGATAGTTTGGGGATTGATGAGGTAATGAAGGAGAAGAGAGAAAGAGTTCTTAAGTGGGTGAAAGCAAAGAGTTGAAAGAAGAGTTGAAGGGGGAATTCGAAAGATTTGTCGAGTCTCTTGAAGTGATGGTTGAGAAAGTAAAACTTCGAAACCAATAAGAGATCCATGTCCTTATGGAAGAAAAGAAACCTCTGTAAACCAAGATCATGGATTCTACTCCCCAGAAGCCAAAACCTTCTCATTCTATTGAACTTTTAAATTCTCTTAAGAATTTTCATGATTTTATTGATAAAAATTTGTTTGTTGAAAATTGTAGGAAAAGGGTTGCAAGAGGTCAACAACACTTGTCAATGTCCAAATTCTTATCGGGGGATGTGGTTGAAGTTCAAAACTCATGTAGAGCCCCATGGAAAAAGTGGAACAAGTGGAAAGGGTCATTCCTTGTGAAGAACGCCTTTGGAGAACAATTGCTTGAATTATTCAATAAGAAAGGAAACGTTCTAGTGGTTGAACGGGAGAGCACAAGGCATTATTTCAAGAAGAAACCTATACAAGTGCCAAAGGATTATTCTAGACGGCCATGAGCTCAATAATCTCGTCCGACTTGAAGATGTTAAACTTAGTGCTAGATGGGAGGCAACTCATCATTATCTTTATTGCTTTATTTCTTGTTTTCAATAAGGATTCTTGATTTGATATAGTTTTGCATTTTTTGGTATGTAGGTTGATTGTGCTCGTGAGGAGAATGCATATTGAAAATACGAGAAGTGCTTGATTTGAAGTGTATAGGTAAGTCACACCACTTTTTGCAAACTTAACTCGGAACTCTTGTTTCAATTTAAATTTGGGGGGATATGGCGTGGTGTGACATACTTTGTCTTGAATGCATATACTTTTCGTATTTTTGGGGCAATTTTAAAATTTTTCTCATGAGTTTGGGATTGATTTTGGTCCGATTAGTTGTGTTAAAGTGCATGATAGTTTATATTCTTATTACAATTGTCGAGCTAATGGTTTTGATGAGTTGTTGAGCATGAATGAAGTGTAGTGGAAGCACGATTTGAGCCCGGAGATCAAATCGAGATTCGTTGTGAAATCAATACAGAAGCTCGTGCCAACCATTTCCACTACAAAATGCCTATTGAGGTAAACTTTACACTCATCACTTCTATGTGCTTAGCATAATTTGATTTGATTTGGATTGATTGGATTAGCATGCTACTTCATGTGTTATGTTTGTGGGAGGTTTCCTTTTCAATCAAGGTTGGGATGTTTGTGAGATTAATTGTCATGGATGATATGAATGTTTGCTTAAATTTCTAATAATTGATGGTTTTGTATTTTTGCTTGTTATGTATTTTTGGTTGTTTCTTGTTTGTTGTGTCTTTATTTTATATTTTGTGTATTTTTATTCTTGTCTAGGGTTGTTTGGTAGTTTGTTTCGGGATATCGTGAGTCATTTTTGAATGTGAGTGATAACATGTTGTGATAATAAGTGATGAAAAGTTATGATTAAGAATCTCTACACTTTCGAATTGTGACATGTTCTATTTAATTTGTTCAATTTTGAGATGAATGTGGTGTAATAAGTTTCTTAAGGTCCAATGCACAAGCTTGTGAGCATTTGAGCCTCAACCGTGCATACATGGTATTTTTTTCATGAGTGAATTGGTTGTATTTAATAAGCTAGAACTTGCTCAAGGACTATAGGAATGAACCCGATTAGTAGAGATTAGTGAAATGATCTAAGGTCATCCTTGTTATTTATAGTCATTGTCATATATTTCCATACCATGAACATCATTCCTAGTCAGCCACTTTGAGCCTTTAAGCCTTTTTCTTGTGAATTTAACACATTACAAGCCATGATTACCCACTTAAGCCTTATATATATACCCTTTGTGTGGGTAATTGAGGAGATGGTAGTGATTGGTCGTATATAGTTGGGATGATCAATTAAAGAATTTATCGAACCCAAGGGAATTTAGGATTTATGGCCTTCAAGTTATAGTCTCGTATTAGTTAAGGACGACCGAGAAGAGAGATAATAAAAACAAGAAAAGAAACTAATTACAATATTTTTGGAATTTTCAATGCAAAAGAAATTTTCATGATGCACTTCAAATGGATTAATCATGTAACACATCTAATTGCCTCCCAATTTAAGCTATCATAGTAAGAGCGATCACAAATTTCACCTAATCTCTCTCTCGAGATGAAGAGGATGTAGGCCCTTACAAAGGCCCTAAAATAGCACATATGATCGATATCATAGCGAACACTTCCCAATAGGTATTAATTACACGTACGAGTTCCCTAAAAGGTACTAAATCATAGGCAATATTCTCTTTCTAGGTATTATAAATTCACTAAGGTTGGGTTCCCCTCACTAGATTAATTGACCTCTCGATCTAACATTTCTAGTGTCCATTTATGTAATTCTAAACATGAGAGGTCGTCTCCAACTCTTCCCATATTAATCCACATAACTCACATGATGAAATGATTCAATTAATTCCTAAGACACATAATTGAACTCTAGTTCTAACCACATGCAATAGACAATTAACCATACAAATCAAACATATAAATTAAGCAATTAAGCATCCATAAATAAAACTAATCAAAGTCAGGAACACAATTAAACAATATCACAAATTAATCCATAATTCAAGCATTAATCAAATATCCAAAACATAGAAAATAAAAAGATAATAAGTAGGATTAGATTTCACCAAATGAAGTTTTTACATCCACCAAGCTCATCCTTTCCTTGGTGTCCCCACCTTCTTGGAAAGCAATTAAAATCTTAATCTAGAAAAACATTTAAAATTATGGATCTCTCGCCCCGAAAGGGGGGATCTCAACTATGGAGGTCTTACTTAAAAGTCCTCTCAACTATTGAATCTTGAAATTATTCAATTTAATGAAATTTGATGGGTGGAGAAGTGTTCAATGGTGACTTTCATAGAAGATGGTATTTATAGTAGTAAGGATGAGAGGAATTTGAGTGAGTTTCCAATGTGGGACAAATGGGTTCATGTAGTGGTAGAGTGAAAGGAATTTGTGGTAAGTAATCAATGTGAGATAATTTAGCTCATAGGACCAAAATTTGGATTTATAACAAATTTTCCTTTGGCCCGTTCTTGCTCGTTACAACTCCAAATCGAGCTCCGTTTTCTCTCACATCTTCCTATTCACTTGTAGAATCTATTTTTATCAAAATCACCTATTTTCTACAAAAATAAATAAAAATACCTTTCTCCAAATAATCAAGCAATTAATAGTATTTTTATTAAAATCATGCTCAATTATTGAATTAAAGCCACAAAAATTCACTTAAAACTAGGTGAATTTCACACCTATCAGGTATCTAGAAAGCATTGATTGAATAGCAAAAGAAGAAAAGAAAATGGTAACAAGTAAAAAAAAAGGATGAAAAGAGCACAAGCAAAGAATGGATATGCAACCATAAAATTAGAAAAAGATCAAAGTACCAACAATATACTTAAATACTTAAAGTCCAAAGAATGAAACATGAATAAAAAGAAGCTCAAAATAAGGAAAGTTGATGATTAGTGTTTGTGATTACCAAAGTTGAGAAAGGGAGAAAGATAAGTTAAGGAATGGAAGAAAGTAGCTACCTCTTCGATTACTTACACTTGATTAGGCACTCTTACTTATATTCTACCTACCCTACCAAAGAGCCTATCATTACATCCTAATTAAAGACCTTATTGATCATTGATTGAAACTTTGGTGGTTTGTGAATGTAGTCCACAAGCAAGCTTATAGCGAGTCGAGCCAATCGATTGATAAGTGTTGTTACCTTTCTTGAAAGAGTGTTGAGTGAAATTGATAACCTATGTGAGGCTTGGAACAAAAAGGGACTATATTATATTTTATTCTCTTGTGATTGAACTTGCTAATTCCTTATGTCATGAGTTTAATGTTGTAGGATGACTTAGCATAAGTTGTGGTTCTTATTGCTATTGATGTGTTATTACTTATGTTCGTTTAGTCTTTTCCAGGAGAAAATCTCACCCCTTGGTTTATCACTTTCGTTGTACGGGGACGCACAACACTTTAAGTTTGGGGTGTGATGAGTGATATTTTCACCTAGATTTTACTGTCTTTTTATGTGTGTTTTCGTATTATTTCATTCGTATTTATGTGTATTTTGGTTGTGTTTTGTGTTTTTATGGAAATGTGTGTGAATGAGTTTAACGTATGAATTTTAGGTAAAAGAGAATTCTAAACACGATAAAGAAGATGTGGGAAAGACGGAGCTCAATTCGGAGTTGAAATGAAAGAAAACGAGCCAAAGCAAAATGCTGAAAAACACACGTCCAACTTGGGTAATTTTTCTGTATTCGTGTGGAGATCAAAACTGGACGTGTGATATATGGTTGGAAAGTTACGGAAGAAGAAGATCACCATTGGAGACATCCAAGGGAGTTTTCATCCAACTTTTGTATTGAAACCTTATAGTTCATCATGTTTTGTAAGGATCTTAATGTCTATGTTGATTTTCTTTTGAATATGGTAGGCTAATCTCCCTTGTGAGATTAGCAACATGAGAGTTGTTGGATAATTTTGGGATTTGTGTATTTAAATTCATATGTTGATTGGGTTAATTGATTTTCTATTATTGATGCTTTAGATCTCAATGTTTATGATGATTTGTGTGGTTTGTTGTTTTAAACATGTGATTAGATTGAGAAGTCAGTTGCATATTTAGGATAATTAATTGAATCATCTTGTCATACACATCATGTTCATTATAGATGTTAAAGAGATAGAGATGTCCTTTAGGATTTAGAACCCTTTGATAGGACATCCGATTGGTTTGATCGAGAGGTTGATTAATCGTGTGAAGGGACTCTTATTTAAGCTTAGTACCTTGTTGGAATTGTTTGAGTAAGAACCAATCCATTGAACTATGTTGGGATTCTTAAACGAATCGATATCCTATTCATCTCGAGAGGGAGTCTAGGTGAACTTAGTGTTGGCCCTTAGTCTTAAGCTCATGATTCATATGAATTTGATGCATGTATCCTAAAATTTCAACTTCTTAATTGTTGTTAATCTCACTTTTGCTTAATTTGATAAACCACTTTTCATCCATCCAACTTGTTTGTTGATCATTGCTTGCTTGCATTGCTTAGATTACTTCTATTTACTTGTTTGAACAACCACTCTATTGATGATTCATCACTATAAACTTACAAGAAACGTGAGATCACTTAAACTCTAGTACCTTCCTCTCTGTGGTTCGATAAATTCTTTAATTGGTCATCCCGACTACAAATGACTAATCACAATGCAAAATGGAAAGCATGTCTCTAAAATAGGATGGGGGAGTATACATTTTGTTTAAATATGAATATCCAAAATAGGGAGATTTAGCAATATTGTTTAAGTTAAAAAATAAGTAAATTTAGTTCCGTTTGATTAAAAATTACTCTCTTTCCTGATAATTTGTGCACCTAATTTTGTGAACGAAGATTAAGAAAAAATATTTTTGAAGTGTATAAAATATGGGTGTTTGGGATAATTTAGTAAGATTAGTGAATATATTTGTTGGATTGAGTGTAAAAAATAATTTTATAGTATTATAATGATTTTAATATTATATAAATTAATCCCTTCGTTCCATTTTAATGATTAATTTTTTTTTTGCATCATATCCTAATAGTTATATATTTTTGTTTTATATATGAGACTCATACAAATTAATTACTTCTCTCTTTATAAACCCACACATTACACTAATACAACTATACATTAAAATATTATTTTCTCTCACCTCAATACACATTAATATACTATAATCCTTAGAGTTGGCATCTGGTGTCCCAGGTGCACAAAGTATGTAAGAGTACAATATTTTGTTCTAAAGGGTATACACTTTTTATTAATATTTTTTTCAGAAAATAAAGGGTACACATCTTTATACTAAATGTTATACAATTTAATACTAAAGGGTATGAATGCACGGTGTGTCCCGAAAACACATAAGTTTTAACGCAATCCTTAATACTCGTGCAAAAAGAGTGATACTATAATCCTTTATACTCATAAAATAACAAATATAATTATTGGGACAGTACTATTTATGAAAACAAATTTTGGAATTGACAAAAATAAAAAAGTGTGAAAGGGAATAAAATCTTACCGAATAACTAGAGTTGAACATGTGCCGCTCGAACGATTCAGCGAATTGTGGCTTCTCCGCAAAGGATCGGTTTAAAATTAACGTAATTGTAGGTCGGAAAATTTTATAAAAAAATTATACAGTGTTACTCAATTAATCAAATGGTAACGTTATTATAATGATTTATTTCATTAACAATTTATAGTTAAAAGTGATAGTATTTTAAAAGAAAAATAATATTCACTCCGTTTGGTTTTAAGGTATTCATTTACTTTTTGCACGTGGATTAAGGAGTATTATTATTATATGTAAAGTGGATAGTTGTATTAATATTGTGTATTGTTTTACTAAATATGGGAAATGAACCTTTAAAGCGGACGCCAAAAATAGTAAAATTCATACCTTATAAGTGGACGGGGAGAGTAGTAATTTTAATGTAAAAATGATAATTAATTACGAATGTGTAAAATGAATTCATAGTGATGATTTCACACAAGTGTGCTACTTCACAAATTGTTTAAAATATATTTTTTTTTTGGGAAAATTGAAATAATACACTAAATTCAATATAAAAAATATTTACCAACTCTTCAATATGTTTGTTATCATTTCTACACATTTGCGCACTTTATGACATTGTTACCCCTCTCCCACACACCCACCCAAGTTGGGTCACGGTGTGGGTCACCCACACCGGCGGCGGCAGCCGGCGGTGGGTGTGGGTCACCCACACCGGCGTCGGTGACCGGCAGTGGGTGTGGGTCAGGGTGTGGGTCACCCACATCGGCAGCATCGGCCGACGGTGGTTGTCGGTGGTGGTTGTCGGCGGCAGTGGGTGTGTGGGGGAGGGGTATAATGGTCCTTTTAGGTAGGTTTTGGTTAAATAAGAAAGAAGTTTTTTGAGTTGTTGGTAATGATATTTGTATATGGAGTGTTGGGTATATTTGTCTATTGTCATTTTTTTTACTAATTTCATTCACTCTTGTATTTGGATTTTGTCGTAATTTTATTTTTTTCCGAATTCAATTATATAAAATATTAATAAAATTAATATATATTTCATTTTATGATTTGATTTGATTTGAAGATGTATAATAGTATTTTAAAATTATTTTGTAAAACTTGAAATAAAAATATAAATTTCATGGTAAATCTTAAAATGAAAAAAAAAAAAAAACAAACATAAAAAACTAGGGCTTTGAAATTAATTTAAATCTTAATTTTAAAAACTTATAAAATCAGGTCTAGAACTAATAACGTTTATTCTTTATCCATATGGATACAAAATTTATTTAAATGAAGAGGGAAAAACCAACTTACTAAAGTTGATGAAAAAAACCATCGACTAGAAATATCAAAGCAACACACATAAATCGGGAAACGAGAAGGATGAAATAGCAAACATAAGTGGGTGCTCAAAGCGGAAGCTATAATAATTGACCATCGGTAGAACTCTTGTCTCGCTGCATGTACGAGAACGGAATGGAGCACTTGCCATTTGTAGCTACGTAATTAACTCTAACCTTAGTCCTTGCTGGTACATCTGTTGCATACGAAGCCTCCGCTGTCTTCTTTTGCTCACTGCCTTTGTCCCACTTCAACTCTGTTTTTGCTCCAACGCTCGAGCATCCTCCATTCGATACCTCACGTTGTAGATGTTCCTCTCGAACAACCAATCTTGCTTCGTTGATGATGCTGTAAGCCGATGCATTTAGACAGTCGGTCTTACCGTCTTTGGTGAGACGGCAGCTGAACTGGTTGATTCCTGCGCTGCCAAGTGCGACGGCGGTTGACCATGACAGGCCAAAACCAAGTGTCGACATGGTAACCTTTGCTGTCGTTGGAGTCGACTAATACCCAATCACCAGCACTGCTCCTCCAGAATCTGTTAGAGTTATTTGATTTAGTATTTATTCTCGTTATTAGCTTAAACTTTTAGATGATCTGGTGTCATTTAACATGATATCAAAGCCAAGACCAGGCAAAAATTCACCCCACCTGAGGGGACGTGTTAGAGTGATTTGATTAAGTATTAAATAATTATCTTCACTATTAGTTTAAATTTTTAGATGAGGGGGTCATTTAACAGACCTGCCCAAATACTCCGACTTAAAGCGGACATTTCCATTGGGGAGAATTTCGACCTCGTATGCACAGCTCACATCGTTACCATCCGAACCCGAGAACTGGAGGCAAGGCTGGCCGGCCGACCAGTCGCCGGGGGTGCCGTACCAGACAGTCTGGAGGTACTTTCCGTTGTCTCCGACAAATGCCACGCGCTTCGGGAACTTAACCAAAGTATCCAAATCCACAAAGCTAAAAGCGTTGCCACTATCTTCACCGCCTCCGGTGTTGCTGTCGTCATCCACGTAGAGACGGCCGGACATGCTCCCTTCTTCATCATATGTTCGGACCAGCCTTCCGGTCTGAACGTGAGTCAGGTGCAGAACACCACCACGGGCGACTGCTAGCTCGAAGAGCGTGCACGATGTCTTGGAGGTGTCTTCGTTTGGTTGGTGGGAGGCTGCCACGCTTGGCCCAGTACTTGTTGGTGTGACAAAAACGCAGGTGAACGTAATTGACGTTAGTTTTGGAAGGCTCTACTTCAATCTTCACCAGTGGGCTGAACACGCTGGCTTCTTCACAACTTACCCCTTCATTCATGTAGCCTGCCTACCGACTAGATATGGCTGATTTTATTGCCATCAACTTGGGAACCTCCTCCGCCATTACTTTTCTTATAGATACCAAATGTATTATATGAGATTAATTGATGAAAATTTATGGCCTCACCCTCTTATTTAAAGGCTGGATTTATCTATTTTTTAAGGTTTAACTACTCTTTTTCAGACATGTTAGTTGTGGAAAATCTAAATCCATCTTGTTCACACCTAATCAAATTCTGCTAAATACGATTATATATATATATATATATATATATATATATATATATATATATATATATATATAACATGATGCACCTCTGGTTGTTTCACAATATTATTTTAACATTCCTCCATAAAATTTCAAAAGGCAACAACACTTGTGCAACAACTCTACTGGGAAGACAATTTTATGTTATCTTAATAAATTATTTTCCCATCCCATCGAAAGATCCAATTTTATTATATTAGATGTCTCATCCAAAGATTTTTATTTTCTCCTTTTAGTAAAAAGGCCCCGCATATGGCCCACAACTCACTACTAATACAATTACCTACTACACATAAAATAATAATACTTCTTAATCTACGCGCAAACAGGAAATGGGGACCTTTGTCCAGGACAGAGGGAGTAGTCTTTCCGTTCCACCATAACGTTTACGCATTTCCATTTTGGACGTCCCGCCATAATGTTTACATTTCCCTTTATATTAGATTAGATGAGACCCACACAAAACAAATGATTAATATATAATCATGAGGCTCACCCACAACACTAATACAATTACCCATTATACATTAAAATATTATTTTTTCAATCTAAAGAGACCTTCGAAACTGATCAATCCAAATCCCCCGTTCCATGTGGTGTTTTGATGGTATTTAGGATATGGGATATGGGTTGGTAGTATTTAGGATGGAAGGTTTATATGTGAGTGGTAAGTGATTTAGGCTAGAGGTTTGGATTAGGAAATAGGTGTTTAAGAGAATAGGAGAGTTGAAAGGCTTTAGAGATTTGGATGAATGTTTGTAGTTTTCATTCACTCATTTAGAATGTCTTTTACCCATATTTATAGGTACAAGATGATGATTATAGATCCTTAATGGATCATTCCTCACTAGTCTAGATTACATGTGTTCTAGATAATTCCATACATTTCTACAATATTTGGAGATTTTATCTATAATCTAGATTATTCCACTTAGTTCTAATTATTCTATCTTTTTCTTAATTTTGCTAGAGATTTCTAGAATTGTTACAAGAATATTATTTAATACTCCTCCTTGGTGCATATTTCTTGTACTCCGATAAGCTCTCGTATTGTCTCGAACTTTCCTCGTGATAATGCTTTCGTGAATATATCTGTTAGCTTTTCTTCCGTCTTGCAATGCTTCAGCTCGATTTCCTTGTTTGCTTCTGCTTCTCTGATGAAGTGATACTTTATCTTGATGTGCTTCGTTCTGCTATGGAACACCGAATTTTACGCCATTGCTATTGCTGATTTATTGTCGCAATAGAACTTTGTAGCTTCATCTTGTGGCTCTCCCATATCTTCAAGTATTCGCTTCAACCATATTGCTTGGCTCGTAGTCATTGCTGCTGCTATGTACTCGGCTTCGGCTGATGATTGAGCAACTGTAGCATGCTTCTTAGATGCCCAGAATAATATTCCTGAACCCATTGTGAATGAGTAGCCAGATGTGCTTCGTATGTCATCAACTGAACCTACCCAATCACTGTCTGTATAACCTGTTAGTTTAGAGTCAGGAGTTGATGTATACCAGATGCCAAAGTTCTTCGTTCCTTGAAGATATTGGAGTATTTTTTTTGCTGCTCCATAGTGAATCTGACTTGGATCTTGCATGAATCTTGATAGAAAGCTTGTGGCGTATATTATGTCCGGTCGGATCGCCGTCAAGTAGAATAGGCTTCCGATAAGGCTTCAAAATTTTGAGTTGTCTGCTTTTGGTGAGCCATCTTCTTTCTGTAGAGCTTTAGTGTTATCAAGTGGAGTTGCTACGGTCTTGCAACCCTCCATCTTGAACTTCTTTAGCAAGCTCTCGGCATATTTCTTTTGAGAGATGAAGATACCATCTTTTCGTTGATCTATCTCGATGCCGAGAAAATATTGCATCAAGCCCAAATCAATCATCTCAAACTTCTTCATCATCATTGTCTCGTTATTCCCTGTATATATTAGATCATCAATATATAGAGAGACAATGAGTGTGTTTTCTTGGGTCTTGATGTAGTGGGTTGGCTCACTCATGTTCCTCCTGAATCCAAGTTCAGTGAAGTAGTCATCAATTCTGCTATACCAGGCTCGTGGTGCTTGTTTTAATCCATAGAGAGCTTTCTTTAGTTTGAGGACTTTGTCTTCGCGCCCTTGTATCACGAACCCTTGAGGTTGCTCCACATAGATCTCTTCATCAAGATATCAATTAAGGAATGCTGATTTGATGTCGAGCTGGTAGATTTTCCACTTCTTTTGTGCTGCTAGAGCTATCAATGTTCGTACTGTGTCAAGTCTGGCAACTGGAGCGAATGTCTCATTGTAGTCGACTTCATATTGTTGAGCGTATCCTTTAGCGACAAGCCTTGCCTTGTGTTTTTGTATTAAACCACCAGAGTTAAGTTTCGTTTTGTAGACCCACTTAACTCATATGGCTTCTTTGCCTTTGGGAAGGTCTGTGAGCTCCCATGTCTCACTTTTCTCGATCATGCATATCTCCTCCTCCATTGCTTTTATCCAAATGTCTTCTCTAGAAGTTTCTTCATAAGTGTTTGGCACTACGGTTGTAAAATTGCATCTTTCATAGATCTTTGTCAAAGATCAAAACTTTCTTGGAATGGATTCTAGAGATGCGGCTGCGTCTTCAGTTGTGGCTTGTCTCGGCGCATTCTGTAGGCTGGCTTCATCTTCTTGTTACTGGGCTAGCGCTGGTAAGTAGATGTTTTTTCTCTCGATTTGATCTGTCTCCCAGTTGTAAGCTGCGTCTTTATCGAACATTACATCCCGACTGATGATTAACTTTTTATTTTCCGAGCTATAGACTCTATAGCCTTTTGATTGAGTGCAATAACCCAGAAAAATTCCTTTCTCCATCTTCTCGTCGAGCTTGCTCCTTTTCTCCTTAGGGATGTGGATATAGCAAATACACCCGAAGACTCTTAGATGCTTCGCCGATGGTTTTCGTCCACTCCATGCTTCAACTGGTGTCTTGTGTTGTACTGCCTTAGTTGGACATCTGTTAAGGAGATAGACAACATTACTCATGGCCTCTGCCCAGTACGTCTTTGGAAGACCCTTCTCCATTAGCATAGATCTTGTCATCTCCATCACGATCTTGTTCTTTCTTTCAAATACGTCATTTTGTTCTGGAGTGTATCCGACTGTGAGTTGGTGTTCAACGCCTTCATCTTCACAGAACTTTTTGAATTGGTTGGAAGTATATTTCTTTCCACGATCACTTCGAATAGTCTTGATCTTGTAGCAACTTTGTTTTTCGACATAGGTCTTGAATTTTTTAAAAATATCGAAAACTTGCGACTTTTCACGTAGAAAATAGACCCATGTCATTCTTGTAAAATCATCAATAAATAGAATGAAGTACCTATTTTTGTCGTGTGATAGAGTGCGCATCGGACCACATATGTCGGTGTGCACGAGCTCCAATGGCTTCTTTGTTCTTCAGGATTTCCCAGATGGGAATGGTAGTCGATGTTGTTTCCAGAGCATGCACCCTTCACAAACTCCGTTGAGTTCTTTTATTGATAGCAAGTCTCGCATCATATTCTTCAGGTTTAGAAACTTCAATCCTTATAGATTGAAATGCCCGAGCCTTCTATGCCACAGCCAGACATCGTCCACTTGAGCTTTCATTGCAACGTTGTTTGCATATCTCCATTAGATGGGGAAACATCTATTGTCGCTCATTTGGACTTTAGTAATTATGAGAGATTTATCCTTCTTATCATAGATTGTGCAAGAGTTCCCCTCAAAGTGTAGGGAGTAGCCTTTCTCGATCATTTGTCCCACACTTAGTAGGTTTGTTCTATTGTTGGGACTATGAGGACTTCACTTATGTATCTTTTCCCTTTATTTGTGTCTATGGCAATGGTTCCCTTACCAGTTATCTCCATAAAAGCACCATTTCCTAGTTTTACTTTAGTGTTAACTTTTTCAAGTTCACAAAAGATATCCTTATTTTTAGTCATGTGGTTGCTACAACCACTATCCAAAGCATGGTAGACATAAAACATATAATCTCCATTTTCTGAACTTTCGGAGAAATTAGCTTGGTGTCTACGATTAAATCGATTAATCTTTCCTCCACGTCCAAATTTCTTTTGATTTTGTGGTTTGTCCTTAAACCAACAATTTTGTAGTCGGGATGACCAATTAAAGAATTTATCGAACCACAAAGAGGAAGATACTAGAGTTTAAGCGATCTCAAGTTTATAGTAATTTTATAAGGACAATCGAAAAATATGATAAGATGCAAATAAATGCAATTAAACTAATGAAAAAAATAAAGATAAAATGAATGCAAAGATAAATGGGTACCAAATAATGCAAGGATGAGATTAGCAACAATCATGGCACAGATAATAAAGTAATCAATAAATTGATTCCAATATCTCATGGACAAGGCATAGAAGCGATCACTAATTCTACCTAAACTCTCTCTCGAGATGGATAGGATGTAGGTCCTCAATAAGGCTCCCAAAAGCACTTAAGATCGAGACCATAGCGAACACCTCCCACTAGGTACTAATTACTCTACGAGTTCCCTAATTATGTACTAAATTATAGACAATATTCTCTTTTAAGGTACTATGAATTCACTAATGGCTTGAGTCTCCTCACCTAATCAACTAATCTCTCGATTAAGTCAATTAAATGTTTCATCAAAGGGTTCTAAATCTAGAAGGATATATCTATCTTATTCTAAATTAATAGACATGAAGTGTATGATGAAATGATTCAAAGAACTATCATAAACACATAATTGATTTCTCAATCTAATCACATGTCCATGACAATTAATCACATAAATCAATCATATAAATCAAGCAATTAACATCAATGATAGAAATAACACAAATGTCCAATTAAGATTAAAATCAAATTGCATAAAAACTAAATTATCCAACACCAATCATGGAGCTAATCTCACAAAGGAAATTAGCCTAACATAGTATCAAGCAAACAAAATAAATTGTCCCACAAAATCCCATGATTAAACCCTAAGAAAATTACAAAATAAAATAATTGCTTCCCTTGAATTTCTTCACTAGGGCATTTATTTTCTCTTTCAATCTTTCAATCCACTTTTCTTCCTTTATCACTTGGAGAGGATGGAGAAGTGTAGTAAATTAAATGGTGGAATAATTGTGGCAATGGCAATAGATGAATGGGCAAATTAAAGGCAGGGGAAATGAAGAATTCGAAGCTGAATGACGATTGGGCACTGGGCGTCCTCCATTGTCCGTTCTGCTCGGCTATCCTCTATTTAAATCAATAATAATGGGCCTTTCTTATAAAATTAAATGTATTCTCCATTGATAGTGGGCCATCAATTAATATGCCGCTGCTGTACAAATCTAAAATTCCTCCTCAAAGTGAGATGTGGGCCTCTTGTTTTCTTGATTCAACCAAATATGCCATTGTTGGTTGATATCCAACTCACAAGTGGGTCATGGCTGCCATTTTAATTGTCATTGGGCCAAATGAAAATATAAATTGGGCTGAAAGTGGGCTGGGCCTCAGCCATTTTTGCTGAAATTTTCAGCTTGCGCTGTTTTATTGTTGTAGCCCGTTTTTGCTCGTTTTAACTCCGAATCGAGCCCCGTTTTTTCTCACGCCTTCGTAATTGAATGTAGAAGCTCATTTTAAGCACAAATCCTGCAAATTCCAACAAAAGAATCCTCTCCAAAAATTTAAGGAATTAAAGAAATTACTCAATAAAAGCAACCTTAATTATATAAACCTAGCTAAAAATGAACCATATTTTCTAGCAATTTATACTCACATCACCCGTACCCTACCCTTACTCGATGATTTTTTTCGGGTACGGGTATTATCCGATTCTCTACTCAATTTTACCTACCCTATCCTTACCCAATCACCCAGGTACCCGCGGGTAACTCGACCTGGCGGGTAAAATTGACAACCCTAGTCATGTGCTGCATGGAGGTTAGGAGAGGAAGTTACAAGCAGTTATAATGATAAAGCTTTTAGTTTGATGAGCTGAGTTGAGGGACTCATTTTGTTGACTGGTTAGTTATCTACTCCCTCCGTCCCGGAGAAGATGACACTTTTTTTTTTGCATAGAGATTAATGAGTATAATAATTTAATGTAAAGTGAAGTAAGAGAAATGATATTTAATGTGTAGTGGGTAGTTGTATTAGAGGTGATATGTGGGCCCCATGAGAATAGATTAATTTTTTGTGTGGGTCCCATGTATTAAAAAGGAAATATGTCAACTTTAGTGGGACAAACCAAAAAGGAAAGTGTGTCAACTTTTATGGGACGGAGGGAGTATAATCTATCAAATGAAGGTTTTCAGAGAGTTTCATAACCTGATCAAAAGGTAGAAGGGTACGTGCATGATATATGTAAGGCCTTAAATTGGCATATCAGCATTGCGGTTCTTAGTTTTTCATAGCTTCTTGTGTTATGAGAGTAGAAGAGTATCTTTTTCTTATTTCCCTAAAACCGCCGTACCCTAAAATTATCCCGAAAAGAAAAAAGTAATTAGATTGATGTGTCAAAAATGTAAAGATGTGGAACATCAAGATGAAACACCATTCTAAATAGTGGATCTCCTCTCTAAAAATTGGGGTCACAATATTCATGTAGTATTGTGGTATTGGGAAGGTATTAGTATGGTGTAAATTACTACTTATTTAGAGTGTGCATATATATGTTTTAAGATGAATAAAAATAGAAATTGTAATGAAGTGTTAAAGTGTGATCACATGGCATGATGATTTGATGAATTTTATAGTGGATATCACAGTAAATTCCTCAATTTCATGTACATAGTTTAATGACAATTTTCAATGAATTCACAATTTTTTGGTATAAATTGGATGTAAATTGATCAGTTATTAAACAAAAAATTATTTTTGTACCAAAACAGAAATTTTTAACTACTTAATTTGGTATTAAAAGCGAACACTTTTAACTTTTTCACAGGAATAGCATACCATGTGTTATACACGTGACAATTTCCAGCTAAAATTAGACTAAAATCGATCAAAATAAGACTAAATTAAAAAAAAAAAAAATTTGGATTGAAATTAAATTACTGTTTTATTTGGGTAAAATATGACATCAACTCCAACAACACTACAAGGCAAGAACAGAAACACGACAAATTAAACATCAAATAGTTGAGAGGGATTGGAATCGAGGCGTGTCAAAAGCAAAGTTATAAGAAAATGCCATCGATGGCTTCACTTGTGGAAAATTGGCCTTCCAGCTTTGATGGTGGCTTTGGCGCCAAGCTGTGGGTGAATGAATAAGTTATGACATCATCGTACGCAACTCGAATGGTCAGAGAAGACTCGGTGTCGGATGCATTAGATATTTAACGTCGTAAATGCTTCTTTCAAGCACAAGTTCTTCGACTTCCAATCTCGCTTCTTTGACGTTGTTGTTCCCGGCACTGCGAAGAGCGATGGGCCAAAACAAAGTGTCGATGCCATCGTCGTCCGTCGAATCGACCTGTATCCAATGATTGGAAGTAGTGTGTCTCAGAAACCTACCGAAATGCCAGGACTGACCAAAGCATCCCAATCCAAGAAGGAGAAAGAATTGAAACCATTAATCACACCGTCGCCACGCTTGTCCAAATGAAGTCTGTGGATGCGTGGATCGCCTATCACACGTGACTCAAGTAGAGAAGCCCATTCTCGTCAAATGTTGGCTCGTACATTGGACTTGTCTTCCACTGGTTGGCCTATGAAAGCACCAATTCTGGAGTTCAACCGCCATACCCAACATTTATTCCACTTCAACCCTAGTGAATATGTTAAAAACGCTCTCTCTTTGGATCGATTTGGGTAATTTGGAAAATGAGAAATGATGTGATATTTAACAATTGCAATGCGAGTGTTGATAAAGTAGTAGAAGAGATGAAGGAGAGATTGTGGTCATGGATATCGACAACACAAAAGGATAGACGAATATTTTGAGTGTGGAGTAACAATATTCGTGCATGTCTACATGGTTGACGTTGTCAAGAAATTTAGTACATAGAAGGCTTATAATCTCAGGTGGTGTTGATATGGTTGATATAATTTTATTTTTCACTAAAATTGATGTACTTTTAAATTTTTGAACTCATTTCATATTTCATTGTAATTTTTGGGATTGGAGTACCCTCTCTTTCCATAATCTAAGTGAATGCATAAAAAAAAAACGCTCTTCTCTTCAAATAATATTTGAACGTAGGGCTCATTCGAATAGCACACATACCCCTTTGATTTGATTACAATTGACCTCGAAAGTTTATCTGCTATCCTATTTACCTTAATGTATTAGTTTTTGAGTTTTTTTTTTCTTTTTCTTTGAGATTTAAGGTACCCTTACTCCACCCTCATACAAACCTTTACCCTTCTATATATAGAGTAAATATTCAAACACATGCGTTCGATGTGGAAACTTATAACCAAATAAATATATATAATCTCATGTTCATACTTTATAACATCATCAAATTTGTCCAATTCATCATGATCAGCACCCTTACTCCTGCCAAAAAATAAAAAATAAAATATCAGCACATGTCTTAGTCATCCTACCATACATTAATTGAATATAATTGCTCATAAACATTAATTTTGAATATAATTGCTCATCTCAGCTTGTAACGTCTATGAATAATATATACTCCTTAATTCGTTTACACGTAACAATAAGGCGGTTTACCTCCTACTACATCCAAAGAATGGTAAAAACTAAAAATAAATGGTTGTTGATACTGGTGGTTCGAATCTTTGTGTCATTCTTGTACATCATTTCATATTTCAAGTCGTTGGATGGATAACACATAGGAAAGAGGGAGAAACTATACCCTAAAAAGGAAAAACCTAGGGACTAAAAAGAAAGCATAAACCTAGGGGTAATAGATTTTGCGCATACATCTCTTTTTCTGCTATGTGTTATATATATGCATGATTGACACGTAAAAAGGAGAAAGAAACTCAACCATTGCGTTTATGCTTTGATTCCTTTGTAGGGTATAGTTTTTTTCTCTCTCCTACGTGCCATTCATTCAACAGCGTGGCACTAGAAATGATACCAAATATAGCACAGAAAATCCGAACCGAAATCATTCATTTGTTCAAGACATATTATAGAAGTATTTCTTCAAGACAGATTTTTAGTTCAATCTGCATGGCTCAATTTCTTCATTTTTCTCATGAAGCTTAGAGAGTGAGAAGAAAGAATTGTAGCGCTATAGAGATAAATCGATGTACTGAGGATTGAAGCAAGAATATTGGCAGAAATTAACGGTCGTGTGAGAGCTTGAAGTGTTTTAGGGTAAAAATTTCCTATATCAGGTTTTAGGTTCTAAACCTGTGGGTGCAATCAACAACTGTATAAAGCGCAAAGTTTTGACTTAAAATGAGGATTGAACACAAACTAAACTCAACAACTGCGGGGTCAGTCTATACAGAGTTCAAAGATTTGGTTTGAAATGGGGATGAACACTAACTAAACCCAATATTAACTTGTAATATAAATGAACAGAGTTTGAACATTACATAGTTCGTCTGTTAAATGTTCGTCAAC
Organism: Pogostemon cablin; assembly: GCA_023678885.1. Classification (NCBI taxonomy): domain Eukaryota; kingdom Viridiplantae; phylum Streptophyta; class Magnoliopsida; order Lamiales; family Lamiaceae; genus Pogostemon; species Pogostemon cablin. Next base: position 15,792,384 of record CM042978.1, on the reverse strand, counting down.
AGGCTTGTTTAGTGTTTTATTAGCGTATTCAAGTACAAGCTGTATATACTCTGTCCGTTACACCAAAGGGTTTACAATTTCCTGATTCGTCCATTCCACAATATCTTAAAAAAAAAATAATAAAATACCTATATTCAATAACCAAAAATAGAATACTTTAATTTCAAATTTGTCACTCATACCTAACACAAATAACATTAACTTTCAACTATTTTATTTTCTAAAAATACTAAAATATCTCAAAAAATCAATATAATTGGTCAATTTTTTTTTCTTAAACAACATAAATCAACAAAAGTGAACCCTTTAGAAGACGGGAAAGGAATATTATCAGTATTATTCTTTATAATTTGAATATAATATTATTGTAAATATTTGTATTTTGATGAATATTTTGCTATTTTAGAAATGAGTTGATATTAGGTGCACCCGGGTGCAAGTGTGCATTAATTTGTCTATAATTTTTTATTCTATTTTGTATACATATTTCTTAATAATTGTATACTCCCTCCGTCCCACCCAAAGGGTGGTGTTTGCTTTTTGCACGTGGATTAAGAAGTATTATTATTTACTAATGTGTAGTGGGTAGTTGTATTAGTGGGAGTGGTGACCCCATATTTTAATTGTATTAGTGAGTGTGTGTGGGTCTCATGTGTGTAAAAAAGAAAAGATGACTATTTGGGTGGGACACCCAAAATTGAAAAAAGAGACCCTTTGGGTGGGACGGAGGGAGTATTTTTTTCACACTTAGTTTTTCATTAAAAAAAACTAGCATTCATATGTGTATAACTTTTTATTCAATAGTGTATGCACATTTTTTAATAGTTGTATACTTTTTTACACTCAATTTTTCATTAAAAAAATTAACAAACAAAGTGTATACATTTTTATTCATAATTGTATACGTATATGAAAGTGGGTGCATCGTATCATGGGGTGTACTAAGATGCACAGTAATATTAGCCTTTAGAAATTTGGTTTGTTTGTTTATTTTGTTCACGAACAAAATTATATAAGTGTTCACAAGAAAAAATTCATTTGTTGCTAATATCAAGAAAACATTCACAAACATGTTATCGAATATGTTGAAACTAATGTGTTTGCGAACGAAATCGAGTTTTGACAAACGAGCTCAAGCTCGACCTTATTTTTCTTGTGCATGGAACATATAGTGGGATGATTATGACTCATCATAGATACGGCCAGACTCACCAGACTTCCGGTTTGAACACCGTCAGAACGGACTGCTGGCTCGAACAGCGAGCAGGATGATTTGGAGGTGTCTTCCTCTGGTTGGTTGGAGGCTGCCACGATCCAGCGGTGGTCTCCAGATATAGCCCAGTACTTATTGGTGTGAGAAAAACGCAGGTGAACGTAGTTGGCGTTACTCTTGGCGGCCTCCACTTCAATCTTCACCAGTGGGCTCAACACGCTGCCTTCTTCATTCATCGGCTACAAATCACTGATTTTATCGCCATCAACTTGGGAAGTTTCTCCACCATACTAACCAAACCATTTAATTACTTTTTGATATATATGTATATACCAGACTAATTAAAGGCAAATTTATGTTGGTGTGTGCACAGTATATATATATATATAATACTTGATATAATTATATTTTAATAAATAGATAATTTATATTAGATAATTAAAGTTTTTATAAAATTTGGCCCGTCGTCGACATTACAGTTTTCATAAAATTTGGCCCACCAACCTATTGGACTTGAAAATGGGTCTTATATTTAAATATTAAAAAATATGAATCTTATTGTGAGGAAAGGAAAAATGAAATAAATATGTGAAGAATAAACCTTATTCAATCATAGTTAAGTTTGCATATGTCTTAGATTACATATGGACATGATGTATAGAAGAATCAGATGCATATTGTTGGTTAAATAATCAAAATGACAGCAAAAGGATACAACTGGTGCATAAGATGAGCAGGGAAGTTTGAGGAGTTTGTTTGGTGGCTAAACGGATTAGTTAGGAGCGGTTGAGCATATGGCTGGAAAGCTTGACACATAAGCTGTTAGTTGGAAGTAGTTTCACTCGGTTTGGTAACCGTTTGATACTCCAACTGAAGGCTCAAAGATGCTTCAGCGAGTTAGTCCCATAAGTTAGCTAGTTACATATCTTTGTATATATATAGCTTCTGGTTTGCTGATTTATTCAGCGTGTAATCTTCCTCACACTCTCATATGGAATAAGATACTCTCTCCATAGTGGACGTAGGCTCGTTAGTGAGCCGAACCACTCTAAAAAACTCTCGTGTTCTCATTTTGTTTCTTCATCTATAGATTAGGCTTCATGCTTTCAATTCTTAAGTTCATGCTTCAATTTGATACCTGTCTAATTTCACAACAATTGGCGCCGTCTGTGGGAAGAAGGGCAGGCCAAGGAAGAAAATGGAGATTGAAGATCACGATGGTGTTTCCATGAAGGTTGAAAGCGGGTTTCAGAGGATATGAAATCTGATTCGGTGTGACGATGAAGAACGATATGAGATGCAAGAAAGCAGACGTTTCTTGCAGATCAGTGGTATCAGAAGTGTGTTGAGGCTGATGGATTGATGACATGGAAGTCGGTGAGCATGCTGAAACCCACCGGTGTGGTATAAAAGAAAGTTTTCATGCGCGGCAGTAAGAGGGAGAAGGAGTAATTCTTTGGTGCAGCGTTTCAAAGCTGGGAGAATCGGAGAGCTTTGATAATCCGACAGACGAGCTCGGATCTCCGATGATAGGTAGTTCTTTGGACGGCGGTTCAGAGAGTAAAGAAAGTCTTCCGACGGCAGTTCGGAGGTGGGTTCGAGATTTTCGGTAGCAGTTCTTGGTTATGTAACTACAGTTCATTGTGGTGGAGATCAAGAAACCGGTGGAAGAAGATTCCAAGATTGGAATTCTCGGTAAGAAGAAATTGGAAATCCGGCTATGGTGATGTGCAAACCAACAACCGATAAGAAACTGAGAAAATTTCCGACGGCATTCTTATCGACGTGAGTTGGCAGTCTTGGGTGAGTTGGCGCAAGGAAATGCTTCAGCAAGAAACTAGAGGAATATAGTATTGCTCGGAATTGATGAACAGCGATCGACGGCAGGATTCCATGGCTGAAATTGAAGATAGAAGATTTCACGCATGTTGAAAATGGGCGACTCTCTCCAGCGGTGAAGGGCGTCGGCCCGGCTTGGCAAGATACAGTTCCGGTGAGGAAGGTGTAACACTGCGGCACAAGATAGCAGTTTCACGGAATCGAGCAGCATAACTCGTCGATGGCCAAGAAGTGTTCAGAAGTGTTCGAAATTGAATGGCTGCAGCAACAGCTTCTCTCCGGAGGTGGATGATGAAGCTGGCAGCTGGGTTCACAAATTGGATTGATGTGATATTCAGGCAAGAAGGTAGGTTAATCCAATTGTGATTAAGAGTTGCTTACAGCAAATTAAAGGGAAGCAAAATTGTTCATAGGTGAAGGACAATCTCTATCCAACGATTATCAGTAGATCACTTGTGGAGATCAAAAGTTAGAAGTGGCTGGAAATTGTAACTTTGGTTCAGTATAGGTTCAAAGAACTTGATCAGTACAATGTGGTAATAGCAAGCAAGAAACATGGAAATTTTTCATGGAAGTGCTAGAATTGTTTAAGGGATGCATCAATTGCATGGGACTCCCAGCAAGGTGGAGTCGGGACATGGCAGGTTAACCATGGAGATGAAATCAACTTAACAGGTTGGTATTTCATGAAGATAAGGTCAACTCAACAAGTTTGTAAGAAAATGATTTTTTGATAAGTGAATGGTGTTCGGGGGAAGTAGCGATATAACAGGATAGCAAGGAGATGTGGTACTTGGACTCGTTGGCATTTAAGAGCAGCGCGATAACAACGAGCAAGTAGGAGAAGCATCGGGTAATTCTAGTAAGTTAGAATCGACTTCAAAGTAATGGCACTTTCATTAGGAAAATTGTTCGAACTTGGTGTGGCTTGGCGATAAGTCAACATTTATATGTTGCAGGTGTTGCTCATGGTTGAGCAATGGTAAAAGATATTGCTCAAATTGGAGCAATGATTAAGAGGTGCTACTCAAGGTGGAGTAGTGTAATGGAGGGAGAGTTGTTATGGTTCGATTAAGGTTTAAGGTGGAGATTTGTGAAGAATAAACCTTATTCAATCATAGTTAAGTTTGCATATATCTTAGATTACATATGGACATGATGTATAGAAGAATCAGATGTATCATGTTGGTTAAATAATCAAGATGACAGCAAAAGGATACAACCGGTGCATAAGGTGAGCAGGGAAGTTTGAGGAGTTTGTTTGGTGGCTAAACGGATTAGTTAGGAGCGGTTGAGCATATGGCTGGAAAGCTTGACACATAAGCTGTTAGTTGGAAGTAGTTTCACTCGGTTTGGTAACCGTTTGATACTCCAACTGAAGGCTCAAAGATGCTTCAGCGAGTTAGTCTCATAAGTTAGCTAGTTACATATCTTTGTATATATAGCTTCTGGTTTGCTGATTTATTCAGCGTGTAATCTTCCTCACACTCTCATATGGAATAAGATACTCTCTCCATAGAGCACGTAGGCTCGTTAGTGAGCTGAACTACTCTAAAAAATTCTCGTGTTCTCGTTTCGTTTCTTCATCCATAGATTAGGCTTCATGCTTTCAATTCTTAAGTTCATGCTTCAATTTGATATCTGCCTAATTTCACGACAAAATAGTTAAAAAATATATAGAGAGCAATGAGGGCCTACTCTTTATGTTCGCTCCAGGCCTAGAAAATGTCAGAACCGGCACTGTGTCCCCGCTTACTCTTTACCATTATCGTAGATAAGAAATTTAAGAAAAGTTGATATTTGCCCAATTTTATAAACTTTTGAGGGTAATATGGTATTTTTAGATAATAAATTAATAATAAAGTAAGTTATATAAGTTAGGTTTGAGTGACATTTTTTTTAGAGATATACAAGATACTAACTCATATTAAAATAGAGAGGAGATAAGAGAAATAAAGAGGGAAACAAATATTAAATGAAAAGAGATTGTAATATATAAAAAATGAATATGTCTATTGTCTAGGTTGTAAGGTTTGCAGGTGTATGGGGTGGTAGTTTTGTGTGAGTTTTGAAAATCAATTTGGATTTTTAAAACCAAAAACAAACATAGCTGGTTTCTTACTCTTTATGTAATTTTTTTTTTTAATTAGAAATGGAGGAAATATTATCTAAAATAACTTAGATGGAAACTCTAAGAAGTAAATACAAATAGTCAACCCTTAAAAAAAGATTATAATTAACCACCCAGTTGTTAAATCTCAGCACTCAACTGTTCCCCCCTAGTTTTTATTATGTGCAATAAAGTCAAAACACGTATTTTAAATTTTATTAATTGCGTTATTAAATTATAAATAGAAGATTCTATTTTCTGGTTGGTAAATATAGAATGTACTTTATGCAATTACTCTAATCCTGACATTTCATATACAAATAATTTAGTTACGTGTTATTCTTTCTCGTCTAGTTAAAATCATTTTCCATCTTATAATAATAATAATAATAATAATAATAATAATAATAATAAAATTAAAAAAAAAATTCAATTTCAGTTATGAAAAAGAGATTCTTTTTTCAATTAGCTCATAGCTTATCAAATATCCCAATTCAGAGATGAATAAGAACCTGGCCTATTTCAAAGTTTTAAGTGTGTATATAGAAATTGAACATTAGATTCAAAAAGAAAAAATGGCAGCAGGAAAGTGTGCAACAGCAAATCTTTAAGGTTCGTTTCTTTTCCATTTTTAATCTAAATTTAAAATGATGTAATTCATTTCTAATTGTAGTTGGGGTTTAGCAAAACCTACAGTTACACATATCACATCCTACTTTCTCGCATAGCACCCCCTATTCTTATACATTGATTTATTATAATTTTTTTTTTTTACTAAATTAAGTTGGCTAGCTCACTTTACCACTGGACTCCTCACTAAAATGGGTGATCCAGTTCTTCCCATTGGGAACGGATTAAGGGGAGTTATAAAAAGACTTGGAAATGGAAAATATGGGCGCTTGGTGAACTAATTACTAATTATACTACCATTTACCGATCAAAAAATAAAATAAAATAAAATTTACCCTACTTAAATTTCAAAAACATAAATTAACATTATTGATTAGAATTACTAAATCCACATAATACTAAATCTAACTTTCTTATTTTTTAATTTAAAAAAAAAGCATCACCTAAAGAAATTAATCATGAATTTCAATCCCTAAGACATGGTTGGTTCCAAAAGTTAAAACATAAGCACAAGTCAGGTAGCCTCTTTGGAGCTATTGAAATTGAAGAGGTTAGGAACCCCAAATTTTGTTTTGTTTATTTCCAATTTGATTTTCCATTCAAATTTAATGTGGAAAAGGTTTTGTATATAGGATTAATGACATGGCCAAATAGTTGGATGAATTTTAATCTATCAAGCCAGATTCCCCGAAATTGAGATTTCAAAGCTGATTTCAGTTATCGGCCAAATGCAGCACCTGCAGATTGAGCCAGCAGCCTTTAATGATGAAGGGAATAATCGAAGTAAAAAATTTGTTTATAGAACAAGTAACGTTTAAATTAAATGTAGTAGTAAATAAAAAGAAAAAAAATGATGCAATCATCAATCAACATTATATCAAACATTAATTTTCAGATCTTGGCCGAATAGGTAGGTGGAAATACTGCCCAATCTTTTAACTACAATTAACGTCAACATGTGATGCGTCATTATCATCATCACTCAATTATGCACGTCACTACAAGAGACCCCCACCCCCCTCCTCCTCCTCCTCCAAGAGTCAAAAACCTACATCAAATTACAGCTGGAAATTTAAGAGTATCCATCAACACAACAAGAGAAAGGAGGTACTTACAATGACCTTAAATTTTGTAGTAGTACGTTTTCGTCATCAGAAGGAATAAAATAATAAACAAAAATTGAAAAGAAAAAAAAAACATAAAATTAAGAGTGGATATTACATGGGATAGAGTTGTATTCTGCTACACAGATACAAAGAGTACCACAAAATCCATCATCACTTTTTAACACATCAAGCATTTGCTTCTGGGAGTTGTCCCAAGCTCCCTATTTTGTCAACATATTTGGGCCTCCACTTGGTTCTTCCCTTCACGATTTCACCACCATTCTCCAGTCGAAGCAAATGCTGGCACTCCACCATACCCGGGTTCTCCGGATCACCAGTGCCCTCGTCCACAACCGACGTGAGGGACTGCAAGACGCTGTCCCTCATGCACTCCCTCCGGTACTCCAGAATCATACCTGCAAGCTCGTGAGTCTCCACGATTGGTAATGGAGCACTCTGCAATAAAAGGATAGACATGTTCAATTGAACTCACTTCATGAAAACCACAACAATAGCTGAAATTGTAAAAATACCCATCACATGAGGATATGGGAGTCCAAGAAATCTAATTTATGACTGGTGCTGAAACTATCAATCCCACTTGCTTTATCTATGAAAACAATATGTTTCTAAAATTCATGTAACTAAAAGAAAAGAAAAAAGAAAGGGAGCAATAGTTTCTATTAGGTTTTCAGCAAATAAAAAGGTTTAAAGCAAATGCCACAAACAGAAATTTTCAAATTAATAAATCTTCATTGCTAAATACGAGCATCAAGAGAGCACTAAGGCAAGGGGACGTATCACATTAGAAATCGTACGGACATTTTACATAAGTCCAACTAGTTTCCAGCTTATGGCCTACAAAAGCCCAAAGGTAGAGCAAAAAGGATGGTTGCAAGAGAGAAGACCACGAAGCAATTCAATTTCTTCGCTGATATTGATGTAAATCTCATCTCTTGAACAAAAATATAGATAACAAGGGATTAAAGTAATGACCATCAACAGTCAACACAAATGAGGTTATACATTGCAACATTCAGACACAAAGGTAGATTTAAATCTTTTCTTTTACATTATCCATAGCATTTTCACAAGGTAGTTAGAACTCGAGTAGCCACACAACTGCAATCAAGCTCATCACATTGGCACATAACAGTCCAACTAACATTATCCATACAAAAAAAAGAGAACATCTGAAATTGCTTTTATACTCTAACCCAGTCATATCTCAAGGTGCTATCACATGATATTAAGTTGAAATTGACAGCTAGAAGAAAAAACTGTAAAGAAGAAATGAACATAGACAGATTAATATATGCTACTCCACTTTGTATATAAAAACAACTGAGATGTAAAGTGTTTTAAAGGTGAAAAACAAATAGGCAAAAGCTCCTGCGCCCCCGGGGACACTGAGGAATAATCCGTGTCCCCATGTGAACACAACCCTTCCCCCTCCAATCCTATTTAAACCTATGTATTGCTAGGGGCCTAAATTGTAAAGGGGCATAGAAATTGCAAAGGCGCACGGAATGTGCTCCGTGCGCCCGGGTGCACAGGAGCCTCACTCAAACAAATAATGTATATATAGTATAGAACACAGGATACCGAGGGATTTACACTCATCCCATGAAGATTAAGATTTTCAAAGAAAACATCAATAAGGTATAATAAAATACAAACAGGAAAATGTTCGACAGTACTTGCAGTGAAGAATGTAAGGGAAAAGAATTGACAAAGTAAAAGGCAAGGCAAGGAAAATGCTCACCTCTAGAATCCAGCCAACATACTTGACATTGTTCACATGTTGATTCACATCTAAATCGCTCCACCTTGGCTGAAGGCAAAGGATATATTCAGTGAGAGAGAGAATGAACATATATAGTGATCCTTAGTAAAAAAAAATGGATAAATTTTCAATAAGAGTTAGCTTGCTTCTTACAGTCAAACCAGAACGGATATACTCGGCGTTATTGTCATCAAGTTTCGGTAGTTTCCTGCTATCATCATCCACTATAGGAGGAGAATCCACAAAATAACTACCGATCTCTGCTCGGACTTCATCTGGAATCTTCGATAATTTCCGTGTCTCTTTATTCATCATTACCCACAGACTGCCAATACAACAAAGGGAAAAAAATAAACACCAAGATCAGCCTGGTGAACAGGAATTCATAGTCTTCAAATCTGACTCAAGAAGACTTTGAAAGGTCCTCCCTCAATAAATTATTATGTGTAGAGTTTTAAAAAAAATCCATCCCTGCTCATTGTTCATCAGAAACAAAAGAAACTTAATCTAGTTCTTAGAGAGAAAGCAAATGAATATAAAGAATAACTAGTATTAGAAACAGAAGTAGTTCAGTCAATCAACATCTCCTAACCTTGAAGCTCTAGTTAATATCTCGCCCGTATAGCTATCACGCACAAGCCAATCTCGACGCATTCCATTCTTCCCAGATGCAGCAACCCAAGTATCTACCTGAACAGTATCACCCCTGCACAACAAACATCACAGATCATTAGTTTAAAGTTTATCACAGTACATCTATCAAAACTTTACACCATATGATAGGACCAAACTTTCTGCATGGTCTAGATACAAACTTACCATGTTGGATAACGATCTACAAGAACATGCATCTTGGTGACCACCCAAATTAGATTTCGTTTGCACATCTCCGGTGTTGAACCAAAGCCATCAGCAAGCAATCCAGCATTTTTTACATGGTTCAGAGCTGTTTCCTGTAGGATTGAGTAACTTTATCTATCACATGCAACCAAGAACATTTAACACTATATGCATGAAGAAATATAATTAACCCAAAAAAGCTAATAATTAACAAATCCCAGTATGTACCTGCAAATGATTCATCATTGTCTCTACTGAAGCAGTCCGATCAGCCCCTATTTCATATGACCTAATACTGAAGTTCTGACGAAATACAAAACCATCCTGTACAATTCGCCCCAAACCGAAAGGATCAGCCAGCATATCAGGCCGTTTAGGTTTCCAATCAAGCATCATCCATTGCTTTTCTGCTGCCAAAAATATTGTAGTAATGGCAGCAAGGAGCATGCTCCAGTCAGGCAACTGGTTGATGAAAGTCCTCGGGGGTGGTGATGCATCCTCAGTCTTCAGAGAATCCATAACCCCAACCTTAGTCCCATTGACCTTAGGAGGTGCATGAGCACTGGCCTTAACCTGTAATCTTCCAGATGATGAGGATTTAGACTTGGTACTGGTAGAACGAGTATCAAGGGCTGTTGGGACGCCTCCTATCTTTCCTGATACTTTTCCCGTGGATTCTGTAGCTGAAGATGCTATGGGGAGAAACGCAGAGGTTGCAGCAGTGGCCACCATGATGTATTTCTTGTAACAGACAACACCAATATAGGACAGAAAAAGTTCAAGTGAAACTAAAAGATGTCTCGGCAAATTACCAAATTGTATGTGACCAGCTCAAAAATCAAAGATATCCTTCGAGAGTCATGGCCTTCCTGCAAATCAGTGTAAACAGACTTAACATTTGTGAAAACTATACCCCCTCACACATGAATGAGGGATGAGAAGGCTCAAAGAAAGAAATGGGCAAGAAAGTGGATATTATTCATAATTAATTTTCAAATGATGGTAATCATAACCATTTCCACACAAAAAGCCATTGTTTACCAACATAAGATTCCAGAGTAATTACAAAACGATAAGGATACATAAATAAGCAAATATTCTGGCAGTATCAAAAAGAAAATTACTCGGCTAAAACCAATTAAAAAAATACACATGTATATGCAAGAAATTTGAATTATTACACGCACATGCACAAAAAAACAAGCAACACATATAAACAGAAAATCAAACCGCATAAAGGAAAAAATAAATGACTACAAGATTCCAGAAGAGAAATAAAATGGAAAACCATCAAAGCCAATAAAAACAGAACACAGATCTGATCATTGTACCACGAGAAAAGGCGACCCTAATCACAAAAGACTCGCAATTCAAATGACAAAAGGAGGCATTCCAAACATTCCTCCCCGTTACCCCTCCATCTACCAAACCAAAACGCAAATTCACCCATCCCACTCCTCCAGATCGAGAGGAACGACAAAGAAGGAAACAAACACGAAGCAATTGATTATCGCAACAAATAAAAGCACACACCTTTACAGGCAACAAATTCCGAGAGAAACCAACTTGAAAATCAATGCGATCAAATAACGGAAATCATCAATGTCTGATCGGCAAACCCGCTATAGAGAGAGTCCCGCAAGTTCTAGGGTTTGCGATCGTTCGTGATGCTCCTGTCTTCCCAATTCAAATTTCCCTATTTCTCGGAAGAGTGCTAAATTTTCGTTTTCTGGAGGTTTTTGGAGCTCTGCAGGAAAATTCTGGAGAGAGAGAGGGTTGAGGGGAGAGAGAGAGAAGGACAGCGCATTCGTTGGTGGTAGGCAACTGCGTTTTAGCAACTCCTTTATATAGCAAGGAAAAAAAAATTGTCAATAATAATAGATCAACATTTTTTGTGAATGCCTACATGGGCCTCCCCCTCCCGCCTCTTGTTTCAACCTCCTCTTTAAGACCTCTGTTTTTTAACGAAATCCCCGAACTACCCCTCCCTTGTATCCCTATTGTCTCCTCTGCCCTCATATCCATTAGTTACGGGTAAGGTTGTAAACGAAACGAAACGAAATGAATCGAATCGAATACTAAGGTATTTGAACGATATTTGATTAAATATTTGAATATTCGAATTTTATTATAATCAGATTCGTATTCGATTCAAAAGTAATAAACGAACTATTCGAATATATTCGAGTATTCGAATTTGAACATTCGAAATTGAATATTTGAATTCGAATTCGATTCGAAATTGTAAATTCATTTTTTAAAGGAGTATTTTTTTTAATTTCTTGAACTACTAATAAATTTAAGAAGAAATACTCATTAAATACATTAACCATTAAACATAAGTAATATATAATTATTTAATAATATATAAGTAATATATATATTATATATTAATATTTGAATATATTCGCGAATATTCGAATCGAATATCTTATGAATCATATTTGATTCGAATATTATTCGAACTAAAATATTTATTCGAATTCGCATTCGAATTCGAATTTTTCGAATTCGAATACTGATATTCGAATTCGAATACCGAATCGAATTCAAATTATTTGATTCATTTACAATTCTAGTTACGGGGTATAATAAACAAACAAAACGATTGATGTGTTCATGAAAAAAAAATTATATTTTTAAGTTTGTTTTATAATCACTTGGCATGATATAACATTTGTGCTCACACATTCATTATGAGCTATTACTTTTTTTTAGTAAAAAATATTATTTTTCAAATTTTTGCATTGAGATTTCTTGTTTAGATTTTAAGTTGATTTAGTAAACTAGTGATTAGTATTATTTCATTTTTATTTTGAATTTTGGTATGATAGATTTAAACTTTATGTTATATAGTAGTATTAATTGAAATGAGAAAAGAGATGAAAGAGGATAAAGAAAAGAAAAAAAATATTACTCATTCATTGATTAGAGATAATGTATAGTAGGGACATAGTAAGGGTTAATAGAATTTATATGTATAAGGTGATGTAATAGAGTTTGTAGGTGTATATGGAAAGATTTATTAAATCTAAATCAGAGTTTTTAAACTAAAATCAAATATCATAAACCGATTATCCTTTAAGAGTGAGGCTCTTGTGCGCCTGGAGACACCGTGCTCTTTTGCAATTTTCGCGTTCCTTTGTAATTTAAACCTCTAGCAATACATAGGTTTAAATATAATATGGATGGGGAGGGTTGTGTTCACATTGGGACACGGCGTGTCCCCCCTCCCCGGGGACGCATGAGCTTTTATCATCCTTTAATACATGAAAAATTACTCTTTAAAGAGAGGAATTTTACTCTTCTGAATGACAAAATCTTCAAATTTTGATATGTGACGTGATTTTTTATATTATTACTGAGATGGGTAATATTTTTCATTTAAAATAATAATAATTTATTTTTCAAAAATAGGGTGCATGGTAAATTGGGTTCTCCATAATACAAGTGATTATCCATATATTTTCATTCCATATTAAATTTCATACTTTATGTTTTTCATTTGTCTCACATTAGACTTCTTCACTTTAAGAAGGAAACATCATATCAATCATAAATCTTAAAAGTATATCTTAGTTACAAATTTATCACTCTCACTAACACATAAACTTATTTTATAATTTATTTATTATTTTAAAAATACTTACACTACTCTTTAAAAGTCAATAAAATTGATCAAAAATTAACTTTTCTTAAATTTCATATTTACAGTAAAGGTACAACTTAAAATATGGGATGGAGAGAGTACTAATTATTGTTGACTAGTTTAATATATTTATGAATAACATTAAGTGTGTGAACAAAATGTTATTTTATTGTTCATGAACATAAATATTTATATATTCGTGAAGAAATGTTTACAAACATGTTTATTAACGTGTTTGTGAAAAAGTTTACGAACATAAATAAATCTTAACAAACAATCTGCTCGAATTCAGTACTTCTTTATATGACAAACTCGAGTTCGGAATCGAACTTAATTATTTGTTGACAAACAAGACTCAAACATAACAAAATTCGGTTCAATTTGGTAGATTACGCTAGTAGTAGAATGCACCCGATTTAATATTGCAATATTTATAAAATAAAATAAACGATTTAGCAAATTTAGATAATTGGAATAATTATCAAATCCGTTGGTTGGGTAATGTTCTTACGTGCTATGATATTGTTTAGATTAGTTAAGCTTTTATATTTCATAGAACAATCTATTATTAGATCAAATTGTAGAGTATATTAGGAAAATTACTCTTTCATATCACATGTATTAATTATACCAAATTTTTCGGTGGTTCGGAGTAGCATTAACCATGCATATATAACAACCTAATTTTAAATATTATTACGTATTCAAATTCTAATAAATTTATAATTAAATAACCTAATTAAAAAAATATAATTTAATAACCTTAATTAAAACACTTTGAATTTAATAATATAATAATCCCTCCTTCCCATAATATTTTTCTCACTTTCCTCATTTCCCACAAAACCTTTCACCTCCCAAAAAATGAATCACCACTTTATCCAACAACCTTAAAAGTTACTTTAATTTCAAATTTGTCATTTATTTTTCACACACATATCATTATTTTATACTTTTTTACTACCTAAAAATACTACAATACCCTCCAAAGTCAATAAAGTTGGTCAAAAAGTGCAACTTTTCTTAAACAACGTGGAATAGTAAAAGTGAAAAGTTTTCCAAAACGGAGGGAGTATATATTTATTGTCCTCTTAGCCTGAGACGGGGTGAGTATTCTTTTTTGAATATCCAAATATAAATATTTTACTAATCATAATAACTTTTCAACTATGGTTTAGATCAAATTGAAGTACCTACAATTATTTTCGAGCCAATAGGCAAATATGCCTAAAACCTCTATTCCAATTTTCAAATACCAACACCAATGACCTTTTTTTTTCTTTTTTCTTTTTTAACCAATTATTTGTTAATTTTAAATCTATACTTTTAAATAAAAATTAAACATATTAATTGAAAGTATAATTTATTGTTTGACCAAGAAAAAAATGTTTTAATATGTATGAATTTAACCGAGACCTGTATTCACGATTTATTTCACATTAACAGGAAAACATGTTGTACATGTTGTTATATATCACTAAGGTTGAAGTGATCCTCCTCAACATCATCGGAATATATCAAAATAAGATTAATGATTGATGTGTAAAATATATTGAAGACCATATACAAATATTTAGTAGAATTCATATTTGAAATTTTAAAGACCACTTGATAGTGTGGGTATTAAAGTCCAAAAAATAGCATTTTGTCAAAATTGAAATAAAAGTTATTTGTTGTTGATAAAGATATTGAGTGTAAAATTTGGGTATTTTTTCCATTGTCCCTTGTAATTATATTTTAAAATAATTATCAATATGTTAAATAATAAAGCTAATGAAAATTTTAATTATATTTTGATATGAAATTTAAGCTAAAGTTGAATTAAACTTTCATTGTTTATTAATAAAATAAATATTAATTAAAAAAATTCACGAACTTTATCTGTAAATTAATCACACTTTATAGAAATTTAAAAATAAATAAATAACATACTGTTGCTAAATGAACCCAACAAGCAGTGGATGTCCCTGTTTTCCTATGTCAATAATTTCGATATGATTTCGAAGTTAATCTATTTCTTCATAATTCAAAAGTGGATGTCCCTGTTTTCCTATGCCAATAATTTCGATATGATTTTGAAGTTAATCTATTTCTTCATAATTCAAAAGTGGTTTGTTTTTCAAATTTTAAATTTATATAAATTGTTATCCAAAAATTATGAATTTTTTTATCAAATATTTATTATTAGGGTAGGTATTGCGTGAGACAGTTTCACTTAAGATCATTTTTCACTTTTTAAAATAATTATCACTTTCGATATAAAACGTTATCACTTTCGCTATAAAATGTTATCACTTTTTATTTATACTATAAATTTTTCATGAAATAGAATAATTACTTTTCATTAATTTAAGAGTTGATATTGGGTGCACTCATATCTGTATAACTTTTTATTCTATTTTGTATACATGTTATTATATTTTGTATATATGTTTCTTAATAATTGTATGCTTTTTCACACACAGTTTTTCATTAAAAAAACTAGCATCCATATGTGCATAATTTTTTATTCAATAGTGTATACATATTTCTTAATAGTTGTAAATTTTTTATTAAAAAACTAACAAATAAATTGTACTCCCTCCGTCCCATGGCAAGAGTACTTTTTCTTTTGGCACGTGGATTAAGAAATATTATTATTTAATATATAGTGAGTAGTTGTATTAGTGGGAGTTTGAGTCTCATATTTTAATTGTATTAGTGGGTGTGTGTGGGTCCTATGTGTGTAAAAAAGGAAAATGGTTTTGGGTGGGACGACTAAAATAGAAAAAAAGAGACCCTTTGAGTGGGACGGAGGGAGTATACATTTTTGTTCATAATTGTACTTATATGTTTTTGTTCATAATTGTATGCATTTTCTAAAGTGGGTGCACCGTATCATGGGGTGCACCCAGGTGCACAGTATAATTAGCCTTAATTTATTATCATTTTTCTGTATAAAAGTTGTTACTTTCTGACCGTCTCAGTAAGCCCTTTCGAGAGACGGTCTCACACAAGTCTTTGCCTTCTTATTAAGTTATAGATCTAAAATAAAATTTTACATAAATCAGAATTTTATCTAACATAATATGATTTTTAGAATCCATCTTCACGAATTCTAAAATTCTTTCCGTATTAATTTTCCCTCCTTCATTAATGTTGGTTTTTTTTTTTTAATTTACTTCCCTTAAAAGACCATTAGGGTTTAGGGTACCTTAGGAGTAAAATATACATTAAACCACGAATGTAAAATTACAATTATATCCTCAACCTTAAACTCTATGTGTGAAATATATTTTAAACCACAAGAGTGCAATTATACCCGAACTATATGGGTGAAATTACAATTATACTCTAAACCTTATGAGAGAAGTATACCCAAAATTATAAGGGTGAAATTACAATTATACCCTAAACCCTAAATTTTAGGAGTGAAATATAACATAAATCATAGGAATAAAATTACAATTATATTCTAAACTTAGGAGTAAATTATACCCTAAAGCATAAAGATGAAATTATAATTATATCTTAAACCTTAAACATATGGATAAAATATGCTTTAAATCATTAGAAATAAAATATACCTTAAATCACAATAGTATAATTGTAATTATACCCTAAAATAAAATTTAAAAAAAATGAAAAAAAAAAATAAAACAACCTCGCGAAAGCGAAAGCGGTCGTATATTGTGAATTGGTGGAAGCCCACCCTAGTGTTGCTAAAAAGAAATTTGATTACACTTTACAGTGTATAATTATACTTTTTCCAGATTTAAAAAAATATATATATATATATATTTTTTCAATTTTATTTAATTCTGAATATGAGTTTTTTTTAATATGGGACTCAAAAATTAGATTATCCTATATATTGAGGATTCAAAAGAATATTTTCTATTTTAGGTTACCTATTTATCGGGATTCAAAAGACTTTTTCTATTGACTAAAACTTGTGTGTCTCACGGATACCCGTGTTCCCAAATTTTGCATTTTTTTAAAAAATTATATCCTTTAATATTAAATGGTATACACTTGAGTATAAAAACATGTGCCCTTTATTTCCTAAAAAAAGTTTTTTTTTAATGAAAGTATATACCTTTTAGAACAAAATGTTGTAGTTTTATTAATTAAAGTGTATAACCTTTAGGTTTTGAGTTAATAATTTCATATATTTCGAGTTTTAAATTAATAAAAAATAATTTTTGGATCCTTAATTGATAATTAACCAACTTTTGGGTCTCTACTGAAAAAAAAAACTCTTATTTTGCTTACTTTATGTTACTTCAAAATTATAAGGACGACACTTACAGTTATCAAACAAAATTTAATAGGTTATTTTTTATTTATATTTTTTTAATTCATGATTAATTCAAATGGTATCCATAAATACAACGCTATTTAATGGGAGAGTTTGTCTCATGTGTCTCAAAAAATACACCGTGCCTCTATGGAAACACAAAAATTTAATGTATTAAATTATTATATTTCCATGGTGCACAGTATGTCCATGAGGGCACACAAGTGTTTGCCTTAATTGGATGGAAGAATTCAAATTCATACACTGCATTCAATCTTTTTATGTTAATGAATAAAAACATACTTATACATTAATGAATAAGAACTTATATATTTTATATATTAGAAGTATATATTATTAAATAAACATTAATTTAAATATGGGTGCTCCCGATGCACAGATTTACCCTTATCAATTAGACATTTCAAGGTCATAGGTTATGAAATTTCCTACCTAATTTAATCTGTATTTATAATTTCTTATTGGTAGTGTTTGGTTACTTAAAATTGTAGGCTACTAATTACTTCATAAAGATTTGAATTAGTGGTGTAAGTGCCTAGAGCTATATCCCCTTAAATATAATATTTCAATATATTATAAACTACTAAAAAGATCGATATTAAATTGCAAACTAATTAATTGACTAAATGCAGTTTGATTTAGTACGCAAATCAAAGTTCAAACGCATCAACTTTGTTATTATTCGATTATTATAAATCGATAAATATATTTTATAAAAGTTGTTATAAATTTTTATAAAACCTATTATAACTTTTTATTTATACTATGAATGGTTCATAAATTGTTTTTGAAATAGTTCATTGCATCATTAATATTTTTTATCAATTAAATATTAATTTTTAGTAAAATATAATAACTTCTTATTTATCTCACATTACTCATTACGTGATACATCTCACATAAGTATTTATCTACACGCAAAAACTAGTTTGGAATCAGTGTTACTTTTTATTGATTTATAACAATGAGGATTACTTCTTAGTACGAAGAGTGATTATTATAGTTAATGAACTCTTTAGAGTAGAGTACCTTTATGTATGTATATATATATATATATATATATATTTAAAAAAATGTACAATACACTAATTACATACTAAGTGTTGAGTTTATAGATCATCAAACAATGCAAATTACAGTAGTGGAAAAAACTGGAAAAAAAAAATACAAGAATGGAATGAAAGAACACCATACAAATATATTGGATAAAAGAAATATAAGAAATGAGCTTTCTTGTGCAGTTCGAACATGGGTTTGAACGTTTATCAGCTAATTAGTTCTGACCAATCTTCTCAAGTAAGTTGACTTCCAGTTTAAATCTCAGCTTCAGAATATGTTGAGATTTAGTTCCGACCTGATATTCCAAAATAAGTAGATTCCAGTTCTTACACGAATGGATTTGTACAAATTTTCAAAGCAAATATGAGAATCATTAAATATAAATTAAATCGAGTCCAAGATTTTACCTGCAAAATAATCACGTCTCTGCAGTGCTTATGGTTTCGAGGTGTTATTCCCAAAGGTAAAATGATTTCATCTCTTGTACGAGTTGTACCCCACGTACGAAAGCTCCGGCAAACGAAGAAATAATTGAACTTGGTTACACTCTAAATATGTGACTAACTAATATGCAGAAACTCAAAAGTTTGAATATTTTAGGAGAGCTCTCAAAGTATTTCAAAGCATTTCATTCTTTCGTATTTCATTGTCTCAAGCAACAATGATGAATGGTTCTATTTATAGGCATCACTCAACTCATTTTTAATGTTCCTACAACAGTTACAACTGCATTTAATAGGGCTAATTAATACTGCTGGTTACCAGCTTTTGCATGTTGTTACATATTTGACTATGCCATGTTTGTACTCAATTGTTACATGCACATTTGAATTTGGATTTATAATTGAAGGTTGAACGTTTCCAAGTGTCATAAACCATGTAGATCTCATCTTCAGTTGGAAATAATATGGAACGAGCCCACTCAAAATAAACCTCCTTCACTTGAGTTCTTATATGATTGGACCTTTGTCCATGTAGTGCTAAGAATCTTAATTCTTTCCACACTAATATTTCATAATGACATTTATTTATGTTGATTAATATAAATGTCGGATTCAAAATATTTAAACAAAAGTAACTCCCACATAAAATACATTCAACCATTTAACTTGTGCATTAAATTCTCATTCACCAAGAACTGATTCTGAGATTACTAATACACCAAGATCATTTATTTGGATATAGCCCTGAAACAAATTGATCGTTATATAATTAATTAAATTGAATATTAATCACTAAATCAATTTCTAACACTTAATTTTTTTTATTTTTTTTATCTGTATCTAATATCTATTTGCTTTTTTTAATTTTTTCTTCTTTTAACACTTAACTTTTAAATTTTGAAATTTAGACCGTAATTGCTACCCAAGTTTAAAAACATGTAATGATTAATTATAACAATTTAAAAAATTGTATTTCACACAATAATACTGAAAATTTAGTAATTAACTTTGACCTTGAAATAAAATTCAGCAATTAACATAGAATTAACCATTTATTTGCTGTTTTTATTTTTAATTCTCGTATCCGTGTGTACATCCACATTCAAAACATATATATTTAAGAATAAAAATATATTATACATTAATGAATAAAAATTTATACAATTTGTTTGTGATTTTTATTATAAATAAAAACATACTTTATACACTAATGAATAAGAATTCAAACAGTTTGTTTGTAATTTTTAGCAAATTTTTTATTAATTTTTAATAAATTAATTTAATATAAAAAAGTATTATATTTATTGAATAAAATTAATTCAGATATAAATACACGTACCTGGATATCAAGCTTTTTAAACAAAAACTTGCGTAAGACCGTCTTACGTAAAGACTTACATGAAACAGATAAAAAATGATAATTTCTATAATAAAAAATGATACTCCATTAATAAAAAAATGTTAATGCTATTTCCTGAATAATTTATAGTATAAATGAAAAGTTATAGTTATTTTACAAGGAAAGTAATAATATTTTATAACAAAAGTTATAATTAATTTAAAAAATGTTTAAAATAATCTCACACAACACTTATCCAACCTTTTTTTTATTATTTAAGCTTTCATTTGAAATTTTGAATGTTATGTGGGACAGAATGCAATTGTTTGACATGCTTCCAAACTTTTTTTTTCTTTTCTTTTTCTTCAATAATATAGTATTGAAGTATTTATTTGTATACAATTCTTTTAATAAAAAACAAAATCCGACAATAAATTAAGAAGTATTTAACAAATCTAAAATTACGAAAACTCATGACTCAATATTGATATGATATTAATAAAAATATCGCGTTAAATATATTGAGTCTTTATTTTTAACTTCAAAAAAAATATTCTTCACTCAGATACTAACTTAATAATATTTTGAGTGTATATTTGGTGTACCGGTTGCAAGGGTGCATCCACATGTATATAACTTTTTATTATATTTTGTATGTATGTTATTTTATTTTGTATACGTGTTTCGTAATAATTGTTATTTCTTTCACATTAAGTTTTTCATTAAAAAAACTAGTATCATATGTGTACAACTTTTTATTCAATATTGTATACATGTTTTTTAATAATTGTATACTCCCTCTGTCCCACAGCAAGAGTCTCGTTTTTCCATTTTGGTCATCCCACCCAAAGGGTCCTCTTTCCTTTTTTACACACATGAGACCCACTCATCCCATCTAATACAATAAAAACATGGGGTCATACTCCCACTAATACAACTACACATTAAATAATAATACTCCTGAATCTACGTGCCAAAAATAAAAAACTACCCTTGCCGTGGGACGGAGAGAGTAATTTTTTACATTCAATTTTTCATTAAAAAATCTAACAATTAAATTGTATACATTTTGCTCTTGATTGTATATATTTATATTTATATTTGTATATGGACACACCTTTACCTTATCTTAAGGTGCACGTTATAAATAACCAAATATTTTTTAGAGTATCGAGTTAATATGGATTTAAAAAATAGGAGTATATAGAGTCACGCAAAAGTAAAAGTAGCGGTATCATGTCAATATTAACTTAAAGGTTTTTTTTAATTTAGACATAAACAATCTACTAAAATATGGGTAGAAAAGAAATTTATTAAATTTATATGGTATTATGCAAAATCATCCTCAAAAAATAAATAAACTTCTGTACATTATTATGTAAATAAACTTCTACTTTATTATGTGATTTTTAACATGCATTGAATAAAATATGGAGTATTTATTATTATTTTTTTTTATTATTATTTTTTTAAATCAGAAAAGTGAACTTTATCTTCAGTTATTGAAAATGTTGTAAGAAAAGTTGGGTAGACGCAAGGGCATCAGTTGAATTTTTGTTTATATTACATAATCCAATTATCTATTCTCGATTGATTGGACACTTCTCAAGTTTCAAAGTAGTCATGTGAAACTTTAGGTATTTATTAATTCCCGAGTGATATACAGTATCTTCAGATTTTATGGCTGTATTTTTCTATTTTAATTTTCAGAACAATTTTTTTTATATTCAATTTAATTAAAATATTCTTTCACACGCATGTATAAGTATATAAAAAAAATTCATATAAATACTTTTGTGTATACTCACTCGTGCATAAAAAAATTTCATACATAGATGTAATCCTCTCATTCGTGTATGAGGATTACATACACGAATATCATACACACTCATTTGTGTATGAAAGTAAGTTTCATAGGTTTGCAAGTTTCTTATACACTCATTAGTGTATAAGAAATTTCATACTCCCTTCGTTCTAAATTCAACTTCATTTACTGTAGAAACGAAGTTTAAGAAAAGCCACTTTTCGATTTATTTTTTAGGATAGTATGGTATTTGTGGGTAATAAATAAATGATAAAGTATGTTATGTGTGTTAAAAGAGTGATGACAAATTTGAAGTTACAGTATGTTAGAGGAATATTAGTTAGTTGTTTTTTCCTTTTATGGAAGTGTGAAGTTGAATTTGGGACGGATCAAAATGGAAAGTGTAAAATTGAGACGGAGGGAGTACATGAATATTATACCTATTGATCACTCTTCATACACGAATAAGTGTGTATAAAAATGTATATAAAGTTATTATACATACTTAATTCGTATATAAGGTTATTTTCATAATTTCGAGAGTTCCACCTATAAACATAGATCATAATAAAATTTAACTTTTTCTTGACGTAAACTGTTATCAATTACACCCTTCTTATTAATTTTATACTCATTTGCCGATTCTGTTAATTTGTTTTGATTTATATTTAAATAATAATATGGTAATATTGTCACATTATATGTCTTGTGAAAAGTTGAAAACAATGTGAGTGGATGCATACAAATTGAGTTATTTCCAATAGTTAAAAAAAAAAAAAAACTATTCATGTTGTTAGAGGGTTTATAATCATGTAGATAGGGTTGAATATGTAGATTATATCATTGAAAAATGAGAGATATGGATAATTAATTCACATGATTTTGATTATTTTGCGGTGCAATTTGTATTATGCTTTGTATCATGCTTTGTTTTTAGGTTATTGGGTTGTTCTCCTTTTTAGGAATTAGGGATAAAAAAGTTTGTATAAGCTTTTAATCTACATTTATCTAATTATTTTTTTTAGTTGATCTATCACACATTTGCACATAATCATTGAAGGCTCAGCCGTGTAAATAATAATATATGACAAGTATAAACCCTAACTTAAAAATAATATTTTATTATAAAAAAAATTATTTTTAAATAAATGAATTATTACTATTATAAATGAGAAATATTACTCTTAAATTCATGCATCCCTTATCCATGTATTACTATTTTGAATGAAATCTTCAATGATATGTTGTGAATTTTTTATTACTCCAAATTTTGATATGCTGTGAACTTGTGAATTTTTTATTACTCCTCAAATTCATGCTTCCCTGATTTATGTATTATTATTTTGAATGAAATCTTCAAATTATGATATGTTGTGAATTTTTGTATTTATATTAAGTGGAAATTGAAATGTAATATTTTTTATTTAAAAGATTAATAATTTATCTCTTTAATTTTATGTACTAAAAAGTAATTTTATAAAAAAATTGCGAGCATGATGAATAATATTTTTGAAAGATTAATAATTTATTATTCTAAATAATCATTAAATAATCATTTTTAATGTAATAAAAAATAATTTCAATAAAATCGAGGTGAATCATACAATGAATTCAAAAGATATAAACAAATGAGACAGTCTTACGAAAATACTTTCGTAAAGCAAAATGATAATATTTTAATAAAAATGATATTCAAATTAATGAAAAGTGGGATGAATTATTTTCATAATAATTTGCAGTATAAATATAAAGTATAACATTTTTAAATAAAAATTAATAATAATATCCTTAGTATAAGAGTGATAATTATGTAAAAAAAATATATAAAAGTAGTAGTATCACGGTGGTGGATATTAAGCTACTTTTCTTATTATTAATGGAAAACTACTTAATTATATTTCATGTAATATTATATTTCACTATTAAAATGATTTCATATGTATACAATTAGGTTTAATCTGTAAATATATTAATTGTATATTTATTTATAAATTTAAAATAGATAAAAATGAAAATAATTAATATAATATAAATTTTAATAATCCGTGTCCCCCTACATAAAGTTGCAAGCTATGGGCTAAACTACCTTAATTGTAAAGTTCTTAATATGAATGGCTTTAAGACTTTTCTCCCCTACATAAAGTTGCAAGCTATGGGCTAAACTACCTTAATTGTAAAGTTCTTAATATGAATGGCTTTAAGACTTTTCTCTTTTCAATGCTTAGGACATCCTACATATTAAAATTCTCCTTTCAAGGCTTAGGACATCCTAACATATTAAAATTCCTAGCAGCGGTACATAAATTTATGGGTTGATATCTGGATACACGCGTTTACTATTAAATAAAAATTAGTAATATATATATATATATAGGGGCGTATGTATGTGAAGACACCCCGGGGCTCAAGCCCAGGGCTGTCACCAAAATCTCATTATATTATATGTAAATAATTTGTATTTTTTAGTTTAGCCCAGTCTAAAAAAAATTAAGCCCACTCAAATGAAGGCAAAAAATAAATATATCTTCTCAAATTATATATATTCTATGAATCAATTACAATAAATATTAAAATTTAGTATTAAAATTTAGTTTATTTTCCGTCCATTTTTGAGAAAGTGATTCGTGTATATATATATATATATATATATATATATATATATTATTTTTTTAATAATTATTATTATTTTTTATTTTCTTTAATAAACTTAGCTCACCCCACCTCTCTATATATAGAGGTGCAAGTGTGCATTAAGGTGCACATAATATTTTAATGGTTATAAATTTACATTTTTGCTTTAACTTTAATTGTATTGATGAAAAATTGTGTAATATTATAGTAAAATTTTTAAGAGGGTAGTTTAAAGAGTGTGACCCCACTAAAAAAATATAAATATAAACATTAAAGTGAAATGTCTACTCTCTTCGTCCTGTTAAAACGTTTATGTTTTTTGCATATGAATTAAGAAATATAGCATTTTAATGTGTATTAAAGTGAGATATAATATTTTAATATAAAGTTGATATCCAATACATAAGAGTGCATACGTGTATCTATATGTGTATACATTTTTATTCAATAATGTAGTATATGTTTCTTAATGATTGTATAGTTTTTTACATTAAGTTTTTCATTAAAAAAACTAATGAAAAATTCGCTAACAAAGTGTATACATTTTTATTTATTAATGTATGTGTTTTATTTATTAGTGTATAAGTTTCTGAAAGTGGGTTTCATGGAGATAATTTGCCTTTAATGTATAGTACTGAATAGTTGTATTAGTGTAGTATTGTAGGTTTCATGGAGATATTTAAATATTTTGTGTAGGTCTCATTAACTATAAATGAAAATATAAACTTTTTATGAGAAATCCAAAATGGAAATACACGTTAACGTTATTATAGAACGGAGGGAGTAATTAACAATGTTCAAAGGGTCAATTATACTCTCAATCTATTGCCTCGTGATCAAATAACCCCCTTAAAAAATATATTTTTTTGGTACAAACAAACCCTTTATCTTTATATTATGAAATAATTGTGCCTTTTAACTTTTGAAAGTGAAAATCCAAGCTCTTTATCTATTGTAAATGGGTCATCCAAACCCTTTTCTACAAACAATATTAGCATTAATGTATAATTTTCTTATAAATCAGTTTGTGGACAATCTGATCATTAAAAATTTTCAAACTATATATTGAATTAAAGAGCTTGTTATCTACCGTTTCATATTTTAGATCCGATATTAGTAGATGTATATTATTTGTGCCATAATTTCGTTTTAATTTTTTTAACAATTATACAATTTAAACTTATTTCAAGTTGATTTCTAATCAATCCAACCGTTAAAATTTTACAAACTTGATATCAAAACAAATCT
The DNA here is from genome assembly GCA_023678885.1 of Pogostemon cablin. NCBI lineage: Eukaryota > Viridiplantae > Streptophyta > Magnoliopsida > Lamiales > Lamiaceae > Pogostemon > Pogostemon cablin. Next base: position 15,766,387 of record CM042978.1, on the reverse strand, counting down.
CTTTCTATGAATTTTTCATCTATAGTATCGGATTTTAAATCCAATATCATTAGATTAATCATTTTTGTGTCATAAGTAAGTAGGTTACAAAAAAGTGTATTAGAATATGTTTTTTCCAATAAAATTGTTGTAAAAAAAATATATTAATTGTTAATAAATTTAAAATCTAAAAATATAGAGAAAAAAATTCATAAGAAAAGGTTCGATTTAATATAAAGTTTGAAAATTTTTAATGGCTAGATCGTTTGAAAATTAATTTGTAAAAATGTTTCAAATTTATAATGAAAGAGGGATATAATTATTCTATTGTATAAAGATTATTAAGTGTTTATCCGTACCTAAAATTAATTTAAGGGCTCATTGATCCAGGAGCAATAGTTTGAGGGTATATTTGACCATTTGTCCAATTAACAATATACTCTCTCCGTCACATAATAAATTTCACCGTTATCGTAAATATGGAGTTTAAGAAAAATTATTTTTTGACAAATTTTATTGACTTTTGGAGAGAATTATAGTACTTTTAGGTTATAAATAAATTATGCTCCATCCGGCCACTTACAAGTAGGGATGGGAAAAATATCGAAATTTTGGTATACCGCCCTTATCATATCGAAAAATACAAATTTTACCGAAATTTTAGGTATGCCGAAATTTTTGGTAAGGTATGATACATACCGTAAAATATTCAATTTTTTGGTAATATTAGTATACCATACTACATGATATATGAAATTATAATTATTATTTATATTTTATAATTTTTCATTAAATTATGTATATACACTATTTAATTAAAAGATTAAATTTAAAATCGTACTCTAAATTTCATAATTATAAATGGGTGATAAAGTTGATTGGCTTTCATGATATCTTATACTTCTTTTTTTAATTATGTAGTTCTATCTTATATGAAAATTCAAAAGTGTTGATTTTAATATAAATTCCATATGGTTCATGTGTAGATCTCTTGGGTACTATTTATTTAATGACAAACACTTGTGTAAACCGGGTTTACGTTTAATTATATAAATTCTGTTACTCTTTAGTACATAAAAAATTACTTTTTAGCACATAAATTATTATTCTTCTAAATTAAAAAATTACTCTTCAAATTCTTGTAAATCCTTGTTTATCGATTACTTTTTAGTACATGAAAAATTACTTTTTAGAGACATGAATTAATACTATTCTGTATAAAAATCATTACTCTTCAAAGAGTAAATTTTTATATACTAAAAAGTAATTTTAAAAAATAGGGTTTACATGTAAACCCGATTTACATGAGACTCATTCTTATTTAATTTGGCCGTTTGTGAATTGTGTATATTTTTCTTATTATGAATTTGTTATCTATTAAAATTTGTTTTATAGCTATCTTTCACTTTTTTAGTACATTTGTTTTATAGCTTCTTTCGTTTTTTTAATACAGTTTTTAATTTAATTTATTGAATTTTAGGTGCATAATGGCATAACAAACTATCTAATAGGACGGTATATACCGATATTTTAGGTATGATACTGTATATCGAAATATTGGTAAGTAGAATGTATACTATTTTCCTATACCGAAATATCAATATACGGAACTATGGTATACTGAAAGTTTAGGTAAGGTAACATTATGATTTTTTATATACCGAAAATTTCGGTACGGTATTTGGTATGACCAAAAATCTTCGGTATACCATACCGCCTACCCCTACTTACAAGGTACCCATTTGCTTTTTGCACGTGGATTAAGGAGTATTATTATTATATGTATAGTGAGTAGTTGTATTAGAGGAATATAGTGTACTATGTGTGGGTCCCTTTTACTAAATTGAGAAAATGAATACATTTAAAATGACTTCCCAAAATGGTAAAATATATACCTTGTAAGTGACGGATGAAGTATAAAATATGTTGTGTGTTAGTTGGGAGTGATAAATTAGTAATTAAAATGAACTTTTAGGGGTGGGGATTGATGTATTATTTTTTTTTGCGTGGTGAAATTTAACGTAGAACAACAAAAATAAAAAGGGTGAAGTTTATCGTTGAAGCGTGACAAAGATTATGTATGATATAAAAGGAAATTGAGCGAACCGGGCTTTACTTAGATATTTTTGGCAAACCGGGTTGTCTCAATGTTGTGGGCAAACCGAACGATTAATGGTGCAACGGTCCAATTGGCGCAGCCATAAATTCAAAACTGTTTTACATCAGCCCTAGAAATCACACGCTTCTCCTCTTGATTCTTTGCTTCACACAGCTAACACTTCGCAGATTCAACGTAAGACCTATGGGCAGCAATAGTCGCAGCGCCGCCACTAACGGCGTCGTCGACAAGGGTGTAGATTTTGCCAACTATTTCTGCACCTATGGCTTCCTGTACCACCAGAAGGAGATGCTCTGTGACCGTGTCCGCATGGATTCTTACTATAATGCCATTTTCGATAACAAGCACCATTTCCAAGGGAAGGTATTAAATTTCTATATAATGTTTTAAATGAGTTTGCTTGCTGCAAATTTTTTATAGTAATTTTTTTTCAGGGTATGCCAAGATCGTTGCTTGTTATTTTAACTTGTTTTTTGTATGTTAATTGAATTTTTATTTTTAGGTTATTGACGTTGTTTATGTATCTTAGATTGTTATCTTTATAAAAACTGAAGGCAAGTTCTTGCACTTGCATGCTTAGGGACAGGAATCTACATTACAAAGAACTATAATAGTGAAGATAATTGGTTTATTTTAAAAAAAATGCAATATAGTATCTTCATTTAGAGACCCATGTTTCTTAATTATACTCTTTCTACAAGATTTTGTCTTAGGTTGTTTGCTTGTTTTTTGGTCATTCTGATAGAAATTTAAAAGATTGTAGTTTTCGATATTGAAGATTTGGTTTTACTGATGGAAATTTAAAATTTTATGGGCTGAGTTGTTACTTTGTTCATGTATGGAGTAGACTGTTCTAGATGTGGGAACGGGGAGTGGAATTCTAGCTATATGGTCTGCACAGGCAGGTGCGAGGAAAGTCTATGCTGTGGAAGCGACCAAGATGGCAGAGCATGCGAGCGAGCTTGTCAAAGCAAACAAACTTCAGCATGTGGTTGAAGTGATCGAGGGTTCGATGGAGGATGTTATACTTCCAGAGAAAGGTAACCGTTTCGATCATCATGATGTTCTTCTTCGTATATTTTTATTTGAATCGTTTATCTCAGACAATTTGTTTTGGCAGTTGATGTAATTATTTCAGAATGGATGGGATACTTTCTTCTGCGTGAATCAATGTTAGACTCAGTAATCTGCGCTCGGGATCGCTGGTTGAAGCCAGATGGAGTCATGTAAGCGCTTTGTTGTTTCTTGCCTCTTCCTGTTGTTGTTTCTCTACGTATATTCCAATTGGTTTATAGATGTTTGACAACTCCTGCTTTCTGTTGGTGAGTTCAAATGTAATGTCCCAAACATGAAACTTTTAACCATTTATTCTTCCCTGCATTATGCATTTGTTTATCATTAGGGCTCAGAACTCCGCTTTATACTTGTATTCCCTTCCTTTCGGACACTGTCTACACAATTTCCATCCACTCTTAGCCACGTTCTAAGTTTTCACCTTCATACTAAAGAAAATCTCAATGTTTAAGAAAGCTTCTAATAATTATGACTTGGTGAATATAGTGCTAACTTGGGTGCTTCTTCATTTCTTCTAACACACTAGATCAAGGTTAAAAAGGAGGTGGTGCTCTTGAGTCATGTGCTTTTATGAAATCATAGTTGCTTGCACCCTTATATTTACTTTGTCATAATCAATAATATTCTGTCTTTTTTTTTTTAAGTCATAATAGCTTAATATCTGATCTTAGGACCATAAGCTCTTATCCCACCAGCCTTAAAAATAAAAGTGAATGCGTTAGAGAAGTGTGCTATCTTCTGATTCTTAATTTGATATATATTTTTGGGCTGTAACTGTTGACTACAAGCAATAGCTCTATAAATTATTTGGTTCTTAATCAGAAATGTTGGATAAGTTATGGTTATTCATGTGTATGGCATATACAGCTTCAATCTTTGAGTTACTACAATAAAGCTATTATTGTTGGCTCTCTATATACCCACCCTCTGTATAACCTAAGAACTATCTATTACCTGAGGCTGATATAGGGGGATATGGAATTCTTTTTTGGCCTTCAAACGTGAAGTTGAAACTAAGTAAATATCTTTAGTACAAATAATATTGACATGCTGAGAAATACCAAGTACCGACATAATATATGTAGAAATACTAGAGTTTTCATGTTCTTACAAGTTAAAACTTAAAGGGCAACAATTGTTTCAACATATAAAGCTGCAATACTTACAAATAGTTATGACCAAAATTTATATGCATTTCTCTGACTATTGTAATATAACTATATTAGCTTTGGTTTTTGTTCAGGATAGCTATTGGATTCTTCTTAGCATCCTCTGTTAACTATCCATAGAATATTCAGCAATTATAGAGTTTAAGTGCAATGAATTCGTTGGAGGAAAATAAAACATGTGGTATATTGATAACCAGATTAATTTATTTTCTGTTATTTGAACTACTTTTAAATTTGATGCATTAGTACTTGTTGAAAACTTATCATATTAAGAAAACCTACTTTTGGTCTATAGTGGTTTGTAGTCTTTTCCATGCACCTTTCAGCTCATTTTTGTTGCTCATTGTGGTAATTTTGCAAGCTTAATCTTGGGATGTTATTGCCATTCAATAAGCAAAGCTACATAAAATGCAGGTATCCAAGCCATGCTCGAATGTGGATGTCACCTATCAGGTCTGGTTTGGTAGATCAGAAATTGAGTGATTATGAAGGATCCATGGATGATTGGTATGATTTTCTCAAGGGTACAAAAACTTATTATGGTGTTGACATGAGTGTTTTGACAAAACCATTTGGTGAAGAACAGAAAAAATACTATTTACAGGTTGGTATCGTGATTTAACAATATCTCTCTTTTACCATTTCAAGTGTCATATATTACTTCATTTCATTTATCTCTTTGATCCTTTACTGTAGTGTTCTTTAATATGCTCCATTTATATTAAATTAAACTGCGGAATATACAGAGGCTTCAGAATGGGCTTTTGTCTAGTTTATGAGATGTGGTCCTTTTGCTCATGCATTCTTGCCTACTTTATTTTACATGCAAATAATATATTGATTTGGCTCATTGCTATTTGTTATACTGCAAGGTTAGAAGTCCTTTTATTTGAAATCATTCTTTAGTTGGAATTAATAGTTTATATTTTTGTCGTATGGCTTTACTATTGTGATTCTCTTGTATTGATCAACTGTGGTTTTTATTTATTTATTTATTTGGCTTATATATAAACTTGTATATTTTAGCTTAATAGTGCCACCAATGCCTTCTTTATAGAATTTGATTTGGTTTGAATTTTAGGATCGCCCTTGTTGAGTTTGAAGTTATCCATTTCTATAACAGCTTTGACTGCTTCATCTAAAAGATTCTATAACTGACTAACGCTCTTGCAATTTACTATGTAGACATCAATCTGGAACAACCTCCATCCAAATCAAATTATTGGGACACCTGTGATCATTAAGGAGATAGATTGCTTGACAGCTACTGTAAATGATATAAGCACCGTTTGTGCAGACATTTCATCATCCATCACAGAAAATGCTAGATTCTGCGGGTTTGCTGGATGGTTTGATGTCCATTTTCGAGTGAGTTTTCACATTACCGAGACTTAGCATTTGAATGCAATCTATAAGACTGCTTCATTAACACATTTTAATTGATACCTAGGGTAGCGATAAGAGCCCAGCTCAAAAGGAAATCGAGTTGACAACAGCCCCCGATGATGAATGTGGTACACATTGGGGCCAACAGGTTGGTGGAATTTAATCTTGTGACTTTTTTTTTTTGGCAAAGTTTAATTCCACAGCCAAAACATAAAGGAAATTACCTGTATATTTTTATTTGACATTCAGAATCTCAGATATCATCATTGTCTTTAACAGCAACTTTGGATCATTTCAGGTATTTCTACTACATCCTCCTCCGCGTGTTCAATCAGGGGATGAGTTGAAATTTCAATTCTTGATGAGTCGCTCCAAGGAGAATCATCGGCTGATGGAAGTTGATCTGAGCTGTGAGATTAAGCAACATTCATCTGGCGAATTGCTTCCACCATTTCGAAAGAAATTCTACATTGAGTGAGCTTGGCTTATGCTACTGTGTTACTCGGATTTCAAAGTTACGCGAAGTCCTGCTCGTTCACCATAATTTTGAGACCTGAAACGTCGGAGGGACTCCTCTATTGGAAATCTCTCATCTTCAATTCCAACAATTTTGTTTATTGTCGCGTGTATATTGATGATGTTATTTAATACACGTAACTTGTGTCCATGTTATCTGAATTCAGATGATTTGTGTTGTAAACATATGGGTAAATGTCATCAAGGACTATTTGGTGTTGTTTACTAATGGCTTAATTGGCCTATTTGATTTAAAACTAGCCTTATTTTGGATCCATTTTATTGTTGTTAGGTGTTGGTCCAAAAAACATCCTAAAAACATTGTCAAGTCATTTTTGTACCGGCCCATATGCCATGTTATTTCTTGAAATTATATGAGAATTCAAGTGTAACATTAATTTAGGGAGGATTAATTTAATTTTTTTCCAGATGCGATGGATTTACAATTTTTCTTAGGACGTGGCTTTTTATAAGCTAAGTTCGAAATTTTCATATGCATTCATTTATATATATGTATGCAAATGATAAAGTTTCTCCCTTAAATTAAAACTTTAATTGCAGGTCCCAACTGCCTATAAAATTTCTCCTATTGAATAATAGTGGAGTATAATACATTACTAACATTCATATATATATATATATATATATATATATATATATATATATATATATATATATATATATATATATATATATTACAAAGGGAAATATATTCTTAGAAATAATAACATACCATAAGGAAAAATCAATACTTCTAACTAAAGTAAAACATGAATCATAAAAATAAAATTACAATTATTTCTTTAAAATTAGTATTAAAACTTAAGAGTTAAAGATTAAACTTTATGATAAAATAGTAAAAGAACAACTAGAATTCAAGGGGGTAATGTGATAATCGCAAGAGTTATTATTTTACAAGAATCATCACAGTGTAAAATTATAATTACTCCTCCGTCCACTCTAAATGTACCATTTTATTGTTTTAGACGTCTGATTTAAATGGTATCTTTTTTTTTGGGAATAAATAGATCACTCATGACTCATTACATTCTACTAATATAATTATCAAGTACATGTAATATTATTTAATTTACGTACAAAAAGAAAGAAAAGGCAAAAGCTCATGCGCCCATGGGGACACGCCGTGTCCCCATGTGAACACAACTCTCCCCCTCCATATTCTCCCCATGTGAATACAACTCTCTCCCTCCATATTCTATTTAAACATATGTATTGCTAACGGGTTTAAATTGCAAAGGGATACGAAAATTGCAAAGAGACACGATGTCCCGGAGCACAAGAGCCTACTCAAAAGAAAACGAAACTACAGATGATAAAGAGAGGAGCACTGCGCACAAGCCTTATGCTACCCATTATAATAATATGAGTAATTTTGTCTAGAAAATTATTAAGTCCGCATGAAAAGAGTTCAATAAAAGATTTAGTTTCCAAATTATATATTTCTTGACCCAACTATCATAAAAATGAAAATTTGATTCATGTTCAATTAAATATAAAATATGTTTTGCTATGTACTCTTCTATTTCAAGAAGTATTCCACACTTTTTTTTTAATCCATTACAATACTTATGCACGTTTTTGAAGATGAAGAACACACATTTTAATAATACACACTTTTTACACACATTCTAACAACTTTACACATCTTTTTAATTAAATTATTTAAAATACACACTTTTTACATATATACAAATAACCTTACACGTTTTTTTTTTTCATAAAAATACAATTTTAATTGATCTACGAAGGGTGTATTTTTTTTTCATAAACTGTTAAAATACTTACTTTTTAATTAACCCACCCCATTATTAATTTTTGGATTCACCAATAACAAATGATACTCTTTAAAACAGACGGAAGGAATATATATCATAAACCGGAATGATAAAGAGAATAACTAGTATGGAAACCATGGTTGAAGTTATTGTAGAACGTGATAGCTCTTTTTACCTTTTCACATCAATATAATTCAAGCAACAATGATCAATGATTCAACAAAAGTTACCCTTTTGGTATAAAATAACTGAAGTCAGTCATGTGCAACTGCTTCTATGCTTTCTCAATTCATATAACCCATTCAATTCCACTCCATTCATAGCAAACCACATTCTTTAAATACATATAAATTCACTTTCTCAATTCTTTTTGCTGATATGTTTCCCTCATTCTTCCACATCCAAAAGACACCATTTGTTGAAAATATTTCTTTACATGCATACTTGTAACTAATACAATAGTTAAGCTAATGAAGGAGTACACTATTTGTACCCTTTGTGTCGAAGAGTAATAACATACATTTGTCGGCGTTTGATCGTTTGGTTAACGTGAACTGTTAGGGTTCCATACGTTTCTAACAGTCAGCGGAAGCATAAAAACAAGAAACGTATTACCTTTCACCAGGGTATATTGGAGAAGATGGATTCTCGCTGGCAGCCTGCGCAGCCTCACTATTTTGGGCATAACTCTCATGTCTGATTTCCGATTTGAGTGATCTACGCGCCAAAACGATCATCTCTTCAGTGCCTTTCCATCAGTATCTAGAATTCTGAATTCTGTATAATTTTATAAAAATCGTGCAAGTTTGCGGACATCAGCCGCAAACGACCTTCCGGTCTTCTGCTATATTTCCAAGTCCAATCTCGACGTCGTGTAGGCGACGATCCTCAAGATCTTCTCAATCTTCTGTTCCCTCACCCTCCTCACAGTGTTAGGCGTGATTAACTTTTCAGTTAGGGTTTCTGGACAGCTGGGATGACTTATATATGGGCTACAATAGGGACCAGGAGGAGAAATTAGAGTTGGACCTCCATTGGGCTTAAGTATCCAAGCTTAGCCCAAAGCTTATACTTAAGTCCAATAATAATAATATATATCACAAAAATATTATTACTGCACTATCGTTCTAATCCCATAATTACGTTATGGGCTCCTTCTTATTATGAGCCCGACAGTCTCCCCATGTTTAAGATATGCAATGCACATTAATTAATTAAGTTACTGACAACTTCATTAATTAATATCTCATCCGAGAGTAGTACCACTCAACCTCATTATCATGCCGAAATAAATTCACCTGCAGGGTTTACATGATAATCCTTATGAGCTCCTTAAGGGGACATCATCGACCTATGTCGGACACGGATTCCTTCTACAATCAACAGCACGCCATAGAGACATCACTATTTCCCAACTTACCTAGTTTGTTGATTTAATTACATGTAAATCTCAATCATTGATGAATCAAAGAAATTCATACTGCCCTACGTGTCGAGGTTATTGTATAGGGATTAAGAAGACGAACATCCATAATAACTGAGAACAAGTTCTTCTATAAGTCAGTATAAGTCGAACGATCTCAAGCGGTCCTACTCAATACACAAAGTGCACTAATGTGATTCTATAGTCAAGACAAACTAATACCAAATCACACTACAACTATCCCGATAGAGAGTCCCCGTCTATCTCTGTTGTGAGCATCTGTTTATACTTTATAAGAAAATCGATAATATGATCTTCCGCGTATTGTCGCACAACATATTATCTACGATATAAAGTAAGTGGACTATTGCATCGAACATATAAATAAATTATAAGATGCAATCATTTGATCATATGATTCTCATTTCAAATAAATTGTTTAAACATTGTTCATACAAAAAACTAGGCTTTTAGTATACAATCCAACAACATTTACTTAAATAATGGTACTTATATTTTTATATATAAATAGTAACAATTTTCAATTTCACATAATTTATAGCGGTGGACAAAGATGTTTTAAGATGAAACTCTCATCCATGTTGTTTTAGGTTTTAAACTCTAGTAAGATCTACACTTAGGGGGTGTTTGGTATAAAATATGGTTATGGATATTATTGACATGAGAATGAGTTTGATTCATCACCTTTTGCTAAGGAATGGAAGATTCCAACATTTTTTTAGTGCCATTCCATTTCTAACACCAAGCATTCACATATGATTTCATTCTCATTCCTTACTATTAAGTCTCTAACCAAACACTTCCTTGAATTTTCAAAACTACTCATGCATATATATGCAAGTATCCAGAAATCATGGCCTGACCCGATCCAGGGTTTGAAGACACATGCCCGCTTTGTGCATAGCGAGTCTGCACCGCTCAGCCCCATTTATTTTTTTTTCTTTGTTTTTTTAATAAAATAAAATAGTGAATAAAAATACTATAAAAATATATTTTATATCTTAAAATTAAAATAAAATAATAAATTAAATAATTAAATGTTATTTTAATTTTTCATAATTAATTTTATTACTTTTTGTATTTAATAATTTAAATATTGTAATAAAATATAAATATTACTAGTATTTCTTTAATTTAAATTAAGTAAAATGCAAATATAATACATTATTTATATTAATAAAATACATTATCATATAACTAAATATAATAAATTTTAAAATAAAAGATACACGAGGCAGGACGGGCTTAAGCGATTCTAGGCTCGTCCAGCCCCATGTTGGGCGTGGACAGGATAGGGTGACTTCAATTTTGGAAATGGACCCACCGTGGGTCGGGGTCGGCATGCACATCGTTACTATATATATATATATACTATTAAATTTTTAACATTTACTTTTTTTTACATTCATTCTCCACAATTTATATTTATTCTCTATTTTATCATCTCCTCTCCTCTTTCTTTCATATCAATTATTACTACATCATACATATTAATTATGACAAAGTCTCTTATGAGATGTTAGTGATGTGAGACTATTTATGAGACGTGTTAAAGTATGTCAATTATATAGATAAAATATGTTTAATATGTGTTAAAATATGTTTTCTAAATTATAATGGATGATGAATTAAAGTATGATTTTAAGATGTTATAATATGATGATTCATTATTGAGATACTTTAACTACAAATAAATATATTTTATCTTTATACTAAGCATACTTTAATAATCATCATTGAGATACTTTAACTACAAATAAATATATTTTATCTTTATACTAAGCATACTTTAATAATGAGTCGACTCGTCTCACACCCGTCTCACAAAATATCCATCACAAGAGGGTGTCTCATTAATTATTACTCTCTTATTACCATTTAATTCAATTATAAGTAACACACTTTTATTGCATTCCTCTTAATCTTTAGAATCACCAATTAGTTTTTAATGTACATGGTGAATCTTTACATAATGATTTAGATGGAGTATGGAATTCAAACCACCTCCCCTCTAGAATCTGTTATTTTGTCAAAAGAATCAACAAATACAGTATCATACTTTTAAAAAGCAACCAGTTTAAACTTGTTTTTTGGGTAATTATTTGAAAATCACTTGAGTGTGTGTCATCCACCCATTGGTTAAATTCAAATTCCAGTTAAAAAAAATAAATTTAAAACCATAATATTAAAAATTGATGGTTGGTGCAATTATACCTTTTTTGAAATATAATAATAATTATTATTTAAAGAAGGATAATATAATAAAACAAAAACCAAAAAAGCATCATTGGGATGTAAAGAATGAGTTTTATTTTGTAGAATAAATAATTAAGCAGAATGTAGAAGAGATGTAAAGTAGAAGCAAAGAAAATTGAATGTGCACATGGGAGTATAGTTGATTGCAATAAATAGATGTAAAATAAGTGGAAGATCCAATTAATTAGTGTATTTAACATCAATTGAGGCGCAATTTTAGGCCCACTATTACTCAATGGCTCTCTCTCTCATCCAATCCTATTCTACCACTTTATCCTCAGTCAACAATTCATACTGTTTTTTTCCAATAAAAATTACACCACCACAAACTTTTTCATGTAATGGTAACATACATATTAGAAAATCCATCCTTTTAATTTGATTGAATTCAATTTTTAACTTTAAATTTTCAATTTTAGTTTTTTTATCTATTTTAATCCTAAAACTTTTAACTTTATTTTAGAATTAATTAGTCATTTGAAAAGAAAAAAATAAATAAAACTTATTGGACTTCTTAGTCCATTAAGTTTCGCAAAATGACTAAAATTAAAAAAATTAAAAAGTTAAAAACTAGACTAAAATTGAAAAAATTAGACGTTAAAGGACCAAAATTGAATTCCACAAAAATTTCAAGACTAAAAATGATATTAACTCAGTCACACACATGTTTTGAACAAGGAATACTTTCTTGTGATATGAATCATGAATCATCGAGAAACAGGTCAATCCTATAAACCATTCATTGGGATTTTATTCTCAGAATGGGCTTTTCATGCAAGTGGTTCGCAAGAATCCTACAATTCCATGGAGCTAGGCTCTATTAAGGACACATGAATTTTCATGTGTCACATATATTTAGAGAAGGCAATATGGTGGCCGACGCTTTGTCAAGTACAAAGAGTGATTTTGTATGGCATCACACAGCGCCTCCCTTCCTACATAATTTATTAGCTAACGATATGAAACAAGAATTTTTCCGTTTTAGATAAGCTTTGGATTGGTAATAGCCGTCTCTCACTAATTTCCATCCTACATCTTTTCACTATTACTCTGTTTGTACTTTCTCACCTTTTTGGTTCTATATATCACTTATTTGCCTTATGCATCGAACAATATGCCAGATTTAGATTATAGTATGTTTAGCGAGTGTTGAAGTAACTTGTAACCGAAACTTGTATAGTATGTTCAACTTTAATGTAAAATATCATTTTTAAAATAAAAAAACATTAATTTTAGTGTCAAATAGTAAGTCATGTTCGGGTTTAGATTCTTGGACTAAAGAAAGAAAAAAACCAGAAAACTAACAAGAAAGAAGTATGATTGTATGTGTGAATGATTTAAGATAAAAACGAGTTATAGAGGTTCAGAGAGGGATGAGAGAGAGTTTTTAATTGATTTCAAACGGATTACAACTCAAAGAAGAGCACTCTAATGCAAAACACACAACTAGAGCAAAAATTGACCAAGTATGGAAATTAATCTATTTGACCAGCTAATTTTGAAGCTTTATATAGTGTACAAGATGAGTTGGAATGTAACCGTTCTTGATCATATCTTATACTCTCTCCGTCTTCTTTCAAATGACACACTTTTCATTTTAGGTTGTCCTACAAAAGTTTGCACTTCCTTAAAAAAAACAAAAAAATCAAATACAATCACCCTTTCTCATACACGTTGTTTACAAAAAAAAATCACACATACCTAACACACCTAACATATTTTATCATTTTTTATGGGTTAATTGCAAAAAAACCACGAACTTTACTCCTATTGCAAATTAATCCTCACTTTTGAGAAATTGCAAAAAGAAAATCACCACCTTTAAGTATTGCTGCAAAAAAAAAATCCCTATTTTTAGTCACAAATTGAGTTTTTTTTTGCAATTAACTCATTTTTTATTATAAAAAAAATATCATAATACCCCTAAAAGTAATCACTTTTTTTAATATCCGTATCGAACGAGGGGTGCAAAAATTTGTGGTACAGAGAGAGTAGTATATATAAAATGAGAACTATCAAATACACTCTTTAATCATCCAAATTGATACATATACACCAAGATACACTGATGCAAGTTTGCATCAGCAAATTGCCTCCAGTTGCCTTCTTCTTAGGTGGTTTTCTGTTGCAATCGTTCTAACTTTCAAGCAAACTAATTAAACCCCAATGCATCACACCCATTTTATCTTTCACTCATCCAACTATATGATCCAAGCCTTAAATTGTATAATTAAATCAAGATTAAATATCAATCAATCATTATTCAACAAATCTCCACCTAAAGATTGATTGCACATTCAGGAGCGGAGCTAGACGAAAATTTTAAGGGGGCTAACCGTTATTCACATTCGAACACTAAATAATGTCATTTCCATCCTTTTTTACTTGCACACTTTTTTTATTCGTTCCAAAATAATTTGTATATTCCAAAAATGGCAATAACTCATAATATTAACACTCTTATAATACACTAAAATGTCATTATATTTTGACAAAAGCTCCTGCGCCCCCGGGGATACGGGGACACAGTTTGAAGTTGTTGTATAAAATAATTTTTCTTTTTTTGGATTATGAAGAGCTTGTAGGACAAACAAATAAGAAAATGTAAAAAATTTTGTGAGACAAATAAATACGGGAGGGAATATTAATTTATTATTCCCTCCGTCCCATCTTATTATATTAGGAGTCCCACTCAAAGGTTCTCATTTTCCCATTTTAATAAAAGAGCTCCATGTATGGCCCATTATTCACTACTAATACAACTACCCACTACATATATATAAAATAATAATACTCCTTAATCCACGTGCAAAAAACAAATGAGGACATTTTTCCGTGACGGAGGGAGTATTTAAATATACATATTTTTAACTCCAAAAAAGTCATAAAGTATGAGAAAAAGATAATCTTTAATTTTGTATTTATAAAGTGAAAATCTCAATGAGAGGGAGTTCCCTCTGTTCCTCTCAAATAGCACTATTTTACTATATTGGGCGTCCTGTCCAAATTGCACAATTTTTCTCTTTTATTAAAAAGGGTCCACCAATGGTCAACCACTATTCATCACATCTCTCTAATAAATTTACCCACTTTACATAAAATAATAATACTTCTTAATCTACGTGCAAAAAACAAATGGTGCTATTTGTCTGGGATGAAGGGAGTATTATTTATTTTTTCGTGATACTCCTATAAATTTTAAATGGGCTATTTTATTAGAAAAAATTACTTTAATTTATTTTTTATACACATTTTTTTTTCTATCTTAAATTTGACACTATCTTCTTTTATGCTCGAATTGATCAAAATATTATTTACTCGAATATTCGAGTAATGTATTCGAGTAAAGTGTTTGAGTAAATCAATTATTGCTTGAAAAATCATTAAAAAGCATTACTCGAATATATTACTCGAATTATTTAACACGAATGCATTATTTAACTTTAATTTATTATTCGAATATATTATATAACTCGAATTCATTATGGAATAGTACATTATTTAACTCGAATTTATTTATTACTCACATTACTCGAATACATTATTTAACTCGAATATATTACTCGAATACATTATTTAACTCGAATTCGTTACTCGAATATATTATTTAATTCGAATTGACTCGCACACATTACTCAAGGAAATAATTAACTCGAATACATAGTTTTACTCGAAAACATTACTCGAAATTTAACTCGAAAATTATTTTTCACTTGAATACATTAAAAGATATAATGTTAAAATTAAATTAAAAAAGTAAATTGTTATCTTGATGGGGTACCTTGAACAATTGCATCCTATTTCATACTCCCTCCGTCATAGCAAGAGGATCTTTTACTTTGCACGTTGATTAAGGATTATTATTTAATGTGTAGTAGGTAGTTGTATTAGTGGGAATATATGTTCTATATTTTAATTGTATTAATGAATATATATGGTTTCATGTGTGTAAAAAAAGAAATTAGACTCTTGAATGATATGCTAAAATGAAAAAAATAAAATAAAATTAAAACTGATTGAGGAGGAAGGGTAGATATTAGAAAAAATTTAGTACAACCTTCTAACACTGAATTCTTGTACGTATATAATAATTGTCAGTCGATTTCAGTTGGTGGTTTCTTCGTTTAGATAGTATGAAACGACATTCATATCCTTGCCAAACTACTTTACTTTTTTTTATTCTTTTAATCTGCCGACATACAACGGAATGTCCATATGGCCCCATCGTTTTCTCCTCTTGTATTATTTCAAAGTTTGAAATAAGTTTTTATTAGATTTATCTTATGTTACAAAACGTATTAAGAATTATTAAGGATTACGATTAATAATATATAATTCGTTAATATTTGTGTGTGATTATTTTATATTTTCTTAAATATTTAACGCTTTATCAAATGTATTACAATTTTTTATTAAAAATATTACTTATAAGTTAAATTGTTCATGAATAGAATATTATTTTTCATTAATTCAAATATCAGATTACATTAATATGTTATCCCTTCTTATTATCATCATGAAATCTGCTCATGAGACGGTACACACTAATTTTTTGTCTATACTTAAAACAATCAATTTATTATTTCATATTACAATAAGTTAAGTCTTATATAAGATGTCTCAAGAAATGAGGTTTCATATAATAATAATAATATTTTTAATGTGAAAAGTTATATATATATATATATATATATATATATATATATATATATATATATATATATATAATCATAAGAAAATAATATACTATCTCGCCAATTGATTTCAGTAGGAGGGACTCTCTTGTGAGACATATTTACATTAGACGAATAATGAGATGAGTTGACTCATTGTTAAAGTATAGTTGTTATATAGGTAAAATATGATTATCTGTAGTTAAAATATGTTTGTAGTGAATCATACTATGATACTTTAAAAACATACTTTAATTCATTATTCATCGTGCTTTAAAAAAACATACTTTAACTACCAATTAATATACTTTACCTTATATAGTAAGTATATATTTTAACAACAAGTCGACCCATCTCATGCAATTATCGTCTCACAAGTGACTTTATCTTTCATTAGACGATATTCCACAAATATTTGTCTTAATTAGTTAATAAATTTTATACTCCCTCCGTCCCGCCCAAAAGGTTATTTTTGCTTTTTGCAAGTAAATTAAGGAGTATTATTATTTAATGTGTAGTGGATGATTGTATTAGTTGGAGTGTGTGCCCCATATTTTAATTGTATTAGTGGGTATGTGTGAGTTCCTGTGTGTAAAAAAAGAAAGTAGAATCTTTAGGTAGGACGCCCAAAATGGAAAAAGAGACCATTAGGGTGGGATGGAGGGAGTACTTAAGTTATAATAAAATTATGGTGGGTAATATATCATTCAACAGTTAGTGATAAATTAACTAGGAATAAATACCGATTTGGTCCTATAACTTTCCTCATGATCCTTTTTACTCCCAAAAAAGATGAGTTTGCCAAATTAGTCTCACCGGTGAAGAAATAGGGCCAAATACGTCTTATTTTCGCTGAAAAACGGTGATATCTCCGGAAAATGGGACGTGATTGTCGCGTGATGGCCGGAATTTTCCGGCAATGTCACTGTTTTTCGGGGAAAATAGGACGTATTTGGCCCTATTTCTTCACCGGTGGAATTAATTTGGCAAACTTATCTTTTTTGGAACTAAAATGAACCATGAGAAAAGTTATGAGACCAAATCGGTATTTATCCCAATTAACTACTTAAAGATACAATATAAGAATATTTATCACATAACAAACCTAAGAGTGAATGTGCTAAATGCTCATTACAGCTAAAGGTTAGTATCGTGTTGATGGTAATTGTTCAGTTAAATTAATAATGGTCTTGAGAAATTCTCTTGTGAGACGGTTTATGAGACGTGTTAAAGTATGTCTATTATATACTAGATAAAGTATGCTTAATGATGGTTATAGTATGTTTCTAAATTATGATAAATGATGAATTAAAGTATGATTTTAGGGTGTTATAATATGATTAATTATTGACATACTTTAACTACAAATAAGCATACTTTACATATATATAATAAACATACTTTAGTAATTGGTTGACCCGTCTCACAAGAGAGGGTCTCAATGGTCTTTGGGCTTATAATTTTTCTTTTCATTTATATATTTTTAGGACTTATAATTTTCAATAAAGTAATTTAGTATTAGAACCAGAAAATTTGTCTTCTTTTCATATTAATTGCACTTATACTGAACGTGATTTTGGGACTTCGGACTATAATGTAACGCAACATTGGAGCTGGACTAAGCGTGTAATTAGGGTATGATTTTGAAACTACTTGGTCCGTACATTCGGTATCAAATTAAGATTTACATTTATTTTATACATGTAAATTAAAACATTATATATATATATATATATATATATATATATATATATATATATATATATATATATATGAACTATAACATAAAAATATAAAGACAACATTTACAGGACCGAATGAAAAGATGACGACAAATAGCCATGGAGAGGGCGTATAGATTGACGCAGCTGTGTGTAATGTACAGCTTCGACACTGGTGACACAGGCGGCTGAAAAGCCAAATACATGGCTGAAAATAAAACCTAGGAAAAGAGTAAAATGCAAATCAAAGTAAGAGGTTTACTTGTACAATTATTAGACATAGGACATTTGCGGGCAATTCTAAGTTTAACACACATATAGAAAAATGTTCATGTCGTCACTCATTCAACTAGAGAAACTTAAACATTTAATACTCTTGTTTCTCTATCTAAGCTAGCTTCAAGATCAGATTTTTATATTTTCGATTGTTTGAGCATTTGACTCAAGATTCTAAAAGATCTGTTTGTTTTTGTTTTTCCATATTGCCCAGAATGTGCATGATCAAATTGTCGTCAGTATCTTTTATGCCTTTCAATTCTGATGAATATGAATATTCACCAACATCATTATATTTCTCATCAGCTCCAGAGATAGTGGTCCATGGAAGTCAGTCCAATTGAGAATACCTGCACATATTTCTTGTGACTTGAGAATTCAATTAATAGATGTTGCATGTTCTTGTCCCAATAATATTGCAGCGGTTACATGTTTCCGTTTCTTCCTCCAAACATCCTCTTCATAGCAGATTCGTCTTTGTAGGGATTTTGTCCATGAGCGATCTCCATGCATGAATTTGTACTTTACTTGGAATAGCCTAGTACCATATCGGTTTTAACGCCTCCGACTTCATGTTAGTTGTTCTTGATGCAGCTTTCTTATTCAATAGCTTTGAGTACTAATACTATACCTCTTTAATCTCTGTTAAGTAAAAAAAATACAATATTTTAATAAGTACACTGTTGATTTATCTCCCTAACTTCATAGCATTCTTCAAAAGCTTCAGACAACAATTTGTGACATCTTTTTTGTGTGAATGTTTTAATATTTTTTTAAAGAATAATGTATTATTAATTTTTATTAAAAATATAATCAATTTTCATTAATAGTACAATTTTTTATGAAACAATTTACTGCTTAAATAGTTATCACTTCTTATATTTTTCTTGAGACGGTATTGCACTATGCATGAATCTTTTATATGTTCGTGTTTGTTTATTTTTGTAGGGACCTCTAATTTTGGATGTGGCATGGATTATGGATTTTATATTATCTCTTTTAAAGCCATCATCAAATATCATTATCATCATCATCCCAAGGCCGGTCTCCTTCATGTCAGGCTCTACCCAATAACATGTTATTTTAAGACAAGGAATACCCTCTATTTTGTTTTCTTTTCTTTTTTTCTTCTTGCTTCAAAATTATAATTTATGCAAAAAAATTATTTCAACAAGTCTGTGGTCATCATTGAGGAAGAAATTCTTCAATAGAATACCTCCAAACAATTTTCATGACTACTTTATTTTCCATCTTTGTAAACGCTTAATTTTTCTAGTTAAAAGGATGTGCATTACTTACGACATAGTTAAAAGAATTGAAATGAAATGAAATAAATATACTATTGTAGAATTAAAAATGAAAAAATTGTAGCATTTAATAAGAGAAGAGTGTGTTTAAGAGGGACTTTTGATAAACATTTTACTTGAATTTTGATAGCTTGACCATTTAAATCTTGCAATCAAGGTCTATCCATTGGTTTGATTGATTTGAAGTTAGTTTAATCAATTTTCATTTGGAGATGTTTATTTCAAGTGTTTTCCTCGTTGTGATTCTGACATCCATTGTGTTCAATTTCGAATTTAAAACAAGGAAACTTACTTTTAAATTACTGATAACTGAAAGATAGATGGATATCTTGAAAAAAATACTGAAGTATTTATTTAATTAATACAAGTGTTAAATCATTATACTTATTCTATAAATTGGGGGAAAAAAAAGAAATGAAAAGTATGACATAAAAGATTAATAAAAATGAAAATCCACAAAGTAGACCAAGAACAGCAGCAGCAGCAGTTTTAGCTCCTGATTATGATATCATGATCATCTTCATACATACACCTGAAATACCTACCTTATTTCACAACTCAAGTTCATCCATAAACAAATTCAAGATATAATTATATATATATTGTAATAGAAATTTCTGCTCTTAATTCACGTCTCTTCTTTGTCACTCACACCCACTTATCTTGGATCTTCGACTAAAATAAATTTATCAGGAATCCTCAATAATACATTACAATTTCCGGGCACAAATGCTCTCATCCAAGCCCTACTTGGAAGTTGGATTCTCTCTCTCACTCTCTCTCATCCTTCTTTTAATCGATTTGGATATCTTTTCCCCTCATCCCAGTGATGAGAATCAAGAATGCCACACAACAAATGTAAGCTCTGAGCAGTAACTGATAACTAAACAATACAAGTAATTGGGCAGCTTAGATACCTGTTTCTTTTCTGTTCCACAAAGAATCAATAGAAGGGTGGTGGGGGAGGGGAGGCGTATGACACTCCAGTCACCGGTGGCAATGGCCCTTCGTATACTGGAGTTGGGGGTGGTGGGGGAGGGGAACTGTAGATGTATGGCGGTGGCGGTGATGCTGATGGTGATGGTGGAGGGGGGGAGTTGTAGTGGTATGGTGGTGGGGGTGATGGTGATGGTGGAGGCTTGTAGACGTATGGCGGAGGGGGTGAGGGTGAGGGGGGAGGAGGGGAGTATTCTTGACAGTGGGGAGGTGGAGGGGGAGGGGGTTCTATACAAGGCGGCGGTGGTGGTGGAGAAAAGGTTGGGGGAGGTGGATAGTGCACAGGTGGGGGTGGAGATGCGTATATGTATACCGGGGGTGGAGGTGGTGAATGAGGTGGTGGCGGCGAATGTGCAGGTGGAGGGGGTGAGTTTGGCGGTGGAGGTGAGTAGTAGTGATATGGAATAGGTGGTGGAGGTGAATGGACAGGCGGAGGAGGCGGTGGGTAACCTGGAGGTGGCGGTGGTGGAGGTGGTGTTCGTACACAAGGAGGATAAGGTTGAGATACTGGTGGAGGTGGTGGAGACGGTGACGGAGGAGGGGGAGATGGAGGAGGAGGTGGGGGAGAGTACACAGGTGGAGGAGGCGACGGAGGTGGGGGATAAGGCGGAGGAGGAGATGGGGGTGGAGGGGAAGGCGGCGGCGGGGACGGAGGAGGAGGTGGTGGAGAGTATACTGGAGGAGGAGGTGAAGGCGGTGGAGGAGATGGAGGTGGAGGAGACGGCGGTGGTGGTGGTGGAGGTGGAGGCGGCGGTGGTGGAGGTGAATAAACCGGTGGAGGAGGTGGGGGAGGGGAGTAAACCGGTGGTGGGGGAGGGGGTGATGAAACATGCGGTGGAGGATAGGATGGCACCACAACCGGAGGTGACGGCGGCGGAACCACAATCGGTGGCGATGGGGGTGGCGGCGCAGGAAGAGTCGGAATAAACCGATGACATCTAAAAGCACCGCAATGAATTTTCTTAGCCGAGAAAACCTGGCATTGCGACGGCGGTCTCTGCGCCGGCCTATTCGGCAAGCAATTCTGGCGATCATTAAACTCCGGCAAGGCGGCGCACACCGGCGGCTCACCGGTGAAGAAGTTGCCGGTGATTGTAAAATTCTCAAGCCTTGGAAGCTTGCATATACTCTGAGGAATAATTCCAGAGAAATAATTAAACGCAACATTCAACTGCTCTAAACTTTCCATTCCTCCAATACTATCCGGCAAAGGCCCCAACAAACCATTAGAGCTCACATCCAACACCGTCAAATTCTTCAGAAGTCCAATCTCCGGCGGCAAACACGACCTCAGCACATTGTTCATCAATATAATCTCATTCAATCTGGTCATGTTTCCAAGGCTCGCCGGAACACAGCCGTGGAACTTGTTATTCGCCAACACAATCACAGAAACCGGTGAATTACCAAAGTTTTCAGGCAATTCAAAGGAGAATCTGTTGTGATTGATGAATATAGCATCCAATGGCTTGTCAAATAGCTCCGGCGGAACCGTTCCTTCAAACTCATTATACCGAATATCCAGAAATATCAACTTAGGTAAGCTAAGCACAACATAAGGAAATTTTCCGGCGAACCTGTTGTTGCTCAAATCCAGCTCGAAGAGTATCTTCAAATTTTTGAATTTCTGCGGCACAGTACCACAGAAACGGTTGGTATTAATGTGAAAAATACCGAGATCTGTGAGAAGGCCGAGCTCTTCCGGTAGATAACCAGCAATGTCGCAGTGGTTGAGATCAATTCCGGCGACGGTACGGACTGAAGGATCGTCGAGCGCCTGCGCACAGAACACTCCAGTGTAGTTGCAAACATCAGATCCATGCCAATCGAGGGTGCAATTGTTGGGATCTGAGAGAATGGCGTGCTTCCACGCTTGCAGAGCAATGTAGGCAGCTCGAAGCCTAGGGTTTTCGAAGACGAGAGATGGATCGACGGAGACATTCTCGCCTCTGTCGCCGAATTCGTCTAAGTAGTACAGCAGCTGCCGCTTTTTGATGTAGAGAGCTTCGGAGTCGGTGAGAGGGCCGCCATTGTTGCTGATTGAGTTTAAGCTGGAAGCATCAACTGGAGAAGAAGAAGCTAAGAAGAAACCAAAAAGCAGAACAACAGCGAGTTTACAGCACAGAATGCAGCACGAAGAATTCCTTGGCTTCATCTCACACCAGACATCTATGTGCAGCTGGAAATCCTTGTTCTTCAATATAGTCTGCAGAATGCAGGTTGAGATCTGGGAGGAAAATGAGGAGGAATGGAAATTTAGGTATAGGAATTTGGGTGGCTGTAGTGGTGCTTGGAGGAGAGAGAGAGAGAGTGTTTAGAGAGCGTGTGATGAGAGAGAGAGAGAGGGGAAGAGAGGGTTATTAGAGTTAGTGAGTATTACAGCTAAATCACAGCTCAAAGGCCACCAGATTCTCTCTCCTGTTTCTCTCACTAGCAAGAGGCGACTTTATTCCCTTTTGAACTAACACATTAATGTTCAACGCGCTCCTCCTTAGCTAAAGTTTATAATGCCTCTAGAAAGCCGTTCGATATCATCATATATTACTCCATTTTATTGTTGTTTGATTTTGGGTGTAAGTTTGATAAATCCTCTGCTATATAGTTCGATGAATGATAAGGAGTAGAGAGATATAGATATATTCTAAAAAAAACTTAAATCCTAAATGATTGAATTGTTTTATCCTCTTATAATGCGTGACGTAGAAGATATGTTCAAAAATGGCGCAAAAATCTGATGTGATTTTTTTGTTGCAAATCGTTGGATAATAAATATATAGTTAAAGAAACAAAATCTATACATTAAAAAGAAGTTGAGATTTTCCTACTATAGTAAAATAAGGAGGGTTTGAATGTTACGTGATATCTCCACAATCATTCTATTGGATCACTTAGGAAAATATAAGTAAACTAGACTTACACCAAAATATCACAGACATCCTTGATATAATAAGATATGTAATATCAAATTAAAATATCTAATGTAATTAAAGATGTAATATCAAAATAAAATAGTATATCGGTGGTCTATGGACAAAAGGTGAAAGAAACGCGTCTAATAAAATGCCTAAAGACTCATTAAACCATAATTTAATACTAGGTATTTTATTTATTCATTTTAGCGAATTTTAAATAGGAGTATAGTATACGTGGCGAATAACTAACTATAACTAGTACAAATTTTAAGCAAAATTAAATTAAATTAAGGGAGGTGTATTTAGGAAGGCCGGCCAATGGAAATGAATAATCTCCCGTCTGTTTCGGCTTGGATTTATGTGGTTGGAGGGCATATGGATTATTAAACCTTTTTGGCCCAATTTTGATTTCTTGGTTAAATAGCTTCGGTGGCATATGTCATATCAATACCCCTTCTAATTTAATCCTATTTATGTTCTACTTATTTTAAAATTTATATATATTTCTGCCTTTTTCCAAGATAGAATGTGACAGAATTAAATCATATGTAGCTAATCATGTGCTACCAATTATTCAATAAAAACAAGTTTTAATATACTTCCAAGTAATTACTTGTGATTTTGGATCCTATCCATCGAGAAAATATATTTTTAAATGAATAAGAAAACGTTAAAAAATTTATAGAACAATCCTATGAAAATGTTTCTGTTCCTCTTTTTATTCTGAGAAAGTTTTGTATGAGATCATAAATGAGTGTGTTTAACTTTTTAATTGATTATTCTTTTATTAAAGATGTTATCAATTTTCATATAATAATTTATAAAATGGTTTATTTGGTCTGTTATCAGTTTTTATTGATTATTTAATCACATTTTTAATTAAAAATAATATTATAATTTTTTATTCGTTTTATAAAAATTATTCTTGAATGTATAACACAATCTTTTTCTTTTATGTGACAAACAATTATGTTTATGTTATTCTTCTGGTTATTATTACTTTTTGGGTTAATTGCGCCAAAAACCCTGACCTTTTCGCGAATTTCAAATTAGTCCAAACTTTTTAATATTTACAAATAAGTTCTCGACCTTTAATCTTTTTTTCAAATCAAGCCACCGGGCAGCGAGAAGCCTGCCCAGTGCTGACGTGTCCATCTCTCTTCCACGTGTACAAACGACGTCGTTTCGGCCTTACACCTGTTGAAAAGTTAAATGCATGAAAAGTCTCAACCTTTCCGTCGATTGCGAATTAGTCCAAACTTTTTTGAAAATTTTACAAATAAGTACCCAATTTTAGCTCGTATTGCAACTCGAACCACCGGGCAGCTCGAGGTCTATTCGGATGCTGCCGTGTCATTGTATATAAGCCAAGTCACTCTATATTTGTTAACAACAGGGCTTTGTTTTAATTTTTTAAATTAAAATTTAATGTATATCCAAAAGAAAGTCCTCATATATCACACATTAACATTATCTATCAAAATTCGCCATGTGTGAGGGGTTGTGGAAGACAACTTTTGAATTTCGATTAGATGATTCATACGATAATTGTTGTTGCTATTTAGCAATTAGAGTGTAAAAAAAGGTTTTGGAGACAAGAATAGTGATTAATCGGCTCATTCAATTCTGTGGCTGATCTGTTCTTGGCCTTAACTATGCAGAAGTACATTGTAGGATTTTCTCTCTCCATCTACTGTCGTGATTCATATTTTGATCAAATAATGTTAGTATGTGATATATGAGGATTTTTTTAGAAATCTTAATAAATAAACAAATCAAAACAATGTATTTTTGTTAACTAGTGTAAAGTAACGTGGCATATACAGTTACATGTCAGCGTCCGGACAGCCCTTCACCCGGTGGTTCGAGTTGCAATACGAGCTTAAAGTCAGGTACTTATTTGAAATTTTTTTAAAAGTTTGGACTAATTCGCAATCGGCGAAAATATTGAGACTTTTCATGCAATTAACTTTTCGACAGGTGGAAGGCCGAAACGACATCGTTTTGTACACGTGGAAGGTGACGTGGAAGAGAGATGGACACATCAGCACCGGGCAGGCCTCCCGCTGCCCGGTGGCTTAATTTGAAAAAAAGATTAAATGTCGAGAACTTATTTGTAAATATTGAAAATTTTGAACTAATTTGAAATTCGCAAAAAGGTCAGGGTTTTTGGCGCAATTAATCCTTACTTTTTCGATAAAATGCAGCACTTAATTTTTTTAGTAGGAGTAATATTTTTGAAAAAGGATTTCTAAGAAAAATTCTTACTTATAAAAGAATAGCTTTATTTAAAAAAAAATGGATAAAGCAATAATGTTATATTAAGAGGGAAAAAAATGATTCTCATGTTAAACCAATTCATCATATACGGTGATTTTATACTAAATAGAAAATTTCTTTTTTTTTTTAAATGAAATATATACTCTTTGAAATGAAAAATATTACTTATTTTAATAAGAATAAGAATATAAAAAATTTATTTAGTAATATATCGTAAACTTATAGTATAAGGTGAACCATTCAAACAAGTATGTGTAAAAAAAAAACAATAAAACAAAAAAGATTTGCAGTGAAATAATGTGAACCAATGGTGCATTGGTTTTGATCTAGAGCGTTGAAAGAGACCGACCATTTGATCCTTATTTGGCCTATGAAATTGTAGTAATTAGGGTTGCAATAACATCGCCATAACTAACCAATCCGTGACTCGATTTGATGCTAACCTTTTACACAAAATTGGCTACATAATAAACTATTCTTTTTCTATTTTTATTTTTTTAGATTTAAATAATGCAATTTGTTCTTTCAACCGCCTTTTTGTTTGTAGTGCTCTAATCTTCATTGCTTCCATTTTAAGTAAAATCATGTATCTATTCTTTAATTTCAATAACATGAGCTTTTGATTTTGCAGAAGAAATATGAATTTTTTAATTCAATTATATATTTTGTGGTATATATAAGATGATAAAATTTGTGTGAAATTATCTCGCTAAACGGATAAGTGGGATGGATAAAAAGTTGTAGTGTCACAGCCTTTACTTTTTAATTATTTGTATTATCTATTAAATTCTATTATTTTGAGTATGAGCCTTCTACGTTAAATATATCTCTTGGATATTATTTTTTAAATTCAAATCTTAACGTTATCCCATCTCCAGTCAATAAGAACCACGATTTTCTTAACAATCTCATTCTTTCTCGTGGACACACATCCTACACATACTTAGTAGAAAACGAGAAGGCAGAATAGCTAAAACTCTCTACATATGCACACATCATGTTTTAGTTTTTAAACTTCACGATTCAAACTCACTAAATAAAATCTTTCCCTTTTGCTGGTCACGAAAATCTACACTCCGCTATGTGTGTGTTCAAGTTCGTACGGTGGGGAATTCTATAACCTTTTTGTGTATTGTATGTGCTAACATGTTTATATTTACTGAATTATTTCACAGTCCCACAGTCATAGAGTACTCTCGTAGTACTATCACAGTTACGTAAACCAGGGCACTTTCAGGTGTCAGGATTTTTAATTGTTCCTCAGGTAACGCCCGCCGAGTTTCATGATCGATCATCATAGTGACAAAATATTCATGGTGTATGATTACGTTTATGTGAATATGTGTGCATATTATGGTAGACGAAATTATTTTACCCACTGAGTCATTGTTTACTCACCTCTTTCAATAAAATCATTTTCACAGGTTGAGGAGCAAGACGAGGTATCACTACTAGAAAAATAGCCTTTCATGACATTGATAAATATCATATTAGAATGATTATCAATACACTTAACCTATTATGACATTCTTAAGGAATATCATTGATTAGCCATAACTTGTAGTCGGGTTGACCAATTCAAGAATTTATCGAACCACACGGAGGTAGGTACTAGTGCTTAAGCGATCTCACGTTTCTTGTAATTTTATAGAGACGAATCATCAAGGATAGGTTGATCAAACAAACAAATAAAATCAATCAGAGCAAGCATGCAAGCAATGATCAACAAACAAAATAGATAGATGAAGGGTGGTTTTTCAAGTTAAGTAAAAGTGAGATTAACAACAATTAAGAAGTGGAAATCCTAGGATAAATGCATCAAATTCATATGATCATGGGTATAAGACTAAGGGCCAACACTAAATTCACCTAAGCTCCCTCTCGAGATGGGTAGGGTATGAATCTCAAATAGCTCAATAGGTTGGTTCTCACACAAATAATTCCAACTAAGTACTAAGCTTGAAATGAGAGTCCCTTCACACGATTAATCAATCTCTCGATCAAACCAATCGGATGTTCTATCAAATAGTTCTAAATCCTAAAGGACATCTCTATATCTTTAAGATCTATATATAATGCACATGAGGTGTATGACAAAATGATTCAATTAATTATTATCCTAAATATACAATTGACTTCTCAATCTAATCACATATTTAAAACAACAAACCACACAAATCATCATAAACCTCAAGATCTAAAAGCATCAATGATAGAAAATCAAATAACCCAATCAACATATGAATTTTAATACATAAATCCCAAAATTATCCAACAACTCTCATGTTGCTAATCTCACAAGGGAGATTAGCCTAACATAATCAAAAGGAAAGTAACATAGACATTAAAATCCTTACAAAACTTGATAAACAATAAGGTTTCAATACAAAAGTTGGATGAAAACTCCCTTGGATGACTCCAATGGTGATCTTCTTCTTTCCTTTGCAATTCTCATCTCTTCCTTGCTTCTTTTCCTCATATGGATGGTGATTTTGATGGTTAGATGATGGTGTAAAATGGAGGAAATGGTGTGTGAGGTGAGTGCAGGGGCCAAACCCTTCGAAATCTAATCAAATATTGAAGTATTGTGTATTTATACCCATTGAGAAGCTTCTAGAAGGATTAATATTTTTCTGATCCTACAGCAACACGGCTCGTGTACTGCTACATGGCCACAGGGTGGCCATGTAGGCGTTTTGGATGTCGAAAAAGGGTCAAGGCTTATAGGGTCGTATTGCGTAACATGACTCGTGTGCTGCAACATGGCCACAGGGTAGTCATGTAGGTGTTTTGGGTGCCCGAACACGGCCACCTCTTACAGGGCCGTGTTCGGAATACGGCCGGCCGTGTTGGTGCAACCCCTGTTTTTATAATTTTGTTTCGACTCGTTCTCCCTCGTTTCAACTCCGAATTGAGATCCGCTTTTTCCTACGTCTTCCTTTTCGCGTCTAGGATCTATTTTTGCCTGAAAATCATACGTTTAAGCTCATTCACACATATCTCCATAAAAACACAATACACAACAAAATAACACACAAATACGGATAAAATAATACGAAAACACACATAAAAAATACTAAAATGTAGGTGAAAATATCACTCATCAGTCATCTATTCTAATGTTGTAATAGATCTACCATCTATTAATACATTTATAAGTGTCATGATAAGGTAATTTAAACTACATTAATTAATCATTAAATTTTTAATTAAAAAATATTTTTAAAAATCCTAAAATTTTGTGGCCACAATTAAGACTCGAACCATGTCTCGTGACTTTTGTAGAGCATTTAAATGAATTACTGACCAATGAACTAAACATAATTTTCGTTCAATTTTGCATAAATATAATATACATATAATCTTTTGATTTTTTAAATATTTAATAAATTTATTAATTAATAATAACTAAAATTAATTTATATTATATAAATTTTATTATTTCTAATAAATTATTATTACAATTTATATTTAGCAGTAAAATTTAGACATTTTTAAATATCCAGTATTTCCTTATTTCTGTTAAATATTATTATTATTATTATTTAATTTTAGCAATAAAATTTAGATTAAATATCCCATTCATAATCAAAATTATTATTTATTAATATGTATCACATAAATTAATTTATAATTTTATGATATATAAAAAATAATTATAATTTGTAGGACTATTATTTAGTTAATTATGAATTTATACTCAATTTCATAATATATTATTTTTTAATTATTATTTAATTTTTTATACATATTTTTTAATTTTTAATTATATATTTCTTCATTTCTAATTTGAATTTTTTATTTATATTATACGGACATTGAATTGGATTTTAATAAAAAAATGATATATTTTTATTTTAGTTAAATATGAAGTAATCTAATTTTATTATTAATTTTTTACATTTAAATATATACAATAATTAAAATATAAATATATTAAATATTAAGTATTATTAACAAAAAAATAAAAAGCTATCGTGACACTATATTTAGTGTATTAATAGAATTATTATATTAATACATTTATTAAATAGTGTATTAATAGATACTTAATAGTGTAGTTATAGGTTTGATGTATTGATAGAATAGTTGTAAATACATTTTATAAAACGTGTATTAAATTAGTGTAGTAATAAGCCATTTTTATAGTAGTGTATGATCGGTGGAGTTCAAGTGCTTGTTATTTTATTTTTATATATGAAATAAGCTAAAACATTTTATTTAAAAGTATTTGCGAGATAATATTTGAAATATCTTCATGACTGTCACGTTTAAGTATTTGATATTTACAGTTGGATAGCTTAAATTCTTAGAATCGTTGCTGGTAGGGCAAAAGTTTGTTTCATTTCGTTTTATTTGCCTATCGTATGTTTAGTTATTATTTTAATAATTTTTCGTAAGATCACGTTAGTTTGGTTGCTGTTGGTAGAGTAAAAGAAATCTGTAGCCTAATATAGATCCCCGTAAGTTTTCTTTCTTAGTTATATGATATAATATCTTTAATTAAGTAAATAAACTAAGTAAATACTATTGTGAACCAGTTTTTAAGGTACTCCAAATTATCCAAATCCAATTGACTCATCATATATAAATAAATTTTGACAAAATTTCATTTTAATTTTCACTTATTCTCTCTCTTCTTTGTTGGTAGGATCGAATTTATAGTTGTGTACTTCCATCAGATCTCTTTTCTTCAACTTCCTTCATTCTTCTTCAATCTCTCTTTCCCTTCTTCTTTAATTTTACGATTGTATCTCTTTTCGAGATTTCTCTTTAATTCAATGGCAGTACTTAGATCTTCCAAGATCTTCATGTGATTAGATTTTTTACGGTGGTGATTTGATTTTCTTCTGATGCACTCATGGTTGTGTAGATGACGTGGATCCAATTTTTCGACGACCGTTCAGATCTGACATTCTACGTCACAACGTTGTTGTTGTAGACTTGCTGCAGGAATTATGAACGACCACCGTCCTTCACAAATATGTCCTTTGCCCAAGGTTGTAGGTTGTTGGTTGTTGCCGAATTTTCTCCAGCTGATATCACCACCGTGAATCATTTGTTGCCACTGACTTGTTGAGATCTATCTGCTAATGTGTATATGTTTTACTGAACAAGTGTATAATATTTTATTAATAAATGTATCTTTATTAATTACTAATTGTATTGATTTCCATAGTATCCAGAATATGCTCTTTTAGTCATTGTTTGGTTATTATAAATCTTCCATCTTCTTTGAGTGGTTGGACGACTTGCCTTATTCTTTGTTGAACAAGATTGGTGTATACTTTTCAAGTAGAATGTGTATAAGATTTTATTGATAAATGTATATTTTCAATTTATTAAGTACAACAAACATATATTTTCAATTTATTAAGTACAACAAACAATATACACTCAAGAAAAAGTACATTATAAATATAAAACTTATACACTTAATTACTAAATCTTATACAGTTGGTCATTTAACAGAGATAATTTACACTTCCTCAATTTTCCTTGCCCAAAATTCATTTAATTTTTCATTATGATAATCATTCTTCCTTTCAAAGATAAGTCCACATTTAAAAGATATTAAACTCTGAAATCGAATAAACAATTAAAACTTCTCATAGAATTCCAATTGATACATTTATTAAGAAAAATCTATACATTATCGAACTACATCTAATACAGTATAAAAATTTACAGAATTGAATAATGTCAAATTCCACAAATAATTAAATTCTTGAAACTTGAACATCATGACAGATCTGTACACAAGCAATGAAAATCAGAATAGTGCTGAGATCTGAACGTCATTGATGTCTGGTCCAAACCTTGTGACCGATAGATATCTGAAAAATGTGATAATCGTAACCTATAGAGATCGAAAAGGCCAATAAAATATAAAGGTAGATCTGAAGCGATTGGAGGAGATCTCCGGTGAATCTGAGAGCGGTGGTGAAGTGGCAGTGCAAACGTGAGAAAGCAGAAGAGAGAGTGGTGGAATGGTGGGGTGGAGAGGCAAAGATCGATGAGAGAGATGGCGAAATGAGAAAAAGAGAGAGAAACGGTGGTAGTTAGCTGGTTGCAGAAAGGCGTGAGGAAGAATGCGAGAGAAAATGCGTGAGGAAGAGAGGAAGAAAGAAAATGATGTCATCAATCAATCGGGTTGTAGGGCTTTTATACCAGATCTATTTTCTAAATATGGGCATGTTATTAGTGTGCAATAGTGGTACTGCAGATAAACACATAAATTAATTGCTTATCTTTAATAAAAGTTATATATTTCTTTAAGGGCAATAGGCAAAAGTACCCAAAATCCCCACATCAAATATCAATACCAAACTTTTTCAAAATTCATATCTTTTCTACACATTAGCACAAAAAGGGACCACTATGCCCTTACATGATATATTTGGCTAAAACTGTGTGGGTGACATACATGCTCACCCATATTGTTACCCACACAGCTCTTTACAAAATATTTCAACATATTTTCACCCATTATATTCTACAAGTATTTTCAATGTTTCCTCATGCTTCAAAATGGTATTTTAACAAGGAAGAAGATAGCATTTGCTGAGAAGGCCTTCCAAGAAAAACAAGATCTTCTTTGGAAAAATAAGATTCAGGTAAGTAAACAAACTCATCAAAGATATTGTAACATGACCCATTTTGGGCAATGAACCAATAAAATATGCACAAGCTATTCCACCCAAACAGAACCAGAGTTTGGAAAAGGAATAAGGTTAGGCATAGGGATGATGAGAATTTCTGAACCACCCACAGCAAAAGAGACACGTGGAAAAAAGAGGGTAAAACCTCTTCAGAACACCCAAGGGCCAGGAGAATCTTCAGGCACCAAGGAAGACAAATGATCCTTCAAAAAAGAAAGAGCCAAGTGACCCCACAAGAAAATAAAGGCATGTGACCCTGCAGCAAAGGGGACCAAAAGAAGTGGACCTAACCAGCTAATAAAAGGAGTATCTAATGCAACCAGCTACTGAATACACCCAAGAAATGTGACGTAAGCAGTGACGTCACAGGAAGTTAGGAGGCTTTGGAATCCGGATTTCAAATCCATAAGCTTTTATAAATAGAGAGTATGAGGAAGCAGAAGGAATCGACCATCACCCTCTGTTTTCTCTTTCAATAAACATTGTAGTTTCTTTCTTTTCTTTGTATGAGTGTTTCTGTTTCAGCTACCATAGGTAGCTAAAGGGGTCTTCTCCTCTTGTCTAAGTAGTATGAGTGTGTAATAAATATTTTCATTTCATAAATAAATAATCTTGGGCTACTGCTCGAAGCATGTGATCTTCCATTTTTCTGTAACCTAATCTTCATACTTTCCGACGAGAAACAGTAGTAGCATCCTGTACACCCGGTGTAGGAAACGAACCAGGGTTGTGCTGAGGTCCGCTGAAGGAACGGGATTGAACCATCACACTGCAGGATGCGTGGTTGGCTGTGAGGAGCAGCTGTAAAACCTCCCGAATACCCGGTGGATTAACGATAAAAAAAGGTATTGTTACTATTTCAAGTTGGTTAGTTATGAAAATAATGTTGTTTAATTAATGTATGGAAGCATGTTGGGCCTGATATGGTCGTAATGAACTATGTCTATTTTGAGAAAAAATAAATGTTGAAAAAAAATTAGTGTGAAGTGGGGGTCACCCATGTTGGTACCTACACCCACACTCACAGGGGATATATTGGGCAGAAAGTTTTAAATAGTAAGGGTATAAGGGTCCAAAAATGGGGCTATTATTTATAAAAGATATAAAATAGAAGGGTTGGTTGGTAAAGATAGGTGATGTTCGACTTTTGGATATTTTTCCAATCCTCCCTTTCTTTAAAGGCTTCTATGTAAAGGTTTTTGATCTTTTTTTTTTAAAACGTTGGTCAAATAATTGATATTTTTATTCTCTAAATCTTTAGTAATAATGGACCTGAACTCATAGACTTTTATGGATATTTTATTTTGAACTTTTAGTTAATTTTCACGACAGGTCAGTATGTTTTTATGAATTTTAAATCTTAATTTGGTTCTTCTTAAAATTGATGCCACGATATATGCTTATCATTTAATCATTTTATTTATCATATATATAATTTTCTTTTGACTTAAATAAATTCATTTGCTATTTAGCGGTGTTAAATTACACAATTGAGTCTCCTATTTATACTTGTGTCAAGTGGAGAAATTATTTTATTTCCTAAGTAAGTCATAAAAGTTATTTCATTATTGTAAAAATTTGGATATGTCATGGGAGAAGTTTATTTACAAAACTATTTTAGAAATTTAGATATTTCATTCATATTTTTTAAAAGGGACACACGTTTATTAATAGAATGGTTTACAAAGCTGCAAACCTTTTTGTTTATAAACATTTATATTTTCTTTTATAAAATTTTTGTCATGTGAATTTCCATTCGAAATTGGATTGTTACATGTAGCATTTTAATATAAAGTGATATTTAATTGATGAAATGTAATCATAGACGTCCAAATAAATTATTTCATTAACGATTCATAGTATAAATAAAAAAGTAATAATATCTTTAGAGGTCGTTTGCTTGTGGGTATGCAATATACAGGGATTGTGTATAATGTGATTTTTTTTACTTGTGATTAATTGTATTATTATTTGGTATTATGGAAAAATGAGATTATTGATAACTAGGTATTAATTATTTTAGGTTTGTTATTGAGTATTAACAAATGAGATAATACGTAAATGACATATTTACCCCTTTCTTCTTCTTATTATTATATTAATAATTTTTATTATTATTATTTAATATTATTATTTATTATTATTAATGTCATTATTATTATTTATTTAATATTATTATTTATTATTAATTAATAATAATAATAATAATAATAATGGAAGAGGGGTATAATGGTAAAAGTAAGTATAATACATAAATATTAAATTGTGGTATTGTGTAACTCACCTCTTGTGGTGGTATACACAACACCAATGAAAATGTATTATTAATTTCGAGCTGAAATAATACCGATTTGAAAGTATTATGAATACATCGAAACAAACGTAGTATTACGTGGTATACTTCATCAATACCTAACTAATAACCCCAAGCAAACGACCCCTTAATAACAAATGATCAAGAGCCTTCCACGCAGAACTCCCGAATTACTATGGCCGACTTTCGTCTTTGTTCGACCAGTTGGTCTCACAATCAGACAGGTTTATATCATTACGTTCACGAGTAGTATTTTAGCTTGAGTTTACCTTCGCATACCTTTGTAGGCATCCACCCTAGATAAACTACCATCCTCGCAATGTCCCGCCTCTCCCAGATAATCGGTGCAACGATTTAAGCTTTCTTGAGCGAAAGAGTGGTTTTTTAGGATCTATTAAAATGATAAAAACAAAAATATCACACTCTAAGAGGCTAAGACGACCTCTATAATCATAGCCCATATAAGAAAGTTACTTCTTCTAATAACTATATTTTAAAAAAATTATATAAACGCATAAAGAATTCTCAGAGTGGACTAAACTATTTTATACAAATTAACTTTAGTAAATAAAGAGTACTATACAATAAAATAACTAATTTCGACGAAAGAGCCACATTACTTTCTTTTATTCTTTTCACTAGCTACATGTAAAAGTGTCACTTTGTTATCATGGCAATGTAAAGGAATTTATTCCTTTATATAATTGAACCTTTATTAACTAATGCTTCTTCTTTTGAACCATTATTGCTTTGCTACTTTAATTTGTAAGTATCCCCTCAGTAAATAAATACTCCTTGTTAGTTACTTTAATTGAAATCTTTTTTCAAAAGTTATTGAAATTTAAGATATAGAAAAGTTATTTTAAAATGGTTTTTATTAAATTTACAAGCAGTAATTACATGAGATTGTTTTTATGTTATTACTTTTTATTAGAGGAATTATTCTCTATGTTCGATAAATAAATACACACTTATTTTTATTCATCTCATAAATAAATTTATACACTCAAAAAAAAAAAACACACAAACACACAATACAATAATTATACAACACATTTTAATTTTAAAATTATCACCCTTTTAAAACTCAGTAACTAGCTATATACTTTATTTAACTAATTTTAAAAGAGTAATAAGTATTATTATGTAATGGTAACAACAAGCATAAGTAGTTGGCAAAAGCTCTTGCATCCCCGGACAAGGAGGGATACTTCGTGTCCTCATATGAACACAACCCTCCCCCTCTATATTCTATTTAAACCTATGTATTGCTAGGAGTTTGAATTGTAAAGGGGCACGAAAATTGCAAAGGCGCACAGAATGTGCTCCGTGCGCCCGGATGCACAGGAGCCTCATTCGTAGTAATAGGGTGATATTTCTTATACTTAAAAATTAACAACGTTCTATAAAAGTGAAAAGGTATGAAAGAACAATATGCTTAGATTTTTATTTTTATTTTAAAATAATAAGTAAATATAAATTTATAAAATTAAAATATGAATTTATAATTGAATTAAAACACAATTTTTTTCTCATAACATATAATTAATAAAGGATTTATTACTATCCAGTATAATATATAAGATAATATTACCAGTAGATACAATAGAATAAAAATATTATTAATAGATACATATATTAAGGTGAAATTCTCAATATAACCTTTATCACTAGGGATGTAACCAAATCAAACCGTTCGCGAACTATTCGAGTTTCGGTTTGATTAAATGTTCGTTCGAACTCGTTCGTTAACCTTAACGAGCCAAACCAAACTTGAATTTTAGGTTCGTATAGTTTATCAAACCAAACTCAAGCCTAATGGTATTCGACTCGAAAACTCGCGAACATATTCGTTTATAGGCTCGCTAATGGCTCGTAAATGCGTTCGTAAATTTTAAGTTATTCTTTATAATTATACATTATTATTTATTTATTTATTAATATTCAATAATTAAATATTTTATATTAAACCACACAAATATCATAATAACTTAAGTGATTATTTAAATATTTAAATACTTTTTACCGTTTATTATTATATTTTGTTAGTTTGTTTATTTAATATTATGAATAACATTAAATGTTTATAAACGAAACATTCTTTTAATATCCAGGCACAAAATTATTTAAATGTTCATGAAAATATATTCATAAACAAGTTACTTTATGTGTTCGTGAATATGTTCGCGAGTCTTAACAAATAGTTTGAATTCGAGCTCGAGTTCGATATTTTTTTCTTGACAAATTCGAGCTCGGGCTCGAGTTCGATAATTTCTTAACAAACGATCCTCAAACCTAGTAGTGTTCGACTCAGCTCGATTCGATTACATCCCTATTTATCACTAATCTTCCACATAATATATTCATCTTCCACCTAAAAATAAGCTGAATACCACGTAAATAATTCTCATTCTGTTCTTTTTCTCTCAAAAACCCGTATCTTAATTTCGAAGAAAAATGTCACAGTCAGCGGTGAAAATTCCCTGGCATTAATGCCGAATTTCTCCTCTTTAATTGAAATTCGATGAACTATTTTCAATGACTCGTATTCATTTTTGCTGATTTTTTATTTTATTTCAGAATTCAATAAGGATTATATGCTTTGTATTCAATTCTTCATATATTTTTTATTTTTCGTATTCAATTGCTAGAACTTTGAAATTTTTTCGTATGTGTGGGGTTCAATTTACTGGAGTTTTCATCAATAATTTCGGCATTTAATTTGAGTTCAATTACTTTATTTTATATTTTTCGTATATTTAGATTTTCGTGTATTGTAATATGTATTCAGAAATATGATGTGTATTCATAAATGTAAATATATGAGTTTGTATTCAGATTTTCTTGTATTGTGATATGTATTCACAAATATGATATGTATTCAGAAATGTAAATATATGAATTTTGTGTTTTACGTAATAGTATGTATTCAGAAATATGATGTGTATTAAAAAATGTAAATAAATGTGTTTTACATATATTCAAAAAAATTTTTTGTATTGTGATATGTATTCAGCCTATTTAATTCCTAGATAATAGACGTATATTTTTGTTTAGTGTGTTCTGTATTCAGCTTATTTAATTCCTATATAATAGATTTTAGTAGATTGAATACAAATATATTGAATATAAATAACATATTGTACCTGCTAGTAATATAGGTAGATAAATTGTATCTATAAGTAATGGATGAACTTAAAACAAATACACCCCAAATCTGATTAAAACAGAATCTGCAAAATGCTAGAACAGTCCTACTCCAATATATCTCCCTACTAAGCAGTAAGCCCTCCTATATTATTGCAATTTATTGCACTAATTTTTCTTTTCATTATTTGTCATCTCCATTTATTTTACAAAATAATTGAAGCGTACCTGAAACTACTTTACATATATAGCTTATAATATGTCATATAATCATAATATATATATATATATATATATATATATATATATATATATATATATATATATATATTAAGATATATTTACGTGTTATTGAATTCAAACCTAATAATTTGTTTAGAAGGATAAAAATTTAAATATGTGAACAAGTCTGAATTCAAATTTGCGATCTTTACCATATAATTAATTTGTGTGATTCTACTCGATAAACCAAGCTGACCTAATGCATTTTAATTGTGTAATATTTAATAAATTGTATTCAAATCAATTAATTGATCAACGTACATGGATTCTAAATTCGCATTGGGTGTACAAAATTTGTATCATTCCAGTTATGCAGGACAATATAATGGGGTGGGCTGTTAAAAAGGAATTACTTCAATAGTTTATGAAAAAATATACTAGTTCATTCGTCCCACGAAGTATTGCACGTATTTTTCTGTGTGGAGTTTAATAAAATGTTTTTTTTATGTATAAAGGTATGTAAAATTATTGGAATATGCATAAAAAGTTTATATTTTAAAAAAATTACGTTTATAAAATTGTTGGGATGTATGTAAGAAGTGACTATCATTGAGATATGGAGTATATTTTTTTCACTTTTAGAAATATATGCATAAATGTAGGGATGGAAAAATTAGTTTTTGTTATAATTGGGCTAAGAAATATATAAATGGGATGGCTTGATTTATTATTAACTTTCTTTGGGGTGAGCTTAATAATTTTTTGGATTGGGCTTCCTTAAAAAAATTAAAATTACACTTATATTATAATGTGCTCTTAGTGGATAGCAATGGACTTGAGTCTGGTGCTGCCCTTGAGATGATCCGCCATGTATCATTCGTTTAATATTTTTTAAGAAAAATGATTCCACATAAATTTTTGTCAAATATATTACAACCACATAAAAAGGATTGAATTATTCATTAAAAAAAACCCAATAAAATAAGTTAAAATCTGAATTTTCTTAATATTTGTATTTATAAATAAGAATTAGTAAACTTGGAGAGAAGGTGGGACAAAATTGGGGCCATTGCAGCGCGGCATGAAAATTGAAGTTTGACCTGCGCGAGGTGGTGGGACAACCGGGTGGGTCTGGAATTCAAGTATATATCCCTTTTATTTATTTTTTTTTATTAGCTTATCATATTTTGATAAGATGGGCATATACTATTTTTTCATGCAGATGCATTACGTTTGTGTAATTGGTATTCTTCATGGTTTAAAGTTACAAGAATTATAGTATAATAATTATTTAATTTAATTTTACTAAAACCTAACTAAAATAAAGAATTAATAATATAATTTTAAATTTGAACTAAAAAATTGAAACAAACAGTCTCTTTAACCATTACATATTAAAATATAAAATTATTTAATCTCCGTGCAAATAGTAAATGTAATGAAGTAATATTTATGGGTCAGAAGGGAGTATGTTGTATGCATATTTTAAAAAATAATAATTTTAAGAGTGTTGTGTAGTTATTAGTTGAGTATTATTTTTTTTTAAGTTGATCGTATATTTGGGTACAAGTTAGTTTTCGTGCACTCAATCTGTGTTGTTTTTTTTTTTTTTAGTATCGTGTACTCGTGTTTCAAATGAAAGTATATATATATTTTTTTATATTCATGAATTGTTAAATTTTGTTCACTCCTAATGCGTATAATATTTTGCGCACTTCAAATTCATTTGGAGTAATATTTTGCCTTCTTTCATAAGTGGGTGAATTTGTAGGGACAAATAAAATGAAAAATATATACACATGAAGGAAATATTTTGTAACATAATAAAATAATAAAGGTAGGCGCGTGTAGTACCAGATATCTTGTAAGATTTTAGTGTCGTACTACCTCTATCCCACCTTGTTTATGTATTTTTATTTTGGTGTCGCATCGTAATATTTATATTTTTTTTTATAGTAAATGAGACTTATACAAAATAATTAATATATTTTTATGAGACTCACACACAATATTAATACAAATATTCACTATACATTCAAATATTATATAGCTAAAACTTACGTGCCCGGGATATCGTGCCCCCAAATTTTGCATTTTTCGAAAGTTATACTCTTTAATATTAAATGGAATACATTTTAGTATAAGAAAGTGTATTCTTTATTTTCTGAAAAAAATTAATTTTTTAATTAAACATTTACACTATTCGTATTTCAGCTGATCTTTTCAATGAAAAAATTATTTCTTATTAATTAAAGTGTATACTCTTTAAAATAAAATGTTATACCATTACACACCTTATGCACCCGGAAGGGCCGAAACACAAGAGATCAACTCATATTGTATTTCTCACCTCAATACACATTAAAATACTATATTATTCTTTAATTCTTATGCAAAAATCAAATGAAAAAATTCGGACAAAACAAAGAGAATATCTTTTATTACACGCTTTAAATGGGTGGCATGGTGACATATCGTTTGAGGAAAAATCTAAACATATCCTTCTCTTTCCCATATCATTA
Organism: Pogostemon cablin; assembly: GCA_023678885.1. Classification (NCBI taxonomy): domain Eukaryota; kingdom Viridiplantae; phylum Streptophyta; class Magnoliopsida; order Lamiales; family Lamiaceae; genus Pogostemon; species Pogostemon cablin. The sequence goes on along the minus strand of CM042978.1, from coordinate 15,725,616 downwards.
ATGGGATTTAACAACAAAAATATAAGACCAAATATAAGTCAAAAGCTCCTGTAACCCCGGGGACACGGTCCGTGTCCCCATGTGAACACAATCATTCCACTCTCTATTCTATTTAAACCTATATATTGATAGAGAGTTTAAATTATAAAGTGGCACAGAAATTGCAAATGAACACGAATCTAAATTCGTGTGTCCGGCGTAGAAGAGACTCACTAACTATAATACTCCCCTCAAATTGTGGTTGACAAAAGGTCCAACACTAATTTTTTTGTTTGACCCTTAACAACCGACGCTATACATGGAGACTAATTTTTATGACCATTTACATCTATCTCGATCCATGAAATTCCACCTCAAATCCATCCCCAATCAGTGGTTAGAATTAAATCAAGACTTGAACTCGTTATTATTATTAAATTGTTTTTGTATTTTCTTACACTTTAGAATAAATGGCATCGATATATATATAATTTCTTTCTTATTATTTGAACGGGTCATTTATTAAAGAGTGAGGCTTGTGTGCGCCCGGACGCACGGGAACACATTCCGTGCGCCTTTAAAATTTTGTATTATGGATAAGGGTATATTGCTTTAGTCTAAAGGGTATACACTTTAATTAATAAAGATACACCATTTTGTTTTAAAGGGTATACACTTTATTAATATTTTTTATTTTTCTTCAGAAAATAAAGGGTACACATTTATACTAAATGATATACAATTTAACACAAAATTTCAAAGGCGCACGGAATGTGTTCCCGTGCGCCCGGGCATACATAAATTTTTGCTATGGTACACATCTTTATACTAAAGAGTACACAATTTAACACAAAATTCTAAAGACGCACGGAATATGATCTCGTGCGCCGGGCGCAAACAAGTTTTTGCCTTCATTAAAAAAATAAAAGAGTCGTCATGTATCATGAGGTTTTAGCAGGCCGAAATAATATATACTATATATATTATTTGTTCTTGTCCCAACTATTATTGTTTTCATGTTATAGAGTGAATATTGGTTAAAAAAAAGTTTTTTATTGACTATACGAGATAACTTAGTTTTTTTTTATATTAAATAATGTACTCTTTATGTTTTAACATAATCTTAAAAAAAATATTTATTTATTATAACATTGTAAATGATATAAAATTGGAAAAAGATTCAAAATTATAATAACTTCATAAAACACTTTAATTTTAAAATTATCATTCGTCACTAGAATTATAAATATATATACTACTTTTATTTTTATTACTTAAATAATTACTAAATTAGGTCAATATTAGAGTTAGTCGATATGAATTTTTTTTTACTTGCGTTAAAAGGGAATCGTTCCCGATTCATCGAGCCGGACAAGTAGTATGTGTAAGGTAAGTTATGTAGGTTAGATTTTTTTTTTTTTACAAGAGGTTAGATATTAGTAATACACAATGTGTCCTGTACATTTAGGTGCACCGTGCACGGATCAATGTCCGACCCCACTTTGAAGTTATGTTTTTAGTATAAAAATGTATACTCTTAATTTCTTTTATATTTTTTAATCAAATATTAATACTATTCATATTTCAATCGACCCCTCAATGAAAAAATCATACCTTTAATAATTAAAATAAATACCCTTTAAAATAAAATATTATACCATTGAATATCTTGTTCAATTGGGTAAACAAGAGAACAACTCTTATTAAAAATAAATGTATTAAAATATTATTTTATATGTAATGATTTTTGTGTCTTTTTGATATTGAGGCAAAAAAATAAAGAGATGAAAAAAGCATAAGTATAAGATGGAGAGAGTATAAACTATTATAATGTACATGATCAATCCTAATTAATGTAGAATATACTTTTTCAGTTCCATTTCAATTTTTTTAGATGAGAGTCATACAAAATTCAGTAATTAATATATTTCTATGAAAAACACACAACATTAATATATTTCAATTTATTATATATTAAAATATTATATTCTTTAATCTCCACACAAACAAATGTAATTATAATTATTTATCTATCATATATTTTACTATTAAACATTAGTTTGTTATTTCTCTTATTTGAAAAAGATTACTACATAATTCATTGTAATTGCAATTATTGGCATATACATAATCACCTTTTATATTTTTCCCTCAAAAATATGGGTCTCATGTGTTTTTTGGTTAATAAAAAATGGTATCTTTAATACTATAATCCTTTTTAGTTTCCAAAATATTACATTAAAAAAAAATCCAAAACCAAACATGTGTTTTCTCCAAAGGCTTTTAGACCCCCTATTGGGTTTTTTTTAAGCATCTTTAAATTATATATTATAAAATGATATAACAAAACAGCCAACAGCACTGAGGCCCTTGTGATTTATTAATGTGTCCACAATAAGGATGAAATATCAAATAATTAGATATTATTGAACAGTGGTAATAAAAATATCTAAAGAATGTAATAATGAATAAGTGTTTGGGAATAAAATAATGTTGATATGGTGGTTAGCAGTGGGCAGTGTAGGAGGGGGAGTGGTCTGATATCTTTGCCAAACAGGCCCCAACTCTGTCGCCCAGCCCTTAGCCATGCATTCATAACTAACCGTTGCAATTAGGGGGTGGGTGGTGTGGGGTGGGGTAAATATCACCGACGCCGCTCATGTGTACGTACCATTGTCTTTTCCTGCATTTTTTTCATTCATGCAAACCTTATATATTACTCAGATTTTTCCTCCATTATTAATTTAAAATAAATTAGTATGATGTATTATTTTGTAGCTCACATTATTGTACTTTCGAGTTGTTATGTGAATATCTCATTGACCAAGAGAATCTATTGTGCAGAAATGAAATACTCCTCGGTCCCGGTCAAACTGCATCGTTTTACTGCAAAAAGCTCTCACAAAAGTTACAATAAACGTAGCAATATGGGCGGGACGGAGGGAGTATATACTACTCCCTCCATCCACCCAATAGGTATATATTTGTTTTTTTACGTAGATTAAAGAGTATTATTATTTAATGTGGAATAGGTAGTAGGTAGTAGTTGTATTAGTGAGGTGTGTATGACCATATATTAAATGTATATATGATGTGTGTGGATCTCATGTACTTAGAAAAGATAAATGTATACCTTTGGTGCGCACGCCCAAAATAACAAAATGTACACATTTCCGGTGGACGGAGGAGTATATACCAATTAAATATGAAGTTTTATAAGAAATATTGTCTGTTAACCAATTTCTAATATTTTACATACATAATGTAAACTTTAGTGATTTATGTTTGATCATATCTTTACAATTTAATGTTTATTGATAGGGTTGAATATTACCCCCTACATCCCGTTCCAAGGTTTTTATTACTTTTTACACGGAGATTAAAGAATATAAAATTTTAATGTATAGTAAGGTGAGAGAAATAATATTTTAATATATATGAGGTAGTTGTATTAATGTTATGTGTGAGCTCCATAGAGATATATTAATTGTTTTGTATGTGTCTCATTTACTATAAATTAAGGAAAATATAAACCTTATTATGCCAGAATGAAAATGCGTAAATGTTATAGTGGGACAGAGGAAGTAACTTTTAGTGTGTGATTATAATTTCACTATTATGATTTATGGTGTATCTCACATGGTGATTCTTGACATATTAAAAATATAATAATCTTTTCATCCATTAAATAAGATTGAGATTTTACTCTCTGCATAAGTATCATTTATCTAACGCGTGTAATAGGAGATGTAACATCAAAATGTAACAGGACATCCAAGATCAATTTCTTTTAGCCTTAAGTTCACTTTCTATGTACTATGATCTAGTGATCATTTGGTTCCCTTTATTAGGTCAATTATCCAAGTACATTAATCTTCCTATTTTCTATCACAAAGATTCTAAGTATAAGAAGATCATAGCATAACTCTCCTCACATTTACATTCATTCACCCATCCATCATCTAATGAAGAATGAGCATAAGTGAAAGAAGAGGATTTAAGAGTGGAGAGGAGATTCTCCCCCAATAGATTGAGGGAATCATTTTTTTTTTAGAACTTGTAATATTTAGTGGGACTTTAAAAGTGTGAAGCTTTAAATGGGATAGAGAAAGTGTTTGTAAATATTAATGTAAAATCATCTCAAAGGACTCATTCCAAATGCATATAAATTTATAATAAGTGATAACACTTATAATAAAAGATGATACTCAATCAATAAAAAGTGATAATCATCTAATTAATTGATTTCACGACCAATTTGTATGATAGATAAAAAGATATAAATTTATTTAAGAATAATATCACTAACCCAAATAAAATAGTTTCACACAATATATAATTTCAAATAAATATATGATGAAAATTCTCTTATATGCTTTTTTTTTCTTCTAGTTATGCAAGGCTTTGAGCACTTTTTGTCCCACCATATTAGAGGATATTCATTGAAATTTCTCAGGATCATATTCTTGACATCCTCTAAAGATATATGCTCTTATATTGTGACATCACTCTATGGCCTTTCTGTTAGGTTTGCTTTGAGAAGTAATTTGATGGTTTCTTCCTTTAGCTTTTCCTCATCTCTCCTACTAGGGTCCTCCGCAGAATCTGGTGTACGGTATGGAGAAGAAGATAGAAAAAGTACTTTTTTTAAAACAATTTCTTTAATGATGATAACAATGGAATTATTTCTACATTCATTAATCAGAATATACATAATATTTAGTAGAAAAGAGAAGATTTACACCTCTACCTCTACTTCTCCAAGTTCAAGATTGACTTGTAATTATCAAGAGTACCTCAGTGTCTTCATATTTCAAATGAACAACTGTTACCATTGAAGATATCATGTGTAGGTTGCCCTACAAATATAAAATTGTTAGACGAAGGAGAAAAAGCTCAAAAACCTAGTGATCTTCTCCACCTATGGCTAGTGTTCCTACTTTTGTTGAATATGTACTGATTCAGACATAACAATACCTCCCAAATATTTTCAAACATCCTGTAAAATGTCTCCAAGAAAACACATTTTAAAGAGATCAACAAAATTTATCTAGGTCTAAAATGTGGAATGCTAAAAAAAAAAAATGAACACATTAAGTTTAACAATAAAAAAATATAGATCATGTATCGTGTGCAACCATGGCACAATATAAACTCTTTAATTGTGAATTGAAAATACAATTATACTCTAAAAATTAACATTATACACCAAGGGTAAAATAAGGCAATTAAACATAAGGTAAATTATTTCAATGAACCATAAAAGTAAAACTACAATTATACCCTTAAAATTAATTAAAATCCAAGAATAAAAATTAAACCCCATTAATAAAGAAGTACATGATCCATTAGGTTGCAAGTGGAATCGTGACACACAAACTATTGCCTAGAATACAAAGACAAATACTTATGTGAAACCATCTCACAATATAAGTTCCATAAGACAGAATAAAATATGATAATATTATAATAATAAATATTATGTGATTGATGAAAAATGAAAACCATCCAAGTGAACTATTTCATAAACACTTCGTGGTATAATGAAAACTGATAGCATCTTGAATGAAAAGTGAAACTAATTAAAAATAAACAAAACAATCTCATCGTGTGACACTCTAACACAAGTGATGCTCGAATATAATATAGCTACTTATACACAGAGAACTGTACATAAACATAATGGAAACTAACCATGGTTTACTCGGAATTTACACGTAAAAGCATAAATTGACTTAAGTGAGTTCAATATCACCAGAAGGTTCGCACATCAAAGCAAATTTCTAGAACGAAATTTGTCCGCAATGGCAGCTATCCATGACTTGTCTTTATCAGTATATGCATAGTCAATGCTAGAAGCCAACAGGATGAAACCCTTGCTGCTCTTCTCAGCTTCATTGGAACATATTTCATAAGCTTCAGGAATAGGCTGCACAAGGAGAGACTTAATCCCCGCAGGAACTATCTCCTTCAGTTCCGAATCTAAAGTTTCAAATATTTCATAAAGCAACATATTAGAAATGTAAAATATTTAAACTGAAAGAGTCAATAAAAAAGAAACAGGCTAGAAAAGCAGTTACATCTTTTATTGATTGTTATAAGAAGGCCAATGACCCTTTCTCGTTGGAAAAAGATTATTGAGGAACCAAAATTTGACGCTATAGTCATTGCCACTTTACCAATGCAAACAGGTGCCCGAGGAAGAAAAAGTTGATAGATCAATAGAACATATAATCTAAAATATCCCAAGGTTGACGAGTGCCCGAAAGCAATAGACTCAAATTCAAACAGATCAATGAACATGCTGTGGTCATATATGATTAGAATTTTGTAATGCAGTAAAGTACGAATGAATGTTATTGAAATTGAAAGGCATTACTCGTGATAGACGTTATTGCATATACTTAAATATGAAATACTTATTATGTTGGAACTTACGTTCCTGTAACCTTTTTGTACGTGGAAAGTATTTATGTATATGCTTAACTAACCCAGAGGTTGCTTGATTTGAATTCCAGAATGAGAATGATAATGTGAATCATTGAGACATTAATCACAATGGTGATGGTGATGATTGAAGGGCGAGGTATAGTTAATATATCCAAAAATTTTGATCTATATGCCTCTTTGACTATACCAAACATGACAAATGGAAATCAAAATCCTTTTATTCCAGTCATTACCCTGATATAAGCACCTCCTAAGAGATTTCAAGACCCAAAGTACTCAAGTTGCTATGTTTTATTAAGAAGAAATGTAGGGATGCAGAAGTTCAAAGTTAACTGGATTGACAGCCTGAAATAAAGAAAACAGTCTGTTGTTGTGGTCTTTTTAATAACTGAGCAACAACATATCAAGTTCAGAGAACTACAGCAGAAAGTGCTTTCAATGATATTTTAGTTTATCAGCATCTTTGAATTGAGGGTTTGAGAACCCAAAGCATTTAACTCTAACAAGAACAAGTCAAAACAGTTATTTCTCAAAACTTCATTCCAAATTGCAAACTAATCCTTCTTTGAATGAGAATTTATTTAATTGCAATTTTCTCAATGGGCAAATAAATCTTGAATGCAGAGTTTTCTATTCAACAATATGATTGGAGATTAAATAAAACCTGTTTAAATTATTATAACAAGTTGGAGCTTATAATTTTCGATGTGTCCAATTGATTATTTTTTGTGTAATCTGAAAGTGATTCGGTGAAAACCTAATATTAAAGCTTAAAATTAATCATAGGCACAAAATATTTATTGTTAGTAATAAGTAATGTATTAACAAATTCATTGCATGGTTTGAGAAACTACAAAATCCAAAATGCATGACAAGCTGCAACCAAAAAAAAACACCAAACAGATCATGGACAAGCAATTCTTTTATGCTGTAAGAAAACTTCCTTTCACCTCGAATTAAAATTTCAGGTGCTTACACTTACAGTTTCTTTTGACTTAAATATAACCAAGGATCAGAACTTAACGCCACAATATTCTCAATATATGAACTAGGCCACGGACTAATAATTTACTCAAGTGGTTACCTCATCCATCATTCATATATTATACTTCCAAACCATTCGTTGGTTCCAATAACAAATTCATAGGATCAAGTCTATCCAACAAGGGCCCAGTCGTGTTTTTCCTTAAGAATAAGATTCCATCTTCTAAATTTATTATTGGAACCAAGCAATGAGGTTATTGAGTATATTATCAAGGTAACATATTCATTTCGAGACTAGTAAGTCAATAACCTCCAACATCCTTTAAACTCCTTTCTAGTTTCATATGAATATGAAATGATCAAATAGTTTCTGGAACAAACAAATGTAATGATTGGGACATTTTTCATGTATGCTGCAGTAAGAAACTAAAACTATACCTGCAATCTGTTGAAAATACAAGGCTTCCTTCAAGTTGGAAAAACCAACCCTTCGTGTTTGCTCTGAGAACCAATTCAAAACTTTTTCTTTAGATAAATTTTTGGGTATATTCCAATAGCCACGCACGCAGAATGCATCTTCAACTGAGATAATCTACTACATTAAAGAGATAGGGCTCTTAAGAGAAAAGGTAATCATGTATCTAAATATATATTAAGTGAACTGTAATATTTCATTAGGCACATTTCAACTTCTTTATTCTCAATATGCAATAATATGACATTAAAGGACTTAGGAGCATACCACTGATATTGAGTTTGTGTTGCGCAACAATACGTATGTTCCCCAAGCCAAATCTTCTTTTAGGTTTTCAGAAACATCTTGTGACATGGCAAAGACTTGCTCAGCACCTTCTGCGATACCTTTTTGATCAGTCGGAGTAGCCCCCTGCATAGCTTAATCATAACATTAAACAGGTTGCTATTGCATCCAGAAACCCATTCATCACTTTAGTACTCGCATGGAGAATCAAAATCAAACTGAAAATTTTGGTGTTTATACATGAACTTCAAATGTTAAATCTTTTCAAAATCCATTATACAACTAAAATAAAGCTCACGATAACTTATCATGATATCAAGCGTGGATATTCAAAGTAGCTTATAACAATTCGATGGCACATCTCTTCGGGCATATATATGGCTCAATTTAAAATCAACTTGAAAGAAATAAATGTGAATAATTTTTTAAGAATAAACATAATACTCTGAGGGGTGCTTTGTATAAATTCTACAATGATAATGGCAATAGATTTGAATAATTAATGGCTTTGATTGATGAGGGGGGAGTAGTTAATGAAAGTAAGAGAATGATTAACTAATTGGAAATCATGTTTTATTAACCTCCTCTACTACCCCCAACAAAGTGGCCACTAAGGCTGTTTTTGTTTTGGGTTTTGAAATCTTGGAGTTGGATTTCATAAACCCAAAAAAATCCAGATTTGGGTTTTTTAAAGCTGAATTTCAAAATCCCAATACATCTAATCAAATACCTTATCTATAAAATATATATTTTCATTTTACATTGATATGGCATAAAATTAAATATCAACCAACTTAAAATCCCAAAACAAATATACTCTCACGATTCACAAGATTTCCATATACCCTTTAATTTAGAATATATCAAAATTAAATATCAACCAACTCAAAATCCCAAAACAAATTACTCTCTTTATAAGATTTCCATATACCCTTTAATTTTAGAATCTAGATTAAAAAAAAAAACACTGAATGCCGAAACAGACATTCCCAAAGGGAAAACTGAAACTTAAAGGTGCAAATAAAGCACCCAGGTAAACATATACTCGAGGCACATAAAACTTTTCATTTTATGAGAACATCTCAAAGGCATTCTCAAACTTTTGAATGGCATTGCAGATTATTATTTACTTGCAAACTTCAAAAATCCAAACCAAACTCCAAATCATTTAATTCCAAAAACTCAAATAATTTAACAAAATGTTACCTTCAAAAATCTTCCCAGATATGGAACCACAGCAGAAAATGCTGCCAAAGAAAGACCTAAAGCCTCCGATCTCTACAAAACACCAAGAAAGTAAAATAATTGCAGAATTAAACAAATTGTCTTGCTTAAAAAGAGGCTCACAAAATGAAAGCAATTAAAAGGACTACATGTCATTAGACTAATCATATAAGAGAAATAAAGAAAGCAAAATTACAAGCTGAGCAAGGGTGATGGATGAATTATCAGAGCCCACAAAATGATTCAACAATAATAGTGCCCCAAATCCATATCCAATGTATCTGGGCAAGTAGGATTCATCCAACCCAGGTATTCCTACGAGTAGGAGATTCTTTTAGTTTTATGAATTAACTTCAGAAAGTATGAGTAAGGAAGGGAAGTATCATACCTAGCGTGAAGCGAAGAACTGAGAGATCAAGCTGTTGTTGGGGAGAGGAGTTGCGTGAGCAGTAAATTTTAAGGCACAGAGATGGTCTCTTGATCTTCAATTTTGAGGGAATGTTGTGCGTTGACGGAATTAACGAGAGGGTACAACTCATTTTGGTACTCTAGTCAAGGTAGCTTAGCAGCCCATACTGCATTACTTTAAGAGAGTATAATTTATAATCAAGTAATAAAAAATCCTACATCTTCACTGCTATAGAATTCCCAAAGAAACCATTGTTCATCATCGGCTACCCAGCCATGTTTTCATGGGAATTGATGTCTGCATTCTAGCAGAGTAGGAAATTTTTGGGGGTTTAGGTTCTTTTCATTGACGAGATGGGTTCAAAGAAGTGTGCTAAATAAGTGGTGAAAAATCTTGGTTTAATTCTTGAGAGTTTGTTTGCGTGGTATAAAAAGGTTGTGAGACTGTAAATTTAAGCCTTTTGAAGGAGGATTTATCAGGTGATTCTGAGTGCAGTAGGTGTGGGTTCTTTGTTTAGTTCACGCGCCTCGTTTTTTGATGATTTGAGTGAGATTACAGGTGAAGGAAATTCTCACTTTTGGCTTATCTCATGAATATTGCATGCATAAAAGAATGAGGAAACCTTACAAGGATACGGAAACAAACTAATCAAGAGAAGCAAACAGAAGCTTGAAAACCAGTACACAATCTATAACTAAAACTGCATGAAATTTCCCATTGAACAATTGAAGTTGTTTTCAAAGATCTCACCAAGTAACAACAGCCAGCAGGCATATATTATTTCGCATGCCACTAAATTAGTAACCACAAAGACTCCATTCAGTAGAGAGCCCAGCAGCTCTGCAACTTGATTTTGCAGCAGCAGCCCTGTAGGACTTGCTGCATTTTGCTTTTATACCCCTGTGTTTCTCTTGGTGTAGTTTCTGGTTTCTTGTTTTTGTTTAGCTAGTATTAGCTCCAAGTGTAGGAGATGGTATTAGCGTTTGGGAAACTTGCACAGTCGTGCTTATGATCCATTGTACTTTGTACAGTTACATTCTGAATCTATTTACCATTTTCAGAAGTTAAGTTTCCAACTACAAAAGAGTTGTGGTATAATGATAGTGGATGTGCAATACATATAACTGACAAGGGACATTACAGCTACACTAAGAGATTGGAAAAAATATTTTTTAATGCCAAATTCTCAGTCATAAATGTTTTAATGTCCAAAATAACGAAAATATCCTCGACTCTATTAGTGATTCCATTTAAAAGCTTTAATCGAGTCATAAATATGTACAACCGAGTCATAAAAATGTACAACTAAGTCATAAATATGTACAATTGAATCATTTATTTTAACTGAGTCAATGATATTTCCGTAATTTATGGCATTTACACTTCTTAAAAGTGGGGTAAAAAAAATCTCCTATTATATAATGGGCACTGTTGCCCATTTCTCTAATTTTAAGGGGCTCAAAGGTCCAAATGTAGTCTTTAGAGACAACTTAAGTGGAAAAATCAAAGGTGCATGTGGAGTTACAAGAGGCAATGTTAAGATTACTGACATCTACAATGCTAAAGGTCTCAAATACAATCTTCTCAGCATCAGTCAATTCTGTGATAAAATTTTTCTATTGAGTTTAATCTAAATATATGTTTTAATTAAGGACTCCATATCCAATGAAGTAAGACTTAATGAAATCTTGAAAAACTATATTTATATTGCTAAATGGAATTCTGTAGCAGATTAGAAAAAAATGATTTGTTGCTAAAAGCACTCCTGAAACCAGGTAGTTATGGCACAAGAAGATGAGTCATATCAACTTCAAGACTATAAATAAACTATTCAAAAAGGACCTAGTGAGAGGACTTTCAAAAATGAATTTCAAGAGAGAACATATCTACGAAGCTTGTCAAAAAGAGAAAGCACATTAAGTTTCCCTGAAGGGCAAACAGCCAAGTAGCTCATCAGAGTTCAGGATACATGGATTTATTTGGCTTATTTGAACTAGTGAGCTTGAGTGGATAGAAATACTCCTTAGTAGAAGCTGATGATTACCAAGATACACTTGGGATATGTTTATAACCAAGAAAAGTGAAACTCAATTTAGATTACTTGATTTCTAAGAAGAATTCAGACTGAAATATACCTATCATTAAGATCAATTATGATAAGAGACACCGGATTCACTAATTAGTTTATTGAGAAATTTTGTAATGAGAGGGAAAATCAAACATGAGTACTCTGCAGCTAAAATCCCTCAACAGAATGAAGTAGTAAAGAGAAGGAACAAAACACTCAAGGAAGCTGTAAGGACTATGATTGCTGAAGCTCACCTGTATAAAAAAATTTGGGTTGAAGCAACGAACATAGCATGCTAAACTCGGAATAGATGTCACATACCAAAGAGTTAGAGAAGATACCAAATGAGCTTTAGACAGAACAAACACCGAACTTCTCATAATTTCATATCTTTGAATGCATGTGTCATGTGCAAAACAATGGAAATGAACACCTTAATAATTTTGCTGCCAAAAAAGATGGTGTGTGTTTTTTATATTCACAAGTCAGCAGGGTTTTTAAAATTTTCATCAGTAGAGCTTGGCGGTTGGAGACGAGTTCTACTGCAATTCAAAAGTACACGATGGAAAATCTAAGATAATTGAGGAAATAAGGTTGAAAAGTGTTAACGATATTGCAGCATATCCAATGTATGAGCTGCTGAATCAAGAAAGTACTACCACAAGCACTGCAGAGTTGGTAATCTACGGCGGTTAATCCGATGCCAAAACCTGTTGAAGCCTAATTCCGCCACTGCAGAGCGACGTCCGACTGGAATTGTTGGCAAAACAGTGTGTATCTACGAATTAGAGAAGGAAGATGTGCGAGATATTGAGGAAGAAGACGGAGGAAAAATGAGGAGAAGAGATAGAAGGGGGGTGGGGGAGCAGGGGTCAAGAAGAAGAGAGAATTGAGTTATTTTAGTCAAAATTTGATTAATTAAAGTAATTAATTAATATTAATAATAATTAATGTCGGCTTGAATATTGACTGCTCCTAAAATTCTGTATTTTTAACCTTATGAGCAGTTAAAAATTCAAACCTGAAAAACGGGGTTAAATTCTATCTGAAGAGATTCTTCGCCACGTCATACTTCTATAGGTGTATATATATACAAACGAACATCACCTTCCTTCATCTTCTTTGGTCGTTGCAAACCCTAGCCCCCTTCCCGGCCCGGATCGCCGTCGGGCCCCTGGCCACCTCCTTTATCCGCTGGAACCGACAATAACTAGTCGAGTTTATATCTACGATCGGATTGAAACGCTCATCTAAAGTTTACCTGAGTTGGCTTTTTCCTCACTATTGCTCTAGCTTTCAGATTAGTCAACCTGGAAGGTACCGTGATTTGTTTTTTGTTTCAAGTTTTGAGATTTTGGATGTTTGAATTTGAACTGAGGTCGGGAATTGTTTGGAGTTTTTGTCTTAATGATTGTGCCTGTAAATTCTCGTATGTTCTGGTGGAAGTTGCTTATGTTGGTGGGATTCAAGGTTGCATATATATTTACTTGTATAAATGCTTAGTTTGCTGTTTTAGACTTATGTAGGTATGTATGTACTTTTTTTTTTTTAATCTTTTGGTCTATGATTGGGTTTTCTCTGAGCAAATCCTCGATCTATGATGGGTTTTTCGACTTTAAGTCCCCGTGAGGGTGATCTATCTGAATTCATATTAGTTTTATCTGCTTGTTGCTTGATGTTTGTTTCAGTGTTCATGTCAAAGTACACTTTGATAAGGCTTTGTGGCGCTCAAAACATTTGCCACTGGTGCGGCACTTAGATTTTCTTATGATCACTTGTTGCTTTAATGGTTTTAGCCTTGTTGCTTTGTGATGACTCTCTAGGAGAATTTAGTTTTTCTCTGACATGGGAAGTGTAGTGAATGAGTAAAATTTCTGATGTGTCATCGTGCAAAATTTATGTGTATGTGGGGAGGCTGACATTCTCAATTGTACGTGCAAGCTTGGAGATGCCAGTCGGTGAGATTTTCATCTATGTAATTTTTCTATCTTGTTTTAGTTAGCGCAGATTATTGATATATATATTTACTTAGTTGACATAATGATTGATGAGTTTTTGTAGACACAAGCCTCAAATTATGCATTTGAAACACACCTTTTTTATTATGGTTATTTTCATTTGAAGGTCTTGATATAAGATGGAAATCGTGTAATAGTTCCCTCATTAACAGAATTTTTGGTTTATTAATAGAGGCATCTTTTTGGAGGATTTTGAATTGGAAAAGATGGTTGTGGCCACAAGGGGCTGACTTGGGTTGTTTACACTAGATTTGAGATGGTGGTTATTGCAATAGATTCAGTTTTGTTATATTGACAGAACTAGGGTTACCCTGCTATTTTGATAAAATTCATGCATATATTTGTATTAAAAGTTTCCAAGTTAGCCTTCTCTTTTACTGGGTTTAGATTTTGAATCTTCTTTAATAAACTGTCTTTGTATCTTTTCTGGTGGACTTACGTTAGGGTTGATTTAATGTGTCTCATTTATATTGCTTTGCTTTTACATGTTGGGTATCTTGGCAGTTGATCATTAACTTTGTAATTAGCAGTTTGCTTGGGCAGGATTCATTACCCAGTATTATCATTGTATAGTTACCAATATTTCATCTATAATAATGGAATGAAAATTGATAATAGTGAAATGGTAATTAGAAAGATAACGGAATAAAAATCATAAGGATTGAAAATGCATGCTAATGCCAACTTTATTGATCTCACACCAACAAAGAAAAGCAAAGCCACATAAATATGAGGCTTACTGTATGCACACCAAAGGTGATAAGCCCACGACAATTTATAAATTATAATTTAAAACCTAAACTAAACACACCAAGCAAGAAGTGCCATTACCAACTATAAACATGCATTTATTGTTATCTTTTACAGTATGTTTGATTGTTTCCATCATTCTTTATTTACTAGCTTAAAGATGTAATGATTATTGTTTTGGATGTTGTCAGTCATGTGTGTCTTAATTAGTCCATGTTTGAATTTTGATTTTAGAGTAAAGCTGATAAATAATTGTTTCCTATAGTTATCTTCGACGTGTTTATTAAGCTTGAGGCTGGAGGCATTCTGCTTGTGGTATATGTACTTTAGGCGCAAACTGTAAAAACCATTGCAATGTTCAGGGATAAATTTACAAATTTCTTCAAGTATCAAATCGAAAATGTTTCAATAATATCTCAGAATGGAGCAATGCTATACTCTTTTAAAATTTAGATGTGTGTGCTTATATATTTTTTCAATCCATCACCTTATGTACACTTGCTAGATGCCAGATGTTGGGAGTCACTAATTTCTATATGTATAGTGCTTATTCTACAATGATTTTTTCTCCCCTCTAGGTCTAAATTTACAAAGTTAACAAGAATAAGTTGCTTGCTGCTGCCATCATTTAACATGCCTAAAGATAGAAGAGAGCGTTCTTTGTCTCATGATAGGTCAAGGCTGTCGCCGTACCCCTGTAGCTCTGGTTGTTCTAGACAATCCTTGCCAAAAAACCCTCCAGATGATGACAACAATATAGAACAATGGGAAGAAGCTCGATGTCCAGTTTGTATGGAACATCCTCACAACGCCATTCTACTTTTATGTTCCTCGCATGAGAATGGCTGTCGTCCTTTCATGTGTGACACAAGTTACCGTCACTCAAACTGTTTCGACCAGTTTAGAAAGTCTTTTAGTGATGCCTCAGCTGAGGTAGTGAGTGGTGAAGATACACAGAACCTTTCATTGCCTCTGTTTTCTGCAACAGCTGTTACAGAAACTGTAGTATCCAATCAGGAAGGTGGAGGGGATTTGGAAGGATCGATGTCCGTCCTTTCTGACCATTCTGAGAAAACTGTGAAGCCAGATCTGGTGTGCCCCCTTTGTAGAGGCCAAATAAATGGTTGGACTGTAGTTAAATCTGCTCGTGATTTCATGAATGGAAAATCAAGAAGTTGTGCATGCGAGACCTGTGATTTCACAGGAGTGTACAAAGATCTTAGGAAGCATGCAAGATTGGTGCATCCTCTAGTACGGCCCACAGAGGCAGATCCTGAGAGGCAGACGAACTGGAGGAGGTTGGAGAGGCAAAGAGATCTCGGAGATTTACTTAGTACGCTGCAGTCCTCTTTTGGGGATGAGAGGACAGGGGACAGCACGCTGACTATGGACGATGGTGGTTGGTTGACCGTCTTTTTCCTTGTCCGATTTATTCGTCCAGGGAATACATCATCTAGATCAAGCACATCCAGAGCCCGTGCTCAGGTGGCAGTGAACCGATCTCTGAGAAGGCGGCTCTGGGGTGAAGAATATGATGGAGAAGCCAATTCCAGGGATGGAGACAACCAGGATTCTGATAGTGGGCAGACTACTCTGCGTTACGTGAGGAGACGTTATCGTAATAACGAGGATCAAGAGTGACAGAAACGGGAGGGAGGTTGGAGCATGTGGAATTAGAAAGTCTTCCAAGTATATGGAAGCGTATTACTCTATATTTGGTGTATACTCTCTCTCTACAGTGCTATACTTTTCCTCAGTAAAGAAAAGATTGCATGCTTTTATTTAATTTATTTTCTCAAGTGTAATATTATGCTGAAATGAATTGTACTCTGTATAAATGAAAAATATCAGTCCATGGATATTCAAGAGTGATGTAGAGTTGTCTTTCTTTTTATTTCAAATGAAGGAATACTCTGCTGCGTGGCCATGTGATTGTAATTGCAAAATGCTACTCCTATTTGAGTGGACAAAAATTTTAAACCCAAGTTTAAGTAGAATGAGTTCAAATTTCTGTCTTTTCAACTTTAACTTGGTTTGATGGGAAATTCGGTAGACTTGAGCTCAACTTTTGAGCTTCAACTCGAGTTAAGGTTTTTTTTTTTTTTTTAACTCAATTTAGCTTTGATTAGAACTCGATTTTTTATTGTTTTATTACTCACTCCATCCTCCAACAAAAGACACATTTACTTTATATATGTTGATTAAAGAGTAGTACTAGTAGTTAGTTGTAATAGTGGGGTGTGTGAGTTTCATATTAATAAAACCCTTTGGACCGTACTTTCAAAACGAAAAGATGAGATCCTTCCAGAGGATGGGGTAGGTATTATTTTATTTTATTAAATTTAAATAAATAAATAAATAAAACAAAAAAACAACTACACGATTTGATAGGGAATTCAATAAATAAAGGTTCATAACATGTAGTCATTGTCTAACTCGAAACTTGACATAGTTTTATTGTGTTAGGTATAATATTTGGAAGGGAATCGCCGAATAGACATGGGTGTGGACTGTGGAGGGGGTATTGCTTGAATATGATATGAATAAAACTCAATTCATTTTTAGAGGAAATTGTTGATTCCTAAAAATGAGATTTAATATCTTATCCTATGGAATGTTTAATTCAATTGAGGTAACATATGGGTTAAGGAAGGTTGTACATATGATTAGCAATGTATCAGTAAAAAAAATTCTCTAATTTTTAATTGGAGTCGGCTATTTGCACTCTCGAAATTACTATATGTACCCAAAAAAATATATAATTTAAATCATCTTTAATAATTAAGGTATAATTGTCCTTATAAATCTTATATTTGTTCGGTAGTAAAAAATATATGATTTAAATCATCCTTAATAATTAAGGCATAATTGCCCTTATAAATCTTATATTTGTTCGATTGCAACAATCGAACAAAATCAGAATTGTGATCCCACCTTCAAAAAGAAGCTTGCCTCCCTTTGCCTTGCCTGAGAGTTTAAAAGTCGTATCTCATTTCCTGATCCTCGTACCTTGGAAGTTCTTCTCGATGGATTCCTGAATCTAATGGCTTAAATCGACGGAGCTCTTCCCGAAATCCAGCTCTTCGACGTCGGCTGCGATCACGTAGACCAGGTAGGGTCTGGGCTTGATGCCACTGCCCGGGATGAAGTACACTGGCACTTGACGAATAGGGTCTCCTCGAAATCAGCCGCCATCTGCGACACTCGTGAAGGCATTGTCTGAACGGCTTCGTCCTTGTTCTCTTTCTTTCGTACACACACGGAGAGACGAAGCCCGTTTATCAAAGTTGGGAGGTTCTGGACTGCAACCACTTCAATGGAAAACAGACAAGAGCTTCTGCATGGTGATGTGACTTAGCGCTCGAATGGGTTTCCAGTTCCAGATTCCTTTCTTCTCCGAAAACGAACCGGAAGCTATAATCACAGCTTCGTCGCTCCATTTGCTGCTCTTCTGGGTGGAACTGACCCGTTCTTCTTCGTCAGAATCGGGCTTAGATAGATGAAATTAATTACAATTCTTATTATGTTCGATTGTTGGATAAGATAGATGAATTCTAATTCTATTATGTTCGGTTGTTGCAACTGAACAAATATAAAATTTATAAGGATAATTATATTTTATTAATTAAGGATGATTTAATTTATACTCCCTCCGTCCCAGGAAAGATTGCACCCCTTTCCTGACACGTAGATTAATAAAGTGGTGACTTTTAGAGGTATTATGATATTTTTTTGGTAATAAATAAATGAGAAAATATATTATGTGTGTTAGGTAGGGGTGATTTTTTTGTAAATAAAGTGTACGGAGAAGGGTAATTGTGTTTGATTTTTTGCTTTTTTAGGAATGTGCAAACTTTTGTGGGACAACCCAAAATGAAAAGTGTGTCATCTTTCCTGAGACTGAGGGAGTATATTTTTTTGTACATATAATAATTTTGGGTGCAAATAGCCGCTTTTTAATTAATTTTAAGGAATGTACTAACTCACCAACTCTTAGATTTCATCATATAGATCTCTTACATTTTATTAACGGGCTTAGACCCATATAAATATAATTAGTATGCAAATTCACTTAATACTAATAATTTTTAAGATTCATCTGAATATATTAACTCAATATATATGGGCAAACACTCCCTTAAAATATATCAAACACTTATAATTAATTTCATTTGCATCCCTTGTGGTTAAAGTTCCAACCAAAAATAGCCTTGAACTTGCAAGTCATTCGAGTCATATTTATTAATTTCTTTTAATCAATAAATATTAGTTGTTAGTATAGTTATTAGCTAGTTCATCAAGTATCCATATGTTCTCTTCTTCAAGCCTCCTTATAACTCCCCCTAATTCGTTCCTAATAGGAAGGTTGAGTCATATTTATTATTATACTTTATTTTGAGATCGATTCTTCTTCAAATAACTTGTGTTTGACTTGATTCAATTTAATTTATTTTTTAAATTAAGTATGATATTTTGCGAGCTGGTTTTTTATATTTATTTATCATATCATAATATATTAAAAGTACAAAGAGTTTGAGAAATATTTTCTTCCCATATTGTCCTTTTATTAATACTCCATTTACTTCTATAACCTTATTACTTATTTTAATCAATCAATTATTATAAATTTAATTTTTATTAAATATCAATAAATTTTCTTAGACCCTTGAAATTCAATTCAAGTAATTTATTTGCAACTCTTAAGATTTTGAGAGACCTTGAACTTACATCCTTAATGTATATCTCACTTATGAGTGATCACTCATCGTTGATTCAGCCAAATCTATAGGAGCGGCTTCATGTTCATGATGCTTGCTTTGTTAGTCAATAATACCTTTTTCCCTATGAAATATATCTACTCATGAATTAAGATGATGGAATATTTATGATTATGTGATTGAATTTCAATTAGGGACGTATGATTAGAAATACTCTTTTTTGCAGGTAAATGCACGTTAATTTCATACATCTTTGTACATCTTAAGTTTTCTATTTAAATTTAATTGAAATAATGAGAAAAAAAATTAATAGAAAAAATATGATAAACTAAAAAGAACCATAAATAACAATATCAATATTATTATTATTATTATTATTTTAATATTGTAATTTAGTGGTGTTTTTATAGTTTATGATTCATAGGAACAACTAGATAATGTATAGAAATTTCAAACTTAAATAAAATAATCGTTGCATTCACTAGGAAAAAAGGACTCTGAGCATATACGAACATTTAACAAGTCAAAATTGAATTATTTAGCTTCTATGAGAAGCTTGGTGGAAAAAAATATCATTATTCTTACGTTGGTGATTTAGTGCAGTGCAGATTCATTCATGTAGTAGGATTATTTTTTAGTGAAAATTTGGGGAAATGCTTATGATGTAATCAGTGTCCTAGGTCCAAGTTTGTCATTTTCGAAGAATTTTGTTTTAATATTAGAAGAAATACATCAAAAAATTGTGCTCCCTCCATCCCACCAAACTCCTCACTCTTACATCATTTGTTTGTCCCAATACACTCTTCACCCTCCAAAAATAGTAAAAGTTTCAAAACAAATAACCTTTCACTACATCATATTTTCAAAAATGTTACTCTCACCTAATTCACATAACTTACTTTATCATTTATTTATTAATTAAAAATACCATAATACCCCTAAAAGTCAATAAAGTTGGTCAAAAAAATAATTTTTCTTAAACTTCGTATCTACAGTAACGGTGAAGAGCTTAATGGGACGGAGGGAGTATTATATATTACAGTTTTGTTTAATCCCCTTAATTTTGTGATTAGTATTTTATTATTATCATAAAATAAATTAAAAATAATTTTATTAGCATCTATTAAAAATAATAAATGTGAATTTGAGTGTAGAATAGACTCAATGTGAATTCCGCCATCCTTGATTATTTAATTTTAACAATTTTAATTGACCTAAATGTTATTGCTCAGATATTAGTAATATTACATCATGCAGCTATTTGTTATTGTGGGAGTTTATATGAAACTATTTTAAAATTAGATAGAGGTTCATAAACGCTAAATATTACTACTAGTGAAAAACGCACCTCATTGCTGAGGTGCTAGCCCGGATATCGTTATGCTCATTTATATGAATCATCTTATAACAAAAAAGATCATTATATAAACATAAGCATTCAAAATAAAACTACACAAGTCAATTGTGCGTATATACACACCCTAGAAGTTATATATCACTACATGACTTATACACACCCTAGAAGTTATATATCACTACATGACTTGTGCGTATACACACCCTATAGAAGTTATATACCATTACCATGTTGCAAGAACATGTGAAAAATTATGTATGGGGCTTTCTGTAAAACAAGTGCAAGACATGCTGAGGCTTTCGGTCTTGGTTGATGCGCTTTTAGTTGCCACATTGTGTTGCATTCTAACATATTCAACTTGGATCCCGTCTGTTTTGACAATACAAAAATCCATGTCATTTTCACAACCATATATCCAACAATAGCGGTCCAATTCCAATCTATGTTCTCATATGAATATACCCTAGGAGGTTAAGCAAAGGGATTTAAGACTCATTACTCATTAATTAGAAACTATATAAAAAAGGTGAGGCGTGCCCCCAACCTCACAAATTCACACTCACATTTAACATACAAAATAATGAACAATGAACAGGTGATGTGTTGTCATTAAACTGGGAATCATTATTTGTTCACACTATATTGCAAAATTTCTTAAAATAAACACCGTGTATAACCTATAAATGCAACCTGAGGAATAAATGCCATGAAACATATTTGAATAGCTTGAGAAATTTACTCCACATTTCACAATTAACCAAGTGTAAATATTTAAAAAAGTGTGCACTTACTTGACCCCAACAAGATTTCCAGTGAGTCCAGAATATTACCATTTCAGAATTATTTCACCTCCACCACGTCTACGTGCTACCTGAATCATGAGGTATTCAACATGATCAGCCACGTCTGGCATGAAATAAGAAACCTGTAATATGATTAGTAGAATCATATACAAAGAGCCTAAAATCTTGCATATATCAAACGTAGAATGTGAATAAATTACTATATCACTACTATTATTTTCCTATAAACAATATCTATGATGTTTTTTCAATTTTTAAAGCCTACATCGAAATCACCTTAGAATAAATGGATAGAAGTGGTTAAGATACCTGCAAACTATGAAACAATTAATACAATCATAGTGGCAGCTTACACTGCATGAAGGAATTCACATACAGTCAACTACGTTCATTATCACCTACTGATAAAAATGAGAAAATACTAAAAAGATAGCAAGTTTATAAATAGAAATGGGTTGAATCACTGATACCAATATAAATACATTGGAACATATTATAATCACCTCCCCACAAGCAATTTATTGGGTCAATAAGCTGATATAAGGTAAGTTTCACGACACTTACGAGAGCTTGAGATAGTGCTAGAAACATTAAGACAACTCCAAAGATATCAATCAAGCGGCCAATAATCCATGTGCTGTTGGAAGCACATGCTCTTACCACCTGCACATACAGATAATTTTTCCTAATCAGTATGTTAGTCTAGTGTTCTTCATAAAAAGACAAGATTTCGTCAAGTGAACATGAATTAATGTGGGGGAGAGACAGAATGAATTATAAATGTAGAGTTGTAGTCCAACCTTTAACATTGCACTATGGATAGACCAGAGGTGAAATTATATGAGATATCTTTTCATGTCCCAAGTTGTGAAGGGGTTATTAGCACAACCTATTGTAGAAAATCAGTTGGCCAGGGGAACTAAAAGCACTATACCTCTGTAGATAGAACCTCAACCAAGTGATCAGAACACATTAGCAGTTGCCAATCTAAGACACTTCTTTTCAAGGAAGTTAAAAATCTAGTTCTATGCTTCCTAAACCTTGGAGTTAAGTCAATCATGCCAAATTGGCAACTTGCTGAGTCTGTCCAACTGAATTTTTCATAACTTGCTTTCCAGATAGTACCAATTGTTCATTAAGTATGTCAAGCATCCTTTTATAAGAATTCAATCTTAAATAATCCAAATAAGATTAGGTAATCGATATCTTATAGTTAAACATAATACATAACTTGCATAAACATGTACAAATAAGAAAGGGAGAGAAAGAAAGGCTTACCTCTAAATCATGTAAGATCAAACGACGAGCATCTGAAGAAACTGATTTCACATTTGACTTCTTATACAGAACAAGTTCTTTCAGTAAAAATTCTATCATCAACTAAAGGGAAAAGAACAGAAAACAAATGATAAAGCATCAGATTGTGATAAGAAGTGAAAAGAGGGCCTACAAAAACTTCCAAGACTATTCTTTAGTATGCTAAAAGCATGCGTATACACTTTTCTTACACTTTTCTTAAACTACATTAATCCTAACAATAGTAACTTGATGAGAGAAATTTGAAATGATCAAGATACAAATAACATAAGAGAAATTCCTAATTAATACATTAGCACCTCAAATCGTCATGCACAAATTGGCTTACAATTTGCTTTAAAATGGTTTACCTGCATCAGGTGGTACCTAGTGAAAATAGATTAAGAACCAAGCAATCATATTTCAAGCTAATAAGATATCGAGAACACAAAGTCAAAACCACAATATAATCGAATGAATACATTAGAGAACGAAAGAATTCATACCTTTCATCCTACATCAGGACCCATCAACGTTAGCATCACTTGCTTCAAATTGAGCAATTACAACTTCTTCACTTATTGCCTGAACCCTAGCAATCTCTTCATTTTTCACCTGCTTCACAAAAAAACATATAAAAAATTATGCATACACGTGTGACGTGTCAAACAAATCCAGATAAACAAACATAAGAAAAGAATATACATTAAATGCAAAATAATTTTGATAAAATTACCTTGTAAAAATATGATAAGTATCCAGGTCATTAATTTATCTTTTCTATGGTAAGGTTTTGTTTGCATCAATGAATAAAAATATATTTGTAGTTATGTCCAATTCATCACTTTAGCTGCAAATGAAGGCTTTCAAATCATGGAATCACCAAGTACTATCAGAAGTTAGCTTCATGCACATAAATAATTGGTCAAAAATTAGAGGCACACCAAAGTAATATCACAATACTTTTCTTTTTAGGCCTGCTTTCTTGCAACAGTAGTTAACTTTAGAAAGAGCGTCCGGCTATCCGTAAAACAATTTCACAGCTCAAGCTGTGGTGGCAAAAGATATTTAACGAACGTCTCAATCTCACTCAAATCCAGCAATTTGATAAGGTACAAATACAACACAAACAATTTTTCAAACACTGTAAAATCCAACAATTTTATAAGGTACAACCATAAGTTAAAAAGAGAGAGCATTCTAAAACCTTCCAAACACCCAACAAAGGAAAAAATTATTTGAATAGACAAACAAATTAGATTAAAGATACAGTGGATGTACCTGCCGAAAATGTTAGCAAGGGGGAACTCTCATGTTGACCTAAATAATCACCAAGTATAGCTTGCAAATTGAAATCAGTATGATACTGGTTTTGAAAACTATAAACCCTCAAAACTTAAGTCCAAAAGGGAATAGATCAGTAGATCTACCTTGTCTACATTGAGAGTATTTCGCAGAAATTGAGCAACCGCAGCTGGAGTTTTCTCCACTAACCCACTTGACATTAAATGATGAATAGCTTTTCCAGGCTGCTGATTGAACTAAAGATATTTGAAACAAGAAGTTAAAAAATAAAAGCGAAAATAATGTTATCTCAAGAATTAAGAATCTCATAAATCAAAACAAATAGTCAAATACCCACTTAGACATTCCATCAAGTATTTCATAGGCATGGAGAAAAGCAGGGAAATCACAAAGGGTTGCAGTTACAAATGCTCATTTCCTGTGAATCATCTTAAATCTTAAATAATAACAAATACCCATTTAGACATTTCATCGAGTATCTTATAGGCATGGGGTAAAGCAACGAAATCACAAATGATAATAGTTACTAACGCCATTTCCTTTGAATCAGCCGTGAGTTTACCCATTCATATCAACAATTAACTTTAACTTGAATGAATTCATAAAGTAATACTAAAATGCGACATGTTGTTTGATAATAGTGAAAATTGAATTAGCAAAACCAAGGGCAAAAGTAAACAGAGAGCTTACCTATACCACGACGGAGGAGCTATAGTAAAGGGGTCGGTGAAGCAACGACGGGCATAATGACATCCATGGGGAAAACAAAACGACGCCGATATCTGAAATTAGATATTGGAGAATAGTGAGACTTAGGGAATGAATCCTGAGTAACAATAGGAAAAAGAAGTAAACGGATAGATGAAGGTGAAGGGTGGCAGACTCTACCACCCAATCATAGAGTAATCACAACATTAATCAACCATAGGTAAAAAGGAAGTAAATATTTAGCAACAAACAATTCAAGCAATAAACAAATGATGAAACACTGAATAATACCGAAAACTGAGTGCAAATGAATTAAGAGTCGGATCCAATTAGAATCGTATTGAGCTTGTCGCCTCCGAGAGCAGCGCCTATTTCCCTGCAACAATGCAGTATCTCAAACAATCATCCAACCCCCTATCATTTTTTCCATCAATTTCTGTAATGTATATCAAAACTAATATATAGTATATGGGTGTCTTTTGAATCATAATTAACTCAGATAAGAACCCTACAAAATCATACTCACAGTAACATTCAATTCTGATGCAATTTTGGCAAATCAATCAAGGGAAAAAAAACAGACGACGATCATCTTGAAAACCCACATCAAAGATAAGAAATCAAAGAGAAAAAAGACATCATTTTGAAAACCCACATCAAAGATAAGAAAATCAGAGAGAGTAAAGAGTTTAACTGTTGGAAATTGGAAATCTGCAAGAAAGGCACGAAGAAACCAAGACTGCCCTAATATTTGATTCTTTAGCGGTGGAGACGGCGAGTGAGCGGTGGAGAAGAACGACTGTATTGGTAAGAAGATATAGCAGAGGCTGTGATATTTGTGAGTGCGGCAGATTAGAGAGAGAAAGCAGGAGTGATATGGTGAGGAGCGTTAACACGCCACGTTGAAACTAAAATCACTGAAACAAGCCACGTAAGGAGTGAAGTGGTGACCGGCAACGGGCTTGAAACTGGCCAACGTTCCCTATAATGCCCTTTATAGAAGTAATAGATATATAAAGTTTGACTAGGAGTATTTAATAAAGGGACCGGCTACATCCCAAGTTTACTAATTGTAACTCTATTACTTAATATACCCCAATATAATTTTAAAACATATCCCATCTTTGACATCCTTACCCTTACACTAAAATCCCCTTCTACAAACATGGATAGTAGCAACCAATAGCATACGAATAAATAAATAAATTTCTCACAAAGTGTTGAAGAAATTGAGAAGCTTCTCTTTTTTTAATTCTACATTTCTTTCTAAATATGAAATTGCTTTGCAAGGCTTGATATTCAGACTGTCTTACGTTCAGGATCAATTGTAGTGTGCGTGTGGCCAAATTAAATTATCGAATTTGCGGGATAGTCAGAGTGTCAAATAAATATAATTATGATTAACCATTTAAGACAAACTCAAGTTTATAAAAATTAATAATTAATTAAGAAATTGAAAATAATAAAATAATAAAATAAATAAATACGATGACGAGAAAACAATTTATTATTCCAAGATAAGAGACTGATAATGGTAATACTATGTCAATCCAGTTTAAACATGTCAATTTATTTCCTAAACCTAAAATTATATTCTTGCAGACATTTATATGATGATCATTTAATAAGCATGCTAAACCACTATAATCAAGTGAGAATATTTAACAATATTAAAGAACAGAAATCCTAAGATCGACTAATAAGATAATTCTTTATTCCCTTAGAAGATACTTAAAAAATTAAATACCTACAACCCTTTATTCCCTTTCTAGGTTGACTCATTCAAAATTTCTTAAAAGACTAGTGTACTATCTACACTTTTTAGATACTAAAAGAATTGTATACAGGCTTCCTTACCATATTTCTCTTAACAATGATCATGCAAAGGATAATAAGACATCATATATTGATTGTCTAATAATTAAATGCGATGGATTAATTCCCTTCAATTATCATCAAAAAATAAATATAATCATGCACACATTCATGATTCCAATTATATAGCAATTCGAGGTAGGGGTGGAATTATCACTTACGCGTCTTAGAAAATAAATAAGATTTATGTGTAATTTATCTTGGCCCTTATCAAGTGGATTTGCATATCTGTGTGACGCGTCCATAAATTATCACTTACGAGACTTAAAAAATAAACCAGATTAATGTGTAAATTTATCTTGGCCCTTATCAAGTAGATTTGCATATATGTGTGACACATCCATAAAGTCTGCATGAATGAACAATTGGAGGTCTAGGGATTCATATTAGTTCGTTTATATAGGATTGCCTTAGAACTGTTGATTTCTCCTGAATTAAACTTCAATCCTTCTTTTATATTTTTTTATTAGTTATTTAATATTTCGGTCTCTTAGATACTTAAGTTCGAAAATAATTGAAAATTGGTTACTTGTCATAATTAATTTAGTAATTCTAGAAGTTGATAATTGATTGTCATGTGGGTTCAATATTAACACTTGGTCGCTTGCTACTACAACTGATATCCTTGATACTTGGAGATTTAATTAGTATATAGAAAAACTCACAACAGTGATGTGATGTTGGTAGATTGGGGTGATTTTTCCACGTTTTTGTGTGGGTGATGAGAGTGAAGTATATATGGGTGTAAGAATTGAGTAAGATAAGAGTATGAGGTATGAGATCTTGAAAAATAAGGGAAAATATAATTTTGGAAGATACAAAGATATGTTTGATTGGGAAATAACTTAGCCTACAAAAAAAAGGAAATAGAGTGTTATTTTAGTGTATTTTTCAAAATTCTCGCTGGCAGATACGCGACCTCATGGTTTTGGGAATAACTTCTTTATTTGAACTCCGATTTTAAGTGATTCACGTGCTAAAATGACCCACTCTTCAATGACTTTCCACCCATAAATCACACGATCAGTTTTTGAATTCCTAAAAATACATAAAAATTATGCAAGGTGGGCGTGTGTTTTTCAGTATTCTTTCACGATTTTACTCTTAATTTCAACTTTGTACTTTTGATTATTTTCCACCTAAAAATACATAATAACACCTCAAATGCACCAATATTTTAAATATATGAAAAGTAATCATTTAGTGCTAAATATGACAATTAAACAACTCAAAGAGATATTAAATCGAACTTAATATTACATGAATTTCCACTCTCATCATAGGATCGCACATATAGTCACATGTTGGGTTGCAGACGTAGTCGCAGAAAAAGTTGCAAAACTAGATTAATTATTGTCCAAATATTTTTCAAAAAAATAGTGGCATTTTTCAAAAAAATTATAATGGATAGCATATTTCCAAAATAAACTATTAAAATAACATTTTTGCTGATACCCCATTATTATTATTATTATTATTATTATTATATAATAAAGAGAGACAATAGTAAATAAGTAGCATTTTTCAAAATCAATTAATATTTGAGATATTTTTCACTATTTCTCTATTAATTAAGGGGAGACAAATAAAATTTATGTTTTGTTTACATAGATATAATTTAGGGGCTGCCTGATTCGATTAGAATGGTAATAAATAACTCCCTTCGTCCACTAGGAAGGTATACATTTTGCTATTTTGGGGGCGTCCGCACCAAAAATATACATTTCCTTTTTTAAATACATGTGACTCACACACATCACTAATACATTTAATATATGGGATCCACATATCCCACTAATACAACTACCTACTACACATTAAATAATAATACTCTTTAATCCACGTACAAAAAATAAATTTATACCTATTGGGCGGGAGGACGGAGGGAGTATTAAAGAGATCAATTATGAAATTAAAAGTAAATGAACAGTATAAAATAATTATTGAATCAATGATATTAATTAAGAAATTTTAATTCTCATTAAATTAAATAAGCATCAACAATAAACAATAAGAATCATTATATATTCATTTTCATTAACCTCACTATTATCCCCAATAAATCATCCTTAGTAAAATAATGCAATTCATAGGATTGTTGAATTTTTAAATTTGAAGTATCAAAATTTCAAAATAAAATAAGAGAAAAAGATAATACGTCCACGAGGAAGAGTCCATCCCAAAAAGAAAACAAATTGAAAGATTGAGTTGTCACGTGTGGTTTAACGACTTCACATTTATTTTAACAACCATTAATTGATAAAACTATCGATTTAAGTAAACAATTGATTTCCAGATTCTAGCATTTGCTCTTATTCTAGTGTTTTTATTAAATTTATTTATCTCTTTATTTAAGATATTATTGAGGTCCAATTTCTTGTAGACGAGTTCTTATGAGATTGGATTGTAATATGTGTGAATTCATTATTAAAAAATACTTATTACATAAATAAAATATATCTATTTATAATTAAATAATGTTAATAATAAATCATATTATAACATCCTAAAATTATAATTTTAATGCATCGTTCATCATATTTTAGAAAAATAAATAAAATATACACTATTTATTTATAATTAAATAATACCAATAATAAATCATATTACAACATCCTAAAATTATAATTTTAATGCATCGTTCATCATATTTTAGAAAAACATACTCCCTCTGTCCCACTCAAAGAAATCCGTTTTTTTTTTCATTTTGGACATCTCATCCAAAAAGTCCCTTTTCATTTTTTACACAATGTGATCCACATACATCCACTAATATAATTAAAATATGGGCTCACACGCTCACTAATACAAATAATAATACTTCTTCCACATGCAAAATACAAAAGCACTCATTTGAGTGGATGGAGGGACAGATGAAATACTTAACAACCATTAAATATATTTTATCTATATAATAAGCAGATTTTAACACATCTCATACATCGTATTAAATAACTAACGTTTCTCAACAAACTTTCTCTATTAATTAACTTTTAACACATTAAAATCATGTATAGTTACATTAAATATTTGGTTTATATATATATATATATATATATATATATATATATATATATATATATATATATATATATATATATATATATATATATATATATTCTTCTAAACCAAAGAAAAAAACGAGTAACAGTTAAATCAATCATATTTAATATATTTTCATAACTTGTGTAAAAAATTGTATAATAAGAATTACAAAGTACCATATTTCTGCTCGATTATTAAAAAATGGTTCATTATGATAGATGAGACACTTTAGCCATGAATTAATAAAATGTCAGAAAAAAATGTCAGTAACTTTGGGCCGCCCAGGTCAAACTATTACTATTAAAGAGATTATACTAATCTACTAAAATGAAAAGTGAATTAAATAATCTTGAAATTAATGTGTAATATTTTTAATTTGATAAATAAAGTAAATCACTAGAGTGAGATTGTGTGAACATGTTACATTTAAACCTTCTTTACTTAAAAAAATTGTAAATACAATTATATATAGCTTTAAATATTCTACGTCTAAAAATAAAGTTAAACTTATAATTCACCAGTATAAGTATAAATAGAACACAAATCCTGATTCACATAATTAATTACCGAACCCAATTCATATAAGTATTTTTCATAATATGAAATTATGAATCAACACAATCTTCTTTACAACTGAGTGTATGGATTTAAATCCATAACCTCAAATACGACTTGAGCCATAAAGTACTATTTTTATTATTTAAATTAAATATTCTTTAATATAAAAAAATTAGTAAAAAAATTATTACATATATATAAACCAATTACAATACTTCTCGTACAAAAAATACTCATAAATGTTATTTTATTCATGAGATTGGTTTATAAATTTAATGTGTGATTTAATAAAATTTTTGCATGTAATAAACAACGAGTAATTTTGGACACCTAAACATACCGCTTAGTGCAAAAAACTCATAAGCAATATATAAACATAAATTTTATAAAAAAAACAGGCAAAAGCTTGTGTGTGCCCGGGCACACGAAAGTACATTCCGTATGTTTTTGGAATTTTATGTTAAGGCAAAGACTTCAATAGACCCGTCTTTTTCTTAAAAAGGTACAACCGAATCTAATAAACTAATATTGGGTCAAAGCGCAAAACGAATTTTGACCCGATTTCTTTAGCAAATCTCACTCTATCATCGCAAATCCCACTCTACTGGCGGATACTCATCCATTTAGCCACCGGATCTTATAGCCGCTGCCATACCTCCGACGAGCCTCAGCCGTCATCATCGCTCCGTGCGACTCCCCTCCTGTGATGGTGCTGCCGTGGACGACAAACCTTCTTCCGCGCGCCAAGGGATTCTCGTTCAACACTATTTTTTGGGTATCTCACGCTAACTAGGGCTTCTTCCCCTTGTCGCTACTATCTTCTTCAAATCCTCCGCCGCCCGGTGCAAGCCTGTTTCAGTGCCTGCCCCTCTAGTTTGTGAAGAATTTTCAAACTTGGATTCTAGATGCTCGAGATTCTGAAGCTTCAGGCTATGATTCTTCCTCCTTTTGATAGGAGTTTTCTCTATTGATTAGGACTTGTATGAGCTTATGATAGCTCAGGCTGGCGCTGAAATTTCCAACTGATCTGGGATGCCCCTCTCTCCCCATTATTCAGGTCTATTATTTTATTTATATATACACATTATGATATATCTTCATGAGAATTAATTTAATGGCAGGTGGGGTTGGCAAGCGGAGGTAATTATACGGAAATAGTGCGAGAAGCCCAGCTCAACAGTGGGGTTCCAAATGTTTATTGTGTTGATGCAATGCAGCTGAATGTAACCTTTCTGGTTGGCAATCTCCATCTTTACACGGAAACTCAAGTGAAATTGGGAAGGGAGTTGGGTCGAGTCTTCCTTGATATCACTGCAGCTACCTTAACTTAGTTCTTATCCTGTGTTTTTGGTTTTTTAAGGAACTAAATAAACATTACTATGAGATGGATGTTTCTTTAATTTGATCAATGCACTTATGACTTAAAAGCAAATGCTTCTTTGATGTGGAGTTTTTTTTTTTTTTTTTTTCAGATAATTTTTTTCTATGAATAATGTTTTTGATAATCCACATAATTTGTTTTCTTGGGTGTGTATTGTTGTGAAATGTACGTGTAAAATAGGTTAGATTTTGGAAAACATGAGATGCTTGTAGAAGTATAGTGTAATGTGGTTCCTATGTTTTAATGGATTCGGTAGAAACTTTCAATAATGTATCAAGTTTCATTCAACATGTAAGTATTTATTATGAAAATAATTAGGTTGCTCTTTGAAATTAATTAGGTCACTCTTAAAATTATTGGATCACTCTTTGATTTAAGACTCTTAATATACATAGGTTACTCTTTGAATTAGATAGATTACTCTTTATAATTAATTAGGTCACTCTTTGAAATTAATTAGGTCACTCTTAAATTTATTGGACCACTATTTGATTTGAGACTCTTAATATACAAAGGGTTACTTTTTGGATTTAATTAGGCCAATCTTTATAATAATTTAGGTTATTATGAACAAGCTGGTGGATTACCCTTTATCTTGATTTATTCATATTCTGTAGTGAACAAGGTAATTTTTTTTTAATTAATTAGGTCACTCTTTATAATGAATTGAGTTACTCTTTATAATAAATTAGGTTACTCTTAGAAATATGCATTAATCAGTCTACCCAAAATAAAAGTTCAATACCACAAAATGGTTAAACACACAACAATCTCATACTTCATATAGACCACTGAAAAATACACTCCAACCGGACTGTTTGAATCCTTCCCCACAACTAGAAAACATGTTTTTTTCATCTCATGAAAGATACAACAACTTAATGTTAGTATAACTTCCGACTCCATAATAATAATTAGGTTACTCTTTGGAATTAACTAGATCACTCTTTGAAATTAATTAAATTATTTATAATATATACATTGTTAGATCACTATATAAATATAATTAAATCACTCTTTGAAATTAAGTAAATATAATTAGACTACTCTTTGAAATTATGTATGTTATTTTTTATAATGAATTAAGTTACTCTTTTGATAAAATAAGAAGAAAATCATTTTGGAAGTTGTATTAGGAGACTAAAACCACCACTATCACTATGTAATAAAATACGCATCACTTTGCTGAGAAATATATACATAGTGTGTTTCCTAACAGCAACATTAAAACTGAAATTGTTGCATGAAGATATAAATATAAATTTGCAAATCCAAATTGCATTTTCTAGAATGACAACAGCCCACATGCTTAACAATTAACATACATTAAAACACACTCTAATCTTGTGGATCTATGCCCACTTCTTGTGTTTCTTTCAATTGTTCCTCAAACGTTTCAACATGATAAGATAATAACCGTTATTTCCACTGTATTTTAATAGTACATTAAAAGCTCAAATCATATTAAGAGTGAAATGGAGTCTCAAATAAATGTGAATGGTGTGTTATCGAGAAATGGTACACATGTAAACAACTCCACCTTTTCAGAAATTTCTCTCACCCCACTAATTATTTTATTGTTATTTTTAAACTCGGTCATCTATCTTGAACTCTGTCTTCATCATCGCAAATTAAGTTCAATGTTCAGGCTCGGCTGTTCTCTAATTTCTGTCTGCTTCGTACATGCCTTTATTTCTAATTTCACATGTTCTTTTGCACCACTGCCATCAATTTAATTTCAAACAAACTCCTTGGAAGCTTCTATGGAAGTAGTGGAGCTCCAATTAGAGCCAGATCCCCAACTTCCTCTATACTACCTCACCACCAAGAATCTACCATCAGTTGTGGACCGATCTCTAGTACCTTCGGTGACTGTGAGATCATTGAGTTTCCCATATTTCAACTCAGAGTTAATACCAGGATTATATGCTATGTAAAAATAATCCACGACCTGAAAATACACAAGCCGCAAGAGCTTGAATTGAGAAAAATAAAATAAAATTACTTACCTTCAATTGGTTTGAGTAGGGCGTTCCTTGAAAACGGCGCTGCAACTCGAGCACCATACGGGAATCGAGCTCCACAGCGATAACAGATTTTCCAGCTTCGAGAAGTGAGGATGACATCAGTTGGTTTGATACTGGATTTCTGAACAATTGAATCAACCAAGAGTGGGTTTTTCACTATGTGCTGGCCTTCCGATTTGTGGAAGGGGATTCCGCCCTGGAACGGAGGATTCAACCCGCGAGGTTCCATTGGGTGTGATTTAGGATCCAGTTCTACTAAATATTTGGTAGGACCGATTGTTCCGTAGTCATTCTCTTATGTTAAATTATATATCTTTTAATATAAAAATGTGTACCTTTTATTTTACAAGGCAAAAACTTGTGTGCATCCGGACTCACGGAAACACACTACGTGTGCCTTTAGAATTTTGTGTTAAATTGTGTACACTTTAGTATAAAGATGTGTACCCTTTCTTTTCTGAAGAAAAATATAAAAATATAATGAAAAGTGTATATCCTTTAGAATAAAATGATGTACACTTTATCAATTTAAGTATATACTCTTTAGAACAAAATAATGTACGCTTATCCATAATACTAAATTCTGAAGGCACGTGTGCCTGGTCCTCACTCAAAAAGTAATTGGACAATAATACTTTAAAAACTAGTACTAAACCTAAGACAAAACATAAAATCTAAAGAGATATTAATCTAAACTAAATTTAAAATCAAATTCGTGTAGACTATTGAAGTGATATCTTTTTTTAATAGAAAATAATATGTTGTTATTTATTCTTAAAAATAAAAAATAGGAGTACTTCATATATTAAGGAAAAAGTGACCAATTTTCTGTAAACTTTCCCAAAATTAAAATATGCAAGTGAAAAAAGAAAAAAAAATTAAAATAATAAGATTTTTTCTTTTAATGTATTATGAATTATAAATATAGAACATTTTTCGGTCAAATATAATGTAATAAAATAATATAGATTATTGCAGAGATATGCTATAGATTTAAATAAATAAATAAATAAATATATAATACATTTTGAATGAGTGAAATATCATTCTTATTCTTAATGTGATTGTGTTCAATAATATGGAGTATTAAAAATGAAAATAAATTTAATTCTCACTTTTTTCTCCTTGAAATCCGACTGGAAGGTATGTGATAGAAAAGTAATATGAATTTGAGATCTAATTAAAATAAATAAATAAAAATATTAGAATTTTAATAAAAACATTAGTCCTAAAAATATTTATCTTACTTAATTTTGAAATCAAATAATGAATTTGATTAAGAGATAATCAACCGTGTGAAAGAAATTTGTACATTTAATTTTTTTCTATAATTTGTGCATTGGCATTTAGGATTATTTGATATTCCGTATTCAGATGCTAAGTATTCAAAACTAATGAATTTGGATGTCGTGATTTCAAATTATTGATTTAATTTCACTTGTATTTAGATGTTGTGCGCGTATTCAAAATTCATATGCTAAGTATTCAAAATTCATATATTAGAAAATCATGATTGGATATTCAGTAAAATAGTGTGTTCAATACATTTGTATTCAGAGACATATTCATAAAAGGTACTTGTGACTTTCCATTACATATTTTTGTACCTAATAGTAATAAAATAATACACTATATATCTACTAATAATATTAGCATATATTTTGTACATTTATATACTCATCTGTCATATATTTTTACGCGTGATGATTAAGAAAATTTATTTTTTAAGTGTATAATAATAGAATAAAAGATGTTTACTATTTTGAATAATATAATAGGGTCATTCTCTCGTGAGATAAATATATGTAAGATAAGTTGTGTTTTATACTGTGAGGTAAGTATACATATTGATACTTAGAGTATGTTACTAGTAATCATATTATAATCTCATTTTAAGGTTTTTTTTTATTCTGGGCGTCCACTCAAAGAGTTAACTTTTATTTTTTATACACATGGCCCCACACACACTAATACAATTAAAATATGATATCCACACGCTCACTAATACAACTACTAACTACACATTAAATAATAATACTCATTAATCCACGTACAAAAAGCAAAAGTCCCTCTTTGGGTGGGACGGAGGCAGTACTTTAATGCATTACTCATCAAACTGTAAAAAAATTGAGTATACTTTAACCACTAACAATCACACTCTATCTATATAACAATTATATTATACCACGTCTCACATAAATACCGTCTTAAAAGAGATTTTGTCTATAATGTGAAACCAGCAAGGAGTTATTAGGTTGAATATAAAAATTAATTTATGAGATACTCACAGTGAGACGATTGTGAAACATGTCGATCCATTACAAAATTATGTTTATTATATAAGTAAAATATATTTGTAGTTAAATTATGACAATAATAAATTATACTATTATAATACCTTAAAATCATACGTACTTTAATTCATCATTTATCACACTATAGAAAATATATTTTAATAATCATTAAACTTACTTTATCGTCTTAATTTATAATTTTATAATTTACAATGAAAATATTAATATTGCATGTTGTAGATACATTTTAAGTCGAAGGAAAATTGAAAAAACAAATGTATAAATTGTTCCTATAAAATAGGAAAATAGAAAGAAGAAAAAAAGTTTAAATTGTTAGATAAAATTCGAAACTAAGGGTTAAAAAAAAGAAGTTAAAAAAATACTCCTCTAAAAAGTGAATAGGAGGAAATTTGATAGGTAGAATATTGACATGCTAAGAGAAGTATACAGCCGTAAAGTGATATAATGCATAGTTTAGGGGGCAAAAAGATATTTAATAGAAATATTGGGGTAAATTGGAATTACCCCTTTAGAAAATTGAATTTCAAAAGCTAAGCTAGAGAGGGAGGAAGGACTTCAATCGAAGTCCCCAACCCTCTCTCTTTCGGAAAAATCCATTCCTTTTCCCTTGCATATATTTACACATCCATCATATATGTATTCGTGATTTTGAATATCTGCACTTGTGAACGAATAATTAATCTCTCTAATTCCGCCTTATAACGGCCACTTCATTGGATTCTTCTTTTCTTGAATCTGAGTTCGTCTAAGTAATTATTCAGAGTACTGAATTTTTTAAAAAATTATTATTTTTCTACCCTTCTGGGGTTTTAGAATTTCAAATTCGTAGAAATCTGGGGTTATTTTGGAGGTAATTAGTGGAATTCGAATTTTTGTGTGTTTGATTCTTGTTTAATCGGTGAAGGTGTTTGTTGAATGGTTTGTTCCTTCGGTTATTGGGATTGTTTTGGCCTCAATTTGAAATTTTGAATGGAGCAACGAGATGGAGGTGATTTCCCTCCAAAAAACCCACTGGTTATGAAATCGGAAGCGGGGAAGAAGCTTGTGAGGCAGCTGGATTTTACTGGTTTTAGTGATGGAGCCGCCGCATCTAGTGTGGAAAACCCACAGTTGGTGAAGCCAAGGCAGCCGGCGCCGCCGCAGACACAGCTTCCGAAGCCGAGTCCGTCGCAAAATCCGGCTCAGCTTCAGCAGCAGCCGACGATATTCATGACGATGCAACAGCCTACACAGCAAGCGGTGCCATCTGCTCAACATCCCATACGCACTCTATCGTGAGTTCTTTTTGTTGCAAATTTCGACATGTTTCTTGTTCTTTCTTTTTTCGTGATCTTGTCAGGATTAGGTTTACGGATTACTAATTCAGTTTTTATTTTTAAGTTTTGATCTTTATATATTTATAATTTGTATATTTTCTAATTCAATCATGGAAACATTGAAATGGGGAGTTGGTGCTGTTGAGTGCTCTAGATGGACAGTCTGTTTATTAGTTCATTTATGTCTGAAATATACACATGTCACACACAACACAAGGAATTTTATGATGATAATTGCTCTGTGGTTTGTCTCACGTTATTGTTTGCCGGGTGCTTTGTTCCCTTCGTGCAATCGTGCCTCAACTAATTACAACTTTACAATTGACTTAGCAAAAAAACATGAGATACGAAAGCTGCTTTATATTTCTTGAATGTAATGCCCTATTTGGAAAATATAATTATGAATTATCTACGCTAGTGAGAATGTTTTCATGTTTTTCTTGTTGGTTACTTAATTTGTGGTTGTGTGTTTTTTCCCAGTCAAATTCCTGCCCTGGTATATTATTTCTGGATAATTGTTCAACATTTCTTTGATGTTACAATGTGGCTCATTTCTTAAGCCTATATACTCTACGATTACTTGTTGGATCAACTCATTCCGGGATACTTATATCTTGGATAATATATTTCTTTTTCAATAGGCTAGCCTGTGAAAATTTGTTTCGATAATTCTTAAGTGCATTTTCTTAAATATATTTTCTGTCATGTACTTTCTGCTGATTTTACTGTTATCTATAGTAATAGTGGTGCTTTAGCATTGCATTTAATTCAACTTCATTCTCAGGAAACCTGAATCACCCAGAACACGACCGAGACAAAATGTGAATGAAGTAAAAGATGGTACTCCGAAGAAGCAAAAACAGTGTAATTGCAAACATTCGCGATGTTTGAAGTTGTAAGCTTCTGTTGCACTTCATTTTTGGTTACATGGAAAATGACTGAACCAGTTTAATTTCATAATGTTGAGTTTTGCTGTAAATTGTGGTAAGTGTTTTCAAAGGCATTGAGCAAACATAGCACTTTTGAAATCAGGAGCTTGACTTGAAGGATTAACCATGTTTTTGCTTTCAGTTTTATAAAATATGTCAACATCTTATTAAAAGTATTTATTTTCCTTCCGTTCCCTGCCACATTTTATTTTCTTCTCGCCCTTGCAGTTCCA
The DNA here is from genome assembly GCA_023678885.1 of Pogostemon cablin. NCBI lineage: Eukaryota > Viridiplantae > Streptophyta > Magnoliopsida > Lamiales > Lamiaceae > Pogostemon > Pogostemon cablin. The sequence goes on along the minus strand of CM042978.1, from coordinate 15,687,108 downwards.
GGGTTCTTTGCTTGAGTATAGTTCCTCTGCTGTGCTCATTTTTGGTTATGTTCCCGACGGTTACTGGTGCAAACTTTTTGGGAACAAAGTTTCTTTATTGTGTTTAACTTAGAAACCGCATTCTACAAAGCAAATGTGTTTTGTAATGTTTTCAAAGAAAGGACTGGGGGGTACAAAATACTTTCAGGAGATCATAAACAAAGCCTTAACATATGCCCTATTAAGCTAGAAATTCAATGTTCTGAAGTACCTCAGTATTTCATTTTATCTCTTCATATCGCTTGGGTTTTGTGTCTGTTTTATAATTTAATTTATCTGGCTGGTCGATAGTTGAATGAATCTTGGATCTCTTTACTTTGGTTCAATTTTTTGGAATGGTTTACAATGTTAATTTTACCTATATTTTTGGTCAGGTATTGTGAATGTTTTGCTTCTGGAGTATTTTGTGATGGTTGCAACTGTGTGAATTGTCATAACAATGCCGAAAATGAAGCTGCCAGACGAGAAGCAGTTGAGGCTACGTTGGAGCGCAATCCAAATGCTTTCAGGCCAAAAATTAATAACAGTCCACATGGAGCTCGGGATATCAGGGTACTCTCCGAACTCAATTTACCATCTTAGAAGACGGCACACTCGGATTATTTCTTCAGTAAATGCACATCTTGTCTGTCTAAAAAATGTTGATTTTTATTTTCTTGGTACTTGACATCAAATATTAGCTTTGCGCTGCTGCTGATACATCTAATTGGCCATTGCATTGTGTAGAAGTGCATGCTTGAACTTCTTTGCTGCCATAGGGTAGCATGGTTTGCCAGAAAATTTACATGAATGAGATTTGCACACATTTTCTTTTTAGAGGCTGCGAATCATGCAGGTAGAAGTCATGTGGTTTTCGATGCTCAATGCGTGTAGCTTTCACAGACTTTAATGCTAAAAGCTACTTAAGTTTTGACTTAATACTATGGGAAGTCTGGAGATGAGAGTGAGACAGTGAGTATCATTAAAAAATTTGATGTATTAGGAAAATAAATTGGAAAAGTTGATTGTGTTTAGTTGTATTTTGTAGGAGTGTTAGAGAGGAAATTATCTGGGAACCCATCCATTGTGTCTGACCTTATGTAATCTGAATTATTTAGTAATTAATAATTTTGCTGAAGTATTCATCTGTCTTGTGCTATAACCTGGACTGTTACTTTATTCTCATTGGTCTGTTAAGTGTGCTATGTTGCAGAGTCCGTGAAAAGCCTCATTGGATTAGCAAAAAGAAACAATAGGACTCTAGGAGTTCAATTTGAATGCATCATTTAAATTGCTATAAAGCTAGCTTGACATTGATGCTAATATTTTGTAATGTTCATGATCAGTGTTGGTTGATTCCTTAAAATTTTACAACACCAGAAATTTATTTCTTTGGTTGAGATTCTTCACAGAGATGTTGTCGTCACTGAAGAAAATTAAGAGATGTACTTAGGTTGTTGGCTTTATTTGATTTCTTATATTCTTCATAATTTGATCAATTTATTTACCAATATGTGCTAGCTAAGTTTCATGTATTTGTGACACCTTTCGACATGATTCGTTCACAAGCTTCACAATAACTTTGCTTCTACATAATTAGGTAGTTGTTGAATCAGACATCCTTTACCTCTACTTTTGAACAACATCTTGACCTGTTATTGAACATAAGTTTAAGTTCGGTATGAACCAAAACAAACGTGTTATGTTTTTAATCATTTTTTCACACTTATGGCAACATGATTTCTTGATTTCTATATGTATACAGGAAGAAGCTGGTGAAGCTTTAGTTTCAGGAAAACATAACAAAGGATGCCACTGTAAGAAATCAGGATGTCTTAAGAAGTACTGTGAATGCTTTCAAGCAAATATTCTTTGTTCTGAAAATTGTAAATGCATGGACTGCAAAAATTATGAAGGAAGTGAAGAGCGACAGGCTCTCTTTCATGGTGATAATGCCAATAATATGATGTATATCCAGCAGGCAGCAAATGCTGCCATTACAGGTGCTATAGGATCTTCTGGTTATGGGTCTCCCCCATTGACTAAGAAACGGAAAGGTCAAGAGCTTCAATTTGGACCAACTGTGAAGGATCCTGTGCACCGGCTTAGTCAGTTGCAACAGGTACACTTAGTTTTTTTCCTAAAAAAATGATAAATATGCACAGTCCAAGGAGCTGTCTTGATGATAATATCGCTGTTCGATCCTCTTTACTTAATGTTTTAAGTGCGAACTGTTTACTATATTTGTCCTCACTCCTCATGAAAAAGAGATTAATTTAATTAATTTTATGCATTATTATTTTAATTATATTTTACGCTTAAGGAAACTTAAGATATAAATCCATGGGTGAAAACTTGGCTTGGTCTCGTGTGACTAGTGTGCATTTTTGTGTATGGTTGTTTAAGTTATTTATTACTCAGGTTAAGTGGGTTGGCTAAGGATAAAAAATAAATCCTTCCTATGTGCCATTACCTTATGATAATCTACATGTTTATTTGTTACCTCATGTTTTACTAAGCAACTTTTGGTGGAACTTTCAAGCGTGGTAAGCTAGGTTTTGAGTTCTATTTTTATGCTTGTTTATTCTTAGTAGTCAGCATCAAAATTACTTTTTAAGTTACAGCAATTATTACTGGGTAGGTTTCTGTCTGCATGATAATATTGAAGCAATGCTCACCTAGCTGCTTTGGGGTATGCTTGAGAGTTGAGGCGTATGAAGAAAAAGAATATTCTTGAATGATTTTAGGATGGGAACTTGCCCAACAATAATTGCTGTAAGTTACACGTAATTTTGATGGTGGCTACTACATCAGATTTTATACCAACAGTCTGTCCAGGGTACTGAATTCAATGATGAACAAGCTTATAAATAATACTAAAAACTGAAGAACATTAGCTATACCAAGCAAGAAAGGCCCACTGGTAGTTTACTAATAAACTTTAGATTTATTTGTAAGCATACACATTATCATCATTAAGCTTGATTAAAATTCTTGTAGGTAACACATGGGCGCATTGGAAAATCATTATTATTGAGTAATCATTCTCTATCTACAATTTTCCAAAAGCATGAATGTTGACTTGTTAGCAATTGGAATATAAATGAAGTGCTGAAATTTTTTTTTTTTTCCGGATACTTAGTGCATCATCCCTTTCTCAGTTCTATTTATTTTTTTATCTTTATAACCTGGAGAATATTGTATAACAGGTGAACCAAACTAAGGCTTCTGTACCGTCCTCTTCAGTGTTGTCAATACCTGGTGCTGTCCCTGGTAATGCATCAGTTCTGAACCCATCAAAGTTTACGTATAGGTATGCATTTTTTCCTTTTAATATATTTTTATTTTTATTTTTATTCCTCCAACAGTTCTTCAGGCAACTAAATATTTGCATTGCATTGAAGGTCTCTGTTAGCTGACATCATTCAGCCTCTTGATCTGAAAGAGCTCTGCTCAGTGCTAGTTGTATACTCAGGGGAAGCTGCAAAGATGCTTGAAGGTATGCATTGACTTGAAAGATTTCATGATCTTTCTTATCTGAAAGCAATGATCTGTTGTTCTTTCAGACATGAATTTATTTGTACACATTTTCTGAAGTAGATTATATTCCAAGATAAAATCCATGATTAGTAAACATCAAGAAAAGAAGCTCTGAACAAACCTTCCTCAGTGCTCTTCACTTATTTATACTCTAAGACTCCGTTAAATCAAGAATAGAGTGAGTAAATCTGCTTCGGTTGTTATGATGCTCTTCACTTATTTAGGATCCATGGAGCCATAAATATCATGAACAGAAAATTTTGACCGAACCCGCCTCGGCCCTTATGATGCTCTTCACCTATTTATAATCCATAACTTCATGAATGAAGAACAGATATTTTGAGCGAACCTGCTTCTGTCCTCATGATGTACTTCACTTATTTATAATCCAAGACCCTGTGAATATTAAAAGAAGGGAAGTTTTTGAATAAATCTGCATCAGTTGTTAAACCAATTTAGGAAAAAAAAAACATTTACACATTAACATCCTACTGACTTGGGAGTTGTGACTTCGGTTGATGTATGTTTAGTGCTTTGTTATGTTACTGAAGTGGTGCTACATGGGTCTCTGTAGGATTTGCTTTGTCATTTCATGAAACTTAGAATATTTAACCTCAATACTTGTTTTAATGGAAAATGATCATTGAACTCTTAACTTCTAGACAAGTTCTGGATTCATATTCACAATTAGTATAGTTGGAAGAGGAAAGGTTGCATTGCCAGTTTCCATAGATACATGCATGTTTATACTGGATATATTGGTCTGTATGCACAATGATTATTCTTCTATGCCTATTATTGTAAAATTTGCTGGATGCCTAACAACCAAAATATTTTTGTGTTAATGTCCAATGAAATAATTTCCATTGTTACAGTATGTGTGTTTTTTTCTATTTATTAGGTGAGTGTTGAAAAGTTATTCTCCCAAAACCTTCATTTGAAAATCCAAAAACTTGTTTGTCATATTTTATATTACCGAATTTTCTGCCCTACCTACAGGCTACAGCTTATATAGACTAGTGAGATCAGATGCCATTAATTCCATAGGTAGATATTTGATTTGTTTGTAGGGTAGATTTTTGAGAACTAGCTTACAAATCAGTAAATTTTGAAAACCTAGTGATGAATAGTGTGGGTTTATTTTTGGGATTTTTGTAGGTTGAGTCTAATTTTATATCAGCATCGATATGTGAGAGTGGGGAGGAGTTGGGAGGAATAGAGGCGAGAGTAAAGAGAGTAGAGAGAAGGGAAGAGAGGCGAGTCATGAGTGAGTTGTATCAGCAGGTTTTATAGGTATTTGTATGTATGGGTAGATGTATTGAGTTTCTTAAAGTTGGATTTTAAAATCCGGAACATAACTGTCTTAAAATTTTCCAATCTCATGACTGGTTTAAAAACCCCAAAATCAAACATCCCCTAGATGTTGAAAATGAGCAAACCCAACCTGGGGAGAAGAATTAGCAGATCTGGATATTTGTTTTGCTATAAAGTCAGAATTCACAAGTCGTTATTCCTTCCACCATACTACCATATTATAAAGTAAGAAAATCAAGATAAAGGCTGAAAGATGCTTATATTTGAATGTAAGAGAATGACTTGGGCATAGATGTACGATCTTTTATCAGCCAATAATCAGGAACTTCATTCCTCAGAATGTGAGACTTAGGCACACTGTATAATTTATGTTGGCAGCGTCGAAACTCCTTTGTCTGGCATCACTTATGAATCTAATATCCTTGTCCAAGTGTGGTATCTGTCATATGTTAAACATTTAATCGAGCTTAGGTTGTTATCTAAAATGGAAGTATGTTTCGAGACAGTGGACCATATCCATAAATGCCAAATCAGATTAAGTCTTGAAATTCAAAGCACTCTGAACTAGGTCAATATGAAGTGATTGCTAACAACACTATTATTTGGATGACTTTACTGGTTAATAATAACCATCAATTTGCCTCCCTCAGTTAATGAACTGAATCTCTTACTTAAAACTTGATGAACAGAGAATCGAGCTGAAAACTCCAAAGAATCCTCGCTGGTTCCATCCGCTAAGGATCAGTCTCAAAGCCAGAGACATTTATCTGCAGAGAGGGCTCCCACTGATGACCCTGCGCGTGAAAGTCAGAGTGAGAGGTCCAAAGCAGAGGAATCTGGTTCAGATGGAGACGATATTTCGAAAGGAAGGCCGATGTCTCCCAGTACATTAGCTCTAATGTGTGATGAAGAAGATGCAATGTTCGCTTCCACTACTTCCACCAATGGTTTAGCGGTCCATAATGCATCCTCCCAGTTGCCATATGAACAAGGAGAAACTGAAGTTTATGCTGAGCAAGAAAGAATCGTTTTAACAAAGTTCCGAGAATGTCTTAATAGGCTCATCACTTTAGTCGAAATAAAAGGTAAGATAAAATCTGTCTGCTATGCATCATATGTGGCTTGTGCTGAGTTTATGAAGACATTTATTTTCTATTTTGTTATATTAGACCTTGTTAGCATCAATAGACTGCATACATAAAGAAAAACCTATCAGTGGAAATAACTTCTTCCTTATTTTAGGATATTGTTTCCATTTTCTTTTATTTAGGATAGTTTACCAAGGACAATAAAGTTTTGAATGCCTTCATCTAGTAAGCAATTGTCTTCAAATTCTCATTGAAGATTTATATACTATGTAAATATGAACACGAAGAATTGCGTGGTTATTGTTTGAACTCTTTGGATAAATGGATCCATCTGTTGAATTATTATGGCCAGTAACCATTCGTCACATTATCTATATAATAGTAGTAGTTAGCATTGAATATCCCATTGTTATACTATTACATTTAAAACTTTCTGTCCTCAATTCATGCCGAAAAAGAATATTTGCTCTTTTTATGTTCTGTGAGCTTCTAACTCATATGTTCACACCATATACAGAAACGAAGTATTCATTGTTGTCGCGGCAATCAGTTTCAGAAACAAGCAGCAGCGGCATTGCAAATTTGAAAATGGAAACCGGGAATCAACTGCCCATAAGCAATGGTGTTGCCAAATTTGCTGCTCCTCAACAAAGGACTTCTCCGGTGGTAACTCTGGCGCATGGCGCAGCGAATAACGTTGCCCATCTGAGTACAACATCATCTGAAAATGGGGAAGCAAAATCGAAACCCGAAGGAGATTTGTAATCTGAGTATAGCACAAAAATGTTGCTTCAGCCTTTGTATTATTAAACCATTGTTGAGGCAGCTTTTCTTCTGTATTGCAGTAAATGCTGCATATAGATGCCATTCTTAGAACTGATCTAACTATGATGCAGATCTTCATGCATCCATTGAATATTTAGTTACAGATATAAATTCCTTTTTTGTCTTTTCCATTTTTGTCCCCCACTCTTCTGGAATTGTTTTCATTTTTTAGTTTCAGTAATCTATATATATATATAATAACAATAGCCATTTGTGGAAATTCTGATAAGTTCTCAAAGTGGTTGTGTATGTTCGGAGGACGAATGTGAGCTGCCAAGGAGATTGTTCTTAGATCAGAGTGTCCGAATAATTGGGCCTACCCTCAGTCGCAATTGAATTTTAGATAATGGAGCAGATGTTGGTTTTATTATTTTACTGATATGAAGACATTGTCAAAGAAAAAAATTATTAATCTTTAAAATCATCGAAAATAAATGAATGTTGGATTGTAATTCGTTCTAGAAAAAATATAGATTTGGTCTAAAGATATTTAGATTTTTGTATATAAAAGGAAAAATATATAAATTTTGTAAATAAAAAGAAGATTTTGTATATAAAAGTAGAAAAAAAGAAGAAAAAAAAAAATAAAAGAGAAAAAGAGGGCGTATATCATCACTCAAACGGAGGAGAAAGAATAATAATTGGTCCTTTGTTAGTTATTTTTTTTTTTTAAAAATTGGATTGAAAGTGATTAAATTATTTGATCAATTTTAATAATTTGGTTCTTCTTATTTGTTCACTTTTAATCCAAATTTTAAAAAATAATAAAAATCTATATCTATATATAAATATAGAATAGTAGCTTTTAAAGGAAGTTGTCCTCAAAAACAGGGGAAAAAATTAAAGAATTTTTTTTAAATATTATAGAATAGTAGCAAAGATGTGTTTGATGGCTTTGTATTTTAGTGTATAAGCAGAAATTTATAGTATAGATACATTGTAAAATTTATTAATACATGAAAAAAATTGAATGGTTCAAAAAATTTGATCAATCCTGTGAAGAGTACTATCTTTATAAGAAGATATGAATGAGAATTCTAAGTTCATATCAAAGTAAAGGAGATGTATATGTTAAATAATAATATCTACCGTGTAACTTATTAAAATTATAGTACGGTATAATTTATTATTGATTGAGAGGCAACATCAAGATAATATTCATGATGGTGTAGATATAATATTGAATGATATATTATTAAGATATAAGTATATCTTCTAAATAGTATTCCCACAGTTTCAAGTTCATTTTCACATGAGATTCGAAATTTAAAAATAAGTCATTTTTTTTACTTATTTTAGGGGTATTATAATATTTTTGGGTAATAAATAAATGACAAAGTATGTTAGGTGTGTTAAAAAGGTGTGTAAAAATATTAATGGAGGTGTGTAATACACTTACCTCTCTTTATTTAAATTAATTTTATATAAAAATTGTACTCCCTCCGTCCCATAGAAGTTGACACACTTTCATTTTTGGTTTGTCCCACTAAAGTTGACACATTTCCTTTTTAATACATAGAACCACATAAAAATAATTAATCTATTCTCATGGGCCCTACATATCACCTCTAATACAACTACACACTACACATTAAATATTATTTCTCTCACTTCACTTTACTTCACTTTACATTAAATTATTATATTCCTTAATCTCCGTGTCCAAAAAAAATTATATCAACTTTAATGGGACGGATGAAGGATTAAATAATTTTTTTTTCAAAATTATTTATTTGATGTTCACATCACCGATCTAAATATATGTTCAAATGATTTTTTATATTTTAAAGAGTATTACTTCTTATTTTATTATAAATATTAGTTGTATTATGAGATGCGATGGGTTATGAACCCCTTTCAGAAATGAAAAAAATATATATATCGTATTGAATGCTATATATATATATATATATATATATATATATATATATATATATATATATATATATATATATGCGATGGGTTATGAACCCCTTTCAGAAATGAAAAAAAAATATATATCGTATTGAATGCTATATATATATATATATATATATATATATATATATATATATATATATATATATATATTTGGCATAAATTTAAAATCTACAATATCAAAAATTCAAAATAAAAATAGCAAAATTTTGATATTAAATTGTATAGTATCATTTAATAAAAAGGTGTGTACCATTTATTTTTTTTAAAAAATATAAAATAAAAATGAAAAGTGTATATCTTTTAAAATAAAATGATGTATCCTTATTAATTATATTGTATACTATTTAAAACAAAATATTGTACCCTTACCTATCTTGTACACCTCGGGAACACAAGTTAAATGGAGTAGAAAATTTTCAATTTTATTCATCAATTGAATATTACTTATAAATATATATCATTATTTATTATATTTTTTATCCAAAAATCTCAATTTTATTCCTTAATTGAATATCACTTATAAAAATGACAAAATTTATATTTTTTTCAATAACATTGCATCGGATGGGGCATTAATGGTATGAATAAATAAATATAGAGGGAAGCATATTTAATGCTGATAAAATCAGCTTTATACTTTCTATTGGATTGGAGAAAGTACAAGAAGGCTTCAATATGTGTGAGTTGTGATAAAATAAAATCATAAGAATCCTATATGCATCACTATTCACTTGTACAAATTTATGCAAATCTTCTCTCGCTTATTGAATATGAAAAAAAAAAAAAAAAAGAGAGAGAAAATAAAATAAAATAAACTCTGGAGAATTTTTTATTCTTAATTAATATAATAGCAAATCTTGTAGGAACGGAAAAGAAAAAACAATAATGTTCGAATCTTTGTAAAGTGTTCTTTGAAAAAACAGTAAAGTAATACTCCATTTATACAAGGAAAATTTGAGTGTTATTTTCAAGGAAAAATAATACCCCTGTATATTTATTTTTCATGTGGATTAAAGATTATTATTATTATATTTTACTATTGTACAATAACTTTCATATTTTCTTTGTAAATTACAAAGGTGTGTGATAGAAATAGTAAGTAATATTCCCTCCATCCCACAATACGCAGGTGGGAAACAAGATCAAAACGAAAGGTTTATTGTTCCATGTTGTTTAAGAAAAGTTGCGCTTTTTGATTAACTTTAGAGGGTATTGTAGTATTTTTAGGTAATAAAAAAATATAAAATAATGATATGTGTGTGAAAAATGAATGACAAATTTAAAATTAAAGTAAATTTTGAGATTGTTGGATAAAGTGATTTTTCCTTTTTTGTGGTGTGAAGGGTATTGTGAGACAAACAAATGAGGAAAATGTAAAGGGTTTTGTGAGACGGAGGGAGTAGTTAGTAGTTTTAGCTGTTTGTATGAATGCATTTTTTTTCTATTTTTTTTTCTAAAATTAAAATATATTTCTTTAGTAGATGACTAGATGTACGTAAAATGATATATTGATTGGGAGCATTAATTTTGTCATCATAGCGTTATAGTTATATTGTGTTGTTCTTTTATAATTTTTTTTTTAATTTTGTGTATATTCTTATGTGTAAATATATTTATAAAATCAAATGAATTTGCATCTCACGTGATTTTTCTCTAGTTCAGTTGTTCTATTAAACATTTGGATAATTTCATATTTAGCCCGTAAGAATTGCTCAATGCCAAAAAGGACTCAAAACCGTCAGTTTAGATCCATAGGAATTTATCTAAATTGATAATGGGGTAGATGCAGGATTAATTCTATAGGAATTTTCTAAAAAAGTAAATTTGCAAAATTGACCTCAAAAGATGCTAAATTAGTTCCAAGTCAGAATTTATATCTTATGCCAGATTAACTCAACTTTCCACGCTTCAAAATGGTATCAGAGCCCTATGTTTATATATTTAATAATGGATAGATTTATTATAAACTTATTTATCACTTAACGAGAGAAGATTTTCAAGATATATGGATCCGAACGAAAGTTCGACATCCGAGAGTACAGGACTATCAGCCCTGTTCAAAGCTGGAGTAACAGGGACTGTTGGCCTGTTAATTATGACGAAACAAGCAGCTCTATGCAACAATATTATTGTGTGTTGTATAGACAAATTACGGAAAAGAGAGACGAAGATGCCGACCGATGGTATGAAGGCATAAATCAAAGGAGAGAGTTAGCCAACATTTGTGCCAACCACACCGAGGAAGAATCTTTGGAGGAACTACGCCAGATGCAGATAAGATACTCGAAAGAAGTATCAAGAAACATCGTAGAAATTCGAAGTTTCACCGAGATCCATGGAAGTGTCCCCAAACACAGACAATGGAGGAAACGACCCAACTAGGGTCCAAGAGAGATCTGCAAGCCTTATCACTTCACACACTGGGATGAATGACGGAGTGGAAAGAGATCGAGGCAGATAACTCTAAGATGAATCAAGATCTTAGAGAATTGCAGAATACGATGAGATTCTTTGGAGAATATTGTCAGAGCATGTCCAAGACGATGTTTTAAATCAACCTTAAGATGGAAAAGGTGGAGAAGTTGCAGAACAAGCAACTCGACCTCATCACAAAGTTGACAGAACAAGTAAAGTCCTTAGAAACTAAGGTGACAGGAAGAAGGCCAGGTGGACGGTTGCCACTAACCTTCGGAACGGAATCCCTTTTACACCAAAAGGGGAAGACGACTGAGGTCACAAGGCCAAAGTCGGAAAGTGAGAAAATGATTATTATCCTTCATGGAGAGTCCACGTCTCTAGATAGAACGAGCAAATCTTGAAGATCTACAAGATCTATATGAGTCCTTCCAAGGACTAACTATTGTAGATTTAAAAATGAATGTTGGAGAGACTTCTGGCTCCCAATAACAGTCGCAGGCTCAGCATACCCAACGTGATTCGAGCCAAGATGAGAGAACTTCTGGAACACAAGGAGTCCACGAAGGAAGACAAGAAGAGACATTTCAACAACCAGGAAACTTCAAGATGAAGGCAATTGGAATGGCAACAGGAGCAAGCCAAGTTCGAGGATCTAATATACACAACACCCTATATGGTCGGTCTCACCTAGAACCGATAAATCCATGAGGGTTGATCTTAAACCTCGACACTCTCGACTTAAAAAACCGAGAAATTTTGATCGATGAGTGGACCAACGCTATGAAGATTGCAGGAGGTGCACTTGAGCTGGACAAGGAAGGGTTCATAAGATTCCTAACTAAGAGCCTGGAAGGATCAGTAAAGTGCGTCTGGGAGGTACTCTCAGACGAGGTCAAGAAGGAGGCCATGGAAGGTGAAGATCTAGGCAATATTGTTGATCGCATGACCAAAATCTTCAAGATCCACTTCATCGGAGTAGGTTACTTCGAAGGAATGGAAGAAGAGAAGAAAAATAAGTATATGAATGCCTTATACAACCTAGAACTACTTGACATTTGTCATGTAGATGGGTAAATCAAACTCTTCACAGAGTATAGATGGAAATCAAAGATCAAGGAGGAGGAATTCCACCTATTCTTTGCCAAGATTCCAAGCTCATGGAGAGAAATGCTGATCAAAGAGTATGAACTATGTGAGCTGGATTCAATAGCAAGGAGGATGTCTTTTCTCAAAGCCAAGATAGCGGAGTGGTGTCATCAAACATCGCTACACAAAAACTACAAGAGATTAAGGGGAATCAACAAAACGATACCTTTATGCTGTGAAAGCAATGATCTTCCAACTATCATTGGGAGAAACCCAAGAAATCAGAAAAGGATGAAGAAACATCATCCTCACACCCAAAGGAGCGGAGGATAGAGGTCCAGAAAACCAAGATCCTTTTGGTCTAAACAGAAGGCCCGAAGCTATAAATCAGGGCAGAGATCTGGACCATCAAGATGAAGTTCAAGGAATCAAACATCATCCTCAGGATCAAACCAGAGGATTGCAGGGAGAACTCCCACAAGAAAAATGTTCTGAAGAGCAGCTACACGAGCAAAAGAAAGATTCAAGGATTGTAACTGCTATACTTGCGGAGCTAGAGGGCATATCTCACCCGATTGCCCAAAAAACTAGAAGAGGGGAGTACGACAGTTCGAAATAACTCCGAAAATGGAGAAAGTCGTTTACTTCCAAGACCTAGTACAGGTATATCAGTTCAAAGATATACCCTTGGACGAGAGCATCTATGAAGAAGAATTCTTTAGCCAAGACGAATCTTCCGAAGATGAGTCGGAGTGAAAAGGAAATCTTCAGGAAAGAGATGCAAGAAAGATATGTCTGGATTCTTTTCCCAGACATCTATTTCTCATAAAACCCTTATGAGAATCATGAAGGAGGATCCAAGGCTCAGTCTATACGATGGATTCACTGTGGGAAAATTGAAAAAATTCTTTTCAAGTTTCAAGAAGAGGAAATACAACATCATATACAAAGTGACCGAAGAGGAGATAGTCATCCCAATGGAGCTCACAGAAAATATGATGGAGATACAACTGGTTCCCTATGAAGAAATCAGGAAGGAACTAAGTAAACTCCCGGAGAAGATGTCCAAGACTATGTCTTGGGTCCATATCGGAGCGATTCAGATTCTCATCAAAGCCACATTCAAAGAAGGAATCAATACACCAATCGATATTGCTGTCTTTGATAAGAGAATCAAGAACACAAGAGAAGCATGCCTAAGAGGACTCTCAGGAAATCTGTACACAGGAAAAGTAGCATTCTACATTTATCCAAGGATCGCGTACAATCTGGCAGACTGAGATTTCAACAGGGCACTTACCCTTCATCAAGATTTCAAAAACAAAGACTTGATGAAAGAAGGGAATATGCATTACTCTATCACATACAGTATCTCATATGCCCTCTCCAACACTCATCATTCGGATCTATTCCAAATGAAGGAGTATATTGAGATACCTGAAGTGTGCGAGAAAGTTGCATGTGCAACTAGGCCAGAGATGATGGAGCTACCGCCAATTCACAATATGGATTTGCATATCAAAGACAATCCGATCTGGAGCAGACAAAACAGCCTCAGATTCGAGCAAAGAAGAATTTCTTTCCAAGAAGACAGAGTGATTAGTGAAAAATGGGGAAATAAACCAATCGTGGAGGTAATCCAGGAACCAGAAAAGTTCACAACCAAAGGTGAACTAAAATGCCCAGAAGGATGGAGAGGAGTCGAAGTAATATTCGATATCACTAAGAAGGAAAACTTTATTCCTTGTGATGACTTGTATTATCTTCAACAACCAACAACTGGGAGGTACCAAGGATAGCTCAAACTCGGAAAACTTGAGCTGGTAATTGAAGGAGTTGCAGGAAGATTCCCAGAACAACTAGTGCTGGGATTGGAGTTTCTCGAGGATCACAAACCTTGGGAATGATTACAAGATGGAATGGAGTTTACAGTTAAAAGAAAGAGATATAAAGTCCAATAGAAAGGACTTTTATAAGCTCTGATCCACCCATGGCCACAAGTTCATTCTCAATATATATCACCGTTGGGATGATATATAAGGAGCATCGTGCAGAATATTTTGCGGCGTACATTGATTCTGGAGCCGACATCTGCACAACAAAAGAAGGAGTCTTTTCGAAAAACTTAGATGAAGAATTGCCAATAGTACTAGGAAAAGATTTCTTTCAAAGGGTGTTAATCCTTAACAGATGAATCAAGCAAACAGAAATCATGATCGGAGGAGCGGATCGTACCCCGTGGTACAAGGTGAAAACTTCACCATTATATTTTCACGACACCGGAGCGGATATTCTGTTAGGAAATAATTTCCTACAGACATTCAAGCGTTTTACACAAGACAACGCAACAAGAAGGCTTATTTTCACAACCCTTTGTGAACATAAGATCATAGCACCAAGACTGCGTAATGCATTTCAAAGAAAAATGCCAATCAGATTCCGCAGCAAGCGTGGTGATGAAGGAAAACTTAGTCATCCAAAGATAAATGATCGAAGGAAATATAGTGAAGCAGTCCTTCAGATGAGAACCGAGACAAGAGGAGGATGGAAGATGAAGAAACTAAAAGAAAATACAATCCACCTTCTCAAAGCAAGCTTGGGAGATTGTCTACAGAAAGACATCACAATCGAAGAACAAATATCTTTGGAGGACGTCAAAAAGAAGATACAGAGGAACTTCAATGAGGATCTTCTAGCCTGGTGGGATAAAAATGAGTTCAAAGCCTAACTCAAAGTGAAAGACGGAAAAGAGCATGAGTTCGTAAGATACAAGCCTATCATGATAAACCAAGAGGATCGAAAGGATATGCAGCTAATACTTAACGAACATCTGGACCTTAAGTTGATATCACCAGGAGTATCCCCATATAGCAGTCCAGAATTTCTAGTTCGAAATCATGGAGAAGTCAAGTGGGAAAAGCCGAGACTTGTGATCAACTACAAAGGGATCAACAACATCTTAGAGTTCGATGGATACTACATACCAAGTAGGGAACACTTGGTCAATTGTATCAAGAATGCCAAGGTATTCTCAAAATTTGATTGCAAATCTGGGTTCTACCAGATTATGATGGAAGAAGGAAGCAAAAGGTTCACAGCCTTCTCAACACCACAAGGCCACTATATCTGGAATGTCATGCCTATGGGCTTGGCGAAAGCACCCCAGATATACCAAAGAAAGATGGATAATCTATTTAAAGATTATTTCTCATTCATGTTTGTTTATGTGGATGACATCCTCATAGCCTCAAAGAACATGAAAGAGCATTTGGCGCATCTGGAAGCATTTTTGGAAGTATGACACAAGGAAGGATTGGTGCTTTCTGAAAAGAAGGCAGTAATAGCAACAAGGCAGATCGAGTTCCTTGGAGTCGAGATCGATAAGTCCGGAATTATTCTACATCCTCATATTGTAGAAAATGTTCAAGGATTTCCTGAAGATTTCAAAGACAAGAAACAACTCCAAAGCTTCTTAGGAGTTGTCAACTTTGCTAGAATGTTCATCAACAATCTAGCACAATACAGGAAGGTGTTCAGTCCTTTGTTGAAGAAAGGCGCAGAATTCAAATGGGAAGAATCACACCGAGAAATGGTTAAGCAGTTAAAGGAGTTTTGCAAGAAGCTCCCCAAGCTAGCAATATCAAACGACGAAGATGAACTGGTACTTTACACAAATGCCAGTGACCACTGGTGGGCAGCAGTTCTCACGACAGAAGGAGAAGTGCCATGCAGATACTGTAGCGGACTCTTTACAGAGAATGAAGCAAACAGGTGGCACATCAATGAAAATGAGTTCTTTGCGGTTTAGAAAGCGTTCAAGAAATGACCGCTATTTCTTATCGCGAAAAAATTCATCCTTAAAATTGATAACACAAGCGTCAAAGACTTTTAAAAAAATAAAATTGAATCTAAACCTGAAAAGGCTAGACTATTAAGATGGCAAGTAGAATGCCAATATTGTTATTTTAATATTGTCATTATTAAATCTGTTGATAATGTTTTGGCAGATTTCCTGACGAGAGATGGAAGGAGCTGAAATAGACTCCATCCTGACTGTATCAAGGCACCTGATAGACAACCTTAAGTTGCTCCAAAGGGAATTCGAGAATCTGGCACTCAATGCAAGGCGTGCCGGAAGAATACAAGATAGTGATCAGACCAAAGTGTCTAATCACATACGAGACTGCATTCGAAATAGCGCAAGTCTATTTGAAGCAACACAAGAGCCACTTCTCCGGGCTGTTGATAGCAATTGCAATCAATAAAAGGAGAGTAGTCGAGAACGGGGCTCTAAACCCTGAGTAAGAGATTCAAGTACCCTTAGCACAAGTCCTAGTCTGGAACCTCCAAAAGAGAAATCGGTTCAAGAAAAAATCGAAGACCTGGAGCCACATCTAGAGTCGACGAGTCAACCCAGCACCGCTGGGGTCAAAGAGGGAGAGATCAATCTTAGGCCTATGACGGGCACTGCTAAGGTTGGTATTAACTTAGTTGATTTCTCTTATTGGCAGGATTACCAGGCCAGCTGGGAGAAATTAAAAACCATATAAGAAATTTGATCGGAGAAATACCGGGTGGATATATCTAGGGAATATCCCCGAGTTTGGATGCGAGAAGGCTCAAATCCAAATGATGTGAAACAATGGTATGATTTTGGAGCACTAGCTTCAATCTATACTGTTGCACCAGGCTTCCCAGAACTTGCAAAACTTCCAGATTGACTGAGAGAAAAGGTTTTCAAGGCATGGGAAAACAACTCAACCTTATCCAGGGGAGATGTATTGGAGCTTTACTTTACAAATGCCGCTCCAGAACCAGTAGGGAAAGGCAATCAAGAGGCCTTTCATTTTATCAAGTTAAGAAGACCCGATGTCTCAGCATCAAATAAAATCAAGGAGTCTTCTGGAAAGGAATCAGTCTTGGTTTCTACTTATTCTGAAGAATAGATCTCTACGCGTCGAGCGATGGGTTTGTACGTCTGCATCAAAGCAATGGTGGAAGTGAAGTTCTCATTCAAGTTCGAGTATAAATCTTTGAATGGGTCTTTCCTGTTGAATACTTTAACAGGGAAGAAGACAGTATTTGCAAAAAAGGCGTTCCACGAAAAATAAGAATTTCTCTGGAAAAACAAGATTCTAGTGAGTAAACAAACTCATCGGAGATATTATAACATGGCCCATTTCGGGCAGTGGACAAAAAAGGTATGTTCGAGCTGTTCCACCCAAACAGAGCCGGAGTTTGGAAAAAGAATAAGGCTGGGCATAGGGATGATCAGAACTGCTGATCCACCCCTAAAGGAGACACGTGGAAAGAAGAGAGTAAAATCTCTTCGGAATACCCAGGAGCCGGGAGAATCATCAGGCACTAAAGAGGACAGATGACTTCTCAAAAAAGCAAGAGTCAGGTGACCTTTCCGAAAGGATAAGAGACATGTGACCTGACAGGAAGGATGACCCAGAAAAGGGAATCCAATAAAGAAGCCAGCCAGCTGTTGGCATCCAATAAAAGGTGATGCAAGCAATGACGTCACAAAAAAGAATCCAATAGAGGAGAAGGACCAGCCAACTGCTAAAGTTGAGATCCAATGTAGATGACGTAAGTGCTGACGCAAGAACAATGACGTAAGAAGTGACGTCACAAAAGATTTGGAGGCTTTGAAATTCGGATTTCAAATCCAAAAACCTCTATAAATAGGTGTGTTGAGGAAGCAGAATGCATCGACCATCACCCTCTATTTTCTCTATCTAAAATAAACATTGTATCTTTTTTTTTTGTATGAGTTTTTGAGTGCAGCTACAATAGGTAGCTAAAGTAGTTATCTCCTCTTGTTCAGTGAGGATGAGTGTGTAATAAAGTTCTCCATTCAATAAATAAATAATCTCGGGCTGCTGCCCGCATGTAGCCTTCCATTTTTCTGCAACTTTAATCTCCATACTTTCCGGCAAAAATAGTAGCAGCATCCTGTACACCCGGTATAGGAAACGATCCAGGGTTGTGCTGAGATCCGCTGAAGGAACGAGATTGATCCATCACACTGCGGGGCGCGTGGTTGGCTGTGAGGAGCAGCTGTAAAACCTCCCGGATACTCGGTGGATTGACGGTTAAAAAAGGTATTGTTACTGTTCTAAGTTGGTTAGCTATGAGATTAATGTTGTTTAATTAATATACGGAAGCATGATGTGTCTGATATGGTCGTAATAAACTATGTCTATTTTGAAAAATAGAAGGAAGAGAAAAATATGGCAATAAAGATATGATATAAGTTGATTAGGAATAAAAATTTTCAATTATAATATTCTTATGGGACCAAACTGATAGCTATGGGACCAGTATATTCCTACGGGATTATAATTGAATTGAAGGAATTCTTATGGGACCAAATGTAAAATTTTCCCATTAAACATTTAACTTATTAAAGACCAACAAAAGTCCAAATCAAAATAAATTAAATGTTCTTTTCGTTCTAATATTATTCAAATGTATCTGGTATACATGTGACTATACATTCTTACGTATGAATTGGAAAGAGAGATTATTCTTGAGAGTTGTTTGATTATAAAATAATATGTGTGGGGGCGGATCATCCACTCCATCAAAAGAAAGATACGAGGTAGTATGAATGTAACTTTCATATGGACGCGAAGGAAGGCAAATGGCGTTGCTCATAAGCTGGCAGCCATGGCTGCAACAAATGGAGGCTCTTTCTTTTCTTATATTATTCCTGAGATAATTGAACCTCTTGTACTGGATGAGATGCCTTAATATTTATGCTATCCTTTTTGGTTTTTAAAAAAAATATGGCATGTAAAATATAAAAATATATATAATAATAAAATGACTGATGAATAATTTCATGGATTATGTAACTCACATCTCTCATGACTGATCCTATTAGATAAGTTGATTTTATGGAAGGAGTTTGGAAGATAAAGAAACTCCACGAGTGTAATTAGTATATAATATATCTTACTTTTAGTAATTATATAATATAAGGCTGATTAGATAATATTAATACAATAGTATTTGAATTACTTACAGGGAAAATACAATTATTATATTATAAGAATCAATGCTAAAACTTTACAAATAAAGATTAAATTCTACAAATTAAAAAATGAACACCAGAACACATTTTATTCAATACACATTCAATTATTATATAATTAAAATATATAATTTTCAATCAAATATCTAAATTTCTCTTTCTCCTATTTAATACACAGCCTAATTAATATATTTTCTTTTAATTTCATACACAGCCTAGGCTCTTTTTTCTTTTTCTTTTAATTCTCCTTATCTTATTTAATACTGGATATCTAAACACAGATTTAATTATAGTGTTATTGATAGGAGAAAAGTCTAATCAGTATTTGATTGAATTTTAATTCAGGGCAGATGTTAGTGAGGCTTCCACTTATCCCACTACTTGCCCATAAGAAGATGGACTCAAATGAGGCAACACCCCGACTCACGAAATTATCTAAATCGATGTATAGACACGAATTGATTTTTTTTTTTTAGAGTAACATAGATTTATAGATAATAAATAAAATATGAGTAACATTTTTTAAATTAAAGTATATTTTAAAATTATTTGATTGGAAGACATTTTCTTATCGAAAAATACAGTGTAGATGTCATTTAAAAAGTGTCACTATTTAGACTGTCAAGTGTAACTCTTCCATATCCGAATGTTACTCCTCTTGAAAGACCTATAGTGTGTCAAACACAAAAGTAATATTACTATTTTGAAGAGTAATGATCTGTTGTACCAAGATGTAATACTCCACCATACAAAAGAGTATAAACGAAAACACTACTACTTATAGTGCCTCAAGAGCATACAAGTGCTTGTCTTTTTTTTTTTTCCTTTTTTTTTCGTAAATTATTATGGAATGAATGGAAATGAAAAACGTGATCAATGGATTATCATTTCACCAAGTAAATTTATAAATAAAATAAAATAAAAAGCAATAGCTAAACGCATTCGTTTTGGCGAGAATTTTGCATTTTTTGTCCCATAGGACACGCTTTCTCTGCAAAATGATCTCATTAGTTTCTCTTTTGGTCCTACTGGATTTTTTGTTTGCAAACTTAGTCTAAAACTATATGAAATTGTGCATTTAATACCAATTCTGTCAAATCTTAATATTCTCTCACGGACGTTAACTATCAAATTTAATTTTTACTTAATATAAATAAATTATGTCTAGTAAAAGTAAAATTCATTTAAGTATGGGAAAAGGAATCACAAGGGTTTTTCCGTCAAAAATATAGTATCTCACAAATCTGATGACCTTTCATCTTTCCATTTGGATTCTCCAAAATCTATTCAAATCAATCAAAATTTTTTGTGATTCCACGTCTCTATGGCTAGCAAGAAGGATGTGATGAGGTCTTCAAACCCCAATAATGGTATGATCGAATGAAGTTTTTTTTTTATGGTATAAGATACATCCAAATTGATCTTTGATATTGTAAATACTGGAGTTGTTTATGTTGATATTAGTGTAGATAAATAAGAAGAAGTGTTAACATGTTTCTTCAGCCCTGCTTCTATTAATGTGTGAGGTGAGGGAGAGAGAGAGTAAGTGATAGACGTGAATAGAGACATATCTAAGATGATTTCTTCCATTAATTTATACTTTACTTTTGAATGTACACTTGGACTTTGAAATTATTTCCAGTAAAGTAACATATAATACTTTTGTTTCAAATGTATGGTTCAAAGGTGATTTTTTCAATAATTTCAAATTTTTTTGTTTCAAATGTATGATTTCGACCAAAAAATGAATTTTGTAAACATGGAATCAAGTTTGGGACCAAGTTTGCAAACATGGGACTAATTATGCTAAAAACTTAACAGAAAAATGTTAGTTTGGGACCAAGTTTGCAACAAAATAAATCCTTTAGGACTAAGTTTGCAAACAAAAAATCTTGTGGGACCAAAATTGAAACTAATGAGGCCATTTTACAGATAAAGCGTGTCCTATGGGACTAAAAATGCAAAATTCTCCGTTTTGGCAGAGGAAAATATATTCATAAAGTAACATTGTTGATCATGGAATGGACTAAACAAGTTTCAATGGCGAAAGAAAACAAAGAGAGCTCTGACGTTTTTCACGTCATTATTACAACCAAAGCCAGACATCGCCAAGTATAACACTACAATTTCACTAGACAATCGGACACAAGCATCATAGGCGCGGTTTTGCTACCGAGGATGCCGACACAGGTGCACTCTGCAAAGAAACAGGGTTTTTCGAGCATCAGATGCAAATTCATTAATGCAATGCACAATGGATCATACTAAATATAATAACTAGCCACCAAAATTGTAGGCCTCTCCGATTGAAAGTTAAAATACTACAATTCCATGTTGATACTGGGCTCAAGCGTGTGGAATTCCAGTGAAATTTAGCACATAGGGCACAAAACAAGAGCGCACTCATCAATAAAAACAGGAAAAAGGGTCCTAAAATTGTATGAACTGAGATCCATAGGGAATATAATTTGTTTTGGATGACTCAACTATAAATATATCAAGAAGAACACTTGCGCGTTTTATTAATTAGTTACATACACTTTACGTTTGTACTACAACCATAAAATAGCTTCTTGGACGGTTATCACTTCTCATCAAACAAGGTTAAAGATGTTCCACTCTGTGTGTTTCATAACATGTTTTTTACTAGAACACTTTACCCTAACAAATGACCATTAAACCCTAGCATGCTTGGCGGTAATTTAGGCAATGATTGTGACACGACATATATTTAAAATATGGAATCGTAGGTGAAATATGAAAATGGAATAGGTGATCCCATTTTGGGTGAGGGTCTCATCCTGTCTCACTCAAATGGGCATACAAAAATTCAGGAACACTTCTCTATTTACTACAAGCTTGTGTTTATTATTGAACATTTTAAAATTTAAGCAATTGAAAAGAACGGGTTTTCAAACCCCTAAATTTCAAAATAAGATGATGGATTCCAGATTTGCGACAATCCAAACCATCATAATGGATAGGCTACTATAATTTTCAAATATTATAATCCAAGCGCTAAGATCATTGTTTGGAAAATGATGTTAGTCGTTTACAATCTTCTGTTATGTTTCTAACCATATATATCGACAAGGTGTTTTAGTAGTATTTTTTACTTGATTTTAGCATAGAATAACAACTAATAACTTATGATATGAATAACAGAGAATAATTTTCTGATTTAAACTATGAGATGCTAGCATTACTTATTTCCTTATTAATATTTGCATATAGGTATGTAATTAAAAAAATGACTTCATTAGCTTTCATCTTCTGCAACTGTACACATTGCCACATCTTCCCTATTCTTCTAATTCCAGTTTGTTCAATTTTGAATGCAAAAATTATGCAATTTATCAAGCTTAAGGCCTCGCAAAATGGCAGTTCCCTTTATGAAGTTGTTTCAACTTTAGGTCCTTAAATATAGCAGGTCTCGTGATGTCTAGTAGTCAACTCTGATATTAAACCATATTGTCAGAACCATCAAAGAAAATGAATGATCATAACTTATTTAATAACTGAAAGGGCAGTTGAAAGATGTATATAAGCTTAAAATGCTATTTACCAATGGGATGCCCCTGGTTGCTCTTTCTTGCAAGAACCTTGATGGTGTGAAGAAATACCCATATGCTTCAGACCAATTTTGGAGACTTCTGCATATGCGGTCTGCCCCGATGATGTCTGCCCAGAAAACAATACCACCACTGCCACAGAAGACAAACTTTCTTCAATGATACTATCACAAAAAGCTAATTGTACTCTGTAGCTTTTGAAGAACCTTTATATTGTGCAACAAAGAATGGGATGATTAAATTCCCACACTATACTCAGAATCATCTCAATTTATCAATATATCATAGTGAATAACTACTAAAAATTCACTCTTACCAGCCAAACTTAAGTTGCTAAATTTTCCACTTGCATTAGGAACACATTTCAGAATCCTATTTCCAATAATTATTTCTTGCAATATGTTCCTCAAATACCCACTAAATCTCAAAACTATTGAGAGAATTTGCAGATTTTAACGAAACAAAACGAGGGAATCAGATATGGAAGAAAGCAAAGAAATGATAATCCCATCTTTAATCTACAAGGTGAAGGTAAGCGTGTAAAACTGACCGATAAGATGGAAAACTCATGCCAAGAACAGATGCAGCATCAAGATCTGATGCTCTGACAACGACACCATCATCTAAAACTCGACACGCTTCATTCACCACTGGAAAAAGTATCATCTCCACAATTTCTTCATCAGTAACAGATATAGGCTGAGGAGGACCCAGAAGAAGTTATCAGCGATAACAACTTTGCGTATAAGCAAAAGGCCAGTTCAAACATTGGACACATTTGATATGCAAATATGCATTGTCTTCGTTAGTCTTGCTTAAGTATTAAAAAATCAAATCAGTCACATACCTTCCCCCCAGGCATAATATTGGCAAGCCTCCTTGATTCCTCTATTATCTGGAGCACAGAAGGATCAGGCTTGGGCTTGCTTCCTTTTTCATAGATATAATATCCCTTTCCATTATTTTTACCTGCACAATGCAATACTTATAGTAAGCCTTGAAGATGAAATCAAAACCTCTGAAAATACGCAAAAGAAGAATACCATTTCTCCCATTCTTTATGAGAAGCTCAACTAATGGAGCTTTAAAGGTGCGATCAGGAAATGATAAAGAAAATTCTTTTGTTGTGGCAACAGCTACTCCATATCCTGCAACATCCTGAAGCCTGACGAAGGAGCAATCGCAATCATAATCAATTTTCTGTACAAAAATCTAAGTAGGAACAAGAACATTTGACAATATCTCAAAGCTTAAATAATAATACTTGATACCAGTTAATGATCTTTATGACCAGAATAAATTCCAAACTTGATTAAAGGAATAAATTTAACGGATAGGAAAAGATAACTATATGTTAAAGAAAGACAATTACTGGAATGGACCCATGGGAAGGCCAAAGTTGCTAATAAGCTGATCAATTCTGAAAGGATCCACCCCCAAGTGTACTAAAAGCTGTGCACTTTGCGAATATGGGAAAAAGGTTCTATTGACTGCAAAGCCAGTGCAGTTTCCAACAACAACGGGAACTTTCTTTATCGTCTTTCCGACAGTCATTAGATCAAGAATAACTTGTGCAGAAGTCTTTTCTGTCCTTACAATTTCCAGTAGAGGCATTACATGAGCAGGACTGTCAACAAATGCATCTCAATAAGCAATGGGAGCAATTTTAATGAATATTTAACATAACATAGAATAAGTTATTCAACCCGCAATCACAATCATATAATAATTGCAAAACAGAAACAACTCCGTTCCAAATTGCATAATTCAGTAACGTACCCATAGTAAAGAGAAATATTACTACATAATTCAATGTAAGATCACTAATTTCAGCTGGATGATTTATGTATCTTCAGATGTTAAACAGTGTGTGGCCTCATGTAAATATTCTAGATACTGGTTATGGACCATGAAAGCGCAAGGATCATTCAAATGGCAAATCAATCTGAAATAATATATCAAAAAAAAAAAAAAGTTTCACATATGTTTCATTTATCCGAAGTATAGATGTTGGGATAATGCATTTATAATTATGAGGAAATAAACTTCATAAAGTTTTTATTCTTTTGTCCTCATCTGTGTCAAACTAAGCAGTGGTCATAAAGTTGAATTTGTCCTAATGCTTATCTACCTCCTATTTACTTTAACACGAAGATGAATAGTTGGGGGGTTGTTTGGTTGGTTATAAAGAATGGGAATAGGAATGGTAACATAGTAATGTAGTGAGGAATAGTAAAGGGTGTGTTCTTTAAAATTGTCTTTTATTATTGATAAAGAGAATGATGATCATCTTGGTTTGTTCAAATTCCTTGGGAATGGAGTGTTTTTTATTTTTAGAAAAAAAATTAATTTCTTTTTTAAAAAAAAATTTACATTAACTGAGATTCCCTACTTTTGAGAACTCATTGTAGATAGGATTCAAACCATTACACAAATCATTAATTTCCATTCCAACACCATTCATTTGCCTCAAAAGTCTTTATCCAAACGCCCCCTTATTCTTGTTACTTGTACCCTCTGCATCCTACCAAAGTTAAAAAACCAGCCCAAATTATTTCAAGGAGAAGTAAACCTGAAAAAATGTGCACCCACGATCCGATCATTTGATTTTATCTTTTCTCCAATTACATTGAGATCAATTGTAGAGGTATTTGAAGCCAAAATACAGTGAGGTGGACATGCCTTCTCAATGTCAACGAAAATTTTCTGCTTCAAAGGAATACTTTCAATAACAGCCTGAAAAATGAGAGAAATGTATTAGGAAATTACAAACTAGATAGCGCAGGTACATTAATAAATCACATCCCAAAAATGGTAAGATGCTAGACAACTTTGAGGCTCATTTAGCCAAGAAGCAAAATTGTTGGTCCATTTATGATAGGTAGAGAACACTTGATTTAGTGGATTGGTCAAGATTGATGGTCAGTGAGAACACAGTTACACTATAGAGTTGGAGAAATTTGTTCTAGAACTACTGGAGATGGAGATAGATAGGTTTGAAGAGAATACTTGAGTGAACTTAAAAAAAATTAATAAAATAAAATAAATATATATATATATATATATATATATATATATATATATATATATATATATATATATATATATATATATATATATATATATATATATATATCACCTAGGATTTACAGATCTGCAGCAACTGAAAGAAAGGACTCATTAAGGAAATTCTTTCAGATTGAGTTGGGGCTCTTGCATAGAAGGGTCGAAGTCATTTTTCAAATACTTCATATAGTTCTAAGATCATCTCAAACTTACTCAGACTAGAAGATATACCATACGAGTGAAACGAGATTAATTTGACAAAGCTCACAAATGAAGTGTAATGATTGCGTTCTTCAGTAAAAGCCAAACCAGACAGAACTTATAAATGTATATCAGGTTTGAGAACTCATGGGCCCATAATATATGAAACATAAATAGAAAAAATCCCCTTATATATTACCTCAATGACCATATCCACATCCTTGAATTTAGAGTAATCCAAAACACCTTTAAGCATTGAAAGGGCTTTGTCTGCTTTATCCTTTGTTAATCTTTTTCTCGACACCAGGCCTTGCACATTCGCTTTCAAACAAGCACATAAAAGTCAAAATTTACATAGAGTTCAGAAAGCAGAAAAATGTTTAAACCTCCACTGGCCCTTAAGTTGTCATATTTGTAGATAGATCAACATTCAGTACAACTAGAGCTAGGTTGGTAGATCATAACATATTTTTTATTTTAAGCAACTGACCTTCAACTGCTTTTATCCCTTTGAGGAGATACTCAGAATTGATTTCTTTGATAATGACGTAAATATCACTCAAAATTAAGGCTGAAGCTATGCCCGCACCCATTAGTCCTCCACCAATAACAGCAACTTTCTTAATTTGTCTTGGTTTGAGCCCAATATCAGAAACATTTGGTACCTAAATACTTTGAGTAAGCTTTCAATTCTATAAAAATAATATTCTCTCTCTCTATCTCTGACACTTGATAAAAGCACATGCAAAAGACGGACTAAAATAACCCTAACTTGTACCTTAGTTGTTGCCCTTTGAGCAAAAAATGCATGCACTAAACCTTTCGATGTTGATGTTGAGACTAACTCTTTAAAAACCCTGTCCTCCTGCAAAAAACATGTTATGCTGGTAACTTGCCAAGCTATAATTGTTACTATAATATTATTATAATTAATGCTCTAGGTAAACTTTTCCTTGAACATTTTTTAATTTTTTTAACTGGTCTGAGAGTTCCATCCCAACCCCTCCCTTGAGAATCTTGACTCACTGTTCGTGCATAATAAATATTGAATTTCAGTATTCACAAGTTCCAAATGGAGCTATTTAAATAAACTATTGCCAATAAAATAAAGTACCTTTAAAAGTCCATGATATCCTCCATGAACAATTCCTTCTTCAATTACATCAAGACATGCCTGGTGCTGGGGCATATTTTTAAAAGTTTGTTTAGCCTGTTGTCTGGCTGTTTTTATTATATGATGTATTTCTGGCAAGGTACCAAGTTTGTCTATCTGGTGAAGAGAGCGTATCCATGGTTTGTGCCTCTCTGTGATGTCTAATGCCCACTGTCGAGATACTTTCAGCAATTCTGCAGAAGGCACAACAGCATCTACGAGGCCAAGCTTCTTTCCTTCTTCAGATGTAATCGATTTAGAAAACTATAACCAGCAATAAATAAGTAATGGAAAAATTACTTTTCTGATAATAATGAAGTAAGACGTGCAAAACACTCTCACAAAAGGTGGCAGATAAAAGGCATCATCAAGTGCATCAATAAGTGCTGAGGATGATAAATAGAACCACGAACATAGATTCCAATTATAATTCCATTTGAGAATTCATTTCAGTTACATAAGTGAGCTATGCCATTTATAATCTGATCAAAGAGACTTAGTGATATGAAGTTTGCATTATTATTGTAGGAACTGACAGGGAGGAAAAAATGTGGTCAACCAACCATTGAAAAGTTTTCATAAACCACAAATAAAATCAATTATGATATCATCACTCAAATGATCAATGATTAAATAGAACTCTAAGCAAGTTGGCACTCTTTTCTAACTTCACACACCTGCAACATCAGCTTCAGCCAAATTATAGTACCTAATAAAGCAGAACCTTAATATCCAATATCCATATGTGGTATAAATTCAGTTAAATAGATATGCAATAATGTGAAGTAGATTACACAAATACAGATACATTATTCATTACATACACGTCAAAGATCATCCGACAGGCAGTACATACACTTCAAAGGCCATTATACTTGGGATTTATGAGAAAGAAATTCAGTTGACATATGCTAAAACACCTCCCCCCACCCCCCACCCAAAAATAAAAATAAAAAAAATAGAAAAGCCAAATGACTAGTTAGGGTTTAACGGAGTGATTTAAATATAGTCAAAAGCTGGTCCAAGACAACTTTTAAACCAACTTAATAGTGATTATTTAATCAGCCAATATCTGTGCAAAAAGCAACTTTAATCAGTTGCAAACAACCTCAAAATGATGCAGAGTTGAATTAGGACCAATATGTCCCATAATGATTAACATAGAACATAGAACTTACATTGACAAATGATATCATGGCAGATCAGGCTTAGAAATGCGCAGTGTTTGAATTAAGATATTTCATATTTGAATAACATCGGATAGATGTAAAATGAACTGAACTTCTCACTTTTCCAAAACTATACGACACACATAGTATCATCAAAGCACAAGAAGATAATAGGCAACATACAGATGTTTTAACACAGTAAAATTCAACCCCAATAATCCACTACACATAGTTTTAGACAACTTACAGGGCGGGAGACCTACCAGCATAATCTCAAGGGCTTTCGGCAGCCCAATAAGCCTAGGTAGACGTTGTGTGCCTTGAATAATAGTCATGATCAGAATATCAATCAATTGGTGGAAACATTTATTTTAATCTGCTTTACGCAACTGAAAAATTGATAAAAAATGAAATAGAATGAACTCGTAATCGTACCTCCTGAGCCAGGAATAACCCCAAGAGTAAGTTCTGGCAGACCAATTAGTGTTTTTGGTGCAGCAATGCGTGCATGGCATACCTGCACAATGTTTACCAATGTGATTCCAGATGCAAACTTTTACTAGACATCAAGAAAAGAGAGTATCTTTTGGGCATTTTAAGCATATATAGGGAAGATCACAAACCAAAGCTAATTCCAGGCCACCTCCAAGTGCAAGTCCCTCCAAGACAGCAACAGTGGGCTTCTTTCCATCTGACGAAGACATTTTTAAGCATCAGATACATTTATAATCTGCTTCATCAGCACGGGAGACTGAAAATTGAATTGGAAAATTCATAAATTGCTAAATTAGACAAAGACCTTCTACAACATTCACCATGAAATCAAGAGATGCTTCAGGTAAGATAGAAATATCTCCTGCACATTAAAAGACCGAATTAATTCCCAAGCATAAGGTAAATAATTTAGCACAGTAATAAAGTGAAACAAAAATAATTGTGCATATGTACCTGTTTTATGCACCATCTCAAACACATTTATGTCAAATCCCCCAGAGAATCTGCCGCCGCTACCTTCAAGTTAATCGAACTTTAAAAAATCAATAATCAATTCAATGCAGGCTACAAAATTCTCTCCAAATAGAAGATAATGCAATTATAACATGGAGACCAACATTCCAAATTCCAACAGATGATGTCAATTTGATGACTTAAACTGCAAGTGCCGATGAACAGAACAGCATCTTGTCAAGTTTAGTTCATGAATGTAACATATTATCTCTCGGGGACCCTAAAGTAAAATTAAAATAAAAAAGAGATTATGAAGATCATAGTAGATTTTGAGCTGAACAGACTTTAGTACAGCGTCAGCGAACATCAGAACTCGGCAGAATTTACTTGATTCTAAGTTGACCGATGCTACCAACATAGATAAAAGTGAGTAACAGTAGAAATTTGAAACCTCCGTCAAATTCCTAAATCTAATAGAATTAGAACCTTAAAAATCAATCGGATCATAAGGAATACTTTCTCGCGCACCACTGTGCATCTGGAGAAATACTTGAGCAACAAAATTACACTAACTTTCCAACAACAAATGCAACACGGAAGAAAGTTCAAAATATTTAAGCAAAAAATAAATAAATAAAGAGAATTACCAGTGAGAACTATAGCTTTGACATCATCTCTGCTCATGGCTTCCCTGAACTTCTCCTTCAAACCATCAAAAACTACAAAGGAGCAAATACAAGATGAATGAAAAAATAAGAACGATAGTTCCATGACGAAAAGTTCAGAGTGGCGTACTGGTAAGTGCGAGAGCATTGACGGGAGGATTAGAGATGGTAATGATGGCAACGGCGTCGTGGCCGACCTCCATGGTGACCCCCGGTTGCTTCATTTTCAGAGAAATTGGTATTGATTTGAGTGCAGTTGCAGTGGAAGTGTTAGATTTATGGGAAAATGGGGAGTGTAGGAGGGTGGGGCCGGCAGGTAATTGTGGAGTGGGGAGGAAAGAAAAGCTAAAAACGCCGTCCACTATGTTTGAGCAATTTCTCGAGTTGACTCAACCAGCCAGCGCACTGTTTATAGTCGGAGAGTTAATATCATGTGTATACGAGTACACATGTTTAAAAGGCTAAAATTTCTCTGTCCACACCAAAACTCACTACCTCACAATTTTTAAAATTTATTTATGTTATTTAGTATTAAATATTAAATTAAATGTTATACCATTTAATTAATATAAGAATGTATACTTTTGTTTTTATAAGAAAAAAATTAATTTCTATAATCAAATATTTACACTATTCGTTTTTCAATTAACCTTTTTAATAAAAAATATACTTTTATTAATTAAAGTGTAAACTCTTTAAAATAAAATGTTATATTTTTATACATTTTGTACACATGGGGACCGGGATAATAGTAATAAATACTCCCTCATTTCCGTTGAAAAGTGTGTGTTTACGTTTTGCATATAGTTTTGCATATAGATTAAGGAATTTGATATTTAAGGGTTAAACTTCAATGCACCCGATGTACCGATATATCTAAATAATTTAAACTATTTGATCAAATTCTTATTTAATCATAACCACAAAATAAAATAAAATAATTAAAAATAAATACAATAACTACCTAGGGATGGCAATGGGCCGGGGCGGGGTGGGTATCAAGGTGTCCCGCCTCGCACTCCTATATTCCCGCCACGTGCTCCGCTACGGGTCAGCTATTGAGGACCCATGCCCCGGCCCGCCCCGCCCCGCCCTGCCCTTTTTATTTTTTTTATAAATTATAATACATTCAAATAGAAATTTTTAGAAAAAATTACTATTAGATACACAATTTGTACCCCTAATTACTATTAGAGACATTTATTTAAAATAATTACTATCACATACAAAATATTAAAGTAAAATACCAAATATAACCCTAAACCCATACACTTTAAAACCACAAACCCTAAACCCCTACCCACTGCCGGACCACCACCGGCGCCGCCGGACAGCCGGAAACTGCCGGTCGCCGCCGCGGGAAAACTGCTTCGCTGGGGCTCCGCAGGGCGATCGTCGGAGCACGGTCGACCGCCGGAAAAGTTGCCGGACCGCCGCCGCCGGAGCTCTGCCGGACCACCACACTTTTTTGCTGCACACACTTTTTTTTTACTGCACACTACATTTATATGCAGCACATTGTAGGGGTAATATTGGAATATCACTATATATTTTTGTAGTTAGTAGTAATATTGTATGTTTGTATCTCATAGTAATTAAGAGTTTTTTTTACCTAATAGTAATCCTCCCTGTATTTTAAATTAAAATAAAATAAAGTAAATTTAAATTTTAAATTAAATAATTAAACTTTATTTTTATTTTTAAAATTATTTTATTACATTATATATTTAATTTAATGATATATATAATATTGTAATAAAATTTTTTGTAATAGTTATATATAATTTCTTTTATTTAAATTAAATAAAAATGTATGTATATTATATAATAAATATAACAAATATTTTAATTTTAATATTTTAGTAATGGGGCGGGGCGGGGCGGGGCAGGCCAGGGCGAGGCTAGGACCCAGACCCAGATCCGACTTGGCCCGTGCACGCCCCGCCCCATTTTCTGGGACTGGGTGAGAGCGGGCCGGACCAAATTGTCATCCCTATAACTATCCTCTACATTCTAATTTTTACTATATAAACCATCAACAGGATAATCCAATATTAATTTATGTGAATCCTTTTACTAAAAATAAAACTTAACCATTAAGTGAGAGGGAGAGAATATAAGATTTTGGTTTTCCACTCAATCGTGCTAAATATGTCACTTAATTAATTCATACTTTTAATACTTTTAACAAAGTAATATACAAGCAATATGAAAACAATATGCAAGTCATTGTTTAAATTAACTTCGTTTCCGTGAGTCACAAGGTAGGTAGAACCGTAGGACTGAGATGAGTTTTCGACATATTTCACGTGTGGAGTTGATATAGATATCATCTATCGTATATGATTTGTTAGGCATGTGAAACATGCTGTCCCTTTAACGTTGAATTCTTAATATCATAAATATCGATACTTGCTCTAACTTCTAATCACCTTGCTAAATTGTTTGTATAATAATTAAATATACTCCCTCACTTCTATAAATTAATTTCTTGTGAGACGTTATGAGACGGTCTGTGAGACGTGTTGAAATATTATATTATATAGATAAAATATACTTTTATGATTGTTAAAGTATGTTTTTTAAAGTATACATATATATATATATATATATATATATATATATAATTAATGATGAATTAAAGTAAGATTTAGGGTATTATAATATGATTTATTATTAACATATTTTAGCTACAAATAAATATATTTTAGTAATAGATCGATCGTCTCACAAAAGAGTGTCTCTTCCATAAATTTTTATTTGTCCTATAAATGTTTTCATCACTAAAAAAAATTGTCCCATAAATGTTTTCACACTCCCAAAAAATAAAAAAATTAGAAGAACTTATCTAATAATCTAAAATAGAGTATTACTTAAATTTCAAACTCATCACTTTCACTTAATACGCATATTAATCCATTACTTTATAATTTTTAATTATCTATAAATACTAAAATATCTAAAAATTAATGAAATTTGTAAAAAGAAAAAAATAAAAAAACAGCGTGTTTCTATAGAACATAGAGTTTTTAATTAGACGAAAACGAACTTCACAAAAGTTAGTGTGGGGGGAGGAGGGAAAGTGATTAACATGAAATTTATGAAAACAAGCATTTGAGTGACAATGACGTTATTACATTCGACATAAAAAACAACCGTGACCACGTATTTGAAAACTAAAGTATGGAAAAATTAATCACAACCACTCATGTAAATTGGATTTACCGTGTAAAATTTGTGGTTTCCTTTCCAATTTTATATACCCTATGTATTGATAGGGTGTTAAAATTAAGGGGACTATATAATTTAAAAATAGTAGGGTGTTTAAATTAAAGGAACCACAAAATTTAAAAGGGTTTATGACGTAAAATAAGAGAATAACTCAAGATATTAATATAAGTAATTGGACTATCAAGTTTTCGTTTATTAATTAAACATAATTTTGAATAAATTTAAGATAAAAGTCATAAAAGAAGAATATGATAAATTATAAGGGTAAAGAATAATTAATAAGCTATTAGTGAAACAGTAATATCAAGTCTTTATACATCCGAAGTGATTATTTGATTTTTAAATGACGAAAAATATCCTTAAATAAAATGCAATAAATCGGAATGGTAAATGATAAGCTATGGATCAAAGGGTAACATACTAATATTACATTTTTTTATATGTAAAATGATCCATTTAATTTTGAATGATGGACAAAACTCTCTGTTAAAATCGGCAAAAATTCTCATATGTAAGAAGGGTTGGGTGGGGTACATGGTTTTAAATGTCGTGAAGAATCGAAGTATACGTGTCATCATATCCCACAATGATACTTTACAAAACAAATAATTTTATTAATCTTGTGTGACAAACTATAATTCTTCTCAAAAGTGTGGAATTCGACATTCCAAAAAGTAATGGAGTACTACACTCCCACTATTTTTTAATATTGTTCCCTCTTTTTTCATTAATGCGTTATACTTCATCCGTCCCACAGCAAGGTCTCTTTTTTCTATTTTGGTCGTCCCACTCAAAGGGTCCCCTTTTCTTTTTTACACATATGTGATCCACTCATCCCCTCTAATACAATTAAAACATGTGGTCCATACTCCCACTAATACAACTACCCACTACACATTAAATAATAATATTCCTTAATTCACGTGCCAAAAAGCAAAATTACCCTTGCCGTGGGACGGAGAGAGTATATCATTACTCACACTTCTCAAAAAAAAGAAATATATATCATTTTAATTTGAAACCTCAAAAATATATATTAATTTAAAAAAATTTCAACATTTTTTCCACACATAACATACTAAAATTTTAATATTTATTACCCAAAACACAAAATTGCCCCCAAATATTGATTATAGTCAAAATTTAATCTACAGTAAAGAAGAATATTGTTCAATAAATTAATCAAACTGTGAATTTCAGGTAATTAATTAAAATCCCTTCTGAACTTTTTGTAGTAGCCAATAAAGATTGCGGTTTGTAATGAATTGAGTTAGGCCTAATAGGCCTAGTACGAGGTTGCTACGAAGAGGCAATGAATAGAGGGAGGACAATAGGACATACTGATACAACTGCCCCTCTTCATTGTTGCCTTCGTACCAAACCCTTAAAAAAAAAAACAAACAAAAAACTCATGAGTATAACATTTTTTTATATTCATTTTAATTAATAAACACATTATTTTTGAAATGATGGATTTAAATATAAAGGTTAGTAATGTTTGACTACACTCCCTCCATGTCAAGTTGATTTTTGTTTTTTATACGGAGATTAAGATATATAATATTTTAATGTATAGTGAGGTGAGAGAAATAATATTTAATGTAAAGTAAGTAGTTGTATTAGTGTTGTGTGTATGCCCTACATGTAATAATTAATTGTTTGGTATGAGTCTAATATGACAAAAAATGAAATGTAAATCTTAATTTGGGACAACTCAAAATAAAAAACTTAAACTTTAAAGCGGAGACAGAAGGAATATTTTTTTCCCGCAAATATTAAAAGTATACATTTTTATACTAAAAAATAACATTCAACAATAAGAATATAACATTAAAATCGAGTTGGACTTGGAAACGTGGACCTTGATTCTTGTGCCCAGTCACACATGAGACATTGCTTCTTTTTTTATTCTTTCATATTTATTTATAATTTTTATTGTTGAGAAAAAAAATAATAATAAAAGGAATAACCCTCGAATTTTGTAGAAAAATACTTGTTTTCGAGGTTTAAGTCGTAAGAGGCGAATGCTAAATTTTATTTTAAAACAAAATTGATAGCATTCGATGGTTGAAATAAACTTTTATGGTAAAAAATTCCTTTGGAAAGAATATGTCGAAATTTAAATAAAGTAATGCGATGTTTTATTTAAAATTATTTTTTTTATTGAGAGTATAATCGGTAATTAATATACAATATAA
The DNA here is from genome assembly GCA_023678885.1 of Pogostemon cablin. NCBI lineage: Eukaryota > Viridiplantae > Streptophyta > Magnoliopsida > Lamiales > Lamiaceae > Pogostemon > Pogostemon cablin. The sequence goes on along the minus strand of CM042978.1, from coordinate 15,651,651 downwards.
TTAAGCAGAAATGAGATTTTAAAAAGGTTTGAGTAAAAAAAAGTTTGACATTCAAATTTGGGTAATATAAATTAGGGTAAAATTTTTATATACCTTAATATATATTATAACAACTTTTTTTTAATGACCCATCTTTAGTAGTAAATGAATGCTAAAATGATACAAATACCCTTGACTCGATTTAAAAAAATTTAATTGAGTCATAGATATGTACAACCGAGTCAAAATATTTACAATCGAATCATAAAAATATGTACAATCAGTGACGGTCGCAGGATTTGTAACGAGGGAGCCCAAATAATAATACGAAGTATAATGTATGAGTTGATATTATATATTTTTTTTATGTACACTAAAAATAAATTCAAAAAAGAAAATAGTGGAAAGTATAAAAGAATGTGTGAGAAGTAAAAATAATGAAAATGGTAAAAGAAAATGGTAAAAGAAAATGGTGAAACTGTGGAAAGAATAAGGAAAATAATGAAAATGGTAAAACTGTGGAAAGTAAGGAAATAAAAAAAAAAAAAAAAAAAGATCTATTAATCTCCTCCCAATTGTTATTCCACTTTGCCACTTCACTACTTCTATCAAACTATTACATGTGTAGTAAAAATATTTAGAATCTCACGGGCCAGTGCCCCCCTTACCCAAAAAGTAGGTCCGACACTGTGTACAATCGAGTCATAAGTATGCATAATTGAATAATAAATATGTATAATCGAATCATTTATTCTAACTGAGTCAAGATTATTTTTTAAAATTTGACATTTTATTAAATATCCTTAAAAAGTGTAAAAAAGGAGCACATTTACCGGGGTATTTAATTATATATTTTAGTCATTTTATTTTTTTTGTTTATCAAAATATAGACATTTCTAAAGTGGTTAACAATGTAAGTGAAATCGCTCTTTGCAGGAGAGAGTACTTTGCTAATGTGGTGTTTGTCTGAAATTATAAAAAAAAGTCGCTCTACATATAGGCGACTATACTGAGAACATGTACTAATCACTAGGAAATGCTGAGTACAGCACGCGACAAATGGAGTTGCTAAGGCAGGGGCGGTCCTATTTCCCACAACATTTTACAAAAACGTCGACTCTGATTCCCACAACTTTTCAGAAAAAATATATTGGCTAAAACCACACAAAAAAGAAAACGTAGAAATGATCACAATACCTTCATATTGTTTTAATAGGTGTGTGGTTTGTATGATCTTCATAAAAGTCGTCTATACGTAAAAGACGCCCATAAACAACTTCTTCCTAATTCTGCCGGTGTAGTATCACGTCACCAAAGTCTCTCATGTTCATGTTATAGGCGACTTCACTTATAATGTCAACAATTCTCAAAACTATTATAATGTATTAAATGAAAATAAAAAAACTATAACATAAAATTAAATATCCCACAGTTACCCATTTCCTCTACAAATTATATCCCTCGAAAATATAATATTAATACAAAAGTTGGAATCGCTCACGCCTCTACATTCCGGCCCGACAGAGTGGTGAGAGGATTAGGGCTGGGGAAAAATACTGAAATTTCGGTATATCGCCCTTACCATAACGAAAAATACCGATTTTACTGAAACTTTAGGTATGTCAAAATTTTTGATAAGATATGATACCGTATTGAAAATTTTGGTACAATAAAGGTATATAAATTATCAATACTAATACGTACCACACCTACATGATATATGCAATTATAATTATTATTTATATGGAGTATTATTTAAGAGATTAAATCTAAAATTCTACATAGATTTTATAATCATAAATGGTGATAAAGTTGGATTGACTTTCATGATATTTTGTACTTCTTTCTTAATTATGTAGTTCTATTCTATATGAAATTTAAAAAGTGTTGATTTCATAAGTTCCATATGGTTCTTTTGTAGATCTATTTGATACTACTATTTAATTTGGTCATTTGTGGATTGTCGTATATTTTTCTTGGAGTATTATGAATTTGTTATCTAGCTATTAGAATTTGTTTTATAGCTATCTTTCACTTTTCTAGTACAGTTTTTTATTAGGTATACTGAATTTCAGGTGTATAACGATATATCAAACTATCTGCATAAGACGGTACATACCGATATTTTAGGTATGATATGCTATACCGAAATATCGGTAAATAAAAGGTATATTGTTTTCCTATACCGAAATATCGGTATATCAAATTCTGGTATACTAAAAGTTTAGGTAAGGTAACTGTATGATTTTTTATATAGCGAAAATTTCGGTACAGTATTTGATATGACGAAAAAATTTTGGTATGTCATACCGTCCACCCCTAGAGAGGATAATTATGGTGACTCAATTGATCACACAATGAACTCCTCATTTTGAGAGGTTGTTCTCATACTGCACACAAAGAGCCCCTTATTTTGAGAGGTTGTTTCCATACTACGGCCAGGGGCGGCCCTGGGGTGGTGCCGGAGGTGCCGCCGCACAGGGCCCCACCTCAACGAGGGCCCCTAATTTTTCTTTATACATATGTATATATATTTTAGTCTATATATTTTAAAGTTAATTAATGTATTAAATTTTTTGTTGGCTCATTTGGCTTCAAGCCTCTTTTGTTTTGCCTCCCACACAGGATCGAATCCTGGAAGGAAACTATTACTGAATTTTTGCTCGCAATTTATTTATTCTCTATATCAGCAATTAATCTGCTAGTTGCGGAACCGCAATTTGTTCTCCTAATTAGCAATTCCAATTAATCTGCCACTTTTATAAAAAAAAAATCTTTATTTCTTTTTTAATCTTTTAAAATCGTCATTTTCTTTTCTTAATTATTTTCAATTCATTATGAGCAAAACCTTTATTTTTTTTCTTAAATCTTTATTTTCTTTCTCTAATCTTTTCTTAAATCTTTATTTTCGGTTGGTGAGCAAAAAGTTTTGGCAACATCTTTTGAGAAGAATCGTTCATCGTTATTCTTTTCAAATAAGATATTTTAATTTTAAAATAGCACTTTTTACTCTATGTATTTTTCTATTCAAATTTGTTTTATGATTTCATTGAATTGATTTTATTTTATAAATTATTTTTAATAGTTAATTGATAATTTGAGATGCCTCCCCATCGAAAATACCCATCATAAGAAAAAGAAGAAAGAAAAGGAAATTATTAAAACTTAAAGAGGAGCTATAGATAAATTTTTTGTTACGTTAAAACAAAATAGTTTATCACTTAAAGATTAAAAAGAACAAATTGATACATAGCAAGAAAAAAATCTAGATAATTTATGCTTTGAATAAAAATAAGAGGCCCAAACATAATTTTACATCGGGCCCCTCAAATTCCTGGGCGGGCCCTGACTACGGCGGTGGGATTCAATGCTTGATCACTAAAATAAGATGTTATCTCTTTCTCAAAAAATGGTGTACCCCATCATTAGGGGCCCCCACCGCCCCTGCCCTGGGGATTGGTAGAGGAGGTAAATCACAGGATGTGCCTCAAGTGGCTTATAGAGAGGACTCACTGTTAAACTTGTGCTTGCAAGGGGCCAAATCCATGCCAAAGGCAGGATTCGAACCCCACCCTGCAGCAACCAAACTCAGTTGGAAAGTATTTCCACCCTCCCCTCTACTACTTGAGCTATGCCCTGGGGTTTAGGGTTTTAGGTTTAGGGTTTAGGGTGTTTAAGGGGATATGAGGAGTGGCCATAACTCGCAATTAAAATATGCGAGATGGGTGCGCCGCCCAAGCCTGGTTACGACATTAGGGCACTCTTTAACCTATCTGATCCCTTATGTTGCCACTAGTTAAAATAGTCATTAAAGAATTTATTTATATTTTTAAATAAATTTTAATGTATATACTGATTTAACTATTAATATGAAAATATTAACTGGAGAAAGCAGAATAAAACTAGTGACCATAACAGACTTTGTGTAGCCACACGTTTATGATATTTGGATAAATACGTTTATGATACATGTCTATTTTGGAAAAATATTCTTCACATGTATATTTTTTAATCTTCAAAGTATATGGACATGTACATCTTTTTATTTATTAGTGTTTATATTAGCGTAGTGGATAATGAAAATTTAACAAACAAATATTTATCTCTTTCTCTTTGACCAGTTGAGTTGTCCATAGAGTCTCTCTAAAAATATATCACAACGTACTAATGCATGTTACTTTGGCTGCTTCTCTCTCAAATTAAATTTTTATTTCTATCCTCAACGGAAAACGACGCCTGAAAAGTTGAAGGCAATCACGAGACTCCAATCACCGACCTCTTGTCCAAGAAAATATGTTCCCTATGTAGTATAACAATTACAATTCATCATTATTTTTTTTCTATTTCATGAATAATTGAATGAGCATGTTGTGAATAGGGTTTACACGTGACCAATATATTTTAAAATTACTTTTTCATACATATAAAAAAATTAAACCATAAAATAGGTGCGCACAATTTGAAAAGTAATTTTTTTTCATTTTAAAGGGTAGTGGTTAATTTTTTTTTAAAAGTAATTTTTCATATATTAATAAATAATCAGGTAAATAAAGTTCACATACGAACCCGATTCATGCCAATATTTCCATGGCATAATTCATCTCAACTTTTCCGTCATAACAATTTTAATTGTCGTTCACTTCTTTAATTAGTACTAATGTCGTCGTGTTTGATTTTTTTATTCATTTTTATTAGAGTAATGGGTGTACCTCTTGGAGAAGAATAAAAACAAGGGTTATTATTATTATTATTATTATTATTATTATTATTATTATTATTATTATTATTATTATTATTATTATTATTATTTTAGAACATAAGACATTAGAACTTGAGGTTTGATTTTTTTTTAAAATCAATATAGGATGTGAAATTGAAAGAGGTAACGGAACTATAGATTAAAGATTTGGAGCTTATATTAACTATAATGATGGTATAGCACCCTGCCACCCTCATTATTTCCTATGTGTGTCTACACTTGTTTATTTTATTTTATTTTATTTTACCCTTTTGAGTGTTCATCCCAAAGTGTATCAATTTCTTTTTATATACATGAAATCAACACACATTACTAATATAATTGGAGTCCAAACACTTTATTAATACAACTATTATTCACTACACATTAAATAATATATACTTCATTAATACAATTATTATTCACTACACATTAAATAAATTAATGCATTAAAAACAAATGAGATTCTGGCTGGGAGGGAAGGAATATTATTTAATTATTGGTGAGATATGAAGGTGTATAAATGCATACTATATATCAGTAGGACTTAATTAGATAGTAGATTAGAGAGAAGAAAGGGAAAAGAGAAATGCCATCCATTAATATTAGTTTGAGGGTTGAAGATGAGTTCCACACATCTCTTCAGGTAAATTGTTCATAACTCTACATTACATCTAGAAGTAATGAATAGGTATCTGAGGAATTTAAATTGCAGGAGCTGAGGGCCATAGGGTCTCAACTTTATGAAGCTGCCCATTATTCTGAAACTACTTTCCTCTCTGCCTCTGCACATCATAAGAGAATGTACCCTCTATTATCCTTTACTTTTATAATTTTTAATTACTAGCCTAATTTTTGTTTCATCTGCATACCCCCAACTTAATTTTCTTTGGCAAAAACTTGTGTGCCTCCGGGGACACACCATGCCCCCATGAGAACACAACCCTCTCCCTCTATATGTAAGCACAATTTCGTAAACAATTAATTTATTAATTGTCATGGATCTTAGATCATCATGATTTTCACACCTCATCAACATGATTAGAAGACTTACCTTGAGACGCCATTAATGGCAGTCCTCCTGATACGTTCCTACGAATTGCGCCGGGAACTAGTTTCTCTCTCTTCACCCCTTTCTTTATGGCACAGTACGTAAGACTTAATGTGATAGATAATTCATAAAACTGTGTCTCTTTATAGGTGGAGAGAGGACCAGGTCGGATATTAAATCTTTATCAAATCACATTCTATCGATGTGATTGTTATCCATAAATATATATGATCTTATTTATCTCATATATATTATTTATTTAAAACATATATTTATTTAAGATATTTGATCATAATAAATATCTTATTTATATAATTATTAATGGCACTAGGCCATAATAATCTTACATTCTCCCACTTGGCCGAGTGACAGAATTAAACATTAAACGTAAGGGGTTAAATAATTTGTATAATGTGTGCGATATAAGATAAAAATAATTGGTCAACTCATAATATCAATATTAAGTATAGACTAACACAAGTCATGGCGGCTCTATATCATTTACTCGACATAGTTCCTTCCATGTACTATGATATTAACTTTATACTCAACGTGACTTATCAACCTAAGGATCAATAATGGTCCACATAAGTATCTCAATTCGAGATAAAATCTTGTTTGATTAATGTCAACATTCATGTATACTAAAATGACAAAACAAGATATATTAATTAGAAACAAAACATAATGAGTTCTTAATGTCAATTCTTCATCATAAGTTTGTTACAACTTTTCAATGATCTTATATTCACGTACATTCAATGAATATCTTTAGAGAAGATCATTTGCGTAACAGATCCGAAATCATAAGGTTGATGCCATTATGCTCAATTGACATCTTTGTTTCTAAAGTTCTTCTTAACGATAAATACTTTTATTTCATATGTTTTAGTAACTTTTGAATATCTATCGTTTTAGAGAAGAATAATGCAACGGAATAATCATAATAAGTTTTCAGCAACATGACATTATTGTCAACTTATTTCAAGTCCTAAAATTAAGTTCCACATTCAATATACTTAAATTGTAGGTTCAAATTATGCCACAAGTTAACTTTAATAGTGAATGTAGTTTTCAAAAAACTTCTTCACACTTTTGCATGACACAATATCTCTGACTAAAAAATATAAAAGTCGAAGTGAATTTCTTGCATCATATAATCATATTAATCTGAATAAATAAGCATGGGTGCTTCATTTCATATAAATACACCATAATATTTCCTTATGCAATATTATTGTCATTCATTTATGAATCACTTCAATAATAATGACCAAGCATTTTAACAGCAAGGCTGATATTTGGTTTTCATACAATTTTGTATATTTTAAGTTACTAATAACATATGCATAAGGAATATTATAGTGCGTTTCAATTCATTATTACATAAGATTGAACTTATAATCTCCCTTCCGGATTGGAACGTGCTTTACAAACATCTTTCCATCCATAATCTTAATTTAACTTTAATAACATATACTTATTGAGACATCGTAATCTTTGTGATATGTACTGAAATATTTCTATCTCAATCACATAAGTTGTCTTATCATATATTTCATTTCAAAGTTCTTTGAGAGAAATAATTTATTGGTTTCACATAATAAACCAAGATCATCATTTGCAAGTAAGTTTATCATCAACATATGGAATTAATGTACTCCCACTGATTTTCAGATATTTACATCGATTTACGATATTTTCTTTAAATTTAAAACATATCATGAAAGGAAAGCATACTTAAGTTCGTATGTTGATTCTTTAAGTTTACACGCCATGTGATATTTTCCTTCAATGGAAATTTTTTTAAGTTGATCCATTTAAATTCTTATACCAAATCACCATTTAAAAAAGCAGGCATAACATTTATTTGGTGTAACTTTAAGTCATAATGAGTTACAAAGCCATGATAATTCTAATGGAGTCCTGTATAGAAATAACTCGTTGTATTTCTTTACAATTATGCCATATTTTTGAGTAAATCTTTAGCAACAACTCTAGTTTTATATCTTTTGATATTGTCATATGTTCACTCTTGATCATAAAGATACATATGTATCCAATTCTTTTATACCTTTCTGGCAATTCTTATAGGATATAAACTTCATTATGAGTCATTGATTTCAACTCGTCTTTCATAGCATTTACTCATTTTATAGAATTAGTATTTTCCATGACTTATTCCAAAACTAGAATTTTATAATGTCAAATTTTAGCCCATTTTATTATACCACATATGCAATCGTTAGAAATAGCAGATATGTTTTCCTTAAGACATTCTTAATGCTATTTGACGTGATATATCTAATGAAAGCTCATTGACCATTGATTTAGTAAAATCAAATTCATTAAGTGAGTAGAATAATTTATATGTTGTCCTTGAAAGTTGTTTGACTATTCGACAACTATATAATAACTTTAGAAGAAGTTTTAGATAAATATATTTTACCAAACTTCTTCAATAACCACATTTCATGGTTTCATACCCCCACTCATTTTACAATTCTTAATGAATTTGACATTTCAATTTTAAAATTTTCGTACTATGGTTAAGACCATAAAATCCATACCCTTTAGACTTGGATAATTTATAAAGAAATAACATAAGTTTCTTATATCCAATTTCTTTTCATGTGGTTGTAAAACATAGTCCCTCCCGGGTAAATTTAAAATATGCAACTGCCTAAGATCGAGTTTTCTACCAATTCACAGTTCATAAGGTGTTTTGAAAACTTCTTTACTAGAAACTCGATCATCAAGTAATTGACAGTTTTAAGTGCATATATCCATAAGTTATAGGTATAGATTAATCATTCAACATGGTTCTAACCATATTCAATAAAGTACGATTATATCATTCTGCAACAACAATATATTTTTTGTGTGCAATATTAAGTATAAATGTCAGTTTTTCTTGTAATATAGTGATTGAGCATGATAATTCATCATACTTTCCATAAAATTCATCACTTCTTCACATCATTGTAATATTCACTTTTCTATCTAATTTTCTCAACATCATTAATAAATGCTTATCGAGTATTTATAGAATGAGAATTTTCTTGCAAAGATAAATATAATCATAATGTGAAAAATTAAAATTAAAATTAAAAAATGATGGAATATTATTATTCCTTTAAGAAGGGTATTATCATAAGATTCACATTTAGCGGTGTAAACTATTATAAAAAGTTGTGTAGTTATCGTAACTCTATTCTTTGTGTATTTTATTTGCTTTTCTTTAATGCAATTCACACAAATATCAAGATCAGTAAAAACCTATATCATGAAAGGCTTTATTCTTAATTAATCTTTTTGGAATAATTCTTTTGGAAAGTTACCCCAAACATTAAAGCCACGTTTAGTTCAAACTTCATTACTTTTAAACGAACATAATATTTAAATTTTAAATTGTTTCTTAAACCCTCTTTCTTTTTGGACCATCATTAATTTAAGAATTACGTGAATTTAATTCACATTCCATTTGTCTTTCATGGTGTTATGATTTATTAGGAATAGATCATACTTAGAAGGTAGTGAATTTGTAAACTACACGTTCATTATGGAAGGCTTTAATCTTGTTGCAATATTTGTTATCTTTAATGATAAGTTCATGTATGCCGTGAGAATCATCAAACTTTATGGTGGTTAAAGATAGTCATTAATATCTCGTCAAGAGATTTATTAGTAATTTAGGTATTATAAACTTAATACTTGGTCACGTTCATTCGCATAAATATTAGGCTAAAAATGTTTGATCTAACTCAAACATTATAGTCAGATTACTAAGCTTTATTGCTAGTACAAGCAAAGAAGCAATTTATTTTAAAGTGATAAATAATATTCAAAACACTTTGGTGAAATTAGATTTATTCACACTATAATCCATTTTGTAATGGAACAGACGCATCATGCGAAAAGAGACTAAATAATATAGGTAATTTTAAGAATAAGAATAATATAATTTATTCCTATAAATACCTTAAGTAATTTAACAACAGATTCAGGATCGATTGCAATAAATGTATATTGAAGTTCTTCTTTGGGCGATACAACAATATATCATCATAATCATAATGATGCTTGCATATTTAACATAATTTGATAATTAAATATTTTTCATTAAAACTATTTTGTCATATTTGGACATACAAAACATTTGTCATAATATATTAATTATCATTTTATCACATTCATATTGATGAATTATAAAGACTAACTATCACCTTTGGGTGAATTTAAAGTCTTATAATTATGAAATTTTTAATAGCCCATATAATAATTCCTCATTCAAGCATCACATAAATATGAGAAATTAAAATTTTATTATACGATTTATCATTTTAATCTTTCAGGTCAGACCACTTTGGTGATTAATAGACCAATATTAAATAAATTCAAATCGTAAAATCATCCATTATAATCTTATCAAAGATTCTCATAATAGATTATATTCAAAAGCTGAGTAATAACTAAATCATTATTTAATAAACATTCATAAATCACAGTCAAACATACCTAACATAAGTGAGATATTCTAATATCATATATCCCAAAATAACTTTAATTATTATCAAAATAATATAAGTCATAAACATTAGTGATGGATTGATTTCATTAACATTATTAAATCACTTTAGTTGGGAAGTTACAATTATGTTAATAATTGGACATTAAAATGTGACACTCAAGTCATACGAATTAGGCAGATTGTTTTATTGACTGTAATTAGTTGTGATAATCAGCCACTCCCAAAATTAAAGGGAGTCACGTAATTTTATATTAAAATTTTCATTAAAATCTCATGACATAATTAACTTCCATAATTAAAGGGAGTCACGTAACTTTATATTTAAAATCTCATGCTGACATAATTAACTCTCATAATCAATTTTTAATAGTTCAGTCAAAAAAACTAAATAGAGCAGTTATTATTTTTGTCATACAACATCAATTTATCACAATCAATTATATATGGTATAATAAATTCATATTATATCAATAATATGTATAAATACACGATACTGTTAATTAATATCAGAATTCTTCAAAATAAGTAATCATCATATTCTAATTAAATATGACATTACTACTTTATCATAATATTATCACAATTAATTATACATGGTATAATAAATTCATATATATCAATAATATGTATGTTTAAATATTATGATACTGTTAATTAATATCAGAATTCTTCAAAATAAGTAATCATCATATTCTAATTAAATATGACTGTGATACCCGAGCTTCTCACTACTCATGTGTCAATATAATTTAATTTGTGTTATGTGCATTTTATAATTATATGATTATTATGTGGCAATTATGTGATAATAATAATTGTTTCTACATTTTATTTATCGTTATATTTTATTTGAGACATACGTGATAAACATGGTGACAATATGTGAATATATGGGTGTATAAATATTTACGTGCATTAATTTGGATATATGAGTAAATTATTTAATGTTTATAAATACATTTTTCTTAATTATTAAGTATCGCATGTGTTCTCGTAATAATAATAGTGCTAAGAAAATGTACACGTATGGGTATTAATTTATAAATGTATTATATCTTAACTATTAAGTATTGCACGTATATTCGTAATGAATAATAATAATCTAGTACTTACTATTAATAGTAAGTATAACAATAATAATAATAATTTAACGAAACTACTATGTTTCTTAATTAGTTGCCCCTGTTTAGAGTATACGTGGCTTTATTACCACACTCCACATTCAATAACATGCAACCACATATTATAAAAAAAAAAAAAAATTATTTATTATTAATTTAGGATATGGGTGATTGGTGGTGTAGCCTCCAAGCCTTACCAACCTATATATAAACACACTAGTTAACCTCTCGGAGAAAGGAGCAACAGTTCGAAAAAAAAAGGGGGCTAGAGAGAGAAGAGAGAGGAAGGAGTGAGAAAGGAGATTGTGTCGAAACGTGCATGTCGGAGCGAATTAGTTACAGTTCTTTACGGGGTTTATATTATTGTCGGAATCCAGGTAAGTAGAGATCCAACTACAATGCGTAAACATGATGTTTGTGAATTATTTGTAATTAATATGTGATAATTATGTTATGGATTATTTGTAATCAATTTAATTACAACATGAATTATTTGAATTAATTTGTTATACAAGTTGTGGATCTATGTGATTTGAAATAATATTATTGTTCTATATAGATCTGTGTGATTGGAAACTATTGAAAATATATTTGTATGGCTTGAGAAGATATTGGTTATAAGAATATGTGGGATCCAAGATTAAGTTGTTATTCCAAAAAGAGATCTGTGGGATCCAAGGTGAAGTGGTTATTCTATAAATGGATCTATGTGATTGATGTGAAGTTGTTATTTCAGAAGTGGATTTGTGTGAATTGAAATTAATTTGTGGCTTTATTGTGATTAAATGTTGATATTGATATTGTAAATGGTTTATGATGCACATTTAATTGTTTTGGGTGCATACCATGCATAAACATGAAAAGTATTTTTCCTCAAAATTAATAAGATACTAATGGTGTGTGCGGCCACTATATATGCATCTCTGTCAGGGTTCGGAAAAATCGTTCCCGACATTTTTATTAGGGGTTCGGAAAAATCGTCCCCACCACTTTGCCAGAGTTCGGAAAAATCGTTCTCGGCACTATTTTCGGGGTTCGGAAAAATCGTCCCCATTGAGCTCATTTGGGGTGCATATCATAAGTGTGTCGTGGGGATCCCGCAACGTGAACAGTTTTCAAAATAAAATAGATCAATTAGAAAAAATTAGGAAATAGGCGATAGAGAACTAAATTCATTTTCATGCACTGACATGCATGATTTCTAATTACTGAGATTTTTATCTCACTAGTTTATGCATTGTAGGTGAGCCTGTTGATGATTGAGTTTGTGATGTGACTGTGCAAGCTGTGGAGCTCCTTCAAGGTTTGAGCGGATGTACATAGATGACGACCTGTTGGGCTAGGCCGTGGGTTTATTTTATTTCCGCTGATGTTTTGGTGTGTAATATAATAAGTATTGTCGCGAGTTTGTCTGGTTTGAAGTGATGTCAGAAATCAGTATGTACGTTGAACTGGTGTGATGGTTTTGATTATAAACATATTATGTAAAAAAAAATTTATATGCAGGTTTTTTATAATGATGATGTTTATGTTAAATAGTATTTGAATTATAAGTTATGTAAGGTGGGTCGTGTCAGAGTGGTATCAGAGCCAGGTTTGGGTCCTGCAGACTGTCTATGTACATGAACTCATTCTTTGGGAGCGCAGCTTTGCAAGTAAGTGTTATTTTTATTCTGTGTTGTTATGTGTCTTATAAATTATATTGGCTATGTGATATAGGAAGTGTAATTAGTAGACAAAATGGTAAGAGCTACAGGTGAAGGTTCTGAAGGGGATAGGACTGTTGAGCAAGCAGCACCTCCTGAAGGGAATAATCGTGATGCGGTCATTACTCGACTAATGGAACTAGTTGAGCGTCAGTCCCAACAGATACAACAACTGATTCAGCAGAGAGATGTGGGTGGACAACCAGAGGGTAATGCAAACCAAGATAGACGTCAAGTAGAACGTGTGGAAATGGTTTGTGAGAGGTTTCGAAAGCTGAGCCCTCCAATATTTGAGGACGCAGCAGACCCCACAGATGCAGAGGATTGGTTACGCACGGTGGAAAATATGTTTCAATACAGTAGAATTCCAGATGGGGATAGAGTGCTATGTGCTTCTTTCATGTTACGAGGAAGTGCAGGCCACTGGTGGGATACAATTAAAAGTATCGAGGATGTCACGACTATGACATGGGAAAGGTTCAAGGAGCTTTTCAGAAACAAGTACTTTACGGCACCAGTGAGAGCCATGAAGATGAACGAGTTCATACAGTTGAGGCAAGGTGGCATGTCAGTCACAGATTATCTTCGTAAGTTTGAGCAGTTGTCGAGGTTTGCTGAGCATATGGTGAGTACGGAGGCACTGAAAGTGGAGAGATTTGTGGAAGGCTTAAGGCCTGAACTTTACAGAGATGTGAGTATGGCGGGACTGCATGGAGCAACATATTCACAAGTTGTAGAAAGAGCTCAAATTGCTGAGCAAGCGGAGATGAGGATTAGACAAGCGCAGGCTATCAGACCTCAATTTCAGCAGAAACCAATGCAGCAGTTTGGGAGAGTTGATAAGAGGCCGATGCCATTTCAGAGGCAGAATTCAAATGTTCAAGTGGAGCAAGGACAGAGACGAGGAGAACCCAACAAGCGTCCTAAATTCGATCAGGGTAAAGTGCCACCGGCGCCGCGACTACCTATATGTCCTAATTGTCTTAGATCACATGGTGGGGAGTGTCAAATTCCTCCGAGAACGTGTTACACATGCGGGGAGAAAGGACATGTGACTACTACTTGTCCTAAGAAAGGGAAGCAGACACAGCAGGGAAGAGCTCCAGCGAGGGTGTATACTTTGACGCGAGAGGAGGCAGACGCGAATCCCTCAGTTGTCACGGGTAAGTTCTCTATTTTTGGCACTTCTACATATGTGCTATTTGATTCTGGAGCAACACATTCATTTGTATCCACTGAGTATGTGAAAAAGTTGGGTGGAACACCTAACTTGATAGAAGCTAATTATGAGGTGATGATACCTTCTGGTGAGTCAAAGCAAACTAATCAACTTCTTCAAGGTTGTGTTATTCCTATTGAAGGAAGAAGACTCCTCGCTAATTTGATTGTGTTAAGTATGAATGATTATGATATCATATTGGGCATGGATTGGCTGTCAAAATATGGTGCTACAATAGATTGTCAGAAGAAGAGTATCACTTTTCAGCCAGTGAAAGGAGAACCGTTCACTTTTGTTGGAATCAAGAAAAGCTTTCGATTTCCGATGATATCAGCAGCAAAAGCACAGCGGTTGTTGGAAAGTGGTTGTGAGGGGTATCTGGTGAGTGTAATGAATGTTGAGGGACAACGATGTCCAGTTCTTGATAGTGTACCAGTAGTTCGGGAATATCTGGAAGTATTTCCAGATGATCTTCCAGGTTTGCCACCAGAGCGAGAAATAGAGTTTGTTATTGAGTTACAACCAGGAACTGCTCCTATATCTAAAGCACCATACAGAATGGCACCAGCTGAACTGAAGGAATTGAAGATACAGTTACAAGAGTTGCTAGACAAAGGATTCATCCAACCTAGTTTCTCACCTTGGGGAGCACCAGTTCTGTTTGTTCGAAAGAAGGATGGCACATTGAGGATGTGCATTGATTATCGGGATCTCAACAAAGTTACGGTGAAGAATAAATATCCATTGCCTCGCATTGATGATCTGTTTGATCAGTTACAGGGTGCAGCTATCTTTTCGAAGATTGATTTGCGGTCGGGGTATCATCAGTTAAAGATAAAGAAGGAGGATATTCCAAAGACTGCATTCAGTACAAGGTACGGGCACTATGAGTTCTTAGTGATGCCGTTTGGATTAACAAATGCTCCTGCAGCATTTATGGATTTGATGAATAGAGTATTTCGGGAATTTCTCGATAAATTTGTGATTGTGTTTATCGATGACATTCTAATTTTCTCTAAGAATAAGGAGGATCATGCACTGCACTTGAGAAAGGTGTTAGAGATTCTGAAGGAGAGGCAGTTGTATGCGAAGTTCAAGAAGTGTGAGTTTTGGTTAGACCGAGTTGTTTTCTTGGGGCACGTAGTATCGGGAGAAGGAATTTCAGTGGATCCAGGTAAAGTTAAAGCAATCCATGATTGGCCACAACCCTCAAATCCCACTGAGGTTCGTAGCTTTCTTGGATTGGCGGGATATTATCGAAGGTTTGTTGAAGGATTTTCTAAGATTGCTTCACCATTAACACAGTTGACCAGGAAGAATGTGAAGTTCACATGGACGGAGGAACGTGAACAAAGTTTCCAAGAATTGAAGAGACGATTGACATCAGTACCTATCTTAACTATTCCTACGGAGACAGGAAACTTCAAAGTTTACAGTGATGCTTCAAAGAATGGTCTTGGGTGTGTATTGATGCAGAATGGAAAAGTGATAGCATATGCATCCAGACAGTTAAGGGAGTATGAGAAAAATTATCCAACTCATGATTTAGAGTTAGCTGCAGTGGTGTTTGCACTCAAGATATGGAGGCATTATCTGTATGGGGAACGTTGTGAAATCTATACAGATCATAAAAGTTTGAAGTACTTTTTCACTCAGAAAGAGTTAAATATGAGGCAAAGAAGATGGTTGGAATTGGTGAAGGATTATGATTGTGTTATCAATTATCATCCGGGAAAAGCCAATGTGGTTGCTGATGCATTGAGCCGAAAGGCAATACAGAGTGTAGCTGCTGTGATCGTAAATCAGAAACCAGAGTTGCTTGATTTGCAAATGATGGGTGTGGAGATCATTCAAGAAGGATCATTGGAAGCAAGGATGGCAGCTCTGACACTTCGACCAACTCTGATGGATAAGATTCAACAAAGCCAACAGGAGGATAAATTGTTTGACAAAATAAAGAATGATATCAGCTCTGGAAAGTCTTCTGACTTCCAATTAGGAGATGATGGCGTGATTCGTTATGGAGGTCGATTGTGTCTACCCAAAGTGAATGATATTCGAAAAGAAGTGATGATAGAAGCTCATTCAACACCCTACTCTGTACATCCAGGAGCTACTAAGATGTATAGAGATTTGAAGGCACATTATTGGTGGCCAGGGATGAAGAGAGATGTTGCTCGATATGTGGAGCAATGTTTGACTTGTCAGCAAGTCAAAGCCGAGCATCAGAGACCAGCAGGAACTTTGCAGCCTTTATTTATTCCAGAATGGAAGTGGGAGAATATCACGATGGATTTTGTTATCGGGCTACCGAAGACAGTGAAAGGTCACGATGCCATTTGGGTTATTGTGGATCGATTGACTAAGTCAGCTCATTTTCTTCCTATTAGCTCTACATATTCCATGGATCGTTATGTCCAACTATATATACAAGAGATTATCAGACTCCATGGAGTACCACTTACCATTGTGTCAGACAGAGATACGAGATTCTTATCTGCTTTCTGGAAGAGTTTACATAAGGCGTTGGGGACACAGTTATCTTTCAGTACAACATTCCATCCACAGACAGATGGTCAATCAGAGCGTACAATACAAATCTTGGAGGATATGCTCAGAGCGTGTGTGTTGGATTTTCAAGGTCAGTGGAGTAAATTTTTGCCTTTGATAGAGTTCTCGTACAATAACAGTTATCAGTCTACTATCGGGATGGCTCCATATGAAGCATTATATGGGAGGAAGTGTAGATCTCCAGTACATTGGGATGAAGTTGGAGAGAGGAAACTTTTGGGTCCAGACTTGATTCGTGAAATGTCAGAAGCTGTTACCCATATACGAGAGAAGATGAAAGTTGCTCAAGATAGGCAAAAAAGTTATGCAGACAAACGGAGGAGAGAATTGGAATTTGAAGTGGGTGATCAGGTATTTTTGAAAGTATCTCCAATGAAGGGGATAATGAGGTTTGGAAGGAAAGGGAAACTCAGTCCAAGATATGTTGGTCCGTTCACTATCATTGAGAGAGTTGGCAGTGTTGCCTATAAATTGGAGTTACCAGCATCGATGTCTAGAGTACATGACGTGTTTCATGTATCTGTGTTGAGGAAGTATGTTCCAAATCCATCTCATGTTCTCAGACAGGAACCAGTTGAGTTGAAAGAAGATTTGAGTTATGAGGAAGTACCAGTTGAGATCTTGTGGCGAGAAGTGAAGAAGCTCAGAAATAAAGAAATACCATTAGTAAAGGTATTATGGAGGAATCAACTAGTTGAGGAGGCTACTTGGGAAAGAGAGGATGAGATGATGGCTAAATATCCAGATCTCTTCAGGTAAGTAAATTTCGAGGACGAAATTTTTATAAGTTGGGGAGGATGTGATACCCGAGCTTCTCACTACTCATGTGTCAATATAATTTAATTTGTGTTATGTGCATTTTATAATTATATGATTATTATGTGGCAATTATGTGATAATAATAATTGTTTCTACATTTTATTTATCGTTATATTTTATTTGAGACATACGTGATAAACATGGTGACAATATGTGAATATATGGGTGTATAAATATTTACGTGCATTAATTTGGATATATGAGTAAATTATTTAATGTTTATAAATACATTTTTCTTAATTATTAAGTATCACATGTGTTCTCGTAATAATAATAGTGCTAAGAAAATGTACACGTATGGGTATTAATTTATAAATGTATTATATCTTAACTATTAAGTATTGCACGTATATTCGTAATGAATAATAATAATCTAGTACTTACTATTAATAGTAAGTATAACAATAATAATAATAATTTAACGAAACTACTATGTTTCTTAATTAGTTGCCCCTGTTTAGAGTATACGTGGCTTTATTACCACACTCCACATTCAATAACATGCAACCACATATTATAAAAAAAAAAAAAAAATTATTTATTATTAATTTAGGATATGGGTGATTGGTGGTGTAGCCTCTAAGCCTTACCAACCTATATATAAACACACTAGTTAACCTCTCGGAGAAAGGAGCAACAGTTCGAAAAAAAAAGGGGGCTAGAGAGAGAAGAGAGAGGAAGGAGTGAGAAAGGGGATTGTGTCGAAACGTGCATGTCGGAGCGAATTAGTTACAGTTCTTTACGGGGTTTATATTATTGTCGGAATCCAGGTAAGTAGAGATCCAACTACAATGCGTAAACATGCTGTTTGTAAATTATTTGTAATTAATATGTGATAATTATGTTATGGATTATTTGTAATCAATTTAATTACAACATGAATTATTTGAATTAATTTGTTATACAAGTTGTGGATCTATGTGATTTGAAATAATATTATTGTTCTATATAGATCTGTGTGATTGGAAACTATTGAAAATATATTTGTATGGCTTGAGAAGATATTGGTTATAAGAATATGTGGGATCCAAGATTAAGTTGTTATTCCAAAAAGAGATCTGTGGGATCCAAGGTGAAGTGGTTATTCTATAAATGGATCTATGTGATTGATGTGAAGTTGTTATTTCAGAAGTGGATTTGTGTGAATTGAAATTAATTTGTGGCTTTATTGTGATTAAATGTTGATATTGATATTGTAAATGGTTTATGATGCACATTTAATTGTTTTGGGTGCATACCATGCATAAACATGAAAAGTATTTTCCCTCAAAATTAATAAGATACTAATGGTGTGTGCGGCCACTATATATGCATCTCTGTCAGGGTTCGGAAAAATCGTTCCCGACATTTTTATTAGGGGTTCGGAAAAATCGTCCCCACCACTTTGCCAGAGTTCGGAAAAATCGTTCTCGGCACTATTTTTGGGGTTCGGAAAAATCGTCCCCATTGAGCTCATTTGGGGTGCATATCATAAGTGTGTCGTGGGGATCCCGCAACGTGAACAGTTTTCAAAATAAAATAGATCAATTAGAAAAAATTAGGAAATAGGCGATAGAGAACTAAATTCATTTTCATGCACTGACATGCATGATTTCTAATTACTGAGATTTTTATCTCACTAGTTTATGCATTGTAGGTGAGCCTGTTGATGATTGAGTTTGTGATGTGACTGTGCAAGCTGTGGAGCTCCTTCAAGGTTTTGAGCGGATGTACATAGATGACGACCTGTTGGGCTAGGCCGTGGGTTTATTTTATTTCCGCTGATGTTTTGGTGTGTAATATAATAAGTATTGTCGCAAGTTTGTCTGGTTTGAAGTGATGTCAGAAATCAGTATGTACGTTGAACTGGTGTGATGGTTTTGATTATAAACATATTATGTAAAAAAAAATTTATATGCAGGTTTTTTATAATGATGATGTTTATGTTAAATAGTATTTGAATTATAAGTTATGTAAGGTGGGTCGTGTCAATGACATTACTACTTTATCATAATATTTTTAACGGGATAGTGCTTAATTCCCAAAATAACTTTAATTATGATACGAGAATCAATTCCAACTAATTTCATAAACATAATTTCAACTAATTTTATAAACATAATTTCCCCCAAAATTCAATAATATGATTGAGATAAATACATCATCAATTTTCTCATGCAAATTGCAGCGGAAAAACATATATGCATGTTTTGATAATCTCATTCAATTAGTTATATGATAAGTGGATTCATTCAATCATATACAGATTCATAAAATATTAATTGATGAAAAATCATAAGATCCAAAATCATGCTCTGATACAATATGTAAGCATAATTTCGTAAACAATTAATTTATTAATTGACATGGATCTTAGATCTTCATAATTTTCACACCCCACGATTAGAAGACTTACTTTGAGACGCCATTAATGGCGGTCCTCCTGATTCGTTCCTATGAATTGCGCCGGGAACTAGTTTCTCTCTCCTCACCCCTTTCTTTATGGCACAGTGCGTAAGACTTAATGTGATAGATAATTCATAAAACTGTGTCTCTTTATAGGTGGAGAGAGGATCAGATCGGATATTAAATCTTTATCAAATCGCATTCTATCGATGTGATTGTTATCCATAAATATATATGACTTTATTTATTTTATATATTATTTATTTAAACCATATATTTATTTAAGATATTTGATCACAATAAATATCTTATTTATATAATTATTAATGACACTAGGTCATAATAATCTTACACTATATTCTATTTAACCTTGTGTATTACTAAAAGTTTAAATTGAAAGATATGGTGCCCCAGTGGCACAAGAGCCTCACTCTTTTTCTTTCCTTCTTGATTTTTTGGAATGTCTGCCTCCTTTAATTTAGAAAATTTTATATTGTTAGGTGGTGTTAGAACACCTTATTTTGAAATTTAGATATAGGTTCAATTGTCTATTTTAGGTTGTACTCAGTGAAAAAAATAATATGAGGTGTATTAGCATTTGGGTGTTTACAAAGGATTCGAGAGTATATGAATAAATACTGGAGCCTTTTATCAAATTTTAATACTTTTTTTCCATTTTCTATTCTTTTAGATCAGAAAATTATAAATATAAGCGGAACTCTCAATTTTAGTTCTTTATATTCTAAAGAATTTGGAACTTGTTAGAAATCTTTTGTAACAATGTATGCAACAACTTACACTGAACTTATCATGTGACAGCTTACACGCTTATTATAAATGCTAACTTCTAAAGCTTAACAAAAGATTTCTTAAAAATCCCCAAGTTGTTTAGAACATAAGGAACAATATTGGAAATCATCTTATTTAAAAGATTAAAATTGAAAAAATGATTAAAATGTATATATAATAAAAAAGGGGGGACAAATTTAGAATTGAAATATTGAGATGAATGATCACAGGACGAAATGTAATGCTCTCTCTGTCGCGTATTATATTGCATCATTCCTTTGTAAATTTGTCTCGTATTATCCTGCACAATTTCTTTGTAATTAAAGAAATGATGCAAGATAATGTGGGACAGATGGAGTAGTTTCTGTTTATTTATTTATTCCAAATTTTTGTTAGTGATTGTGAGTAGATATGTGCAGTGTGATGGAGAAGACGAAGAAGTGCATTCATCAATGTGACATGGTACTGCTGCTTGAATTTATTACTTCATTTTCAATCTATTTTTTCTATTAATTAATTAGGGGTTTGAAGTATACAAAATTATATATCAATTCAAGTTTTGATTGAGTTGCTATAAATTGATTAAATATGAGATGATATGTGATAAATTTAACTTTTGAATGGATAATTTTATATATTTCAAGTTCATAATTAATAAATAAAATAATGTAATTTCCGAATTCATAGAACTACCCATGCATTTGAAAATATTCCTACTTATTTTATTGTTTAAATTACAGAGAGTGGAAACATGGGAGAAATGGAGTGAAAAGTTAGCAGATGAATCAAGATTGTATTGGCCAACAACTTGTGATTCTCCAAGGCTTCACCCTCGCTATATATTACCTCGTACCATTTTATCTACTCATCACAATTTAATTAACACTAGTATAATAATTAATTGAAATGAATCCTTTTAATTAATGTGTCACGTTAATTATGCAGGTTTATCTCCAACAAATTTTGTTCAATCCGGGTATGATCTTTTCCTTTTTTCATTAAAAGAGAAAAAGAAAAAAATTAAAGACAAAAAAGGTGTGACACATTGTGAGACACTAAAAAGAAAAAAAATAAAAATTTATATCCGTAAAAATTTTAATTTCATTATTAAATTAATTTATAAGTGGATTAACAAAATTCGTTGATAAAATAGTAGTTAGTTACTTTTTACCAACGAAAATTTCAATCCATTGATGAATATTTATTTAATGATTTTAAATAACAACGTATATTATTTTGTTTTTAAAAATATTACAAATACATTGACATTCATTTACTAAAAGACAAAATGTAGTTTTTATTCATTTACTAAAATGCAAATGTAGTTTTTATTTGTATTCTATAATTAATTACCAAGAAAATTCAATACATTAATTAATAAAATCCATGCTACTATTTGGCCAAATTCTGGCTATGGCAAATTTGTATATACAATTAGTAATAATATGTTGAATTAATCTAATAAGCTAAATTGAAAACGAAGAAGAGCATACAGATAGATAAAAAGATGATGGCAGACTCCCAGAAAATGGGTTGGCGTCGACAGATACAACCGTGTGTAATGTAAAACATCGACCCCGGTGTCATAGGCGGCTGATAAGCCAAATACACGACTTAAAATGAAACCTAAATAAAAAGGCAGACTGACCAAATAACCATAGAAACCCCCAAAAGGCCATTAATAATATGTTGAATTAACTAATGGTGTTGGAATGATATGATATTTAATGGTGTTGAGTTTTCTATTGAGAACATTATTGAAGATATTAAGGCTAAAATTTGGAGTTGGTTTTAACTTTTACATACATAAAATAGGGTGCTTAAAATTTTCATTTTGTGATTGATTAGATAACCCGAGGATAGAACTAGATTGTTAATAGTTGTAAACTTATTTAACTTGTAATTTTTAAATGTCTTATACCCTGTGTAAATGATATTTCTCTTACTAATAAAAAAGAAAAAAAAATTAATGGCAGCAGCATTTTGATCATTTGAATTAATTAATCCATTAATCCAATGTTACGTACGTTAGTCTTGAAAAATAAATTAAAAGTTACTAAGAACAAAACAGTAATTATAGAATAACATTAAAATTCTGGCCAGCTGACCATCAATATTTTATTTTTTTTATAAGATAAACCAAGTTAAAGCATTATTGCTATGTGGCTTACCCAAATCTATACACTGCAAAAAAATAATTTTTAGCAACAGAATTTAGCATTGGAATTCAATTCGTTGGTAATTAGCGATGGATTAACAACAAAAATGACATTTTTGTTTTAGCAACGGAATGCCAACTGATTTATTCTCAATTTTAGCAACGGAATTCAATCCGTTGGTAATTACCAATGGATTACCAAGGAATCATTATATAAATTACCAACGAAATTATTAGCAACAGATTACCAACATAATTGATTTTTCGTTGCTAAAAATTTACCAACCATCACTTTACCATCGGATTCCGTTGGTAATCCAATTTAACAATGGAATTAAGGCTTTTAGCAATGGAATATTCCGTTGTTAAAAACAGTTTTTTTGTAGTGATATTAGTATGGGCAAGCCTTTTTTACCGAGGGGGGCGGCTATTCGCACCCCTAATTTTACTTAATACACCTCATAAATAATTATTCTAAAATATTCTTAATTAATAAGACACAAATACCCTTATAAAAATTATATAATTATGTTTGTAACTATTCATACCCCAAATTTCTAAACACACCCCACAAACCCTAATACATAAAATTCTATCCCCAGTTCAATTTTAATTTTTAGATTAAAAAAAAGTTAGACCTTGAATGTTTTTACGATCCAAAAACTAGATGAAATTTATAGCATAGTATATGCTTCAATGTTCAATTACTAGAATTCGATTTTCATATTTTGTTGTCATGAATATTTGCAAAATCAATCGAAGAACTCGTTCCTCCAATTCTCCAGAATATGGGCAGAAGACGAAAAGAAATGATTGGAGCAAATATCTTAATGAGTCAAAAAAACATGAATGATGAGAATAATCTATTTGCCCTAAAATAATAATAAAAAAATAAAAATTAAAAGAATAAATAGAACATTATCTTGCTCAAACATAATGTTCAATCAGAATCTGAGATAGCGTTCGTATGAATGCTCTGGTTGCCTCTAAATCTAAATTTTGGATGATCTTTGATTTACTTATGAAAACTGTTTACACTTAAAAAGGGTAAAATGTCTTAGGTGAGGTATATTTAGTAATATGCATATATATTAATAAATTATAATGGGTTAAGTTTAGTAATTGAGGTATGTTTAGTAAAATTGGGGTGGGGTGCGAATAGTCGGTCCCTTTACCGAGTACAGTGCAGTAGATGAAGTGGAATAGAAGTGAATAAAATTTGATGAAGGGATATAAATGCACCATTAGATTCGATTCTCCTTGAGAACGAATTAGGAGGGGAGTTATAAGGAGGGCTTGGAGAAAGGAATTATAAGAGTGTTTGGTGTAACTACTAACTAGACTAACAACTAACATTTACCTATCAAAAAAAAATTTAGTACTATAGACAAAACTCATACTCCCTCCATCCAATAAAAGTTGGTATAATATTTTTTGGGTTCGGAAATTAAGAAGTATAATAATTTAATGTAATGTGGAGTAAAGTGAAGTGAAAGAAATAATATTTAATGTGTAGTGGATAGTTGTATTAGAGGTGATATGTGGGGCCCATGAGAATAGATTTTTTGTGTGGGTCCATGTATTAAAAAGGAAATGTGTCAACTTTAGTCGGACAAACCAAAAAGAAAAGTGTGTCAATTTCTATGGAACAGGGGGAGTAATTATCAAATGGTCATTCAGACGTAGTCTGTAAAAAAGTTGTACCCGATCTAGGAGTGCTAAACAAGCTGAGCAAGTTCGAACACCCTATACTCGAGCTCGGTTTTGGTGCTTATCGAGTTGAGCTCATAAATGAGCTCTACTTGGCTCGAAAAATATTCGGCGAGTTCGGATTCGACTCGTTAAGTAAAATGAGTCAAACTTTCGAGCTTTATTGAGCTAATAATAATTAATATTTAAAAATATTTATTTTATTATATATTATTATAATTAAATAATTATTATTATTATCATTAATTATTATCTAATTTAAAGAGCCGAGTTGTACTCGGCTCATTATCTAGACGAGTATAAAATAAGCTCAATCTCGAATTGAAGTAGGAACGAATTGAGCCGTCGAACCTTCGAGCTGTTTGATTTTTTTAACAGCTCTAACCCGATCATTAGTGTCAGTAAATAATAAAAGTAGGTAAAATTTTATTGTACACTTTTAGATTTTACAAATTCTTTTAATACCATATATATATTTAGTGGTAAATTTTTTCAATCCTCAAAATGACGAAAATATCCTTAACTTAATTTGTAATTCAATTACATGTATTTATAATTCAGTTATATATATTTATTATTTAATTGTACGATTAAAAGTTTTAAATCGAATGACAAGTTGAGCTAACAATATTTTTGTCACTATGATATTAAAAGTAATTGTAAAATCGAAATATAACCCATAAAAGAATTGTCATGTTTTAGTCAGTAACTTCCTCGGTGGATTTAGGTTTAGGCTGCAATGGTATTTGTATAGTAAACTAATAATATGGAGTATATAATTATCATTGAAGTGTGATTGATTTTTATGAGTAAATTAAAGTGTGAGTAATTGCGATAGAACACTGATGCAGTGATGGTAAAGGTGGCATTGAGGCTGAATTCGTGACGGAAGTGCCCCTATTCTTGCATACTTTTACTTGTAACCAATCTCTGTGTGACAACTCAGCTAGATTCCACTTCGACAAAAATGATGGTCTTTCGCCTCCAGGTTATTGTTGCATCACATCTGCATTATTTAAAAAAAAATAAAGAAATCTATTATTGTTTTTCAGTTTTCTAATTTTGTCAATTTCCAATTTGTTCATAGTGATGCCAGTGCGTGGTGATGCCCTATCAATACTACCAAAACCCCAGCAATCAAAAATTCGGTTTCAGGTGTGTTTTTAGAATAATTGCATTATACACACATGACACATGTATTCCCTACGTTGGCGCGATAGTGCATTTGGTTTTTGTACGTACGTGGGTTTCATATATATTTAAAAAGAAAAATAAGATCCTTTGGGTGACGCTTTAAACAGCAAAATGAAACACTTGCTGCGGACGAAATAAGGAGTACTATTTATTAATCGACTTAATTAAAGCTTTAGATGAGATTGTCTGATATCAAATGTATGGCCATATATATGAAAAGTCATGGGATTGAACTTCATGGCCATTCATTATACTCCCTCCATTCGCGGGCAAGGGACGTATTATATACTTTTTGCACGTGGATTAATTATGAGTTAGTAGGTTCTTGTACTGATGAGGTGCGTGAGTTCCATATTTTAGCTTTTTTAGTAAAGTGTGTACTCCCTCCGTCCCGTCCAAAGATATGCATTTGCTTTTTGCACGTAAATTAAAGAGTATTATTATTTTATGTAAAGTGGTAAGTGTATTAGAGAGATGTGATGGTAGTAGTGTGCCATTTTTACTAAAAGAGGAAAATGTTGCAATTTGAATGGGATGCCCAATATATAGTAAAATGATATTATTTAGGTGGGATAGAGAGAGTATATCATATATGTTTAAAAAGATAAATGAGATCCTTTAGAATAGACACACCAAACAATAAAATGAGATTTCTGCTTGCAGATGGAGAGAGTAAAACAATTTCACGTGCAAGAAAATGAAAAGTCATGAGATGGAAATTAACTTCCACTGATCAATTATAAAGAAAATTCATGCGTAAAGCTTTAGCACAAATTCATCCACCTAGAGACTACACATCTCATGCAATATATTTTGCTGAGAATAAGAACATGTGATTGATGAAACTATGTTCAAAATAATTTTTGTGAGAAATATCAAGCCTTATTATTTTTATTAAAGTATTATCTTTTCCATTGCATGAAATATGTTTATTAAAACAATTTCATAAAATATTTTGTGTACTAATTTGAGAATCATGTTGTGATAATTGCAGGAAGTTGAAAAGCAAAAGCGCAGCATTATTAATTGGAAACAAGTGCATAACAAAGAAATGAGGTCACTCATAAGGCGCAGAAAAAGAATTTTTGCATAAATTGTGTTGGAGACATTACTCTATATCAGTCAAAATGGATATATTTTGTTCGATACGATTTCTTAACACGATATTGGCATTTGAGCACGGTATTCCGCTGTATACATGTATCTATATAAAATTATATCATTTTACAAACAAAAGAACTAGAATCTTCCACTCTTGATCACCTATTTCAATTTAGTGTTTCATATGATATTTTACTCTTTAATCAAATGACACGTGTTTAATTTGTAGGGTATAGATTTATTATATTATTGAATACCAATGAAACATGAAAAATGGAACATGGAATTCAAGCCGAAAATCTTCTAATCAAACCAAGTGAGCTGCCACTAACGTGGTCATGGGCCAGAAAGCAACAGCAAATTTTCAGGCTTATGGGATGAGGTAAAAATAGTGCAAATTTTAATCCAAAAAAGCAAATCTTCCAAAGTAGACAATCGAGTATTGTAGACTAGTGAAATTCATTAATTTGCAAAATTATCAAACAGTAAGCTTTCTCCAAAAGAAGAAGAGACATGAATAGAAGAAAGTAAACATCCGTTGGAAAAGACATAAAAGTATGTCGTCTGCCACACCCACCAAATCAGTGATCGCCTCCTCAGTGCCGGGACTATCTAGCTCGACCATCTCCACATTTGTTCCTTCCTCGGCGACCAAGCAGCAACAATCGGAACATCTAATACCGGACTCACTAAGCCTCCCATGAAATCATCATAAGATCCCAGAGGATCAAACTTAATATCCTTATAATTAAAGTTGGTTGGAAGGTTAAGCAAGTTCTTGGAGACGGTCTCCTTCAGCCCCTCCTTTAAGACCTCAGTGATCTGTGCCGGCACACGAGTCTGCAGCAGGCGAGCCACCTCACAATAGGCTCCCACATACGCTCTAAAGATAAGACGGCAGAATTCCCGAAGTTCGCATGGCAACGAGCTTCCCCTCCAGCTCCTCTACCTTCCTCCATCAACGTTGCCCGGTGCTGAGCCTCCTCCTTAGCTCTGACCAACGCATTCCTTGTTGGAAATTATTAATTTCCATTATAATCTAATTGTGGGCAATATATTATTATACAATTATATTAGCTATTCAATTATATTATGGACTTAATTAAGTGATCCAATTAAGGTTAAAGGTCCATGGGCTATAATAATAAATGATATGGGCTTATTGAGTTGATACCCAATACTACATGATTAGGTGATTATGGGTGGTCTAGTCAAGTAGTATATAAAGGCTCCCAGGTTATGGTCCCCAATATACTAAGCCGCACATTATCTTCCCTTCTCCCCATCGGGAGGGATTACTACGGTCCCCATAAAGGAATTAGGAGGGCTTAGTTGAGGAAGACCATACAACCACTGATCCTGAGTTCGTGTTCCGCCTAGAGACTCATATGGACTAAGGTACGCTTCTGCTTTACGGTTTTGATCTCGGTTTATCATAATAGGGTTAAGGTTTCATGAATTAATTTCCTACAAGTGGTATCAGAGTCACCCTATTTATGATTCTCTGAGATATGTAAAATTAAAGGTTTAAAGGTTGACATTTTGATTAAGTTTCTTGACTATTCGTGATCCAGTTTTGCGTGTATTTATTAATTAAGTTGAATACACATCTGAGGATGGTGACTGGATTTGTTTATGTACTTTAATTCAAATGTTATTGGTAACATCTTTGGAGAATTAAAATTATGGATTGGGACAGTGTTAAAATTTGTGGTCAACGTCTTAAAAATTTTAGTGATTATAGACATTGTGATTCAATGGATTGTGTACACTCCCTTAAATAAATTAGTGATCAATATACAATTTACTTTAGTGATTGAATTCGCATGAAGTGGTTAAAATACATGTTGCGTTTTATAATTGATAAAGTAGAGCAAATATAATGATTTGTTTGGACGGTACTTAATGTTGGATGCAATTGAGATAATTCATAATTTGGGTATATCAAATTACATTTGCAATATAATTAATAATTGAGTACAAGGTTGTTTAGTGGCGTAATGCTCAAGCTATCATGGTTATATATGATGAACATATATAAATTTAATATTAATTAAATTGTGATATCTTATTTGCTCATTTGGAGAATTTCATCAATTCCACATTGATAATTCTAATAAAGAAAATTGCATCATTCAGTTTGATAAATGATATGGCTGATGTGAAGTCATTTTTGGATTCAAGGAATTATTTCTCACATAATTGGCATCCATCATAATTTAATTAGTCATTTACTTAATTGGTCATTGTCATCCATCATTCAGCTTAATTATGGGTCATTTGCCTAATTTAATTGGTTCTAGGATTTGGGATCCTTAATTAATTTTGGTAAGGATATGTTCACAATAATAATTTGATTAAAATTTACAAATTTGTTGACATATGTTGGCTGGCACAGAACAACCTTTTGGAAATTTGTGATTTACTTTCTACAGTAAAAAAAAGTGATATGAATACCAATGGGTGTATTTATATTCTTTAATATAATTTGATTCAATCTCTATGTTGTGATTGTAATTTTAGGTAATGTTAGTTTGAATAAAGAATATTTTCCCAAATACAGTTTATATTAAATTGGGATTTTGGAATCCCTAATTAAGTAAAGGAGATCTTTCATCATTATATGGTAATGAATCATCTAATATTCCTATTTGGTTGGAGGAATAAAATTAAATTAAATTGGGGAGACAGTTAAATGTCGTTTAATTAAATTAAATATTTTAATATTTATTTAATTAGTCTAGTAAACCTTCAATCTAGTCAATCGAAGTACCATGTTGCCACAGCAATATGGTGTGTGGAGAAAAGCTTTATTGAAATTACATAGATGGGTGTGATATTATTTATGTGTTCTGTGTTCGGCCCACAGGTAGGCACAGTTTGACAGAATAATAACACACATGTGATAATAAGTATGTGATAATTATTTGGATTATTCATGTGAACATGAGTCGGTCCACAGATAGACTCTTGTTTGACAGAACTTATTGTCAATACTTGATTGTTACACCAAGATTACCCCTGCAATTAATTTTTGTCCACAGACGAGGTTAATGTTGCACAAGGTGTCTTGTGATGGGTCCCTAATTAATAATGTTTTGCAAGTGTATCTTCATGCGGGTATTGATCGGCCCATAGGTAGATTAATATTTGACAGAAATACACAAGCACCTGTGGTGGTAAATATGTGACGATTATTTGTTTAACATGTGAGTAATAAGTCGGCCCACAGGAAGGTTATTGCTTGACAGTTTTATTGTCAGTATTTGACTACTACGTAAAGAGTGTCACTTACAAGTTGGTATTGATACTAATGATATGATAGATTCCTTGAGATGATTCTAAACTATTTAAAATTTGAAAGATTATAAAGTTTAATGCAAGCATGATAATCATTTTAGATTAATTCTCTGTACAATTAAGAAGTCTGTTAATTAAGTTTAATCTATGTCAACAACAAAACTATACATGATGAGAACTTCAACAATAAGAATGAACTAATAAGTTTCTAACAAACTCTTTCTCAATAAAGTATAAGGGCAACAAAGAAAAACCCGTTTGGAAAGCTGTTAAAAAGAAACTAAAGTATAACCTTTCGTTTTCTCCTAAAGGCTTGTGGAATTGTTTTATAATACACCACATTAAGACTATTTAGTATGAATGGTGTTTTGGTGTAGTTAAAAGACAAAAATAGTACTCCACAATATATGGTTACTAATTGGAGAAATACTAAAGATTGCAGCTTATGGTCTCAATAAAGTTCCAACCAAAGTAGTTGTGAGAACTCTTTGAGTTCCACATATGGTGATATCCAACTAAGGCTAGATCATTGGGATCTACTAAAGAAAATTGGATTCAAATAGATACAAGCTACTTTATTGGTATTAAATAAAGATAATAAGTTTATGATCCAATTGATCGAATCATATTTGAGACGGGTAATACGGTATTATGTAAGGATGTTGATTTTGGGGGAAGAATAATATTAGAGACATTGTCCTTAAGGGGAGTCGATTCTATCCCCACTTATGCTTTAAAGAATTGGTGCAAATTCAGAATAATGATATGACAATGTCAATAATATTTAAGGAATAACAAATTTAACAACCTCAAGAATTAATATTACTAAGAAAACCACTAGAGTTGGGTGAAAGACAATTCGAATGATTATGTAGTTTTTCTCTTAAATAATGAGGACACTATAGAATTAATGGTAGAACATTCAAACAATGTTCATCAAACCATGAAAGGTCCAATTACTCCAAAGTGTGTTAATGCTATAAGTTATGAGTATAAATCAATACAAGATGATTAGGTTTGCATCTTGATATAAGATTATACTCAAAAGGGAAGGAAGTCATTATTATAAGATAATCGTGACATTAGTAACACATTTTGATCTTGAATCATATTATATGGATGTAAAGATAAAGTTCCTTGATCGCAACACTGATGATACGATCTAAATGGTTTAAGAACTAATAGGAAATCCATCTATGCATTCAAGCAAATTCTTTTTCGTAAAGGAATCGCAAGTATCATCATGAAGTAAGTGTCTCATTTGGTTTTGAGACAAATGTAGATGATTATGTGATTCAGTGGGAGAATGTTTAAGTTAAACTAAGGGAGACAAGTGCAGTCTCAATCAGGTGCCCTAAAGTTAAACTAAAGATTTAAGAAATGTAGAAACATTTCATATTCATTGGTTGTTGGAAGTTGTTGTATGATGAGGTCTCTACAAGACCTAATTTGGCTTATGTTGTTGGTATATTAAGTAGACATTTAAGTAACTCTAGTATGAATCTTTATAAAGTATGTATAGAGAACTAAGAATAATATGCTTGTACATCAGGGATCAGATTTGTTAGAGATCATGAGGAATTCTGATTCTGAGTTTGTTGGATGTCAATACAGTATAAGATCCATTTCAGACTATATTTTCTGTTGGTCGGAGAGCTATACAAGTAAAAGTATTAAGCAAACACTTTAGCTCATTAACCATGACAACAGAATTAGTAGCACACTAAGGGCATTCAAACATGAAATAAAGGTTGCAAAGATTTATCACATAAAGTTCATTGTGACAGTTAGTTCGCAGTAAAGTATTTATGACAAGAATACTTATAAGTCAGACAAATTGACATAGAATTCTTGGTTGTTAAAGAAAGTGTTTTGTGTAGATAAAATTTTAGAAGAGCATATTATGATAGACTCTAAATATGGATCCATCAATTATGTATTCAACGCCCTGCAATTTTATGAGCTAGCTAATCATGTGGGTGTTATTTGGTTTTAGAATACATTAGTTCAGTGGGAGTCTATATTTATTGTTCTTTAAAGTTTTCAAGACACTTTGATTTGGATAATTCAGTTTTCTGCAGAATAAAGTTCATGGCTTTGAATTCATTGTGAATTCACTTAAGTAATTTCATTTTGTGATATTTTACATTATGGATTGATCTCACTAAAGTTTAAAGTTGGACCAGTTGGAAATAGACATGATGTTGATCACATTTGACATGTAATTTCCATGCTACTCACCATATTTGATCTATGTCATTGAGTATATTGATATTGGTGATTGTCGGGGTTTAATCACGATTTATGATGTGGTGAATACCGCGTAGTTCCATATTAGTATATGAGATGAACCAGATTGTTAAGTATAGCCTGAAGAGGAATAGCATAAAGTTGCGCAACTAAGGACTCTTGATATAATTGCTAACGGAAAATATATAGTCCAAGTGGGAGATTGTTGAAAATTATTAATTTCCATTATAATCTAATTGTAGGCAATATATTATTATACAATTATATTAGCTATTCAATTATATTATGGACTTAATTAAGTGATCCAATTAAGGTTAAAGGTCCATGGGCTATAATAATAAATGATATGGGCTTATTGAGTTGATACCCAATACTACATGATTAGTAGGTGATTATGGGTGGTCTAGTCAAGTAGTATATAAAGGCTCTCAGGTTATGTCCTCAATATACTAAGCCGCACATTATCTTCCATTCTCCCCATCGGGAGGGATTACTACGGTCCCCATAAAGGAATTAGGAGGGCTTAGTTGAGGAAGACCATACAACCACTGATCCTGAGTATGGACTAAGGTACGCTTCTGCTTTACGGTTTTTATATCGGTTTATCATAATAGGGTTAAGGTTTCATGGATTAATTTCCTATATCCCTCTCTACCGCCATCATTTGTTATTCGACAAGTGGGGAAAGAAAGGACATGGCCTTGTCGAGGTGCATAATCCCAGCTTCAACTACATTCGGAAGCTTAAGAGTCAACTTCACAGCATCCTGCGCCATAGTCCTTGAATTCGGGACGGCTTCCGTACCGTCCTGGATATAGGCCCGATTGGCGGGGATAGGCACCTCCTTGAGCACGTTCAGAAGAGTTTCCATAACCTGATGGAAATTCCCAGGGATTGTGATTGCATGACTCAGGAGATCTCTTCTTCTTCTTCTTCCTCGAAGGCTCACCCGAGTTCAACACTCGCTTGCCCTTGTTCGCCTCCATGTCAGCAGCTTGGCGCGGAGGAATATCCGGCTGGGGAAAATTCGTCAACGAGAAACTGCGACTCATCCATGAAACCTAAAATCTGTCCAACAGCCAAAAAAAAAGGGGGAGCCGAACAGCGGATAACACCGAACAGAAAATTTAGGAACAGCCGTAAGTTGTCCTGGATGAACAGTGCCTTCGCCGTCCGATCGAGTTTGGGAAGTTCAGAAGGGTTTTGCTGGAGTCCGTTTGTGAGAATCCATCAACATTTAATTTAATTCGACTTGGGAAAATAGCGCCTTGTGATTGTTTCCATTTCCATACAGAATGTCGTTTTGATATGGCCTATTTGGATTTTGGATCTATGAATATGGGCTTTTCTATTTGGGCCTTTTCACCAGACAAATCAAATCAAATCAAATCAATTTATCCGCAAGATTCGTGGGTATTCACTTACACACCAATCCCATCCACCTTCATCCCTGGTTCCCGTTCTCTCCTCACTGAAGAACCTAAACAGCGTCATCTCTCTTTTTCTGTGTTCTCTCCCTTTTTCTGTCGATGTAAGTTTCAACTGGTACGTTCATCTCTCTACACCTCTTTTTGTCATCCAATTTCCCAATTTTCCGATAAGAAAAAAATCTTGATTAATTTTTTTCCCCAGACTTCGCTCCGATTTCACGACGCTTGCATCTTCTGTGCTTCTTCACATTGGCATAAGTAAGTTAGGTTAGTTTTCCTATTTCGTATTAACAGATTCTTTAAGCAGAAATTATTCAGTTATCGTTAATTTTGTTTTAATGATATCAGTTAGGCAGATATGTGAAAGTTTAATACTTTGGGGGGAATTGGATATTGTTTGATTTCCTCAGCTTTCTGTTTCCGTGTGACGTCTGCAGTCATTGGATATGGCTGGGTCAAACAACATTGGTTCTTGGTTTTAGCACTTTTTGTTTAAGTGACTGTAATCATGATAAGTTGTTTCTGCTAACAAAGCATGCTTGCTTGTTGGTGATAGTGCCTAGTGGTATTCTAATGTTAATGCCATCACTGCATTCAACTTTTT
This sequence comes from Pogostemon cablin, assembly GCA_023678885.1. Lineage (NCBI taxonomy): Eukaryota > Viridiplantae > Streptophyta > Magnoliopsida > Lamiales > Lamiaceae > Pogostemon > Pogostemon cablin. Next base: position 15,616,995 of record CM042978.1, on the reverse strand, counting down.
TGAATTGATGAATGCTTGAAACATGAGATATATGCCTTGTGTGATTTAACATTTTGTTTTTACTCCAACAGAACATCTCTACCAAATGCTTAGCTAAGTAAGCTTAGGTAGTTAATTGGGGTAATTATAAGATCAAGTTTAATATATTTAGGACTTTATAGCTAGCTCGGATTAGTATGAAAAGATTAAGAAAACCTACTACTAATTAATTTATTAACATGATGAGCTTATCAAAAACAGTAATAAAAGTAATTAATCTACTCAAATATATCTGATCAGGAATTAATATATACTATACAATCATAGACTGAGCTAGGCTTTCTGACAGCAGAACATTCCTACCTAGCTAGAATTAATTGCAAAAAATCTGGACAAGTTTAATAAAAAAATATGCCCATTATTGGTTTTGGATCTGGTGAGAATCCTAGTTGGATTCTCTTCAAAGGGCACTGATTGAAGTTGATCTGATCAGTTATATATCATCTTGAAATTGCCAGTACTGCCTTGGTACCACTTCAACTGAATTCATGCTACCAAACAAGCTCGAAATCGGGTTTTCGTATTTTCCAGAAGGGCTCAAACTCATCCATCCATTCACATAATTTTCTGAGTTTGCATCAAATGGCTAATTTTGAGCTGCCAATGAAAAATGGCTGCTGCAACACTCTCTGGATCACTGGTAGCCGTTGTACTCCGCCGGTTCTCTTGTCATATTTCTTCAATATTTTAACAACCCCTGTATAAATCAATTCATTCATTTTGGTTTAGATTATTATAGTATAAATTAACATTATAAGTATATATATACGTATCCATGTATAGTAGTGTAGTTGATGTTGTTGTAGTTGATCAAGAGCACCATTTCGCCATGAAAATTGACAATGTCTTTTCTCATATTAGCCATTTGCTCTTTGTATTCTACTTCAGATGGTTGGCTCCCATTGCTCTTTGTAGTCTACTTCATTTCGTAATTTACCTGACTATTAGAATAATCAACTGCTGTCTAAACATGACCGACTTAAAACAAGAACTGCCCTTGCTGCAGTTAAGATACTCTTTAAGTTACTTTTTATGCTCTTTTCCTCTCCTCCCTTTGCACATCCAACCTATGTTGTTGCTGCATTAAACTTTCTAATTTATGATAGCAAAATTGAATATACTTGTTACAGTTCAACCTATGTTGTTGCTACATTATACTGTCTAATTTATGATAGCAAAATTGAATATACTGGTTACGCATACAATTTGTTAATTAAACATAGCCATTCTTCAATTTTATAGTAAAATTCCAGTCCGTGTTAGCACCTTACGGAGTAAGGTGCCACCATTTACTAGTTCACAAAAAAATTTCAGCTTCTTTCCTTCACTCTTTAAACCCTTTTCTTCTGTGCTATTAAATCTTCAACTTCTGCACCAGGTATGCTTTTCTATTCAAAATTGAATTCATTCCCCCTTCAATTCTTCTATGTATTTTGCCAATCGCCAATCTTGAGGATGCTATTTATATCATGGACTGCCTTGTCTTGTGGAACATTACACTTGGACGGATATTTCACAAAGTTAACATGTTATTGTGGTTTAATTGAACTGCAGAAAATTATTCCTTTCTTCTTTGCTCTTCACTGTAATTTGATCTTATTGTCTAACTATTACATGTAGGAAACTCTCCAACTTGTTGATTATAGCTTCCAAGGCACGGCACACAGGTATTTCATTACCATACTGTCACTTGTATATTAAACTCATATGCTACTTGTGTTCTGCTTTCTCACTTCACCTTGTTTTGCCTTATTTAACTTGGTGTGGAATACACTGATTGGAAGTGAACTTTGGAAATAGGGAAATTTAGGTGTTGTATTAGGTTGTTGACTGCAATCTCATGGATGACAGCTTGTGTTTCTGAAATTCACAATGGTTTCTTTGACTTATGTAATATGCGAGGCTTTTGCTTGTTTAACCAACATATAATGTTACTTAATTCTGAGGAAAACTATGTTAGCGAAATGACATTGATGCTTTTGTAAGATTTTATGATGCCACTTCAAAACAGTTACATCTGGACAATGTTAATTGGATAACAAAAGACTGAAATAATAATGGGAGCTGCTACGGTTCTTGAATATGGCATAATAGTTCTTTGGGAAGCATTTGTTCTAAATGAGGTTCTGCTGTGATGACACCTAACTGTACTTGGGAGGAGAAATTAAATTTCATAGTCACCCCAACAGATAAAATTACTTTCATGTGATTTGATCAACTACATCTCCATGTGCTAAATAGCTGGTATTTCTCCTTCAAAGATGAAGTAATTATACCCTTTTAACAACTTTTAATAAAATGGTAGAGACGATCAATCTATATACTTACATAATTGATACCACTTCTCTTATGCCTTGTACTTCCTAATCATGGCCAAATATTTCAGAAGGATATATATATATGAGGCATGAGAGTAAAAATAATCTTTTGCTGAAACAAACTTGTACGAGTTAGGCTGCAAATGCTGCCACAGATTTTCTGATGTTGTTAGTTTTTCTGAAACAAATTTAATTAGTTAACTTATCACATATCTGAAGCAGGATTCATCAGACATGACTTGAAATCCGCATAAAATTTATTACAGTGAATAGGTGTCTTTCACGTTCTAGATTATCTATTTTAGCTCATAGGGACCAACCGACCAAGAGCCAGAACCCTAAACTTTCATAAAAGAAAAGGAACCAGCAGGCTTTGTTCAGTAGAGTGAGTAACTGAGTAATATTAATGCGCACACACTTAGCATAGAAAGATGTTCATTCATGAAAACCTGCTTTGAGCAGTTAAGGTTGGTATTTGCTTCAGCTTAAGTTAGATTGTGTATTGAATTTCAAGGATTGATTTGTTAAGTCTGAGTTTGTTGCTCTGTCCATCTGTATTTTGAGTTTCCAAACCTTGTGATGATCATTCCTTCCCTTTCTTTAAAATCATTATCTCAACTTTGGCTTAGGTTTTCCAATACAGGTCTTAATTTACTGTTTTCTTTATTAGAATATATTCCCATAATCAGACATTCTTAGGGGTCGCAGGAAATTTAATCATTTAGATAATGTGGTTAACGTGATATACTGTATATTCACAGACTAGCTGACATCCCACTGCCTCTGTATTCCGTTTATAGCTTCGAATCCTACCTGGTTTTTAAGAAGATCTCAATTTTAAAATATTTCCTTGCTTTTCATGCTACTGACTATTGTTCCTCTAACTTTTTACATAGTTTGCTTATTTATATTTTCGGAACACATTGCCACTCAATTGTTTTTTTTTTTGCCAATGTTCCTTTTGAGTTAATCCCTTAGGCAATGTTTGATTTGGGTTTAATAACCAGTTTTAGATTTAATAAATCTCCTTAAATCTCCCCTATATACACCTACAAACTCTACTAACACTTACCTACCCCCTACTATACATTATCTCTCTTCAATTGATATTTTTTTCTCTCTTTCTCTCACTTACTTTTACCTGTTCTCTCACTTCAATTAATACTTGATTTGACATAAAGTTTAAATCTACCCTACTTAAACCCAAAACAAACATAACAAATATAGAATAACACTATTCACCGGTTTATTAAATCACTTTAAACCCAAAACAAACACCACCTTAAATAATGAATGGTTCTGAAGTAATTTAAGTAAATGTGGGGTGAGAATTTTGGCTGAGGGAAAAAATAGCCACAGGAAACCATGCTGATTGATTGGTTTCTGGATGAAGTGGTACAAGAATGAGAACACAGGGACTGTTGTACTAGTAAATTATTTTCATATTTAGCTCCAAATCTTGCTATAAAAAATATTTAAATTCTATTTTTTTGTATGCTCCAAATCTTGCCATGAAAAATGTTTTAATGTTTAATTTTTTTCCGTCTGTGGCAGGGGCATGCATTGCTAATCTCCGTTTTATAAATTGTTTACATGTTTAAAATATCATAATTCGACTTGCGAACTTTTGTTATAAATTCTGTACATACTGAAATTATTGTAATTCTTACATCGTATCATAGAAAAAAATAAAGGCATACACCCATAGTTTAGTTACTTATGCATAACGCTATCATTAAAAATCACTTTATCAAAGAAATTACTTGTCTAGCTCTTTTCATGAGTATTAATACGAAAGATACTGCCATGCATCAAGTCATCACCTCACGAAGTGAGGTTTCCTCATATACTAGTAAATTTGTAATTGTAGAGTTCATCAGCCATCAAATTCATACAGAAAATAAGGAAATTTCTCTAACTTTTAAAAGAGTTTCAAGATCAACGAGCCTGTAGGTTTTCTTTCCTGTGATTCATGGGGTAGATGGTTGCAACAAGGTTATATTTTGATGACCTAATATCTGTGTAGTCATGAATTTTTTCTCTGCTCGTGCATTTATTTAATTTGTGGCTAAATATATTTGTCTTGATTAAAGGGAGCTACATGTGATTCGTCACATTAAACATTTTGATCCTGTCTCTTTGAGTATTTTCTGCATGTTCAACCTTAATTCTTATTGTCTTCTCAGTGAACGTCGTGTATATGACCAACTACTGAAATTGTTAGGTTGTCCATAGTGACAGTCAGTCCACAAAAAAGGTTCATTGCATACATGGTTTTGGCCATCATCAGTCATGAATCCCGAGTTTCTCTTAAGGTAAGAGTTTCTCAGCATGTGTACTTAGACACTAGAAATAAGTATGATATTAATGATAAGAATAGAGAAACTGAAGAAACTGAAGGATGATATATATTGATGATTCATTCTAGATCTTGCTTGTCCTTGTCATGTTTTGCGCAGCTTCTCGTCTTACTATTTCTTGTGACTACATGCTTAAAAATTTAAAATTGATATCAGGATGTTGCTGATAAGTGGTTAGTGTGAATTTTAATGTTCTATAATTTGATAAAAGGGCTATAAGCCAAATCATAATTATGAGTGGATAAGTGAACTACTGGAGTAAGTTAGTTTATGGAAACCAGATTCCCTTATTCTTGGTTAGGCTCTAAAATACAGTTTGAATTGTATATTTGAAGTATACTAGTCTTACTCAATCTTGATTCCATATCTTTTGATAGGTATCAAAAAGCATTGGATATCCTGTCGAAACCAGATAGTAGTTATACCTTACTATATGACCCAAAAGCCAAAACATGCTACAACAAGAAGTTGGGTCTGCACAAGGACAAGAAATGTGCGAGTGCATTCAAGCAAGCATCTAAATCCAAACCCGAGTATAATAATCTGCTGGGTAAAAAGGCCACTACGAAAAAAGTGTGTCATAAATTCCTAAGTAGCGTTAGAAAATTAACAATGACTGGCGTGCTTGATGGGGCACCTGTGCGATATGTTTCTAAAACAAAGAAGGTACTTTTTCAGTTATCACTTTATCTTTTCATATTTCATTTTCTTGTTTTAATGCTGTTTATTGATGTTCTCTTATGTTAGTTAGAGCTTCGTGGGATTATCAAAGGATCTTTTTATCTCTGTGGTTGTCAATCCTGTAATTATACTAAAGTAAGTTATTTATACATCTTAACCTTTGTAATAGAAGTGCAATAAACGATTATTTTACCTTTATTAACTTGTCATTAAATTGTTGAGTGTTGTGTAGACATTAAATGCTTATGAGTTTGAGAAACATGCGGGTTGCCAGACGAGTCACCCGAACAACCACATACATTTTGAGAATGGGAAGAGCATGCATATGGTTGTTAAGGAATTGAATAGCATCCCAGAGAGTAGCATATTTGATGCCATTCAAACTCAGACTAGCTTTCCTATCGATCAAAAAGCTCTATCTGCTTGGAAGGGTATGATTTACACATCAACGATTTCCTACTCGTAAAATGCGTTTTAACTCTTGCATTTTTGTTTTGTCAAATCGTGTGTGCCCTCTTATTGTAATTGCATCATCATATATCAAGGAGCAAAGTTTAATAATGCGAATAAAAGTGTCATAACTCCTATGCTTGTCAAGCCGATTCATGTAAACAATCGAACGTGAAGGGACAGTAATGCCTGACTAAGTAGTCCTCACTCATTTTGTTTCCTTGTGACAGATTCATTTCAAGCAGCTTAGCCAAGACAACCTTCAGCTTATTTTTTGGTCTGGATGAATGGCTGCAATAACACAAGCTGCTTCAACTAATCAGATCCTATTATTCATGATTTTTACAACTCCAGTATAGGGGGGAAGTCACTTAATTTAAAAGTTTGTTTCTTAAATAAGTGATTTTTTCTAGATAACAATCTAACATAGCTTCTGGTAGTTTTTCTTCTTCATTCGATGATCATTTTTGACATATTATTGTTACATTTTAAATTTATTCTTGTTTATATTAATTATTTTGTCCATGTTAACATAGTATATGAGTTCCTCCCAACAAGCTTAATAAAGTAGTAACTAGTAAGCTTGCGTATAGTGTGGGAATGATGCTATTAATTTACCCATCCCATTAGCCACCCATCTACATGCTTGGCCCATTGAATTTACAGGCCATGGATTTTGTAAAAGCAAAATCTTACACATGATAGTTAATACTATTGTTTTATTATTATAGTTTAGAATATAGTTGAAATTAGAGATTTTTGCATTTAGATTTTTATTCCCAATTCATTCAAATTTAAATTAGAGATTTTATGTTTAATATATTTAAATTAAGGGATATTATGTGGTACATCGGTGCACTTAAGATTTTATAAAGTAAATATAGTGATGTAGTGGGTAGTTAGTGTTTTTATTTTTAATTATTTTATTTTATTTAGAGGTTAAGATTAAATATAAACATGATCTAATTGTTAGGTTATTCAGGTGCATCAGTGCATCTTGTGCATCGCAGTTTGACTCATAAATTAATTTAAATATATATATAGTGCAATTTGGGCAAATGAATTCGTCGAACATGTGTCCCAATTTTCCTAATTAATTTTCCCTTTTTCATTAATATTTTTTTTAAAATTTATTATACTTCAAAAAAACATTATACTTTAAATCCTAAATTCTATGGGTAAGATATACCATAAATCATATGGGTCAAATTACAATTATACTCTAAACCTTAAATTCTAAATATAAATTATACTTTAAATCACAACTAGTATTGTTAAACGGGTTGGCCCTCGCCCTATAGGGCCAGGGCTAAACGGTCTACGGGCCTAAGCGGGCTGTATTAAACGGGCCTCTAATATTGAGGACCTAACCCTAACGGCCGTCCTCGAGCTAAACGGGTCACTAACGGGAACTTCGAAAATTTATATACATATATATTACTAAAAGAGAGTTTAATTTTGATGAGGTGTAGTCAACAGAATTAATCTCAATTATTTTGATTTTTAATTAAAAATCTCAAATATTTTAATTATTAATTAAAATTTAATGTAGATAATAATACATGGAAAAATTACTTTTAGGTACACACTTTGTACCCTAAACTACTTGGAGATACAATAAATTAAAAAATTACTCTCACATACAAAATAAAGTAAAATACCAAATATAATCTTAATTCATTTTAATTCCATACACTTTTATACCACAAACCCTAAACCCCTCACCTATCCACTGCCGCCGCCGGCCACCGGACTACCGCCGGACTGCCACCTGTCGCCTCCAGCCGACCGCCGGACACACTCTTTTTACTGCACATAACTTTTGTTGCACACACTTTTTTTACTGCACATAACTTTTGCTGCACACGAACTTTTATACGGCACACAAACATTTATGTGTAGTATATGTATAAAGGTAATCCTGGAATATCACTATATATTTATGTAGTTAGTAGTAATATTTTTGTATGTTTTTATCTCATAGTAATAAATGAGTTTTTAATGTACCTAGGAGTAAATATCTCTAAATACATATATTATCTTAAGATTTAGATATGATATTATCAAATCAAAATTAATTATTATTAATTAAAAATTAATATAGATAAATACATATATTTACTTTAAGATTTAGAAATTTTATCCCCTATTCACCTATAAATAAAATACTTTATTCAGTCGTTTTACATACATAATTTATTCATTACGACGAACAAAAGCTATCATCAAATTCTAAAAAAAAGTATTCATTTTTTTAATTATTATTATTATTGATTAATTTATGTGTTTTGTATAAATTTTTTATTTATTTTTTGTTTTAGTTCTTTTTTTAATTGTTAGTATGAAATTTTATATTCCTTTATATTTGTACATAATTAACTTTTTTTTCATGATTAATTTTACAAAATTTTTTAATTAATTTTTAATGATTTCACTTTTGATTATATTTTTCTTACTGTTTCTTTTATATTTTTTCTTTTTTCTTTTAAATAATTTATGTTTTTATTTAATTCTTTTTTTTTTTAGTTCTGTTTTTTTTTTAAATTGTTAATATGTAATTTTCTAATCTCTTGAGTTTTTACGTAATTAACTTTTTTTTACAAGTTAATTTTACGAATTTCTTTCAATTAAGTTTGTTGCGTATTAATTTTTTATCAGTATGTATTTTTTGATCTTTTATTTTTTTTAAATTAATGTTTTTTTCATGGTTAATTGTATTATTTTTAATTATATTTTTTATGATTATCTTTTTTCCATTTTTATTTTTTTATTTTTGGTTTCAATTCGATTATTTATTTTTTTATTAGTATGTTTTTGTTTTTTGATTTTTTACGTTATTATTATTTAAAATTTCTATTGATTAATTTCATACCGATTCTTTTATATTTTTCAAATTTTCTTATAATTATTTTTTTAAAAAGTTGTTTTAATTTTGTTTTTCTTTTAAATAGTTTTATTATATTTTAATATTTTGATTTCTTTATTAATTTTTTTTCATTATTAATTATTTAATTTTTAAATTAATTTTTTTTATTTCCTCAAATTGATTTATATTAAATTGATTTTTTAAAATTTTATTAATATAACTTATTATAAAAATGTTTGCAATGATTAAATTTACATATATTTTTTATTAATTTAATTTGCAACAATAATAATAATAAAATTTGAAAAATCAATTCAATAATTTTTTTTATTTTTTGGTAAATTAATTTAACAACAAAATTAAGTTTTTATTATATGAAGTAAATTCACGTATAAGTGTATATAAATTAAATTTTACTTTTCAATATAAATTTATATTAAATTATTATTGAATAAATATTATATTAAATTTGAATTATATTTTCTTAAATTGTTTTGAATAAATAGTCTTATTAAACTTGAATTATATTTTTTTAAAATTGTAACTTACAACCACGCTGGCCTGACATTTTGGGGGCCTTAGGTGAACTAAAGAAATGAGGCCCTATGTAATCCTTTTAGTTGTATACTATTTTATCCTATGCGATTGTTCTTTTTGTTTCTTTTTCGTCAATTTCATATTTATGTTCATAGTAAAAAAATAAAATGCCAATTAATATTACAATTTAAAAAATATAGTATAATTTATTTTAAAATTATTTATTATAAAAAAAATCAAACTACTCCAAAATATATATATATATATATATATATATATATATATATATATATATATATATATATATATATATATATATATATATATATATATTTAAAAAAGATAGGTAGAATGAATCAAATTTATTAATATCGGTGAAAAAAAAAAGTGTGAACACTGCATAGAGTTGAACTTTTATTAAAATTAAAAAAATAAAATAAATTATATTCCTCCCATTATTTACTCCATACTTTTCATTTTTATCAATTCTAGATGCCATGCATGCTTCTAAAATACCAATTGTACAATACCAACACTGTTGTAATATTATAATAATTTTTTTTATTTTACACTAATTAACATAACTTTACTTACTTTTGTTAATACAATTCTCCTCAATTATCTTACTTTAAACACCTAAAAAAATTCTTTATATTTCATGCACGAAAATGGTTACGTAAATTATTGGGTTCAAGGAGTATTATATTAGAATTTTTTTAAAAAAAATTCATTTTATTTTATAATAAATTTAATAAAAATAATAAATTAATTATTAAAAATACATAATATATAATATTTCCATCTGCTTCTAAGGTATCCATTTTACTATTTTTGGTGTCTGCTTCAAAGATATCTATTTCCCCTATTTAGTAAAAAATACACAATATGGCCCACCACTTCCGTCTAATACAACTACCCACTTTACATATAATAATAATATTCCTTAATCCACGTGCAAAAAATAAATTAATACCTTAGAACCGTGTGGAGGGTGTATATAAATACATAAATATATATTTTTTGTGCCCCTCAAAATTGGGGGCCCTAGGCTTTCACCCCTCCGGACATGGCTCAGAGCCGGCCCTGCTTACAGCCTGTGTAATACACGGGATCCATACTAGTGTGTATATATATATATATTAGTATGAAACCCGCATACAACGCGAGATCATTTAATTATTAGTCTTATTTTTATAATTAAATAATCGTGTTATATAACGTAACAACAATAATTAAACAGATTTTTTTTCCTTATAGCTAAACAATTTCTTTCATCAATATAAAGAATTTGCAACAAATTATAACATTTGACTTTTAATAATGTAACGCATAACTAAATCATGTCAAAAGCTAATATATATGTACATATTTTCTAATTATTTGAAAGAATCTTGATTTGAATTTTTTTTATAATGTTACTTTATAATATAATACAATTGAAAATTATTTATTACCCCCATCTCACTAAAAAATGTGTAACTACATATGAATAATTTTGTCTCTTTGTTGTATATTTATATCTTAATATATATAAAAACAGAATAAATCTAATCCTGACCATTTATTTCTAAAACAAATCTCAGTCATCCATTAAAATAATTAAATAATTATAATTATGATATTTTCAAATTAGAAAATAATTTAGTATAATTCTGAGTATATATTTCTCAAACAAATAATTTAGTATAATTCTGAGTATATATTTCTCAAACAAATCTCAATCACCCATTAAAATAATTAAATCATTATAATTATGAACAAATCTCAGCCACTCATTAAAATAATTAAATAATTATAATTATGACATTTTCAAATTATGAAATAATTTAGTAAAATTCTGAGTATCTATTTCTCAAACAAATCTCAATAATCGATTAAAATAATTAAATCATTATAATTATGAACAAATCTCACCCATTAAAATAATTAAATAATTACACATTAAAATAATTAAATCATTATAATTATGAACAAATCTCACCCATTAAAATAATTAAATAATTATAGTTATGATATTTTCAAATTAGGAAATAAGTTTTATTTATTAAAACTTTAATAATATTAAATAGAGTCACTTTTTCCATTTCGGGACCAATCAAATTGCAAGGATAGAAAGGTCAAACTCGCTGAATTAGGTCAAATCATCCATTGACCAATCAAATTGCGAGTTATATATGGGGCTTACTCACCCTTTACCCATATTAGGATTCCTCCTCCATTCATTCTAAACACACCGAGAGCGATTCTCTACGAAGATCAAAGACTTCAGAGTTATCTGAATAGTTCTTCAAATTCTTCAAAGAGAATCAACTCAAGAACGGAATACATCTAGGATTCAGGTTCTAAACCGTCCGGATTAAGCATTCTACAGTCAAGTTTTTCAGTAAACGACCTATAATCTGGGATTCAGGTACTAAACTGCCCGGATTTAAGCCGGCTTTAATCAAAGTACTTCCAAGAACTGCCTATAATCTGGGATTCAGGTGCTAAATTACCACCCAAATTTAAGCATTTTTAAGTCGAGCACCCATTAAAATATATTTAATTATGATTATGACTTTTTCCAAATTAGGAGATAAGATATTATTTATTAAAAATTAATAATATTACATGTAAATTCAATCCTAATAATCTATTTTTCAAATGAATCTCAACCAAGAATAAATTCAATCCTAGCTATTTATTTTCAAACAAATCTCAACCACCCATCAAAATTAATAAATTAAATAATTATAATTTGATATTTTCAAATTAGGAAATAATTAAGTAATTATAATAAATCCTGACCATTTATTTCTCAAACAAATCTCAGCTACACATTAAAATAATTAAATTAAATAATTGTAATTATGATTTTTTTTTCAAATTAAGAAATAATTAAATAATTATAATAAATCCAATCATGAGCATCTATTTCTCAAACAAATCTCAATCATCAATTAGAATAATTAAATAAGGCAAAGACTAGGTTGGAACTTTTTTTTTTTTTAATTTATAGGACCGGATCTTTTAATTAGAAATGGGTCAAGTATTTGAAAACGGATACAACAATTCCTTCCTCCAAATTTCAGACCTGCAGTCCCAACAATATACCTTTCAGTAGTCGACGTCGACCATGGTTACCTGCACGCTTCTCTCTCCCATTACTGCCTACTTCATCGGCCGTTGGAGTTTCTGTTGGGCCTTCCCTTCGCCTTTGTCTCCCTCTTCATTTTCTTCGTCAATGTCGTTATTTGGATCGTTGGGAATTTCTCTTTCCCTCTCTATCTTCCCACCTCTCTCTCTCTCTTATGAGGAATTTAACTCTTGGGGGGTTTGATTTTTGGAAATTTGGTATCAATATGAGGGGAATTTTGCTGAGTCTTTCAATTTGAGGGGAATTATGCAATTTGTTAATCTTTCCCTTTCTACTCTCTAATTTCAAGTCTGTCTTTATCTGTTTCTTTTCTTTTTTTTCTGCCATCAATTGACTTGATGGCCTGATCGTAGCTGTCATTTTGGTGATGGTCATATTCGTGCTCATAAGGCGGCATAAACGTGTAAAAACACCTCCAACAGTTCCATCACTTCCTTGGGAACAAATGGATTTAGCGAAGAAAACGTGGTTGGAAGAGGAGGTTTTGGAACAGTATACAGAGGGAGTCTTAACGATGGGTTGGAAGTTGCGGTGAAAGTGTTCAGCTTAGAAACAGAGACGGCTGCCAAGAGCTTTGATACCGAATGTGAAATTCTGAGCAGTATTCGTCACAGCAACACTGAATTCAAAGCCTTGATTCTCGCCTTTATGCCTAATGGGAGCTTGGAGAAGTGGTTATATTCTGACAAGCACTGCTTGAATCTTGTACAAAGACTGAACATAGGTTGCCTCAGCCTTGGAGTATCTTCACCATGGCCATACGTTGCCCAGCAATGTCTTGCTCGACCAGGACATGACTGCTCAAGTTGCTGATTTTGGAATCGCCAAGCTCTTCCACGAGGGAGAATCCACTATGCAAAATATAACATTGGCAACTAACCAGGTAAAACATTTGTTTCCTATTTTGATGAAATTGAATTCTATGTCAATCATTTCTTGATCATGTTGTAATGCTGACAATGTATGGAATGGAAGGGAAAGTGTCGACATGTGGAGACGTTTAAAAGGAAGAAGCCAACGGATACCATGTTGACTGCGAAATGGGGTTGAAAGAATGGGTGGCTGAAGCAATAGAAAGAAATGACATAAGTGAAGTTGTGGATTCTGGTTTGGTTTCATTACAGGACACAAATTTTCTTTTGAATGTGTATGGTCGGTTTTTGATTTGGCAATGAAATGTTTAGCCATCTCACCACGAGAAAGAATAAATATGTTTTAGTTAGCAAAATATGTTCGGTTAAGTTACTATTTTTTATTAATTCTTTATAATAATTTTGATTACTTTTTAATGTCATATTTAGATTTCAATAAATAAAATATTATTCAATTTGGGTTACTTTATTATATTAATTAGATTATTCTTTTTAATAATTAGAGTTACTCTTTAATTTTATATTCGCATTTCAGAAAATAAAATTTATTCTATTAATTGAGTTACTCATTTTAATAATTAGGGTTACTCTTTAATTTTATATTCTCATATCAGAAAATAAAATATTGTTATTAATTGAGTTACTCTTTCTTATTAATTGGGTTACTCTTTATAATAATTTGGATTACTCTTTAATTTTATATTCGGATTTTAGAATAAAATATTATTTTATTTAATTAACTTCTTTTATATTACTCTTTTATCTTTCTTATTAATTGAGTTATTCTTTATAATAATTTGAATTACTCTTTAATTTCATATTCGGATTTTAGAATAAAATATTGTTCTATTTAGTTAACTTCTTTTATATTACTCTTTTATATTAATAGGATTACTTTTTATAATAATTTGGATTACTTTCTCTCTAATTTCATATTTGGATTTCAGAAAATAAAATATTGTTCTATTTGATTAATATATTTTAGGTTGAGTTACTCTTTTTAATAATTTGGATTACTATATAATTTTATATTCACAATTTTTAGAACGGTAGGATTTCTGTATCATTAAAGGTGAAAAAATCTCTAGAATTAAATGAAGAGGAAGGAAAAAGCATTCCCCAAGTTTCTAAACATGGACTTTCTATTCGATCATTGGTGTTTAAATTTAGGTCCAAGACATCAACACAAGCTACTTTGTGCTATAAAACTATCACATCAACATATAACATTTCCTCTTCTTTTTAATCTCTCAAAACATCAAAACTGAATTCTACATATAAAAATTTCATTAGAAAAGAAAAAGCTTTCATGAGAAATATCGTATTTAATTTGAGAAATTCCAAATGCAGAACGTTAACAAATAATTACTACTCCACATTCCAAACATCACAAATTGTTAGCAAATTCAAATCAAGTTTCAAAGGAGGAGTCTTAAACCAAGAATAAGGTTATATACAAATTCTGGCATCATCACAAATTAAAGAAAAAGGAGATTTTAAGGAAAAGCACTAGGAAAAAGAAAATAAATCATGTCAACAAAAGGAAAAAAAAACCCCTTCAAAATTCTCTACCCTAAATCCCTAATCTAATTTCAACCAATTCTCCCTAGGGTTTTGCTGGATCGCCGCCGAAATCCGCCGCCATGAACTGAAGCTCCCTCTTATCGAATATCTCCAACGAGAACTCCCTCAGCATCTGTGTCGCCGAATTAGGGGTTGTGCTCCCCGCCGGAGCTGCAATGGGTGCCATCGCCGTCGCCGCTTTCTTATCACCATTCTCACTGCGGTAGAGACGGGGCTGCGGTGGATGGTGGAAAGAGTAAGAGGGGAGAGGAAGACAGAAAATGCGGGCAAAACTGGTGGAGCATTGAGAAGAAAGGAATGTGAGATTCAATTTTGGGAAATTGAAATGGAAAGAAGTAGCGTATTTTGAGGGATTGGGCATGTTTAATTTTGGAATCAATGATGATAACACGTGAAAATTTTTTTAACCCGTTTCATGTTGGTGAGATTCGATTACGCCAAAATTTCATGAAATCTCATCATAATCAATCACATTAAATAATTATAATTATGACTTTTTCAAATTAAAAAATAAAATATTATTTATTAAAAAATTAATAATATTAAATATAAATCCAATCATAATTATTTATTTTTCAAATAAATTTCAACTACTCATTAGAATAATTAAATAATTATAATTTTTTCAAATTAGAAAACAATTTAATATTTCAGGTTTAGGGTTTTAGGGTTAAGTGTTTTAGTGTTTAGGGTTTTATGGTGTATGACATAATGTTTTCAGTCAGCCACCCATTAAATTAATTATATAATTATAATTATCATTTTTTCAAATCAAGAAATAATTTAGTTCAAATCTAGACATCTAGAATAAATCAAATCATGACCATTTATTTCTTAAACAAATCTCAGTCACCCATTAAAATAATTAAATTAAATAATTGTAATTATTACTTTTTCAAATTAGGAAATAATTTAGTAAAATGTAGAATAAATCCAAACTTGGACATCTAATATTTCTTAAACAAATCTCACACACCTCTCAGTCACCCATTAAAATAATTAAAAAATTATAATAAATTCAATCATGACCATCTATTTTTCAAACAAATCTCAACCACCCATTAAAATAATAATTAAATAATTATAATTATAACCTTTTCAAATTAGGAAATAATATATTATTATTTATTAAAAATTAATAATATTAAATATAAATTCAATCTTAACCATCTATTTTCAAACAAATTTCAACCACCCATTAAAATAATTAAATAATTGTAATTATAACATTTTAAAATAAAGAAATAATTTAATTTTTCCAAAAATGTTTAGGGTTTAGGGTTTATTTTAAATAAATTTCAGCCACTCATTCAAATAATTAAATAATTATAATTATGACTTTTTCAAATTAGGAAATAATATATTATTTATTAAAAAATTAATAATATTAAATATAAATTCAATCCTAAGCATCTATTTTTCAATCAAATATCAACCACCCATTAAAATAATTAAATAATTGTAATTATAACTTTTTCAAATGGGAAAATAATTTAATGTTTTCAAAAGGGTTTAGGGCTTAGGGTTTCGGGTTTAGGATTTTAGGAGCAAATCTTAGCCACCCATTAAAATAATTAAATAATTATAATTATGGCTTTTTTCAAATTAAGAAATAAGATAATATTTACTAAAAAAATAATATTATTAAATACAAAATGCAATCCTAACCGCCTATTTTTTAAACAAATCTCAACCAACCATTAAAGTAGTTAAATAATTGTAATCATAACTTTTTTAAATTAGGAAATTAATCATCTATTTTATAAACAAATCTCAACCACCCATTAAATCAATTAAGTAATTATAAGGGTTTAGGGTTAAGAATTTAGGGTCTACAGAGGGTGGTTTAGGTTTTAGGTTTATGACATAATATATGTTTTCAGTCAGCAATCCATTAAATTAAAACAATAAAATAATTATAATTATAACCTTTTCAAATCAGAAAATAATTTAATTCAAATCTTGACCATCTATTTTTCAAACTATATTCAGCCACTAATTAAAATAATTAAATAATTATAAGGGTTTAGGTTTTAGTGTTTATGACATAATGTTTTCAGAAAGTTTAGGGTTTATGGTCAAATCTTAGTCACCCATTAAAATAATTAAATAATTATAGTTATGACTTTTTCAAATTAGGAATAAGATATTATTTAGATTTATTACTGTCTAATACAAAACATATCTTAATATTACTAATAAATACAATAAGATAAATATATTATTAACAAGTACAAGGTGAAATTATCAATATAACCTTCCTAACTAATCTTCGACATATCCATTGTTAATTGGGAATACAGTATATTGGCCCTTCTCTCTCTCTACTTCCTCTTCCACATCCTCTCCTTCCATGTCTCCACTATGGTCCACCTTCTCCAAAAACCACAGATGGTAGGTTTGCAGCCCAATCTGAAGCTTAGAATCCCCAATGAATCCCAGATTCAATTTAATATTTTTTCAAAAGTAATGCTTCGAATATTCATACGACAAAGCAATTGAGATGTCCCGATTCACATTTGTATAAAAAGATGGGGATTAATTTCTTGAAACTTTCACCTGCTAATGTTAAATATTTTTGCTTCTTGAAAATTATGTTTTTTTTTAAATGGAAAATTATGTTTTTAAACATACAATCATACTTGTAGTTCAGTCACTGTATTGAATGATACTTTATGTCCTTTGCCAATCGAAATTATGTCTAAATTAATTCCTGAACAATTGATGTTTCTTATTTCTATTTATTATTAACCATTATGTATATGAGTTTATGCAAACAAGTGAATTTATGAACGGATATAGTACATGGAGTATCTTGAATACCAAATAAGTACATCTTAATATTTTTGAATACCATCTGGGAAGGGAGTATCATAAATACTAAATAACAATACCAAATATTTTTTAATACCAATGAGAGGGAAGTACCCTGAATATCTAGTAGAAACACTAAACACCTTAATAAAATATATTTTGAAATAGAATGTCAAAATATTTTTTGAAGGGAGTATCTAATATCAAATAGAAACACCACAATATTTATGAATTACCAATAGAATGAAATTATTTTCTGAATATCATACCAAAATATTTTTGAATACCAATGAATGGAAGACAAATGCAATGTTACGAGAATATGTATTCAAATGAATCCATGATTCTTAGTGGCATTTATTTATTTATTATTATTATTTTATCTTTGACTGGATTTGGAGAGATTGAATGATCTTCCACCTATTTTTATGGAGAAATTAGTCGACACTTTATCTTTTTATTATTATATTATACATTATACATTTTAAGTAAATATTTGAATACAATTAAAATAAGGATAAAAGTGGTATTTTATGTATTTAATTTGTATTATGAAGTAATATAATTTAACTTTTGTATCTAGTAGTAATATATGTACATAAATTGTACCTTATAGTAATGGACTCTTATTATTTATTAAAAATTGAATAATATCGTTGAATATATTCAAAAATTTTCAAACAAATCTTAACCATCAATTAAAATAATTAAATAATATTACACACAAATCTTTAGATGAGTCTTTTACATTATTTGCAATGAAAGTTTGGTTGAGTTAATTAATATTAAAACATTTCATTAATTGAATGATGTTTATAAATTAGTAATATATAGTTTGATCTTATAATTTTGAAAAAAGATGCATTTTAACCTCATTGCAAAAGATATTAGTAAACATATACGAATTGATAAATTTAACAGTCTTGCAAAGTTTTAGAAGTGTTTGCTCATAACTACATTAGACTTTAATATTTAAATATTAGGTTAGATATAATTCAAATAAATATTATTCAGCCAAAAATCATAAAATTAAGTGAAGTTGTTGCCCAAAAAATAACATATCTCATGCAACACACGAGTTCAATTACTAGTATTTGTTAGTATTTCATCTTTTTCATAGTATTTAAGTGCAA